>OX940936.1:10825404-12045850 GCA_954870645.1 Agrotis clavis | reverse complement strand
TACAAACTATCAACCCCAAAAACAACCCCTTAGGGGCCGAATTTCGCAAAATCCGTTCTTAGTGCTCACCTACGTGGTATAAGGAGGGCTTATGTCAAATTTCAAGTTTCTAGGCCCAGCGGTTTGGGCTGTGCGTTGTCAGATCAGTCAGTCAGTTTTGAATTTTATATACATATATAGATAAAGTCAGTCCGCTTATTTTTTCTTTGAGGAGTATCGAAGGGTGTACATTGTTGGGAATCCCGTAAGGACTGATTTGACATTAGTTATTGATCGCCACGATGTACGTTAATGTCCCAACTTCCCCAAACTGTTTTTGCATTGGCCTAAACGCAGTTCCATTTTGGTTCTTTCAAATTATGAATTTAGATTTTCAAGTTTATGTGTTTCCTTTAGATCCTTATTTATGCCACTAATATCAGTCTTTATTTCATCATCACTATCACTGCTGGACATAATGCCTCTCCGAATTTACGCCATTGAGCCCTGTCCTGAGCTTTCCTCATCCAATCTCTGCCGGCTGCCTGTCGCAGTCTTTATAATTTATGTATTCATTTGCTATTTAAATATGTATCGAGTCTACTATACATAATCATGTAAGCATCTCAAAATAGGATAATAAATGTAAAACAAATCGTTAATATACTTTGAGAGAATTTTTAACCTGCTTCGGGCTAATCTAGTATTTCTCAGACATCAGATGTTTGTAAACATTTGCAACTTGCACGATTTATCTAACCAAGAATAAAAAAAATGTTTATAATTAGTTGGCTGTAGCGAGTTAACAACGTAACATCTCGTAACTCATACAAATAATTGCAGACACAGCTCCAGATCCTAGAATATTATGTAACTATTAGTTTTGGGCTTCTGCAGTTGCAAAATCACAGGTTAACCAATGTTGTCAAATACGACTATAATAGAGTATAAAAACTTTTTCAAAAAAAATGTAACCGCCTTCAAAAACAACCACAAAAAAGTGTAAAATAATCTACAAAATAACTTTTCTTTCGGAAGTCGGTGCCTTTGTTTTTTTTCTTTTCATTGTCTTTTTAGCCACCGACTTCCGAAAGAAAAGTTATTTTGTAGATTATTTTACACTTTTTTGTGGTTGTTTTTGAAGGCGGTTACATTTTTTTTGAAAAAGTTTTTTATTTCACTCTTTTTAGTTTAAATATTCAACCCGAATTCTTGTCAAGAACATTATTCTCTCACATGTGCACTAGATTTTTTTGATCCTTCGCACCGGTACTTACATCACTGATGTACACAATAAGCTAATAAAATTCCATATCTCAAAAATTACTGAACCGATGTTGATGAAACTTGCAGTATTCTATTATGTTAAGTGATACCTAGTACAACAAAAAAAGAATTACTTAAATCGGACTTGTAGTTCCGGAGATATGCGAACACAAAGTAAATCAATCGATGCCTACGCCTTACTGTTAAGGAGTTGTACCTTCCATCATCAGGTCATCCACCTGAGATGATGATTATCAGATGCAAATACTTGGACAGCTTTAGAAAATATATGAAAATGGTACTATGTGCCTAAAAAATTTGAAGGTTGCCCTCGATTTCCCTAGGATCCCATCATCAGATCCTGACCTGGTGATCATGGGACCAATTGGAAAGTATACCCTTTCAAACAAAAGAAAAATTTTCCAAATCGGTCCAGGCGTCTTCGAGAAATCGGGGACCATACATAAAAAAAAAAAAAAAAAAAAAAGATTCCGACGAATTGAGAACCTCCTCCTTTTTTTGAAGTCGGTTAAAAATTATTCAGAACCAGCCTTGCTGTCGCCCCCCAGCCGAGGTTCGTACCCTACAGGAGGTGCCCGCTTAGTTTTTTTAGTTAGTATGCCTCCGCCCCCTGATGAAAGGCAAATTCAAGACACATACAGAAATTATACACACAACCTCCTCTAGGTTCAACTGCGATATGCCAATCAAAAAAAAACTGTGGTATGAGAATCTGTCGAAGTCCAATGTTCGTAGCCAGTCTTCTATCTGTCTAAAACTCTAAAGTATAGTCCATAACGGGCTACGTCAGTACTTATACGGTTTTTATATTTACTTTCTGTCGTACATGACTGGACTACAGATCTTACAACTTGGAATATATTTATTGACTATATGATCTAAATTCTTACAAAGTTGAAAACACGATTCAATTAAATTTTCTCGATACAAAAAAAAATGCAAAGTTTGGTCTATGTTTTTTATTTTTTGGACTTTATGGCATAACTCCTATGAGTTATTGAAAGGATGTTGTTTTAAATTGTAGAAAATACTAGTATCTAAATTCTGTAAAGACAGTTTTTTAATTAATAACAATTTTAATTCATAAAAAGACGTCAATATGTTTGGGCACATACGCCGTTTTATTCTGAGCACACATTCACAATCGTCCTCTCATCTTTTGCCTTTTAAAAGTAGTGTCATTACTTTCGTTCCTTGACGAATCAGTCAGCCAGCGTGGCTCTTACCGGCTAGACCTATAACACTTTTTTTCAGATCGTGGCTGTCAGATTTTCGTATTAATAAAATTGGAAATGGATAAAAAGATCAAGAAAATAAAAACGAATGATACGTAGGGTTATAGATTATTCAAAACTATGTTTCGCTGTGTTCAATGGGAAATGATTAAACGGACATGACTGTAAATAAGTCACGTAAACTTTCTTTTTTCAATAACACATTATTTTCATTAATAAATCACGAATAAAATAAACCAAACTTACTGAATATCATCGCAGGAAATTCCTGACGACCCCTTCAGAGCAAACAAGGGAAATGTTAGAATACGTATGATACTATACATTACGAATTGTTCCTATCAATATAATAAATTACTCACAGTGATAATTATATCAATGCTATCGTGATATCGTACTATTGTTGTCGGATAGTTTCTCTGTGTCCATCCTCCTCCCAAATAGTCTTTATGCATCCAAATACCATTTCACATGAACTAATGATAAATGCACTGATTTGCAGTCAACAATTTGAGACAATATGTAACTGAAAACAACTTCTAATCGTATCAAACTGCGATATAGGATAAGAAGCACTTCACTTTTATTATTATTTATTTAGTTTCGTCACAGATTTATAACAATTTCGAAGAAACAGGATTGAAAATAAATTAAATGAAAACTGCTATTGTCAAAATTTTGAATACTTCAAAATTACATGTCAACTACAAATAAGGCATAGCACCCACCACCCTGTTAAATATCGCCTATAGTATAATGCTGCGACTGCGATGAAAAATTGGTGGTCATTGCTGTCTCACCGCGTGTTCGGTACAAGTTGCTTCTCGCTCTATTTATTGCTTTGGAGGCAAAAAAAATGATTAGCACTGGGCTCATTCTTTTGGAGCCGATAGATATCTCTCAAAGGTTTCATTTATCAGAAAAGTGATATTAAGACCATGCCCCAAAAAAAAAGAAATGATAGGATATTATAGAATGAAGATTCAATTATAAAGAGGTAACTGACAATAAAATTGTTGTACTACAATAATCTGTGTACCTGTACCTCATAATTATGAGTAAAAAACTACTAAGTCCCTTTTACGCGGCGCTAGTGTCTGTCATTACATCAAAATGCATCAAAAATTAGTACCAACACCACCCTTAGCTTTACATTCTCGAACATATAAAGATATCACGCAACTAGCTTTGTGAACGGACGTTAATAAAAGGAGCGTGTGTTAGGGGCTTTTTTTAACGAGGTAAAATAATCAAATGAGTCCTCCAACCCAGGGCAGGGCGGGAGGGACTGTCAGACGTAATACTTACTAAAATCTACGATGTCTTTCAATAGACCTTTACGTTCTGGGGTCACGGTATACGTTAGTCCCGGGACCCCGGTAGGCCCTCTAAGGGGGAGCCCCGTCATTATGCTGACACTCTTTCAGGCGCGCGTGGAACACAACGCACATGCCTATGCCCGTGCGCGCGTGTGTTTGGGGCTTTAGATAATTGGGAATTGTCACTTTCGCAAAGTGTGCCAATTTTATTAATTTTCTACCAAATAGTAGTTTTCTTCGTTATCTCGGGACGTCAAAATCTGTGTCAAAATGTTATAAAATAAATTTAAGACTGTCAATGATAAAAATATTTACAAAATATTTATCCACATCAATAAGTATTTCTATCATTTTGTTTTAGTAAATGTTTCGACATCCTTATATTAAAATATTTCTACTAGAGTAAATACATGTGTTTTGCGTAAAGGGAACACTTTATGAAATGTTGAAGTTGACGAAATGAAATACATAAAACTTTGGATTGCAATCATTTCGCGACAGTGGCGCCTGCTGGTGGCGCTGCGTGGCAACTTTCCCGACTCATCAAACGACGCTTTCGCTTTGACACACGGCCTTAAACCGGTTGTAATAGACTTTAATTTCTACCTGAGCCCGTCTTGCAACGGGAGAAACTTAGTTTAAGTTAAGTATATTAGACTCAATCGTGTAACTCCAGCGGTTCTATCTGTCAGTCTGTTTGTTTTATTCAGCTCAGGGTCGGTATTTAACTGTTTCATATTGATGAAGTTTCAGTTTACCATAATACAACCATTAAAGTAGATACCAGCTTTTGCCAAGGTCTATCTCAAGTACTCCATAATTGAAACCTCTTTGATAAGAATCTGAGTTCAAAAACTTTTTTTCTATCTACCCTAAAAAGATGACACTTTAGAGTGATTTGAATAAAAAAGCTTTCAATCCAGTCGAATAGATGAGGTTTCTCACTGTGTGCGCGCCATAGAACGCGAAATGGGAGTTTTCTTTAGTAATTAGTACCTTTTTTTATTCATGAGTGTTTTGATACAAAGTACGTCGCCAATTATTAACGTCAAAGGTAATGAGACATTTATACGTTAATTAACATTCACCAAGGTCGCCAATAATTTTGTTATCTAATACAGTAGGTACTAATGGAAAATATCCGGGTCGAAGGACCAAAATTAATTGCTTTTTTGTTGTCTATTGTAATGTTTAAGGGTTTTGATTTACTTTGCATCGAACTATATGCGCTTGCCAACATATCTTTCCTGGTTGACATATTTCCAGTTTTATCAAATGATAAATAGAGATAGCTGTTGTCCTGAAGTTCTAACACGTACAAATATTACTGATTAGAGCCCTAATTGACAACCGGACCGAATGTGTTGCAACTTAAATCATGTCAATAGATATAAACGTCAGTAATTCTGTTTACTCCTTTTTCAGGGTGAACCTGCCCTACTGATACATTGACAACTTTTGATAGAATTTTTCACGATTTTAAGCACATAAAGGAAAATTCAAAACTATCTTCGTGGACACCGTGTTTTTGGAAACCACTAAGGGTCTTATCACAGATATCTAATAAGCTACTGAATAGTAATACTAATACAGGTTCGGTATCTATCAGTAGTATTACTGATAGATACCGAACCTGTATTCTGAAGATTACAATGCAGTTTTCAAATTAATTGACATTTAACTCTAACACAGAATGCAAATTAACGACGGCGACGGTAGGATTGCTCTCGTTATATTGCGGTTTTCGAATAACTTCAGTTATTAGCTAGCAAACAAAGCCTTTATTCAAACCTCGTACAAACCCTGGCATTCGATGCTCTGCTAATCAAAATACTCAGCCTTCCCCAAAAATTAACTCGTATCAGTTATTTGTGCGGGGTTAATAAATGGATCGTTGACACGAAGTCCCAAAATGAATTATTTATTCTTAAGCCTTTCGCAAATGATGCTACCAGCATGATACAGCGGGATTTAGCTGGATATCCATGACACATACTGTGAGTCAGCAATATCAAAATGTCTCGGGTTCAAAAGGTTTCGTAGGCACCGTCTCCATTAATGATCTATGCCTGAAGAATAGGTGGGAGCTTCTATTCAGCACTACAATAGTAATAGAACTTTGTGGTAAAGTAGTTTTAGTAATGGTACTGAGATTTATTATATTAAGCTGACACTTGCTATTGCTAATATTATAAGTAACACTTTCACTATTTTAATTCTAGTTTTTTTTTTAATTGGGACAACAATCTGTTAGCCTCTACAAAATTTCAGCTTCAGTTACATGTGTACTCGTAAAATAAAACGATGTGCGGTTGCTTAGAGCAGTTAATGTAATGCCTAGAATAAACTTACAAATTACTAATACTTACAAACTATTTAGACTGACCAGACATACTAATAAAAAAAAGATATGATGAAAATAAACAAGTTAAAAAATAAAACAGCAATATGGCAATGATATACCTATAGCGCATTAGGAGTGTTTGTGAGCGCTGTAAAATCTTTGATAAGCCGGATTCTTCGCAAAAATCGTGATAACTGTCATTACCATCCTTTAATTTTGGGCATTCTGTAGCATAGCATACAAAAGCCCTATTCAACTCTATTCAGGTCATTCTAAGGGCACCTTTCATTACTTTACCACTCCCCCTCCCCCAAGGTCATTTGTTACCATGGTGATAGTGTGTACGCAACCACACAGAGCTTCAAGTTCAAGGTTGTCATAAAGACAAAGTATCGCGATACGCGGTTTTATGCTATGTGCACTATCCTGAATTCTATTGAATTCGGATAAGCACAATTTTGATAACGATGGCTTATGAGCATTTTATTAAGATCTCACCATCTGCCTAGCCTTTTCCCAACTATATTGGGGTGGGCTTCCAGTCGAACCAGATGCTCATCAGTATTTTACGTGAAGCGACTGCCTATCGGTGCTACACAGCCCAGTAACTGGATAATACGATACCCCATGGTAAGACTGGTTGTCAGACTTTAGAGCTTCTGACTAACAGTAACGACTGTCAAAGATCTACAAATGACAGCCGGGACCAACGGCTTTTCGTGCTTTCCGAGGCACGGAGGAAACTCGCTATGACAGATGGTCACCCATCCACAGACCAACCTCGGCAAGCGCAGCTTAACCCGGCAGATCGGCCTGTGCGGCTGTTATTATTTAGCCACAAGCTCCTCATTTTATTAAGATCTGAAAAAACGAATAGAAGTTTATTTTTTCAGTAAATGATGTTATCCAAAACAGACATTTTTATCAGTCGGCTTTGAACCGTCAGACTACCGACAAATAACCTTCTACACACGCGTGTATCGAGTTAGAAGTCTGTCCCTCATCTCTCTATTTTTGCACGTACACACCAAGGTGAAAAGCCCGGCTACCTTCAAAATACCAACATTGATGCTACCGCGTGCTGCAAATCTAAATGCCTACATACGAGTATTCATGTATCTGCCACCGAAATATCGTAAACACTCTGTCCGTCGTACACACGGCTACACATCAAGCTAAGCAAAACTAGTATAAGCTGACCACAGAAATATTAAAAACAGAAGCTGACTGTTCAATCTGCGGAAAGATCATATTATAAAGAGAGTCCAAGACAAACTGGTTTTGTATACTCGTAGCTTGATGTGTAGCCGTATTCTATGTACAGTCGGCCAAGAAAGTGGTGTACCACCCTAAGGTTGAATATCGCTTGCAGATTCATAGGTGATAAAGATTAGTTTCGCTTGCAGATCGATCTGACAACTTCTATTGCTGTCTTTATCTGATTATTGATAACGACTATTACTGTTTGTAACGTGACAGCTGTTCTTAGTTTGAACTTGATGGAAACAATGACGTCGTAAAATCAACGGCGGGGGGCTGTAGATTTTGATGACAAAATTGTATCTACAAATTCAGAATTGTAATCAACAAGTTACATAAAATTGTAAAGGCACAAGGCGAATCCACAAACCTACAATTTCTGTAAACTTGTAATTACAATATCAATAAAAAACAAGCTAAAAATAGATTTATCCTTTTATTAAATTTCTACAATCAATTTTGAAATACTTCTAACAAACAAAAACATAGCATATATAGTAATATTTAGAAGATATTGAAAATTTTTAAAAATTAGAAACGGGTGTAACTGCCGTTGGCCTCTATAACCTCTAAAAGACGAGACCTCATTGAACCAACAAGCCGTGAGCAAATATCGGTTCCCCGCATTTCCTCCCAAATATAATTACAGTGACTAATAAGAGCTTGTTTGGTTCTTTCATTTTGATGCGACCATCGTTGGACCATAAGGCCCCAAAGATTTTCTATCGGGTTGAGGTCCGGCGATCTTGAGGGCCACTGAATTACCCTTACGTCAGTGTGTGAACGAAACCAGGCTCTTACGATCCTCGCATTATGAATTGAATAATTATCTTGAACAAAATCAAATTGTGGCACTTCGTTCTCCGGGTAAACATTACGGACTGTCGGTAGCATTGCATTCTGAAGCACGTCGATATAATTTACAGCCGTCGCTCGAGGAGGTAGAGAACACAATTCTCCTACACCATCCGCACTCATCCAGCCCCAAATATTTACGGAAATTCGACCTGATTCTCTATTTGGAATTACATGATCATCTTTATACCGTGTTGAATTATATCGCCAAAGGTGAAGACGTCCATGCTGACTGGATTTAAACGTTTTTTCATCACAAAACACTGTATTAGACCAATCAAACTCTAAGTGCTCTCTGGCGAAGTTCAGACGAGCAAGTCTGTGAGCATCCGTCAAATATATTTTCTTGGCGTAATGCCTGTGGTGCAACCCCATGTAATGTAGATGATTCCTTATTGTTTGGGCACTCACATCGAACATCTCCGCAAAATTTTTTGTGGGCTTAAAACCATTGATTTCATATTCCCGTCTCATCAATTCTCTATCGTTATTGGAGAGTGCAGGCCGGCGACCACTTCTTCTGTGATCCAACAAACTTCCCTCCTCTCCTTCACGACGAATCCAAAAGCGGACAGAACGCCTCGATATATTCAAATTCCGGGAAATCGCACTGATACTGCTTCCCTCATTAAATTGGGCAATTATTTGTGCTCTTTCGGCAATGGTCAAGTTGGCAGGCATTGAGATGATTTTATATGCAGTTGATTGAAAAATAACACGGAAAATATATCGATTTTTTGCATATATTTGACAAAATGTCAATTGTCAGTTTTCTTTTTCAAATGGAATTCGGTTGTCTATTTAAATAGTTTTTATTACTTTTGTTTGGAAACATTTCAATTGCTTTGTAGAAACTAATGTCCTTTTCATTTATACTAAAGGTTAAAATGTCATGTACTTATATGTGACATATGACGTATGAATACTAAATACAGCTTGACATAAAAATGTAGAAAACCGGAAGTCGCCACTGTCTTCGCGCTACCAGCACTTTGAATTATTTTATTTTATTTATTTTCACTTATTACGTTAGTTTTATGGCACAATAATAAATCTAACAAACCTGCGGTCTTTGTTTACATCAAATATTTTAAAACGCTGTCAGAAATAAAAATTTTAGTTCCGTTTCAACCCGTTCTGGCCAAGCTGTACATAGGTTTACGTCATGATAATGTTGTCTCTTTCAGTAATATCTTTTTATAACGAACCTTGTTGTAATTTTCGATGACCGGGAAACTAAATCAAAACTGGAACACCACTTTATTGGCTGACCGTACCACAAAAAGTTAAACATCAGTCTGTTAAAAACTTGTCTAAAAAAAGTGTATCAACGTCAAATGCCGTTTTGAAGTTGACAGGTTTTTAGACAAGTGTTCAACAGATATTTAACTTTTTTGTAGTAAGACGGTGTAGGTTGAATATTATAGGTGAAATCCAGAAAGTTTATCTAACAACTCTGATAGCACAGTTTTCTCAACTAGAGTAGACGAGTAAACCAACCGGTACGGTAATAAAAATCGAAAAGATTATGAACCCTGTCGAAAATACTGGTTCGTCCATAATTCCACTTAGAAACGTTTGAAAAATATCAGGAATTGAATGTGAATTAATGTGGCTCACAATTTTATTTTCCGACAATTTATCATCCCTTATAAACTTGTTGAATATCATACGGTGACATATCCAATTATCCATGTCTATCCCAATTACGTAGATAATGATATGGATTCGGCTCGAAGGACCAAAATTTGTGTAAGTTTTGACTTAATATATCAACTTGTCAAGGTACCTTTACAGTTCTATTAGCCGCCACGACAGATACAAATGGCTTTTATTTTTCATTTTAGTCTGTAGACTAGGTGCCTAATGTTTGGCTACCGTAATTGGCCAAAAAATGTTACGATAAATGTTTGTAAGGAACCACGTTTGGTAAAGCTATGGAACCTATTACTATGTTATTACCGTTTATTCGTTTGTTATTGTTATTTATTTGAGTAAAGCCAATTTTAAATAATAGCCAAATAAGGACATATTGCGAAATGGTTCACAGGGCCAAAATAGCCAAATATTTATAGTCTTTAATGTCCACCACTTATGGTCTATCTTGGCCATAATTCAGTCCTAGGTTTTGGGCATAACCGCTTTATTCAGATTATTTCCGAGCTATTACTTAGTATGTGCGTGCGTTATTGCTAAAGTAAATTACTTGTTAGATTTATATATGCCTAGATATAAATCTAACAACTAATTTTGTAGTATTATGTGTGCATCTGAAAGATTAAGAGGCTTTGAATTTAAATGTCGATCGGGAAGAAATGAATTTTGGTATTGCTGTTCTAAATAGATCGTAATGGCAGCTTTTGCTGAAAATCGCGCGCAAAACTGATCGTATACTCGTAGTTTCGCGTTGATCGCAACATTCGCAACAAACTATGCAAATACTGCATCAATGTAGATTTATTGATTTACCAACAAAATCTTCACCAATAAACTCAGAAAAGTTTTAGGAACTGTACCTAAAACATCACGCCTAGATGTCGCACTCAATAAACCTAGGACACTAGACGATAGGTATAGGCTATAACTTTTTATGGTTCATAATATTTCGAGCCTAATTAGCACGCACTTATTACCGTCTTGCCACCTTGCTTTCACTTGATGAGCTAGAACACGTATTACAATTAGCTAAAAAGGTGGCTACAAACTACCCAACTTTCTATAGGCCAAGTTAATACGTGAACACTTGTGTCGCACACAACAATCAACTGCGTTTGAGAGGTTCTTCAAATAGTTCTCTTTTGTGTAAACCGTCTCGCAGGTCTACCAAAAAGGTTGTCGTCTGCTTCACCAGGTGATATTCTGAGTACCCTAAGGACTAACAAGCCGTCGGCTACGCTACAGCGACTGCGAAGAGCAACGGCGACCAGCGGGAGCGCGAGGAATCTGGACGCTGCGTTTTTATAGAAAGGGATGGAATGGGATGGAAGCGGATGGAGTGGGATGGAGTGGGATAGAGTGGGGTGGACTGGGATGGAGTGGGTTGGAGTGAGATGGAGTGGGATGGAGTGGGATGGAGTAGGATGGAGTGGGATGGAGTGGTATGGAATGGGATGGAGAGGGATGGAGTGGAATAGAGCGGGATGGAGTGGGATGGGGTGGGATGGAGTGGGATGGAGTGGGATGTAGTGGGATGGTGTGGGATGGAGTGGGATGGAAAGGGATGGAGTGGGATGGAGTGGGATGGAGTGGTATGGAGTCGGATGGAGTGGGATGGAGTGGGATGGAGTGGGATGGAGTGGGATGGAGTGGGATGGAATGGGATGGAGTGGGATAGAGTGGGATGGAATGGGATCGAGTGGGATGGAGTGGGATGGAGTGGTATGGAGTGGGATGGAGTGGTATGGAGTCGGATGGAGTGGGATGGAATGGGATTGAATGGGATGGAATGGGATGGAATGGGATGGAATGAGATGGAATAGGTGCTCTAATCCAGTAGCAATTGAATACTGCCTTTGAACGACAGAGGGCGTTTATTACAAACACGTCAAATATTCTTGAAAAATCTAAATAAATTCTAAATATAGGGTTTATTTAGGTATATGAAAACGATATGATTTATAAAAAACCTGGAGAGAATTAAGGGCTTCGCACAAAAAAATTCATTGTTAAATTCCGACATCCACGCGAACGAAGTCGCGGGCACAGCTAGTATCAAATAAACCTCTTTTCCACTAAGGTCCTCAAACATGCGGTTTCAAAATATGCGCAGTTCTACATAATGAAAACAAATTGAGAGGTAAAGAAGCACGTAAAGCGGTCATTAGTTACCGGAGAGGTCGGTGCCTCGACTTAGTATTACTGACCGTCCTAGGTTACAAATTGTTTGTAAACAAGTTATCTATTAATACATTTACGCGTAAGATATTACGTCGAAGTAGAAATAGATATTATAATAGTTTTGCCACCGATTTCACTAGCTATGACTCTAAAATTATCAAATAATCGGGATTTAATGTATTAACCCAGGCTACAAACTATCTGTGTACCAAATTACATCAAAATTCGTTCAGTAGTTTTTGCGTGAAAGAGAAACAAACATTCATCCTCACACACTTTCACGTTTATAATACTCGTATTAGTAGTAGGTAGGTAATTTAGGCTTAAAAAATCAAATTATTTTTACGATTTCAGAGTTGGTCTTTCTAGCCCGAAATCGACATGGTAACAGACCATCCTTATTTGTGTATCTAAAACCCTCATGAAGTTTTTGCTAAAGATAATAGTGTAAGATTGTACACACGGCTACAAATCTATGCAATCATTAAGGATCAAGCTATGCAAAACTAGTATAAGTTGACCGTTTAATGTGCGGAAAGATTATATAAGGCGAGTTCAAGACAAACTGGTTTAGTATAGCTTGATGTGTAGACCCATACATTTGTGCTTAAATCGTCGGAACGTAGGGAACAGCAGCATTTTACATGTTTTGGTAAACTTGTACGTTACAAAAAATATATATATTTTATAAGAAGAAATATATTTTATATTGTTATAAATAAATTTCAGGACTGACCATTGAACTTGGCACCCATTTAGATTTCACGTCTTTTTTCGTTGAAATCAACAACCAAGGCACAATATCAAATTATTGAGCTTGGCTCTCATTTCACATAAATGTTTTTGATGAGATTTATTATTCCCTGTAAACCTAACAAAAAAGGGATCAAAAACAGGGTTTCAACGAGAATAAATCTATGTTTTTTTGCGTGTACTGTACCATGGGCGTAGCTAGCCATGGGCTCAGGGTGGGGCAGCAGTTTAAAATAATATGTATGTCGAGTATGAATTTTTCTTACGGATATTAAGTATTGTAGTTAGTACTTAGATAGTTTAGTTTTTTTAGGTTTGGTTAGGTACCTTACAGGTCAGAGCCAGGGTGGGGCAAGCGCCACCCTGCCCCACCCCGTGACTACGCCCATGTACTGTACACATTTAAACAAAAATGAAAACAATCTGAAAAAACAAAACGCTATGACATAACTTTGACTTTCACTCGGTTTCAGTCGATTTCATAATGGATAATGTCAATATCGATTCGATGAAGAATATAATTGGTTTTATCGAATTATATCAGTTCCGTGACTCAGTTATCAGAATTCTTCGGTTGAATGTTACGGTTTACTAAATTGCCTTTATTTTTGTATCTGGCAATAAAAAAATAGGTCCCTTTAAATACGATAACACGCATTTTCGAAAATTAAACTAAGCGTTTGAATTCAGAACAACAGCTGGTTAAACAGTTTTGGTTATGTAGGGCGCTATGTCTCTCACACATTACCTATGAGACGTTTGTAACTGGTTCGTCAGTCATTGTAGTGTTTTTAGTTCAGATATTCAACAAAATTCGGCCAAAAAGACTTTGTTTAATCAGCGTCTTTGAAAATGCGAAAACAAAATAAGTAATGATGGTTCCATCCTGACAACGTCCCGGGATGTCCATATTGCTGCATGCCAAAACCTTTTCCAGAATGAAACTAACACTTTTCTGAAAACTGTATCAAAATCAGTTGAGCCAAGCACGAGATAATTGCGGATAAACATACCTACATTGTCATACAAACATACGGGTTGAACTGACAACCTCTTCTTTTTTTAAGTCGGTTAATAACTAAATTTTGCCTCCAACTATGCTCCTAATTACGATACTTGTAGCATTTACTTTTAATTAAATCATCTGGTTTTTAATTCTTTATCCTGAAGCTTCAAGACAATCTCACAATCTCTTTTGGCATGAATTAACCTTTATATTTATTTTTAAGAAGTAGGCCATGTAAATGCAGTTTGCATAAACCCTTTAAACTTGCTACCGTTTAAACCTTGCTCTCAATTTATTAAAAAAAAAAAGGTCGGATCTTTATCTGAGCAAGGTTGCTATAATTATCTTTTTGTGCAAATAACTGCATTATTGCTGTCTCGTTTCTTTTATAAATGAAATTATAATTATCGATGTAATCATTGTTCCATCTAATTACCTAGGTAGTAGGTACTTAAGTTTTTTTTTTTTATTTTAAATGTAAACGAACTCACTTCAATCTACAAAACAAATAAAATCTTTTACAAAAGAAAATGTAACCGCCTTCAAAAACAACCACAGAAAAGGGCAAAATAACCTACAAAACTTTTCTTTTGGATCTCGGTGACTTTTTTTTATTAATTTCAATGTCTTTTTTGCCACCGACTTCCGAAAGAAAAGTTTTGTGTGCCGCTAGTGTATGAATCCAATCACAGACATTAAAATTAAGCCTTGTATTTATTAAAAAAATAACCTTGACTTTGACCAAAGTTACTTTAAGGTCAATTTGAATTAAGCCGCAATGAAATTAGTTTTTATAGCCTATATAATATTTTTCTAATGAGCTAAAGAACGATTCATCATTTTATAGGCTTCAATATTTATTTTAATACTTTTTGCGTATTCGTAACATGGCAAGCATAACCATTTTCTATTATACAAGTGTTCGTTTTGGCATATTATTTTTTTTTCGGACCATGAGAAAAATATCCTGGTCACTGAGATTTGTGGTCTTTTTTATGAGAAATGTGTGACAGATTTCTTGTAAGCTTCTGTTTCTAAGTGGGATCTACTTGTCGCCTCGATTTTCTACAATAAGCTAAATACACAAAGACAATTAAATCGGATCGTCGGAACACCGAACTTTAAAGATTAAAGGGGCATATCTAAGACTAACCTCACGATCTAAAATGATGATAATAAACTAAGAAACAATAATAGTAATTATGACAGTTCACTTTTCTACAAAGATAACCTGATTAAATTAATACTATCTATTTAATTGATTCAGAATAAGTCCTTGATATTATTGTTGCTATCGACAATGAAATAATTAGAAACACTCATTTTGTGTTTTATTAATTAGTTGTACTATAATTCTATTTAAAATGAAATGCAGCCGTCATTACTCTGCCATTGGTACCGCTGCGTATTTGGAAACTATACCTCTAGCCAACGCTCCGTAGTGTTGAGATCGGGTATACATTAAAAATAAATACGCCCGTGTTAGGGATTTTAAAATATACCCGAGCTCAACATTTTCCTGGGGTATACTTTCATGTAGGACATTCCATTATACTATACTGTAATGTATACCCGTTTTACTGTCTCTGTCGCATCTGATAAACAGGGTTTTGACCAAACCCCTTTTTTTTTTTTTGCGTTTTTTTTGCTTGGTAAAATCATCAAATGAGTCCTCCCACCCCGGGCAGGGCGGGAGGGACTGTCAGACTTCTACTGACTAAAATCCACGGTGTCCTTCAGTGGCCTGTTATGTTCCGGGGTCACGGTAAGGAAATAATCCCGCGACCCCGGCAGGCTTTGGCCCTCTGAGAGGGGGCCCCGTCATTATGCTGACGCTCTTTAAGGCGCGCGTGGGACACTACGCGCCGTCGACCCGGGCATGGTCCATGGTCGGGCAGCGAGTTGCCCTTTACTCGCTGCCCGCATGCCCGCGCCTACGGTGGCCGGAGATCGTCTGCTGACGTCCGACGCCGCGGGCGCCTACCACTGCGGTTGGGGCGGAGGGAGGACGCTGTCCTCTCTCTCTCGCGGCCCGCCTCCTCCTTCACGAGCATTACTGCTTCGCAGAAGGAGGCGACCGCTTCCCACTCCGTCTCGCCCCGCAGCATGGCCGCAACCAATGCCGGGCGCGTTCCAAATACGCGGTACCGCTCTTCCATAATGTTTCTGACTCATAGGACCAAACGGGTTTTCGAAAGACCACAAAAATCTTGTCTATGTGTTTTTCTACTGTATATTTTGTTTTTGGTAGAAAGAGAAATGTTTCTGTTCTTCTCCAGTCGTCTACGGGTTGTGCCATACAGCCATACTCTGACAAAGTAATTTTTTACTTTGTCTATTCTTAGTAGAAAAGGGACAGATTTGCTCATGCTGGAATGATGAATGCGACATAGTTTGTAAAACTTTCCCAAGAAATTTATTTTTCTGCCTGTACCATTAAACACAAGTCAAAGATTTTGAAGACACCTTTAAAAGACCTTTTTTTTACAATTTCGCTCTTATTTGACAATAAGTAAGACACCGATGTATGAACAGTAACGTCAACAACCTACCTTTGTAAGTACCCAATGGGTACTTACAACTTTGATGATGGATACTACCCATCATCATAATTACATAACACAAGTTGCGCAATCATATATTTATTTATTTATATATTATAATAAATATATATGTATGTTCTATCTAGGTATATTTATCTTTTTTTTTTTTAAATAATTTATAATATACTTAATAATCTCTTTCTTTTTATGCACCTGCCATGTTATTTCTCCACTACCCTTGGTTATGGATGTTTGTTACTCCTTCACGCAAAAACTACTGAACGTTTATAACCTGGATTAACACATAGAGATAGTTTTTATCCCGATTTTATGTTCCTGTGGGATAATTTTCGAGTTGTAGCGGAAGAAACCGCTGGCAACAGCTAGTTTCAATGATACTTTGGGAATGTGAATTGTTGGTAACAGGCTTAAAAGATACCTCCTGTCCCGCCCTGGGCGGGAGGACTCAATTGATGATTTTACCAGAATAAAAAAAAACTTTTTACAAAAAAAAAATTAACCGCCTTCAAAAACAACCACAAAAAAAACCGGCCAAGTGCGAGTCGGGCCACGCACAGTGTAGGGTTCCGTAGTTGCCCATCAAAATACTTATGTGAACTAACTAAACTGATTTACTGAATTTAATTTTAAAAAGAAGAATTTTCAAAATCGGTCCAGGAGTCTTTGAGAAATCGGGGAAAATACATAAAAAAAAGATTACGACGAATTTAGAACCTCCTCCTTTTTTTGAAGTTAGCTATAAATAGTTGACAATAAAAACCTACCTATCCCCAAAAAACATACCGTAAAAACATACCTAATAAAGCTGTAAAAATAAAGTTGACAAACTTACATTTGCAGTTGAAGAACATGTTCTCCGATACATTTTGTTTAAGAAAATATGTTATCCAAGTGCATTTTATAAGTTGGTCGACTATTACTCGTAAAGTTGTAAAGCCTACTTAGTCATGATAATTTTCTTTTAAACTTCGTTATATATACTACTATTGTGAATTTTTTCACACCCCCAAACATAACCGTTTAGCTGGTAGAGGGGGGGGACACTCGAGTCGAGCAAAAATTAGCACTTTAAAGCTTAATATTTCACAAACGAATCTTTTTATCAAAAAATTGTTAATGGAAACTATCAATATTTTTTAAAGACCTATTTAATGATACCCCACACTAAGGGGTACGCGAGAAAAAAAAAAACATCCCCACTTTACGTATACAGGAGGTACGCTAAAAAAATATATTTTACGAGATTTTATTTCACCACTTTTTCGGCACAACAAATCCGTATATTTACACCAAATTACAACTCTCTAGTACTGTGCGTCTCTGAGCTAAACTGCGGACAGACGGACGGACGGACGGACGGACATGGCGAAACTATAAGGGTTCCTTGTTGACTACGGAACCCTAAAAAGGGTAAAATAACCTACAAAATAATTTTTCTTTCAGAAGTCGGTGGCTTTGTTTTTTTATTTTATTGTCTTTTTTGCCAGGTGCTAGGGGCACAACAAAAAAAAGAATTTTGAAAATCGGTCCACAATTGGCGGAGTAATCGCGTAACAAACACGCAAAAAGTAAAGATCATCATGTCATCCAAGTAGCCGAAAACAATAAAACTGCTCACAAAATAAAATGTACTGAACCAAATTGGATGAAATTTTTATGGAACCACACTGCAAGTATACTGCATCGAACAAAAAAAGAATCACACTAATCGGACTAGAAACCTCGGAGTAATCGATGCACATACATAAAAAAAAAATACCGACCGAATTGAGAACCTCCTCCTTTTTTTGAAGTCGGTTAAAAAGAAAAAGAAGGCTTAAAAGATATGGTAGGTAATCTTTTCCCAATAACGGTTGTGAGACCTTTTAAATACAACGTTTGAATCTGCAATCAAAATATTGGAACAAAGACATGACCTTCCAGATACGAAAGACGCTGGGGAAGTACCTACGGAAACCATGCAGTGAATCACTTCCTAAACAAGTCATAACCAGACAAATTAGTCCTAAACCGTATGTTCCCCTAATTCTATTATTTTTCGTCAAGAAACATCATTCGTGTCAAATGGCATCAAAAGGATTTTATATTTTGACACACTAAGACTAAGGTTGTCTGGAAGGTATCGCTATTAGCGATAAGACCGCCGTTGTACCCTTAGAATTAACAATATTTTAAGTTTGTATTTATTCATTCTGGTGTACAATAAAGTATATTCTATTCTATTTAAAAACAAACTGTATTTTCGACGCCAGGGCCACTCTGACAAAAAATGACTTAGAAAATAGCACCCCTGGTCTAACAGCCTATAATCATATCTTTCTTTTGATACGTCGCTACGTGAAGTAAGTCAGCTCGTCTACTTACACGTGCCTGTATAATTTCAGCCCATGGGGCTAAACAAATATAGCACAAGCCAAGGCGAAAAGTTGAGCCGTCAAGGCCCAAGGCTGATACCAGGGTGTGCCGGACGTTTTCTATCGCCACCCGCGGAGCCTTCTATTATTTTTTGTGGCTTAAAATAATCTTTCATAACATGACGTCTGTATTTCTGGAAGAGTTAGACGATTTATGAACTTCAATGTACCGGCTAGTTATGTTGAAATCCTTTGAAAGGGGGAACGGTTGAATGAAATTCAGACTCCGGTCCGTCAAAGAGATATTCCTGATGGAAAAATATCTTCGGTACGAACTAGTAATCGAACCACAGAACTCATGTTTATCACTAGAACTTACTACCTCTCTTGCAAACCACCAAACCAATGCATTATTGATATCAGACGATAAACCTGGCTGGATAAGGCTGGCACAATGTCGTGGAAACAGAAAACCAAAAATGAGAAGACCCTCTTCGGAAGTACCCAGCAGTAGATGAACTCGGATTGTGGATGATGATAATATAAAGAGGTAGAGTGTTCTTTACTTCTTCTTATCTTTTTGTAGCATATCCAAAGATACACAAACGTGTTTAAAATCATGGTAAAATTAAGTAGACATGCAATTTTCCTGCGGTTTTCCTTAACACGGTAAAGAACCTATAAAACTTAACACAATGAATGCTCCGACGTATGTAGTGTGAATAAATAGCACCTTATTGTGGCTTAGAAACACGTAAAAACAATGCGAATATAGCTAAGTGTCTTTGTAAAAAGCGTAGATAAGTGTGAGGAGTGAGATCATATTTTTATTTATGTACATTTGGCTTTTGTAAATCTTTTTGACTGGAGTTGAGATGTTAACATTTTCGCAAGTAGCCATCCTATAGATAATCTTCTGAATAATTACTCTGTTTTCTGAAAAATTCTTGGCAGAACCATTTCTAACACTTAATATCCTAAAAACAGTCAGTAGCGCCTTCCTTACCGTATTAAGCATCAAATCGTGATTTCTATTCTATCTGCTAGTCATTAGGCACTCATTTATACCCTAATTCTTATCAAGCCTACCTTATGCCTATGTTAAAAATCGCACTGATTTGATGCACACATTTGGATTGCACATTGAGCAGCATGTGATGTATCTCATCGAATGAATGTACAGTCGACAAAGTTGAATCATGAGTTGACCCATTTTGACAAAAAATCGTTTGAATCCGTCAAGTTGACAAATATCAAAGTCGTTACCATGGATATGTATGTTTACGCAAATGTGGATCTAATGGTATTTGAATGTCTGTTAGAAAATAAGCTTATGGTGGGTCATGATTTAACTTTGTCGATTGTACAATTGACAAAGTGGAATTCTGACCCACCATGCGCTTATTTTCCTACACACATTCAAATACAATTAGGTCCACATTCGTGTAAAGATACATATCCACGGTAACAACTTTGATCTTTGTCAATTTGATGGATTCAAACGATTTATTGTCAAAATGGGTCATGATTCCACTTTGTCGCCTGTACTTCTTCAATCTATGGATTACGACATCTATATAATTACGAAACTATGAGAAATATGGAAAAACGTTGAAAGGAGTCTGGAGGCCGATTTTGACGAAAACTAAAACTGCATCATTGAATTTTAGAAAATTCAATAATCCTGGCCAGAAATCGAACCCGCTGATTTTGGAAAAAAAACACACCCTATATTATTCCATCATTCGATAGTGTTGCTAATAAGGATCAAATTCTGAGAAGTAATCATACTATACTTTATTTGCTTTTAGAAAAATAAATCGCGTAAAAATAAAGCGTTAAAAGAATTTCAAAGCATCATGTGAAAAGATATTTTCGTCCGAACATTTTCCGGCTACTGGTTTGTGTCATTGCTAATGACTTTAATAAGTTGAAGGTGACGATTTAAAAAAACGAAACTGAATGTGACATTTTTTCCTCTATATCGAGATGAATATTTTAGACTCCAAATAGAGGAAAAATATACAAATTCAGTGTATTTTTTTAAGTCTGAAATGAAATTTAACCCCATAATTATTTTATTTATTTATTTTTATGTATCACAGGCTATTTCATATTACGGCTAACGTAACACAAAGTAGATTCCATAGAGTTTTTAACTAAAGTACGATTATTCATTCCAGTCAGTAAAATGACATTTGTACATGAATGAAATTCATTGTTTAATGACAGTTGCACAATAGTTGCACTTGTCATTTTACTGACTGCAATTAATAATCGTACTTTTCAAGAAAAAATCGACATTCAAACTTTCATAATATGATACTTCTATTAAAATAAATACTGACTAGGGCCGAAATAAACAGTCGTAGCTAAGCAACAGTGCTTAAGAGCGCCCTTCCCCATTCGACGAACGACAACGCGAGCATGGCCAAAAAGCTTGTTGTTTCATCCAGAACAAGAGGCAAACCCGTCCCCGCTCGACTCGTCCCCCGCTTACCTCTTACCGCCACATGGCTAACAAGCAAGTGAGAACGCGACAACATTAAAAGGAAAATAGTGTGCGGAAGTTTCATAAAACTTGTTCCAAGAAATACGTGTTTTTTCGTAAGCCTTACAAGATTATGAAAAAAAAGTTTTGCATTTAGAAACTCCATTACATTTGCAAGGTTTCTATGCAAATAATTATTTCCGGTTACAATTAATGAGTACATTATAAACGCCCAAACATCATATAAAATTTGTGCAAAAAAGCTGATTTTTGGAGGTTTGTACTGAATTTGTTTCTTAAAATTTTGATTTCGCGTTTTGATAGAAACCTAGATATAGTGCACAAGATGCCTATTACTTCAAAAGTTTCAAAGAAATATCTGTTACAACGCCATAATCACGTACGAGCGTTTGTATGAAAAGATAGACGGGTTGGCCGCCCTTAACGACGTTCTAAGCATCCATTTTGTATAAATAGACAAATACTTTAGCATTTACTTATGAAAGCCAACCTAATACGACACCAATACTTTGCTTCAACAGATGTTGGAGCAAAGTATTGGTGTAGTATTAGGTTGCAAATCTCGAATGCTAAGAAAATCTAATCTAATCGTTTGTGAAAAGCATTTTTTCTATGAAAGTACAGTCACGAGCAATAACAAGTATACACTTAACAAAATTCAAATGCAATTTACGCGTAAAATACTGGTTTCCACTTTGAAATAAGACCTATTTCGTAATAGTATGGCTTCCAAAATAGAAGTCTAATGAAAAGGCAAAAGTTTAATCAATATGGTTGCAGAACATCGCTTTTGAATACTGCTTAGTGTATACATACTATTGCTCGTGACTGTACCAGTCGCGCCATCTGTTGGATTTCACGCGAACGTTTATGAGCCGTAGCAATCGTAGCAGTGGCCGTAGCGGGGCGTAGCATCGCGTGACTACGTAGCCAGGCGTCTACGTAGTTCCAAATATAGCCGCGCGCTTGTTCATATCGCACAGACGATAACAACGCCACTAAATACAAACAAGTTACTACGATACGGTAAAGTACGGTACTATTTCAGAGATTTTTTTTTAGCGAGGTAAAATCATCAAATGAGTCCTCCCACCCAGGGCAGGGCGGGAGGGACTGTCAGACTTGTACTGACTAAAATCCACGGTGTCCTTCATTAGCCCTTTACGATCCGGGGTCACGGTAATGAAATAAGTCCCGCGACCCCGGCGGGCTTTGGCCCTCTAGAGGGGCAAACACTCTTTGAGGCGCGCGTGGAACACAACGCGCCGTCGGTCCATGGTCGGACAGCGAGTTGCCCTTTACTCGCTGACCGCATGCCCGCGCCTACGATGGCCGGAGATCGTCTTGCGACGTCCGTCACCGTGGGCGTCTACCACTGCGGTTGGGGCGGAGGGAGGATGCTGTCCTCTCCTTCACGCGGCCCGCCTCCTCCTTCGCGAGCATGACTGCTTCGCAGGAGGCGACCGCTTCCCATTCCGGCTCGCCCCGAAGCATGGCCTCGACCAATGCCGGGCGCGAGAGCTCTCCGCCTATGGCTGCCGTGAGGACACGGCGGTGCTCTGCCCAAGCGGGGCAGTCCTGCACCGTAAGCTCCACTGTGTCCTCCGGGCGATCTTCGCAGTGGTGACAACCAGGCGTTTAATCTCTCTTTATCCGACACAGGTACCTCCCTAAACTTCTGTGTCCGGTGAGGACCTGCATCATGCGGTAGGTCAGGATGCCGTGACGCCTACCCAGCCACTCAAAAAGGGTCCTACCGCCGCGGTTGCGGCGTGCCCGATTTCAAAGAGATAGGCAGTAGTATTGTTAGCTAAGCTAGCCTTTTTTTTCAATGAGTCCCGGGAGGACTGGGTAGAGCGGGAATGACAGTCAGACTCGTACTGACTAAAATCCACCATGTTCCTTCACGAAAACCTCAGTCAATTTATTGTTGTAGCCATTTTCTATTTCGAAAAAAACAGTCAACAGTAAATCGGATATTATGTATACAAAAAAAGTTTTCTTGACTATACAAAAATAATAAAACCGAATAAAGAGGTTTACTTGCTAACTTCACCGTCTACATTCAGTTAGTAACTAAGTTAACGATAATCGTTAAACTGGGTCAAGTTATGACATTATTGTGACCTTACAATCTTTATGACGATAATATTAGATCGCATTGTTTTTATACTTCGCAATAAAGTTGAGGTAGGCAAAACTATTTATTTCTTCTAACTATTCCTTTTAAAACTATGTACGGTCAGCCAAGAAAGTGGTGTACCAGTTTTGATTTAGTTTCCCGGTCATCGAAAATTACAACAAGGTTCGTTATAAAAAGATATTACTGAAAGAGAATAATCTATGTTAAAGTTTGTTTGGATGGACGTTTGTTACTATTTCACGCAAAAACTACTTAACGGATTTGGATGTTTGGAACACAGATAGTTTATAACTTGGATTAACACTTATGACTGATTTTATTCCAGTGTGAAAATTTTCGAGTTGAAGCGGGCGAAGCCGCTGGAAACAGCTTATTTGTAACAAATAGTTGTTTAAAACAAAGTACCTAAAAAACAGGTAAAATTAGTAGCGAGAACATGTTTTAATATAAAAGTCACATTAACATATCAATCCTTAGTTTTGATTCACCCTTAACCTCTCAGTAAACTCTACTGAACTCTTAATTTTGAAAAGCTATTGCCTATTACTATGGGCACAATTATTGTGTGAATAATTGTATAGGACAACTTACTTTTTCTTGTGGCAAGAGTCATTTATAATGATTTTATTTTATTTTTATTTTCCTTTATTGCCCAACCAACAATTTTTTACATTGTAAATATTTTAAATAAAGATCTATCATAAACTTAAGCTAATGTAACAATTTCTTACAGGCTAGCACCGCATGCCCCATAACTTATTAAGTAGCTGTGCCGCAGTCACTATGCTATAAAAATACTACATACCTTATAATTATTTAAACATAACAATTTTAAAATAATATAATATTGCGGAACAATATAAATGATGAGTTCAATAACCTCTTAAGAGATTTAAAGGTAATCAAAATCTTGACTTGCATCAACAAAACCACAAAAATAAATGATGTTATGCTTTGTTTCCAATAATACAGCAGTATTTGACCTCAAGTTAAAAGTGAAACTTGTACTACAATTAGATATCAATTTCGTCTGGGTCTTTGACATTTTTATGAGTTCCTCGACTCAACCTTGCAACCAAAACAATTATTATCTGAATTTAATATTATTACTGCAGTCAAAATAACAACAGACTGAAACGCGTAAACTTTATCTTTAGTTACTCGTAAAAATATGTTAACTTCAAAATGTTGTATGTCACAACGATAGCGTAAGGGAATTGCAACTTTAGATGTTTCGACCGAAAGTTGAAACTTCAACAGCACGATCAATGTCCGTTTTGTTACTTTGTGTTTACACTACTAATATTTAAATAAATTAATTATATCCTTACTGGTGTTTATAATTATCGTAAAATTTTAAGTTTTAATGATTGATAGGTACGTTTATCTAGGTTGATTGAAACGATAATAAAACCGACAATGGTTTTAAATTAATGTTTTATCAGTAGACAGACTACATTAATGTTTAATGTAGCCATTCAAACTATATGTTTATTTCCTTCAATTAATTAACTATAACTTATACCTCAACCATAATCTCCTCAGTATATAATAATTACAAGAATTAACTTTTGTATCTGTGTTTGTTAAGGTTCATATTTGTATATTTGCTTGTGTTTATTATTGCACATAATATGCATCAGTTTTGTTACTAAATATTCGCAATTTAATAGAAGTTGAAAATATTCTTAGCAACTAGGATTCACTAGGACAAGGGGCGTAGTAACCTTCGTAGTAATAGGGCACCCGAGTAACAGGGCCCCCTAATAACACGGCCCCTTTTATTGAAGGGCATATAATTATGTAAAGATGTATCACAAAATATTGTCCACAACCTTAAATTTGATAAGTGGTCTATCATAATAGCTTCTTTTTGGTCACTGCACTCTCTTTCATGGGGCCCCCAATTTTTTCTATAACGTAGCTAGAACTAATAGGGCCCCCTATTAGTTCTAGCTACGGCACTGTATAGCACAATATATGTATATTATGATGTATTCGCTACGCTTACTTCTTTATCAACACGCTTCTATGCACACAGTAACATTTAAAACCAGTGATTTTACGCTAGGTACTTATATTCATTACCACAGCTCATGTTTTTCTTGACAGATGGTACAACTGTTAATAAAAAACACCTACCACTACCTTCGTTCTTAGATTACATAATTATATCATTGTGCCAACAGTACCCAGGCACATGGCTCAAACTATGGAGGCGCAGAAATGGCAAGATCAGGGCGCAGGAGCGCATAAAAGGCCAGTAACAATGCTGCTAGGAAGCCTAGCTTAACCTTGAACCTTAACCATTGTGGCTAAGAAATAAAAATAACTAAACATACCTCTGTAGAAGAAACCGGGGCGGGACCGAGCGTGGCGGGGGGATGCTCCTGCGCCAACGAGATGGCGACAGTCCCCATGAACGCCGCCACTGCTAAGCAGACCGTCCTCTTCTTCAGCATCTTGACTCTGTAATTGTATTTTAATGGGTAGTTAGTATTTATTTTTTAGAACCATTTAATTTTGTAGTACAGTCCTGACCAGCACCACTTGACCCCATTTCATATTATTCTGCCGTATAGGATGGGTCATATAATGATGGGCACCGACTGCACATAGAATACTGTAAAATGAGTTGCTGGGGAGGTAGTTCTGCCACTTATTTTTCTCAGCTAAAATACTAGAAAGTGGCGATGGATGGGCGCCATGAGAGACTGTCTCATGTAAAGTGCTTAATTATTAGCCTAATGGGCCTACCACAGGCACAAGCTTTATATCAGGTAGTCAAAAAATGGCACGCTTTCTTATCATAAAGATTGTAATACTTGCGTTATCGAGGTATATCTATATCTGTGGTTGCCGACCGTGTATTGTTTTTTCATGCGAGAAGCTTGCGCAGGCAAAACTGTGGTGAAGCTTGCGCGTGTGGCTATTAGTTGTAGCACGATGTTTCAAAATTGATTGATTTGATATTTTGATGGTAAAACCATGGGAAACAGCCTGTCAAGTATGTATTTGAATGACATTCGTTTTAAAAACACCATCATTAGTCGATAGCAGTTCATAGGCGCCGCAAATGGCTTATCTATTCAAAAGAAGCTACTTCTTCTTTCCACTACTTGACATAGGCCTCTCCAATCGTACGCTAACAAACTTGATTCTTGACATCTCTCATCCAGCTGCTACAATTCTCCAATGAAGGTCACTTCAACTAGCTTGAGAGTGTTCTATGTTTTCCATATTATTATTTACATTCTACACTCGCAAGCAAAATCATGGGATCACTTACTCTGACTCCGCGAGATCATAGCTAGTTAAGAATAATAAAAATGGTACATTTTAAAGGTTTGGGGTGCTAAGACAGGAAACCTCCACGTGCGCCCGTGGACTGGAGTTCCCTCTCGGATACGTCCGGGGGGAAGACCAGTTTTTCGGGCCGGTGCACCCTGGGATGCGGGCAAAAACTCTTCCTTAGGCACTGTGTGTCTAAGGGGTCTCTTTGCCCGTATAGTCCAGTCATTAAAGCCTAAACCCGAAAATAATTAGTAACTTGCTGAAATTTTAAGGGGTTCTTAAGGAAGGTAAAATAAGATACCGGGTGATTTTGCAGCGTTCTGGGGTGTACGGAAAGGGTTGAAAAGGGGTGAAAAGGTGTTTTTTGCTAATAACATTGCCAAAAAAATTAGTAACACGCTGCAAATTTGGAATAAGGTTGTTCTTACGGTTTTGTAACGTGTATTAAATTTGCAGCGTTTTGCAACATACGGAACATTGTTTTTTTTCAATACAGTGCAATTAGTTAAAAACAGGGGTAAGAAAATTAGTAACACGCTGCAAATTTGGAATTAGGTTGTTCTTACCGTTTTGTAACGTGTATGAAATTTGCAGCGTTTTGCAACATACGGAACATTGTCTATTATTAAAAAAACAATGAAATTATTTAATCACACGGGTGAAAAAAAATTGTAACTCGCTGTAAATTTGTAATTAAGTTGTTTTTACCGTTTCGTAAGGTATATCAAATTTGCAGCGTTTTACAACAAATTGAACATTGTTTATTATTAAAAAAACAGTGCGATATACGTTACGAAACGGTAAAAACAACTTAATTACAAATTTACAGCGAGTTACAAATTTTTTTCACCCGTGTGATTAAATAATTTCATTGTAGTTTGACAATGTTCCGTATGTTGCAAAACGCTGCAAATTTGATACACGTTACAAACCGGTAAGAACAACCTAATTCCAAATTTGCAGCGTGTTACTAATTTTCTTACCCCTGTTTTTAACTAATTGCACTGTTTTAAAAAAAAAACAATGTTCCGTATGTTGCAAAACGCTGCAAATTTAATACACGTTACAAAACCGTAAGAACAACCTTATTCCAAATTTGCAGCGTGTTACTAATTTTTTTGGCAATGTTATTAGCAAAAAACACCTTTTCACCCCTTTTCAACCCTTTCCGTACACCCCAGAACGCTGCAAAATCACCCGGTATGTTATTTTACCTTCCTTAAGAACCCCCTAAAATTTCAGCAAGTTACTAATTATTTTCGGGTTTGGGCTTTAATGACTGGACTAGTATGCCAATAGCCTGTCGTGTGGACGCTCCAACGCGTGTCCCTCTGATCAGCAGAGGGCACAGCGGCGGAGCGGGCTTGCGGACGGTGAGTGATGGGTAGCTCGCCGTCCGACCAGGAACCAAGCCCGGGTCGGTGGCGCGTCGTGTTTCGCGCCAAATGCCTGCTGGGGTCGCGGGTTTTTTCTTAACCCAGGATACCGTGGCCCTGGAAGGTAAAGGGCATCCGAAGGAACACGGGTGGATTTTAGTCAGTAAGAGTCTGACAGTCCCTTCCGCCCCACCCAGGGCGGGAGGACTCATTTGATGATTTTACCACCTTAAAAAAAAAAAAAAAAAACATTTTAAAGGTTTAACTGTTAACTTTAAATTGATACCAAATTAATTCATATTATGTCATTATATGAGCTAACCCGAATCAATTCCATGTAAGTGATTCCATATTTTTGCTCGCTAGTGTAGTAAATTGACAAAAAGATGCAACGCCGTTCGGAAAACGGATCAGGAAATCGAATCAAAGTTCGGCCGGCGTAATAATGTAAGAATTTAAGAAACTCAACAAGAAAACTTCAATCGCTTTCACTGCTATCTTTGTCTTACTTTTTTATCTAAATTTTTTCACTTATATTCAATTTGGTGCAATCTAGTCGTTCCGATGTTATGCGCTATTATTCTATTCTATTTTGTAATATGGCAAGCAACAGAATAGGCCGTTTTACGATTTTTTGGCAATTAGTGTTATAATTACTAGTGCCCTTTTTATGCCGAATGAACGTGGACAGAGCGAAAAGAGTAGGTACAACTTGGCCAGAACGTCTTGAAACGGAACTAACCTTGTTGTTTGCTGGCAACGTTTTAAAATCTTTGATATGTAAACAAATAACGCAGGTTTGTTAGATTTATTATTGTGCCATAAAAGTAACATAATAAGTGAAAAAAAATACATTCAAAGTGCTGGTAGCGAGAGCACAGTGGCGACTTCCGGTTTTCTACTCTAATTTGCCAAGCTGTATCTATGATGCAAGGAGGCTGCGGTTCGACTGAGGCAGAGCGGAGCAGAGGAGACGAGCTGTGCCGCGATTCACGAATCACATGGAGGAGTGGAGAAGAGATGTGGATTTCAAGCCATGTAATTGGTGAATCGCGACACAGCTCTTCTCCACTCTGCTCCGCTCCGCCTCAGTGGAACCGCAGCCTTAAGAGTAAGTTTGTATTATGTATTAAATTCAATACAAGTACGTTATCAGTTAACAACATTAAATTAACTTATCGGAAGAATAAGGAAAACCAAAATATCTATGTTGAAAACAGGTTTTAGTTATAGCTAGAACAACATTGAACAAGTTTTTTGTTATACCTATAGGATTTTCAAGGGTATTTGAAGAACAGAGTCATATTTCCTATTATTTTTAAATGTCCCAAGCGTAGGTTTTTCCTACAATATTGGTGCACTTTGCATGCCTATTTTAAATGCTAAAGTAACTGTGGCTATGGCAGAGTGACACTGCCACACTGGAATTCATTCCACCTCCCCTATACCGCGTATGCTGACGATGCTCAACGCGCTTGTGGAGACCAACCCTGGATTGGACTTGTTTGTGATGAATGGAAGACGATAATGTTGAAATGTTTGCGGTTCTGTGAGATGAAAGAGTGTCAGGATATATTAGTTTTAATGGCTAATGCTGTACTATTAATATTTATAATAAATAATTAAAAAATAACATCTGCTGCTTTGCCTCTTCCAAAATTACTTTGGTTTGTTATAACGCTAGAGTTGCTGAGTTGCATCTAAATTTTGCAAGAAATTGCGAAAGATTCTGAATTTTGAAAAGCTTTGTCTCGGAAACTATTGGGTCTCAAGAGAAAATTGCAGTGGTGGCCCAGTGGTATCGGTCCCGACTTACGAGTTGTAGGTCGTGGGTTCGAGCCCCGCCAGGCGCATTACTTTGTGTAATTTATTTCATCACCACTGCTCTCAAAACGGTGAAGGAAAACATCGTGAGGAAACCGGCATGTCCTAGAATCAAAAATTCGAAGACATGTGACATCTGCCAACCCGCACTGGGCCCGCGTGGTGGATTATGGCCCATTCCCTCTCACAGAGAGGAGGCCTGTGTCCCAGCAGTGGGAACATTTATAGGCTGATGATGTGAAGTCTGCGAAAATGTTTAATTCTACCTTTTTCCTTCTACCCGGATTTAACGCAAGCACTGGTTTATAAAGTTACCGAACTATTGCCAGGACTATGTTATGTACCTCTGCGACAATTTAAGAGTGATGTTATGCCAAACATAATCACTAATCACCAATAACACTTTAAGGGGCTAAGTCAGTACTTATACGGTTTTTATATTTTACTTTCTGTCGTACATGACTGGACTACAGATCTTACAACTTGGAATACAGTTATTAACTATATGATCTAAATTCTCACAAAGTTGAAAACACGATTCAATTAAATTTTCTCGATACAAAAAAAATGCAAAGTTCAGTCTATGTTTTTTATTTTTTGGACTTTACGGCGTAACTACTATGAGTTATTGAAAGGATGTTGTTTTAAATTGTAGAAAATACTAGTATCTAAATTCTGTAAAGACAGTTTTTCAATTAATAACAATTTTAATTCATAAAAAGGCGTCAATATGTTTGGGCACATACGCCATTTTATTCTGAGCACACATTCACTATCGTCCTCTCATCTTTTGCCTTTTAAAAGTAGTGTCATCACTTTCGTTCCTTGACACATCAGTCAGCCAGCGTGGCTCTTACAGGCTAGACCTGTGACACTTTTTTTCAGATCGCGGCTGTCAGATTTTCGTAATAATAAAATTGGAAATGTATAAAAAGATCGAGAAAATAAAAACGAATGATACTTAGGCTTATAGATTATTCAAAACTATGTTTCGATGTGTTCAATGGGACGTGATTAAACGGACATGACTGTAAATAAGTCATGTAAACTTTCTTTTTTCAATAACACTTTATTTTCATTAATAAATGAAGTATAAAATAAACTAAACATACTGAATATCATCGCAGGAAATTCCTGACGACCCCTACAGAGCAAACAAGGGAAATGTTTAGAATACGTATGATACTATACATTACGAATTGTTCCTATCAATATAATAAATTACTCACAGTGATTATTATATCAATGCTATCGTGATATCGTACTATTGTTGTCGGATGGTTCCTCTGTGTCCATCCTCCTCCCATGTAATCTTTGTGCATCCAAATACCATTTCACATGAACTAATGATAAATGCACTGATTTGCAGTCAACAATTTGAGACAATATGTAACTGAAAACAACTTCTAATCGTATCAAACTGCGACATAGGAAAAGAAACACTTCACTCTTATTATTATTTATTTAGTTTCGTCACAGATTTATAACAATTTCGAAGAAACAGGATTAAAATAAATTAAATGAAACCTGCTATTGTCAAAATTTTGAATACTTCAAAATTACATGTCAACTACATATAAGGCATAGCACCCACCACCCTGTTAAATATCGCCTATAGTATAATGCTGCGACTGCGATGAAAAATTTGTGGTCATTGCTGTCTCACCGCGTGTTCGGTACAAGCTGTTCTCGCACTATTAATTGCTTTGGAGGCAAAAAAAAATTATTAGCACTGGGCTCATTCTTTTGGAGCCGATAGATATCTCTCAAAGGTTTCATTTATCAGAAAAGTGATATTAAGACCTTGTCCCAAAAAAAATTTATAGGATATTATAGAATGAAGATTCAATTATAAAGAAGTTACAGACAATAAAATTGTTGTACTACAATAATCTGTGTAGGTACACAGATTATTGAGGTACAGGTGTACCTCATAATATACGAGTAAAAAACTAAGTCCCTTTTACACGGCGCTAGTGTCTGTCATTATAACAAAATGCATCACACGCAACTAGCTTTCTGAACGGACGTTAATAAAAGAAGCGTGTGTTTGGGGCTTTTTTTAGAGTGGTAAAATAATCAAATGAGTCCTCCTACCCAGGGCAGGGCGGGTATATACTAAAATCTACGATGTCTTTCAATAGACCTTTACGTTCTGGGGTCACGGTATTCGTTAGTCCCGGGACCCCAGTAGGCCCTCTAAGGGGGAGCGACGTCATTATGCTCACATGCCTATGCCCGTGCGCGCATGTGTTTGGGGCTTTAGATAATTGGGAATTGTCACTTTCGCAAAGTGTGCCAATTTTATTAATTTTCTACCAAATAGTAGTTTTTTTCGTTATCTCGGGACGTCAAAATCTGTGTCCAAGTGTTATAAAATAAATTTAAGACTGTGAATGATGAAAATATTTACAAAATATTTATCCACATCAATAAGTATTTCTATCATTTTGTTTTAGTAAATGTTTCAATATCTTTATATCAAAATATTTCTACTAGAGTAATACATGTATTTTGCGTAAAGGGAACACTAATTTATGAAATGTCGAAGTTGATGAAATGAAATACATAAAACTTTGGATTGCGTTAATTTCGCGATACTGGCGCCTACTGGTGGCGGTGCGTGGCAACTTTTCCGACTCATCAAACGATGCTTTCGCTTTGCCATACGCCGTTAAGCCGCCATTAATTAGTAAAATGAAAACATATGACTATGAACAAACATTTTATATTAATTGGACACTTGTTGCTCGACAAGGTTAACACTCCAAAGTGAGTGTTGGCCTTTTTATTACAGGTTTGGTTCGAAAATAATAGTTTGTTACCATAGAGACAGTTCTCTATAGTAACTAGTATTTTCTATCAGACTGATTTTTGTACTGAAAAAAAGGTTGATGAAATAGTTTTCAATAGCCTTCAGTGATGAATGATGATAGAATAATGATTTTTTTAAGTTAATTGATTGGTTTTATTTGTCTTAATGAGTGTGATACTGAATTTTCAATAATCACTGATACTTCTCATATTTTTTTGATATTTCACTCCGAGTTCTTTTACTTATTATTTTATTTAACTGTCTACTGTTTCTTGTTCTAACATAATGCTGTCAGTGAGAACTTGTAATTGGCCTTCTTTCACTAATTTTCCTAACACCAGTACCTAACTTAGCTGTAAGTTCTCTTACGATAATAAAAATAAAATAAATGAATTAAATGATAAAGAAAATCGGCATAACTGACGACATCGTAGGTAGTAGGTACCTACTCATAGGTAGGTATTTGGTAAAATAGAAGCTGGTTGGTAGTCATAACAACCGGTAACATTTTAATGTGTATAACATACAATATCATTAAAAAAAAGGAAATTTGTTTATTCCACATTAAACATAATTATATTAAAGAGCTTTGTGCGACACATTTTTATCATTTCACTGAATTCATTCAAACTCAACTTTAATCTCTTCGGAACAGTTTTGGCGAACGAACGAATTTTGTAGTTCGCGTTGCATTTTAATTAACGTGTCGTGATAATCTCCCTGAATGTGAAATTGCTCTTTACAAAGAATCATTTTTCTTAATACGCTAACAGCATTCAGACCATCATTCAGAGTCGGCATTGTAAATTCATCCTCAGACTCTTCATCTCTCTCATTTTCCTCTTTAATTGCTTGTAAAGGATCATCCTCCATAGCTGGTGCACATGTTGAAACAGAATTATCTATATCAATAAACTTCTTTGTTTCTGCAGCAGATAGCGGAGGTCGTAAATTCTTAGCTAATTCGGCCAAAGATACGTTGACTTCTTCATTATCATCAAACACATACTCCAACGTCATATCCCGCGCAATGTTGAACCGACCATTTGGGCGTTTAAGTATGTGTTTGATGTCAACATCTAGGGCTTTTGGGTCTTTCAAACGTCTAAAGCCGTTAGCTATAATATTTTGCGAAACGTTTTCCCATGCTTCTGATAACATCATGATGGCATCAATAACCGTGAAGCTTTCCTGGTCATAATTCCGTATCATATTTAACACTTGCAGTCTTCTATAATGAGATTTTAAATGTCTTTTTACAGTTTGTGCCATAGGTTGCAGCATAGAAGTAACACTTGATGGTAAAAATACAAGTTTAATGCACTCCAGATTTGTAATATCTGGATGAGCAGAACAATTATCAACAAACAGTAGAATTTTCCTGTTATTTTCTATCAATTCAGCATCCCAATTTCGTAACCATCTTTCAAAAATTTCCGAGGTCATCCATGATTTCACATTGTTTTCATATGTTACTGGCAGCAGGCAGTTGTTGAAACATAATGGTTTCTTGGATTTGCCAACAATTAAAATCTTCTTTTTTATGGATCCTGACATACTTGCTGCGACCATTATAGTTAGTCTTGTCTCAGACATTTCTCCCCCAGAACAATTCTCTCCTACAAACTTTAAAGTTCTGTCTGGTGTCATATTATAAAAAAGTCCAAATTCGTCTGCATTAAATATGTCGTTTGGTTCATATCCTTCACATAGTTTAGGCCACGTTTGCGATCGCCAGTCCTCTACAACAACACAATCAATACTGGCAGCTTTACGACTCATTTTTCCGCCGGTGATACCATGTCGAATCCGGAAACGATTAATCCAACTATGAGAGCAAACAAAGTCCTCACCAAAAACCCTAGCAAAATCGTTTGCTTTTTGTCGAAGAATTTCTCCATTTATTGGTAAATTATTCGCCCTTTGGTCTTTAAACCACTTTACCAATGCTTGTTCAATATTTTTATGATTTGACATTCTTGCCCGTTTTCGTTTCAAAACATTGTTGTCAAAAAGTGCTTTGATCTTTTCTCTCATTTTCCAAATACTTGAAATTGTTGAGTGTGATACACCATATTTCTTTGCCAATGCTTTGTTTGAAGTTCCAGATTCTAATTGTGAAATTATATGAGATTTTAATTTGATATTGAAAACTTTTCTTTTCATTTGTGACATATTAAAAGTTTACAAATAACTTGACAATTGTTTCAGTGTGTCTTGTGTCTGGCAGGATTAAAATCTGATGATGTAGTTTTAGTTTTCATTAAAGTCCTTCTTCCTTAAAGTTTCAAATTCAGCATTCCACACCACTTGTAAAATTCATCCTGTTGATGGAAAAACTAATTTTAAACCAATTAGTTTTAAACCCTTTTTTTTGGTTTAAAACAATTTAGAACCACAATTGGTGGTTTAATAATGGTTTAAAATGTTTTAATTTCACCAAATATTATTTCATGCATTCCCAGACAATCAAATTATTATACCAGTTTATAATAATTTGATTGTCTGTCAATTAGTGTCCCTACAAATTGTATGAAAAATATTTGGCTACATTATACCATTTTCTGCTCTGCTGTTCGGATGTAATAAACAAAACAGAATTAAAAACAGTTTCATATTTAATATTTTATGTCATAGTCAATGTAAGGTTTTCATTTAAAAGATATTATTTAGAATGTGTTTTAAATAACACAGTTTAGGTAAAAACTTAATGTACAAATAAATAATCAAAACAAAGACACAATGTGAAGTTCAGTAGCAGAGTTTAAGTTAATTTAGTTGTTATTATGGTGAATTAAGATTGTTGAAAATGAAAAATGTTGAAACTGTATTTACTGTGTCAGATGTGGCTGTGTCAATTACCTACTTATGGATTTATTTAATACTGTAAGGAATTCATACAAAGGTGAGTCTACACTAGATGAGCATGAGCAAAGCATAACCCCAGTACAAATTCAACTAGTGTGGACCAACTTACAAGCCTCATAAGAGTCCGTTTCGAGCATTTGCTCCATACTCTACTATATTCTGTCTATTGTCGATTTTTTGATGAACACAAAGAGTATTGCAATGTGTTTGAGGAGAGTGATTGATGAAGGCCTATTGCACTTAGCTCATGCTCGGCTCTCTAGCGTCTTTAACACTCAGTAAAAATTATAGGGCCTTCTAATTTTCTGTTTTAATTGTTACCCCACACTAGGAATTTCTCCTGTATTGTGGGTGCATTTACAAACATAGAAACTCACATACACAAACACCCAGACCCGGAACAACTACTTGCAGATCATACAAATATTTGTTCCGTGTGGGGATAGAACTTGAGATACACAATGCAGCAGCCCAATTGCTTAGAATCAATATGTTGTATTTAACATTTTTGACTGTATTATTAATTCTGACAATTTATTATCACAATTCTTGGGGAAAATGCATGACAAAAATAAAATTATGTAAGTATGTAATTTTATAAAAAAGAGTTAGTTTGTACAGGTGTTAATATTAATTGGCAAATAACATAATTGTCTACTATGATGTTAAGAGTACAACAGTAACTGCAATGAGATTTTTATGTCTGTTGCTCTTTTTTAAATATTTTTCAATGTCATAATTGAACCATAGATTCTAAAAGCACAGCTAAAACACTAACAATAATCTCTTCAAACAATGATGAGAGAATGAGAGCTGTATCTAATTGTGTGGCAATCATAAATAATATTAACATAAACACTAACAACCAGAGTTTGAGCCTCACAATAACGCGATAACAATTAATATTATACAGATACTCACTAATGATCAGCACTCTTGTGAATCACGAAACCCGAAGTTAGAAACCTACTGAACTCAGTCAAACTTTCATGTTTCTTATTTCAACGCTTAACGACATTACGAATAGGCATGAAAATTTGCTATTAAGTACCTAAATAACCTATGAATCGATTTGAATTCTTCCACACATTAATAAAATTTGTGTAACACGCTTTGAAACGTCACCGAACGTTCGACCGTCGACGTGAATGTCAAGACAAAAGTACTTACATTTTATTCTTGCTTTACTCGAAGTCGATACCAAAAAGTTATGATAAAAATAACGTGCAGTTATTCTTATTTCATAGCGGAGCCAATTATATTATTTCAGGACAGGTTTTCTATGATCTATTCAACATTTTCACTAGCCAAAATCGAAATAAACTTGATCGAACTGACGTTTCACCGACTGACGTTTAGTTAGCGATGGGCAACTCGAGTTATCTAACTCGAGTAACTCGGGTCGGACCGTGAGCGAGTCAGCCCGAGTCAATATATCTGTAGCCCGAGTTGACCCGAAGAGCGCGCGCGGCGAGCTGTGCGGTGGGTTTGCGGAGTGTAGCCCGAGTCACAGCCCGAGTTGACCCGAAGAGCGCGCGGCGCGCGGCAAGCGGGGTGCGGTGAGTTGGCGGCCCGCGGCTAACCGCCTAGCCCGCGAGTCTCGAGGCCCGAACGATTACGAGCGAGCCCGAATCAGACCGAACGTGCGAGCCGCGAGCACGCCGTGAGTGATAGAGATCGTTTTCGTTGTTTCTATCAGACGGCAATTTGGCAATGATATTAAACGAGCAGTTCTTTAAATTCTTTAAATCTCTTTGTGATCAGAGAGTTTTCTATTTTATTATTTGTTTTGTTTACTTTTTTGTTATTGTTACGTTGTTTATTGTTTTGTTGCAGTTTTATTAGTTTAAGTGTTGTTTGTTTTGTTAACTTTAATAAGTTAAGAATGGCTAAATGCTAATGGAAGTAAAAAAAAAAGGTTGCACTCCAGGAGTGCCGGTAGAAGTGAAAACTTTTTTGTTACTATGTTTTATTTTTAATTTGAATGACGTCTTACTCATTTTCGATCAGGGTCACGTGACCCTGACGCGAGTTTTGGTCACGTGACCCTGACGCGAGTTTTAAATTTTTTACCCATTACAGAAAAAGTGTACAACGCCGCTAAAGAAGTTTTCACTTCAAAAAAAGTGTTGCGTGGGAGTTCTATAATTTCTTATTATTTACTAGGTAACAATGTTACCATTATTTTGCGGTACATGAGTAGTTCGTTTTGTGACGTCTGATTTTTGAACGGGCTCAATTTTATTTGACTATCATTGACTCGACGCCACGCAGCCCGTCGGACCCAACCCGGTGAACCATGATCGTAGCAAACTAGCAACCCGCGGAACGATGCACCGAGTTGAGCGTTTACTGACTCGGGCGGACGACGCAGCGACGGCGACGCGGGCGGGCAGGCCGGGTCGAGTCAACTCGAGTTGTAGCCCGAGTTGGTTAACGGGTCAACTCGAGCTACTCGAGTTATCAAAACGTCGACTCGGCCCATCGCTACGTTTAGTTAGCGTAATGTTGTCATGTACTTTCACTTAGTTTAGAAACAATGTGAAATCAAGTTCACATTGAGGTTTCGATGAATTATCACAAAAAATCATAATAAAATGCAAATATTTTAAAAAAGGGCAGCAGGTATGTTGGGGAATTGAAGATAGCTCGATAGATAGTTGGGATTGAATTTGTTCTATTTCATCGCTTTTATAACACTGAATAAAAAGCACTCGTGCAAAATGGGGTCTTACCGGTTGACAGCATTCAAGAGCAGTTTTTCGATATAATGAAAGTTTCAGACCACATAATGCGTAAGATAGTTTAAGATTGTTAATTAATTAATATAAAACAGTGGTTTTAATTATGTAAAAGAAAGCATTCATAAAATTCTTTTTTTTTATTATTTCAGAACGAAAGCTTTTGCGTTTAGTTTCAACATGGTTTCAACTTGGAAAACAGAAAATATCGAACATCAAAACAAAACGCAGCAAAACAGTCACTGGTGTCAAAAACAAACGTCAATACTCAATTGAAGTTTGAGGTTATGTGAAGCGGGGTCAATGTATTATTAACAAAAATCAAAATGCCTCTTGATTACCGGAGATTCAACGGACCTGAAGACAGTATCTCATACAAGCGTTTCACTAAGGGTTATTTGAAGAGCTACGACGAACTTCACAAAGAATTGCAGGATGCTAAAGGAGTTCGTAAAGATGGGCGCGCTTTATCCGAAGCGCGTAGCATGTGTATGTTTTGTATGTACTGATATGATTTTAATGGCTGTTTCTTTATGAGAATGGGGAATTAAACTTGAGTTTTCTATTTCAGTTGCTAGGACAGACATGGTTTCACAGGCAAAGGGATCTTCATACGTTGAACTAAGGAAAACAAAAGTTGTTTGTTCTGTATTCGATCCGCGGGAAATCCCCCACCAGAATGAATTCAGGTAAGTAATCTGTTCAATTTTCTTAAACATATCCTATTATTCCATAAATAATAGATCACACAGGAATAAAAGTTTTGTAACTTTCAAAACAAGGTCCAAAGTTTTATTGTGGTCCATTTACACAACAAAATAACTATATAAGACAATGTAATGAATAGCTTAAACTATATCACAACTTTAAAACTATCCAATATTAGTATTTATTCACCCTACCCTCATAACTTAATTTCAATTTTCAGTCAACTTGGGCAAATATTCTGCGAGGTGAAATTCGCGCCATTTTCGTGTCCACGACGGAGGCGGCCACACGTTCCTGATGCTGAAGAGAAGGCTCTGTCAGTAGCTCTGAGGAAAGCCCTGGAGCCTACTGTGTGCAGACACATGTTCCCCAACTATCAGGTAAGCTGCTATTCAGCAGCCTGGAAATAGGCCTCTAATCGCCCCTATGACAACCCACTGACCAATTTTTTTGCCATTCTTCAAATCCACAGGGATTTGTCAGCTTTACAAAACCATTATAATAATTTTCACAATTTCACTTTGTAATTTTAAAATAGGAACTTTATTACTGCCAGTATCATGAGTGCTCTATGAGTGGAGGTACAATCAACAAAGTTGAATCATGACCCATTTTGTCAAAAAATTGTTTGAATCCTTCACATTGACGAAGAACAAAGTTGTTACCATGGATATGTATGTTTACGCGAATGTGGACCTAATTGTATTTAAACGTCTGTTAGAAAATAAGTTTATGGTGGGTCATAATTCAATGTTGTCGATTGTACTTTAGAATGTCTGAGTCACTGTAAACCAATACATGAGCTATTCATTTAGTCCAAAGTTGTAACTATGTTGACATGAGAGAAGAACAGCTAGTTTTTGCAGTAATTATAGACAACATTTTAAAAAACTCATCATCTTCCTTCCCACATTAAAAAATGCCAATAAAACAAAATCCAAACCATTGTTACGACTATTATTTTTTATGTTCATATAAAAGACTGAAACACTATCTCCTTTACAGGTGGATGTCTTCATATACATTCTAGAAAATGATGGGGCATGTCTGTCAGCAGCAATCAACGCTGCTGGCCTGGCCTTAGCAGATGCAGCCGTGCCAATGTATGATGTCATAACATCCTGTTCAGTAGCCATAGTAGGGGACAGGATGTTCGTAGACCCAACAGAAGCTGAAGAAAATGTTGCCTTAATAAGCCCAGAGACTCCAATAAATCATGGAGTAGTTACACTATCAATGCTTTCTGAACTGAAACAAATATCCGACTTCACACAAGTAGGGTCTATGGACATTGAGTGCATTGCAAAAGCAATGGAAATATTAGAAAAAGAGTGTGCAAGACTTGTGCCAATGATGCAAAAAGTGCTTGTGGCTAATGTATTTAAGTGTTTCGAACAACGGAAGAGGATGGAGGAGGAAGCAAACGAAAGGGAACAGCTTTTAAACGCCAAAATGGAGGAATGGAAAAAGTTATTAAATTTTGCATGAGATTTAATGTTTTTGTTTCATTTCTTTACCAAAAACGAATGTAAGATTCTGTTAGTATAGTAGTGTGCTTGGACAAAATGTCTTCTGTCCAGTCTTATCTCTATAGGTTAGCTTCCAGTCCTTGGACACAACTGACCAAGACTAGTGAAATTATAAGCATGACTAGGTATTTTACATTACATCTAGAAAACATCCTTTGTAACTCTTCCTTAGAAAATTAAAATGTTTTTTTAAAGAAAGCTAGCATAATAGGCAGGCACTGTTGCTTTTCAGTTGATTTGAATGAGGCAAAAGGACTCCTTTTTTTTTTTACGTGGCAAAATCATTAAATGAGTCCTCCAACCCCGGGCAGGGCGGGAGTAGGGTTACCATATGACAGGCGTTTGCCGCATTTGACAGGCATTTTAAGGTTTAGACAGGCGTGCGGCCGGCATTGGTCTGAGACAGGCATTTTTAAATTTCGCGCCCGCGAACGGATAACACAGGAAAATTACAAACATTATTGTTAAATTGTATCTTGTGAAGATTTTTACGTTTATATATTAGAAAGGAAAGAAGTATTAAAAAAAGTAATGTACTCTGACAAATAACAGTAATAAAAATATCCTTCTTCATTTTTATCTGTTGGCTTTTACTTATTACCTACAGCGTTTTGCTTCAGACAGGCATTTTTCTGAAAATTCAGGCATTTTAGGTACCATAGACAGGCATCCCTCTAATTACATATGGTAACCCTAGGCGGGAGGGACTGTCAGACTTGTACTGACTAAAATCCACGGTGTCCTTCGGTAGCCCTTTGTGTGCCGGAGTCTCGGTATACGTATGTCCCAGATGATCAATTTAAGAGAGTTAATTGGGGATGAATGAAACATACAAATAACCTTTTCCACTTAATATTACTATATTGAGAGAAGAAATAACATAGTGGCTTAGCAGTTAGTACACATTACAATGGAACAATCTGATTTAATAGCACTTTAATCTTCTGGTTTTTCTGGAGGAGGACCGCAAGGTTGAAGCATTCTTTCCATGAGGTTGAATTTTACGCGAGCTTTCGATTCGTTTTCAACAATGGCAAAGTAACTAAGCAAATCGGGGTGTCCCATATAACTGCAACACGAATCTCGGTGCTGATTGGTCAACCACTCATATTTTGTCGTATCAGCGTGTCCTGTACCGATGTATTTGCTCTGAAGATGCTCAAGTTGACTGTGGATATTGTATCTTTCACCCATTTTGACTGCAGCTGCAATCACAGAATATACATATAATAGCTGCAATCAGTGTTGCCAACTGCTATTGTAAGAAATGCGCTGAACAAAACCTAAAATGCACTAGGTTTGTGCTAATTTTGATAAAAGGGCACCAAAAAATAAAATCAATTAAAATATTTAAAAAAATCAGTTTTTATTGAGAATATTGTTATAACAAAAATATATCGTCGTCCGAATCAGAGTTGGAATCATGGTCTGAATTCACTGTTGGTGAGGTGGCTGTTTGAGAAGTTGAGGGACCAGGAGTTGTTGTTGGAGTTTAAACTTATACGTATCTTTCGAACCGACTTTTTCAAGAACTTCCTTCGGAATATCGTAATTGTAGCAAGTTTTATTTGCTGCTCGTAGCCCAGTTATACGACCATGGAGATACGCATTTTCATAAATAAATAACTAAAAATAATTAGAGGTGCGTTCTGAAATTTAACTGTGTTTCAGAACGCGCCATTGATTGGTTTTGTTTTTACGAAATTGCGTGATAAATTGCAGACTTTTAAAAATGCACTAGTTAAGGCACTAGGCACTGTTGTGGAATTTTGAGCGCTAAAACATCAAGAAATGCACTAGATCTAGTGCCGAAAGCACTAAGTTGGCAACACTGGCTGCAATATAAGTTTTGAGGTTATGTTTCGTATCAAAAATCGTATTTTCAATTTTATATAACTTTGTTAATAATATTTACCAATAGTTGTCAACCGCTTCCGCTTTTAAATTCTTTTAGATCTTTTTTGAAGAGGTGTGGAATGTTTACAAAATGAAGCTTACAGCCTTACAGCGACAACAAATAAACCACAAACAAAGCCACAGAAAGTCAGAGAAACAAACGTCAATGTCAATGTCATCGAAGAACCGACAGAAAAAACGTGATTACAGTAATTTTTTCATTGGCAACATTAATTTTCTTTCGAGTGGAAAAAAAACTACTCTTCAATGAACAAGGTGAACGCAGACCTAACCACACCGCAGTCTCCGCAGTCATCGTTTTCTTACCGCTTCTGCGGCTACTGCGATGCGGGTGAGTGTGCGAGGTTTCATAGAACTTCATACAAAGAATGGGGATGGCAACTCAAAGCTAATCGTAGATGGCGCTGCGATAGTTGGTCCCTACGTCAGATTACTGTCTACCTTGTACAAAAAACAAACAAAATTTATTGTTATAAAAATTGAGTTTATATACAAAACAAATATGGAAAAGTATTCGTCAATGCAAGTGCATATACTAAAAGAAGAATTAAGACGCCGCGGTGCATCTACAAGAGAAAAAAAGTGATTTAATTGAGTGGTAATACATTTGATTTTACCGTAATAAATCCACAATTACATGTAGTTGAGGTTTCAATTTTTGAGTTTAGGTATGTTTTACTTGTCCTCTCCTATAACAAGAATATAATGCTGCTTCTGACTTTCTATTTTGATAAAATATTATTATGTTTTAAGTCAGTCATTTTACCCCTTTTTTCTATTTAGATTCGAGAAATATCACAATATATTTAATTTTTTAACACCACAACTATTACAAAACTCGTTCCAGGTGATAATTCTTCCGCCAGACGAACCATTTCATGATTTATAGAGCGATGCAATACTGGTACTTAACCTCCAATAGAAAAGTAGATATTATTTTGAAAAGTGTATTCGATTGTTTAACTATGGTATAATCATAGAATTTCATTAATAAACGAAAGTAACGGCCTGTCTCGGCTTCGCAAGGCTGGATATTTGTTTATTATATAGCTTTTCCTTAGTTATAATTAAATTTTTGTTCTCAAGGCAGTCACAGCAGCTACCTATTATTTCTTGATAGTGTGAATTGTCGGAAATTTGTATGTCTCATCTTTTTTACAGCTTATTACACAATATCTAGTCATTTTACATCAATAAATCGATTTTTTTCAGAAAATTCCTTTGATTTCAATCAATCAATTTTTGAGGTTATGGCTCCATCGATAACGTAACGTTCGATGATTTTGCCAATGTCAAGGTATGATAAATTAAGGTCGTAAACTGTTACACAACTATTGATCAGTATTTGTAGCGGTGGCATCCATGGGTCCCCATGCTAAAAAAGGACAAAACATTTTTGGTTAGTAGAAGTAGAACAACACAAGATAAATGTTAGAACATTGAACAGATAAACCAAATATAAATATCGCCTACAACTGGATTTTATTAATGGTAATAAATTTATAAAGGATTTTAACTGCAGGGGTATGGGCTAAAGATAATAGAAAAGGAATGTTAATTGGGCGGGGAATATCAGAAGGGAGTAAGTCGTAAAGAGAGGTGGTTAAACGAGGACAGGAAAAAAACAAGTGTTCCAGAGTACCCTCCTCCAGACCGCATTCACACAAAGAGGAGTCCCTCACATGGATTTTGGCCAAAAAAACTGGTGTGCAAACAAACCCAAGTCGGAGTCTAATTATGACAGAGGTGGCTAATTTACTAGAAAATTTTAGTTTGCTGAACCAACATTTTGATGGAATGAATGGTTGGATAGAGCCATAAAATCTTCCCTTCAATATTCGAGTTTTTTGCCAAAGCTCATTCCAACTCTTCATCATATCGGGTTTAACAAGACAATGCAGATCTCGGGGATAACAAGACGAGTGAGATTCGATCCCATTCTGAGTAGCTAACTTGGCAATTGAATCCGCATTCTCATTACCAACAATTCCAGAGTGGCTGGGGATCCAAGCCAATGTAATCTCTATGCCTAAGCAGTGGCATCTATACAGGAGTTGTTTTATCTTTAGGATAAGGGGAGAATTGTTACGAGAGCGAAAAGGTGATTTTATTAGATCCTGTAAACAGCTAAGAGAATCCGTGAGAATAAGGCTTTTGTTGAGTCCATGTGATTCAATGTAGGAGACTGCTTCCAAAATAGCGATTGCTTCCCCTGTGAATATAGTACCAAAAGCAGAACTACGAAAATTAAGAATAATTTTGTATTTTGGGATCCACACAGCTGAACCGACGTTACTATTATCTGACAACTTAGAAGCATCTGTAAATAATGTCAGCCAATCATGCCAGTCCTCCGCCAGAATCCTATTGAATTTGACATTAGCATTAGGGTCAAGTTTAGATATACCAAAGTTAAAAATAATTTTTGGTTTGAAGATTAGGGAATCAAAATTTACTTCAAATAAGGGGTTTTTGCTTAACTGGACTAAGGAAATGTGCATATTATTAAATTTACTGAAACTGTTAACGAGGAGTGGAGGACTTTTATGCGACCAATAACGAGATGATGGGATTAACTGAAAAAGTGTACGAAGAAGAGGGAGGAGAGGATGACATTTATTCTGGATGACTTTGTAAAAAAATCTGTCACAGAGATATTGTCTACGTAAGTGAAGGGGGGGCTCCAAACATTCTACCTGAAGGGCATTAATAGGTGAACATTTCATAGCACCAGTGATAATACGCAAGCACTTGGACTGAATCCTATCCAGTTTGGCAAGGGCAATTTTATTGCACGGTTCCAGCAAAAAGGTTCCATAATCAAAGTGACTGCGAACTATGGCGTTATAGAGGATTTTCTGGGAAGTTGGATGAGCTCCCCAGCGGACTCCAGAAAGGGCACGTAAGACATTAACGCCTCTTTCGCATTTCTTTAAGATGTAGTCCAGATGATAGAGACCAGATAATTTTGAGTCCAGAATGAGGCCAAGAAATTTTACTTTGTCACCGATCAAAATAGGTTCATTTTCAACATACAGGCTAATAGGGGGAATATTACGCTTACGAGTAAAGGCGACTGCATTACATTTGGAAACTGACAAACTTAAGCCGTGATCAGTCAACCACTGGTTTAAGTAGTAGAGAGCAGAATTTAAGCGAGATGAGGCATCTGAAAGGGAAGCTGAACTAGAGTAGAGAGCAATGTCGTCGGCATATTGTAAGATTTTGCAGAAACAACTCACTGAAGACTCCAAATCGTGTGTGTATACATTATAAAGGATGGGGCTTAAGACCGACCCCTGGGGCAGGCCCTTCCACACTAGACGGGATGGGGAGAGGGAGTTTTGATGACGAACAGAAATAGAACGGGACATAAGGAGATTACAAATGATGGTGACCATCCTCACAGGGATACTCAGCTGTAGCAGCTTTTGCCTGAGTATTGGAAGTTGGACATTATCATAGGCTGAAGCTATGTCTAGAAAAACACCAAGAACACTTTCATTTTTGGAAAAGGCAATACGGACATCAGACATGAAGACACTTAGGCTATCTAGAGTTCCCATACCCCTACGAAAGCCGAACTGAGAATTGGATAAGATGCCTTTACTTTCTAAGATCCATTCAAGCCGGTTCTTGATGAGATTTTCCATAATTTTAGCCAAGACAGAAGAGAGGGCAATAGGACGATAGGAAGTAGAATCTTTTGGGTCTTTCCCAGGTTTCAAAATTGGGATGATTATTTGAGTTTTCCAAGATTCTGGAGCTTGGCCCGTAACGAAAAAGGAATTGATTAGGTTTAGAAAGATTAATTTACAGTTAGAAGAAGATTTGGAAATAAAGGAGTAGGGTATTCCATCAATACCCGGAGCAGAATCCCGAAGATGATCTAAGGCACAAATAAGTTCTGAATAAGAGAAAAGGTCATCAAATCTATCAGAGGAGGTGGAAGGAGGAGGAACTGTAGTGGGAAGGCAGTCAGAGCTAGGAACAAAGGGGGGGGCTAATTTGGATATAAAGTCATCCAACCAGTTACTGTAGTCATTCGTAGAAATATCGGGAGACTGACTGTCACAAGCTCTACGGTAGATTTTAATTTTTTTCCACACAAGGGAAACTGGAGAACGTGGAGACAGTGATTCACAGAATTTGAGCCAGCCGCATCTTTTCTTTCTTGCCAATAACCTACAGGTAATTGCAGAAGTCTTTTTAAAATTTAAATATGCAGGCATATCTGGACTAGATGAGAAGGAGTTTTCCGCTTCTTTGCGTTTACGGACGCCCTCAGTGCATTCAGCATCCCACCAAGGTGGAGAAGGTAATAAGTGACGGGCAGAGTTTTTTAAAGGGATAGACAAATTAGCTGCTCTCAAAAGACACTCAACAAAATCATTGTAGAGGATTAGGGAGTTCGAGGAATTTATTTGGGGAAAATTCTGAAGTTCTGCATCCAAATGGGACAAGAACTTAGACCAGTCAGCTTGGGGTAAGCGATATTTTTGTAGGGGTTGGATGGGAGTAGGACGAGGGTGAGTACTCGGAAAAGAAATTAGGATAGGAAAATGATCACTCCCATATGAATTAGGGAGAACAGACCAGGAAAGAGTTGATACTAATGAAGGGGAAGAGAAAGTAAGGTCAGGAACACTTATATTTTGGTTAGGAGGAACGCGACGGGTAGCAGATCCATCATTAAGAATACAAAGGTTGCGATCATCTAACAGGTCTAGCAAAAAGCTGGAAGAGGGGTCATTACAGTGAGAGCCCCAAATGGTGTGACGGCAATTAAAATCACCTAACACGATCAAAGGACCAGGAACAGAAGAAAGGATAGAGTTAAATTCAGACAAAATATTAGCATTGGGATGTGGAATGTAGGCAGATACATAAGATATGTTCATGGCTCTAATGGCCACTACATGTAGACCAAGATCGTGATGAGGAAGAGGAATCTGGGAAAAAGTGATAGATCTGCTAACCAATAGGGCGCAACCCGCTCGTCCGTCATCTCTATCATCCCGAAGACACGAATAACCAGGAACCCTAAAAAGAGATCCAGGCCTGAGCCATGTCTCCGACACAGCAAAGACAATGGGTTTATATCTATTTATGAGGTAGATTAGATCATGTTTTTTTGTGCGGATTGATCTACAATTCCACTGAAGGACTTTTTCCATTTTGGCGAGTCCAAGATTCGAGGAGTTGTTGAACTAATACAACGACATTGTTCGGTATTGCGTCACTAAATTTAGACAATATATTTATAAGGGAACAAGTGAGAAGCTCTATCAAATTGTCATTAGGAGTGGGAAGGGGAGTGGTTTCAACATAAGAGGAATTCAGAGCACAGCCATTAGGCTGAGAGGAATTAGGGGTATAGGTGAAGGACTTATGGGCTTGGGTATCATAGGACTTGCCCAGTTCTGGTCTAGGTCTTGGGGAACGATAAACCGTTTTGGTATAAGAGGTTTTAGTAGGGGATGCATATGGAGAAGAAGTAGGAGTGTTAAGAGGGGGCGAGAGGAGAAGGTCTACGGAAGGAAGAGCTTGAGATAGTTTAGATTGGGAGGGACCTGCTGTAGCATTAGAGTATGGTAATTTACGGGGACGGGGAAACCTTACTGAAGCCTCACGGTAGCTTAAGTTTTCTTGAGACATTACCATTTTAATTGACCTCTGTCTTGAGTGTTCTGGGCACTTATTATCAATGGCCTTATGGCTTCCACTGTCGCACAAAAGACATGAGACCTGTGAATCGGGAACATTACAGCTATCTCCCGGATGAGGTTGAGCGCAACGGTAGCAACGGGGCTTAGATCTACACTGAGTGCCTATATGGCCAAATCGCAAGCAGTTGCGGCATTGGATAGTGGGGAGATGATAGACAGAAACGGGAAGAGAGACATTGTAGCAGAAAACTTTCTCTGGGAGAACCTGGCCAGAGAAAGTAAGCACCACAGTTGAAGATGGAGACCAAGTTACAGAGTCCTCTTTTTTGTTTTTAAAATTAAGCCTTCTAGCCCTAATGACTTCTCCACAATTACGGGGGGTTTCTATACCGATGACTAGCTCCTCCAGTGTCCAGTCAGTAGGAATATCCCTGACAACTCCCATGCGACATACATGAAAGCGTGGGATAACTGCAGAGTAATTGTTTTCCATTAGAATGGGATTGTTGACAAAGTTGTTGGCATCACTGAACGTCATAAAGTCAATAGACATCCTGTTACGGCCCAAAGACCTGACACTGCCTTGTACAACACCTTTAAAACCTTTATTGAAAATAAATTGGGCAAACTTAAGAGAATTTAAGGTTAGGCCTTGCTTAGGGTCTGTTTCCACTCTAGAGACAAATACAGTAAAGGGTGCTCTGTCACTCTCGCTATAGAGTATTTTAGAGTCGTTCTCAAAACCCGGCTTAGTAAAAACAGACTGAATTGAGTCAGACGGCGGCTTATTTCTTTTCGCGTCAACAAAAATTTCAGGAGCTCCGGGGCGCTTCCTAACGTCGGGTCTTACGTGATCAGTCTTCTGGGAACACTCCACAACCTCCATATCTGAAGGTGTCCCTCCACCCCCATCAGGGGGTTCTTCGGCACTCATTTCCTTAGGAAATGAGTGCCGAAAGGCTTAAAATACTAACCTTATAACTATATATTAAAACCAGACAACACAACACTTATACAACACAATAGCCACAACACTAAAAACAGATTTTGTTATCAAAATGATATGAGAGGTTAAGAAACGCGTGCTTAATCTCACCAAGACAATAGCAAAATCCTCCTTTGATTTGACAGTTCTTTTGGGACCAAACTGTCACTTGTCACTTTGACACTTGCCTTCCCCATTCGTAATGCGGGGACTGCGGAGACTGCGGTGCGGCTAGGTCTGCGTTCACCTTTCACACTTTATGAAATGTTACAAATCTGGCAACCAATAGCTTTTGTTGCTCCAAAATATCCGAACGGGTTTTCCGATTTGGCATTAAAAAAATATCAAAATCCAGGCGCCATTTTTCAAAGTTTGATCGATTATTCTGCAGTTCCGAGAAGAATTTTAATTTAGAAATATGTATTTTTAATCAGATTTAACTATGAATAAAACGCCAAAACTAACCGATTTGAAAGAAAATGAAGAAAACTTGCGTAAACAAGCGAAACACCTAGTACGTCAAAAAACATCAGATATCTTGAAAAAACAAACGCATTTGTTTATGCATGAGAAGGGGATAACTAAAATAGTAAGTTCCTACTGTTACCTCAATAATATTGACTATCAAGTTTTAAAAATCCAGCTTCATAATTCCCATTTTCCTTTCAGTGTAATAGTACAGTCAACAGCAAAAGTAGATGATCAAAATCAAAAAATGAATAAGCACTGTGTTGAATTCGATGAAGTAGTAGTAAATTTTTATTAGATTACTTTTGAATCACTTCGATGCCACACAGTTCTGACACGAACTCAGTTCATAAGCATTGAATTTTTGATTTTGGTCATCTACTTTGCTGTTGACTGTCACGGTTAAATTCGAGCTATACATAACCAGTTTGTCATGGCCTCGTTCTGTCTGTAATTTCCTTACAATGACAGTCAGCTTATACTGGGTCTTTACAGCGTGATGTATGTCGTCACTCTATGTCTAACATCTTCACAAAACTCTTTGCAGCCCGTGCCGAAGAATCCAAACCACGTAGTATACGCCTACTACCATAATAACCAACTATCAAAAATCGAAAACTTAGAACATTTCTACAACATTACCCATCTACACCTACAATGGAACAAAATTACCAAAATGGAAGGTTTAGACGGGTTGCATTGTTTAAAGAAACTGTATCTAGGCAATAATAAAATCAGCGTGGTAGAAAATTTGGAGGGGCTAAAGTATTTGGAAGAATTACACATAGAAAAACAGAATTTGGACAGTCCTGAAGCCTTATGTTTTGATCCAAGGACCCTCATTTACATAGGAGTAAGTTTGATTAGTCAAATTGAAGTGCAGTACGATTTCCTTCGCCCGTTCGTGGTTTCATATAAAGTAAAATTTTAAAGGAGGAAGACTGAGGAAGTTACTTTTGACCTTAGATAACGCCTCCTCTATCTTCTATGCGGAATCTGGAGTTGGTAATCTGTTCTCAAGACAGATTAATATATTATTTCGTGATATGGTCACGCAATTTTGAAAAACAATGTAGAAACTTAAGTCACAAACAACCCGCTGGTGGCTGGCGATGGCGCAGCGGATCTGTACCTGGCCTATGGTGGCCGACATCGCGTGAATTCTACTTTACTATGTGCCAAAGCAGTTCGGCGAGCTGATGAATTATAAGAGAAATATCGTTAAATTTTATGCAGAGTATCGTTTACTACTTGGCAGTCAATATATTATTTAAATGCTGAAAAACATATTGAATTTTTCCAGTAGCAAAACTGAACCTGGATTGGTGTCCATTTCATCGGATGCCATCTATATATTGGTACATGAGATTCAAATAAAACAGGCAATATTAAGAGCCAGTCTAGCAGCCATAGCTAGCCATCCAAGGCGGATTATTCATTTTGACACCATTTAAAAAAAGAAAGTCCAACTCCACGTCAATAAGAGATACTTTTGTCTAATACTTCAGGCGTAATCTATGATGCAATGGTTTGTTTTCCAGGCTTCTCTAAGAATAATAAATGTATCTGAGAACAAACTAACTGACATGGCATGGGTAAAGCCTCTGAGACGGCTAGAGGTGCTTGTGGCCAAAAAGAACATGTTGCATGATTATCAAGTAAGTAGCCATATCAATGAAAAAAGAAATTAGAACCGTAGGCCCGTGCTTGGGGTGGCGAGACGATTACTGGGTAGCTCGCAAAAGATCAAAACTATGCTGTCAGCTACCTGAGGGGGCTATAAGGGCCAAACGCCTGGCGAAGCCGGGAGACTATCTAAGCTGAATACCATGACACTCGAAAGTAAAGGACAATCGAAGGAACAGGGTGGACTCTAAGTGAATTCACCTTGTGCTGCTATCGTCAGCGTCGAGCGTCAAAAACAAATATATGTCTATCACATGTCTATTTCTCTATTTATTATTGATGTACAAGGCCATAAAGAAGCAATGCAAGCAGAAGCGAAGTTCGTTTACATTCGTTATCGATGCTGGATGCACATGTGTTTTTGACGCTCTTGAAGCTGACGCTTCTTGATGTCAATTTCATGGCACTCGGGTCTGATAGTCATCATAACCGCTCCACCCAGAGCCTGAAAAATGATTATCTTGTAATTAATGCTTCTTTACACTTCAGACCATTGCTGATAACTTGTGCACGCTGGTCAGTTTAGTGGAAATCAACTTTCTGGGAAACCCTATGAACAAAAAGCATCGGTATAAAGAAACAATCATCGCGAGGTGTTCACAATTACGTATGTAAATATTAGTATTTACACTAGGCATTTCTTTTGTAACGTGGGTGCGTTTAAAAACTCACACAGATCCTATATATACAAATATTTGTAGCGGGCGGGATTCGAACCCGCGACATGCAGCAGTCCAATCGCTCGACCACTGCACTATAACCTATTATTACATTTCAATGCACACATGACAATTTGCACTTCATGAACCCGACAGAACAACTGAAGCCATAGAATATACAGGGTGAAATTTTAATGGTTGTCTTTCCACGGCAGGACGATTACCCATCAGTAGTACTATCGAAAGACAAAGTTAAACTTAAAAAAAAGTTTTTTTTTTTTTCAAATCTTCAAAAAAGTATTCATAAACTCGAAAGAGCGAGAATCGATAGTACCTAGTGCACTAAACATGACGTAGGTAGGTAAGTACCTACACGAAACTCACAACGCGGCAAACTACAAAAGAAGAGTGAATAATAGTCTTGTGTAGTTCGCGAACGAACTAGTTCGAAAGAACTGCTCCCACAGATGAACTAGTGAACTAGCTCCCACATTTTCCGCTCCGTAGTTCAGTAGTTCGGACAGAATGAAAGAGATCGACTGAACTAAGATCGTTGCACGGGAGCGGGACAGCACTACACTATAATACTCCCGTTCGCTTACCGCTCATGCGCGCATCCCGTTTCGTACACTTTACACAAATTGTCGCATGCAGCAGGAACTGTATTTAAAAAGAGCGAACAAAGACAAACTAAATCTGAAATCTCTTTGCGAGCGAACGATTTGATCGCTCTTGATCGGTCGGTCTCTATTACGAGCTAGGAACTAACGAACTAGAAGAACGAACTAGTTCGTTGAAGAGCGGAGAACTAAATTGAGCGCTCTCGGTAGTGAACTACAGCTTGGCCAGAACGGATTGAAAGGAAACTAAAATTTTTATTTCTGACAGCGTTTTAAAATCTTTGATATTTGATGTAAACAAAGACCGCAGGTTTGTTAGATTTATTATTGTGCCATAAAACTAACGTAATAAGTGAAAAAAAATTAGATAAAATCATTCAAAGTGCTGGTAGCGCGAAGACAGTGGCGACTTCCGGTTTTCTACATTTTTATGTCAAGCTGTAGAATGCCCAAGACTAGTGAATAATAAATGTTCCAGAGCAAAATAAGCTCTCGAGGCCTGCACGAACGCGGCCCTGCGGGCGCGGCGCAGGTGAGGGGGGCCGCGGCCCTCACCCGCGCCCGCGCCTCTGCGTTTACGTTTAGTTTAAGGGCCGATTACACGACACGATTCATCGTGCCCTAAGTCCCTAAGTTCCGATGGATTGGGTGGTGTAATCGCTGTTAGGCTGTTAGTTTCCCTAAATCGGGCGATGGAGTGTACCCGACGGCCCTAAGTCCCTAAATCCCGATAAATCCTGTCGTGTGATCGCGGTTAGGGCGCTCAGTAGCGGCGCGGCGTTCGACGTGAAATGACATGTCGTGAAGTGAAAATGGCTTCGCAACGCGAAAGAGAAATGAATACTCGTAAATATTCCTTCAGCTAACGTCTTCTCTTCTTCTTATTCTTTACTATACCCACTGTTGCTGCGAGAGCGACTACTTTTCAAGGCGGATGAATGCTTATAAAATGAAAATAAATAAATATTCACGAGTTTATATAGCCTGACATAAAACCATTTGCGTCTATGCCATTGATTTGCCATATTTTTAACTTTTATTGGCAATTCTTAAAAATATTAGAAAAAAAACATCACTTGTTTTTTTTTCCATTGATCATATTCGTAAAAAAAAACATTATTAAAGGTGAATTTGAAAAGATGCAGTCTAGAAATGAAACATAATTGATTTAATATCTGGTTGACCGAGCTTTGCTCGGTTTTTAAAATGTCTATATCTTGGGAACCGAGCTTTTCTCGAACCTGGGACCTTGATAAATCGATTCCTTGGGCCGAAAAACCCCTAATGTGTAACTTTCATGAAAATCCTTGGAGCCGTTTCCGAGATCCTGATTATTTATAAATATTGTACAAGAATTGCTCGTCTAAAGATATTAGATACGTTAAGACAACGACAAACAACGTGGAAATCTTTAAAAAAAAAAGCCAGAAACTGAAAAAAACACTTTTATAAAACATTTTGAACTGTTTTTTTTATAAATTTGAAAAAAAAAAATTGTTTTTTTTTCAACCCTGATGCCAAGTTTCTGATAGGTACTTTGTAAGCGTAGGCGCCACCTTCACTGCTCGACGGTCGGCTGAAAAGTGAGTTAGGGTGGCGATATCGTGTAGTGTGATCAGAACGCCCAATCTATCGAGGCCTGCTCATCGGCCCGATGAATCGTATCGTGTAATCGGCCCTTTATAGTCCTTCCGCGAACGTCATAAGTGTAATACGTTATCGACATCTTTTCTGTGGTCTATCGTGGTCTGAGCTCAAACACCTGGTGTATTATTGTGAGGTATATATCAAACTCGTGACGTGTTGTTATGTGCGATAGTGGACGCTTTCAATAACGTGAGACTTGATAAAGACACTCGTATCAAACTGAAAGACAACCAGTTAAAACGTACTCGTTTGTGCATTGAACATAGTGGTTTGCATTTCGAACAATTACTCCGCTACCGGGAAATGTAAGTACTCACTCGTACCTCGTAAATAAACATTGTAAATAAGTTGATTCCATTTTTTTAATAGGTACGTCTCAAATACTTAATTATCTAAATCAGACTTTTTAAAAGATAATTATTTATGACGGTCCTAAATCCGTAAAAGTATGAAGGGAAAATTGGAATAACTTATTGGGTTTTGTGTTTTATTAAGTCAGGACTCAAAGTAAGATCAGCTGATTTAAAAGTGCAACGACCCGTGCGGTCGATCGAGCCAACCACGCGGCCGCCGGCCGCCCGCGTTCCGCGTATCATATCGCGCGATGCATTACTGTTGGTTCAAGTCACTTTCGAGTTTTGTTTATCACAATTGTAAATCTGCCATTTTTGTTGAGTCTATTTTTTTTTATAAATATTAATCGATTGTATTACCGATACAAACTCATTTCGCTTCGGAAAGACAACCATTAGAATTTCACGCTGTATAAGTACTAGGTACGCTGAAGCCTGCGAATAACCTGTAGCCAGTCTTTGTGCGGTGCAAATATAATTTGGCCAGGGTATCCTCAAGTCATGCCGTACCCCTTTGTAGGATAATGTCCCATCTCCTTTACAGCCCAGCCAGCACAACATACTTTCAAGATTTAAATGTAGTCAATTTTAAAACAGCGCTACATAATAATCAAAGTTTTAGTTTCATCTAAACATAAATAAATGTATAATAATCTATTAATTTCAGGTGTGCTGGATACCATAGTCATTCACAACACCTCGAAAACCTTCATGCAAAACTTTGACAAGGTAGTCCGTCTCCGTCAATTACATGAGAAGAATAAATTCGAAACCAACCGAAAGGGGGTCGACGAATTCTTTTACGTCAATATGCTGCCGGGACCGAGGGCTCATAGTGCCCTCTATATGTCTGAATCCTATGATCCAAAGCCTAAAGGTATGTTCTATATAATACAAAGATTGCTTGAAAATTTTTTTTTCTAATAAACCAAGGTATGATACATCTTACAAGTCTCTAAGTCCGACGTTCTCATCTTTGATTCGTCTTTTTATGGTTCCGTAGGCAAATGAAAACAACAATGTCACAGGTCACAGCCAATTTTCTTCGAAAGTATAAGAGCTATCCTCTTGAAACTTAATGCCGTACCTATATGATTTATTCCCAGAATTTGATCCTAGCAACACTATCGAATGGTGTAATAATACAGGTTATGATTTTTTTTCCAAAATCAGCGGGTTCGATTCCTAGCCAGAATTATTGATTTTTCTAAAATCCAATGATGCAGTTTTAGTTTTCGTCAAAATCGGCCTCGAGACTCCTTTCAACGTTTTTTGATATTCCTCACAGTTTCGGATATAGCCATAATTATCCACGCCCAGTTGAAAAATTCACCTGTATTTATAGGTTCTTTCATAATATTGATGACCCTTCGGATTTATTGTAAAAAAAGTTTAAATTCATTACATGTCTATTTTTACCCGACATTGCCAGAAGGAGGGTTATGTTTCAAAGAGCAATGTTTTTGTTGCAGTCACTGCTATCGATTCCACGTATACGTTTATGCCACGTGCTTTCTGGCGTCATCGACCAGCGCCTTCTCCCCGTGAAGGCATTGCACCGCCATTGGAACCTCCGCCTGCACCGAAACAACCCCATGAAAATGAAGGCCTCCCTATCAAAGGAATATTGAAGAAACCCATGCCTATGAAATTTATTTAAAACGATCATATTTCATATTATATTATCACAAAATCAAGTGCGTGACTGATTAAATTTTTATAAAAATACTTCTTGTTTTACTTCCAGCTGAACCTTTGTCATAAATCTTCAAAATGGTTACTTTGCTGTTACTTTGATATTATTTATGAACGTCACATAAATAGAAGAGCGCATACACTACATCACTACAGGGAAGACGCCACGCCACTGTCACAGACTACTTAGAGATACTACGTATGCCACTGTGCTCTCGCTAACAGCACTTTTTTTTCACCTAATTACGTTAGTTCTAAGGCACAATAATAAATCTAGTAAAGATTTTTACTCAAAAATGCATGTAATGTGGTCATTATTTTGACAACCTTGTTTGAGCAAAGTAGACTTTGCCGGTCTGTTTCAAGTAGCGGCCAGCAATGTTTTTGCTGGCCGCTCTACCAGGCCGGCAAAACATTGCCGGCCGCTATTTTGACGTTTCAACGTTTTAAAAAAACAAATGCAAAAAGATTTTATTTAAAACACAGCTGTTTGTATATAAAGAGGTAGGCACAAAAAGATTGTATTCCATATTTAAAAAAAAAAATTACAAAGAAGGAACAAAAGCGCGGTTCAGCGAATTTTTTATTTTTATTTAGTGACTTTTTTGCTTTGTAAATGAAGTAATAAATGAAGAAAATATAGCAGTCAAACATCGCATTAAAATTATCGCAAACTATTAGTAAGTAATATGAAACCAGGAAAGTCGGTGTTGAATTTTAGTTACTGTATTTTTCATAATTGTTATTTAAATTAAATTTCTAGTTAATTAATATATATTTTATTTAAATCACTTGCTGGTTTTATGTAGGTTAGGTACTTGCATTTTTGAGTAAAGCACTATACAAGCCTTGGCCCACTATGTCTACTTCGCTGGTCACGCTATGATTGCCTCGAGCTATAGCCTAGCTACGCTCTAGGCCTTCCAGCTTGGCCATCATTACAGCCCTTGCTGTCCTCGCTGTAAAGGCCTCGGCCTACGGCATCGGCCTTTATCTCAGCTCGTCCATCCAGTGCTGCATGCTGACCGCGCTGTGTCGGCCTGGAGCTGCGCTACGCTGCGCTGTCGGCCATCATCAGTGCGACCAGCAAAGTAGCCATTATAGGCCGCGGCAGTAATGTACTATAAAACTTTGTCAGCAAACAAAAAGATTAGTTCCGTTTCAAGACGTTGGCCAAGCTGTACACATATACTAGCACATACACTTTATAGGATAGATATTGATGGTCTTTTTTTTGGCTTGGTAAAATCACTAAATGAGTCCTCCCGTAGTCAGGGCAGGCAGGCAGGAGGGACTGTCAAAGTACTGACTAAAATCCACGGTGTTCTTCAATAGCCCTTTACGTTCCGGGGTCACGGTATTCGTTAGTCCCGCGAACCAGAGATAGATGGTCTACGATTGTTATTTTTATTTTTTTATACGTTGCCACTATAAAAAGGCCGTCGAATGCCCCATAGACACAGCATGTTAGACTATGCATTTTCTGCCTAGAATAACCCAGAATGTGTTGAACTTCATGTCTTGGCCTAAAGGCCTCGATGCCATGTCAAATAAAAATTAAAAAGGAAAAGTACTTCACGTCTTCTGTCACTGTCATGTCCCGTGGTGTGACATTGACATCGACATCTGACATGTTAGATGTCATGTCACGTCAATCAAATCAAAGTGATCAAATTCAAAAATAAAAAAACACTGCCTTAGGTTATGTTTACAAAAATGTTTTTATTGTATTTAACACAATAAGATACTAAAAACCTCTAAAATAAAAGTAGAAAATATGAATAACAATCTTAATACGGCTTTTCAAATTTTAAACGAAGAATCATCAGGTAAAAAGATACTTTCAGCTTTAAAATCATTGCATCTAATGTGTTCGCCGGTGACTGACTTATATTATTTAATTTTAGATTTATATTTGGGCAGGAGCGTAGCAGAGACAAATGATTTGGAGCCTCTACAGTTCTATAGAGAATATGTGTCGAAAAATATTCCAGTGGTGGTACGAGGACGTTATTCTCACTGGCCGGCTGTGACTAAGTGGAATTCTGATTATTTCAGGTAAAAACCAAAGCTTTTGAACGTTTTCAAACCCTATTCTACCCCCTTGGGGGTAGAATTGATCAAAATCCTTTCTTAGCGGATGCCTACGTCATAACATCTACCTGCATGCCAAATTTCAGCCGGATCCGTCCAGTGGTTTGGGCTGTGCGTTGATAGATCACTATGTCAGTCAGTCATAATAAAGTGGTCTGATGCATGAGACAACAAACTTATAGGACTTTTTTTTAAAATCAACCTGTGTAAGAATTAACACACTTCTTGCTGGCACATTCTTCTACTTTGTATCCACATTTAACACCCTCTTAATCTACATAAACAAATTCAAATAAATATCTGTTTTCAGGAAAACAATTCCAGACAAGAATGTGACAGTAGCCATCACACCAAATGGCTTGGCTGATGGTATCACTAAAAATGAGAAAGGAGAAGAATTCTTTGTAACTCCATTTGAAGTTGAAATGACTATGTCTGATTTCTTGGATGGCTTGGAGCAGAAGGAGTATGTATTTTAGTGCAATAGTTAACTTTTTTAAAGATAGTTAAATACTAATTACCAATGAGGTTATCGCATTAATATTTTATTTAAAAAAAATGTTGCCCCCCACTTGGTATTTCTCCTGTGTTGTGAATGTTTTTAGAAACTCACAAACTCAACTCACATGCACAAACACCCGGACAAGTTTGGATGTTTTTTTACTTATTAATGTCAAAATGGCTGAGCAGATCTTAGAAGTAGGTTTATAAGTTGCTGATATCAGATTATTCACTATAAAACAATCCACTACACCATTTTCCAGAGATAACTATATCCAGTACATTCAGAAACAGAACTCCAACTTAACTCTAGACTTTCCCGAGCTCCTGCCAGATGTGTTCAGTGACATACCATTTGCAAGCGAGGCCTTCAACAAGAAGCCAGATGCTGTCAACTTCTGGATGGGAGATGAGAGAGCTGTTACATCTAGTAAGGAAAGTTTTACATACATTGTGTATATTGCAAGCTAGTGGATTTCCTAAGGAAAATAATAAATCGAGCCACAAAATAACACACACAACATGGCAACATTTTTGGTAATTGGGGCACCCCGAGGTCCGGATTGGTTACATTCCTTTAAACCATATAGACAGAAATAGGAGCCCCGCGTATATAGCGGCCAATAGCCAATGTAGTTTTTTAGTTGACTATAATGCACCATTAATCAGTGATTTACTTACATGAGAAATAAGCTCTTGGGCTCCTAATACTCCCACTATAAATTGACGTATTTGAACAAATATTCTCGAGCAAACAAAAGTACCTAAAATTTGAATGAATCTAGGATTTATTTTGTTCTGGCTCACCATGCTCCGTTTCCGACTTTAGGCGATGCTACTCGCGACATGCGACACAGCGTGTTTGATTCAGTCTTTTTTTAACCTTGCCTGCGTGATTTCTCTCTAGTTACTGTCGTAACACGCGTGTATCACGTAGCCATACAGTTTTTTTTAACGTGGTAAAATCATCAAATGTGTCCTCCCACCCCGGGCAGGGCGGGAGGGACTGTCAGACTCGTACTGACTAAAATCCACGGTGTCCTTCAATAGACGTAGCCATACAGTTAAGGCCGATTTACATGTTGTAAGAAAATGCATGCGAGTTGCATGCAAGTTTGACTACCAGATTATTAATGGACAATGAATTCAATTGATGCATGCAAGTCGTATGCATCGTCTAAATGAGGCTTATAGAACACTAGAACAGCAGTGCTATTCTCTATAAACTCAGTCTTGTGACCGCGACACTAGCGCTCACCGCTCAAGCTGCACGATCGAACGATCTCAAAGCCGCCTCGTCCAAGATCACAACGTAGACTCCAGGCCCTATAGACAAGCAGGCGACGACAGCAGACGACAATCGTTATCGCTCAGCAGTCACTAATACATTTTCAACTTTATACCCCAGCGCGTAAAGTTGAAAATCTATTGAAGTTCACAGATTGTTATCGTTTGCTTCGTTCGTTATCGCGCAGCAGTCTTTAATAGATTTTTAACTTTATGTGGTAGAGTATAAAGTTGAAAATGTATAATTGACTGCTGAGCGATAACGATTGTCGCCTGCTGTTAGATTTCTTAAAGAGAATAGCATAGCAGCATCTACCTCTAAAGTACTCTATACAGTACCTAATTCATCATTTTTCTACGTTTCAGTGCACAAAGATCCCTACGAGAACATATACTGCGTCATAGATGGCTACAAAGACTTCATCCTGATTCCCCCCACAGACCTCCCCTTCGTGCCCTACAGGAGGTACCCACAGGCGGAGTTCCAGCACAAAAATGACCAGTGGGACATAGTACCTGTGAACACTAATAAAGTGAAGTGGGCAGATACCGAAGTGGAAAATTGTGGAGATGAGGTGGATCAGTCTGACGGATTGCCTTGGATTTGTATAGGTGAGGTTTTTCTATTTCTCGAAATCTCTGAAATTGTTTAGTAATAGAATAGAATATAATATACTTTATTGTATGTACACCAAAATTAATAAGCAGAATTTTACAATTTTGTTAATATTAAGGGTACAACGGCGGTCTTATCGCTGATAGCGATATCTTCCAGACAACCTCTGAATGAATTAAAAATATCTTAAAAACAGGGTAGTTAGTGGTGCACAGCAAATACATGCACAATTAATGCGCCAAAATAATAAATCACCTAATTAAACTACACATAAAATAGATACATAAAATACATATATAAACACAAAAGCATAAGAATAAGTAACTATAGAATATTGAGTTCAAATGACAAGCTAACGTTTTACCAGGGTTGGAAAAAAAAACAGTTTTTTTTCAAATTTATAAAACAAACAGTTCAAAATGTTTTAAACAAGTGTTTTTTTTGTTTTTTTTAGTTTCTGGTTTTTTTTTTTAAATTAATTCCACCTTGTTTGTTGATGTCTAAACGTATAAATCAATTATGTTTCATTTCTAGACTACATCTTTTAAATTCGCCCTTTGTAATGAAATTTTTACGAAAAATGATCAATGGAAAAAAAACATGTGATGTTTTTTTTACAATAATTGTATGCATTGTTTCATTACAATGCCAATAAAAGTTAAAAATATGACATAACAATGGCATTAGACTCAAAAGGTTTTATGTCAAACTATTTTGACTCCTGAAAATTAATTTATTTTCATTTTATATGCATTCATCTGCCTTGAAAAGTAGTTGAAACGGGTAATAAAAAACACTGTTTAATTTCAAACTGTTTTAAACACTGTTTTAAACAGGTGTTTTAAAACAACTTGTTTTAATCATGCCATCCCTGGTTACCGTACCGACACTAGACTGAACGTGCAAGCAACGCCGCGCTTTACAAAGAGAGAGAAAATAGATGAACTGGGGTGAATGCAGGCTCGCGCTATTGAAATAACGCAAAGATGAAACTCTATCCGGGTGTCTTTATATTTTTCGTATGGTAAATAAAATGACCTACAAAATAAGGTGTATGATAATATGACCGTAGAATGAAAATATATATTATCCGTTCACGCATAGGCACACATCTATGGATAGTATAATAGGAGACGAAACATTGCTATCAACCGAGTAGACTACTGAGATGCAAATGAAAAAAAAACTCAACTACAACAACGAACAGCTGACTTGGTATCACTTAATCACCGAGGCCTTTAGGCGCGATTGGTGACTTATTTGTGGGGTCCAACATATCGCGCCTAAAAGGTAATTATGTTATCATAAACAAGAGAGAGAATCCAGTTTTTTTTTTCCGTAAGCCTTGTTTAAATTACCGTGACTGTCATCCCGTATCATAATACAGCTGGACAAAGGAGTCAATCCATGACTTCCAACTAATCCAATGCAGTACTAATGTGGGACTTTAATCTTTCAGATCCTCTTGCTCCGGACTTCACAAAGTACCCAGAATACAAAAAGGCCCACGTATACCACGTGCGCCTCCACAAAGGCGACTGTCTCTACCTGCCTAGTCTATGGTTCCACCACGTCAGGCAGAGCCACGGGTGTATAGCTGTCAACTACTGGTACGATATGGACTTTGATATAAAATACTGTTATTTTAAAATGCTTGAGAGTCTTTGTAGGAAGTATTGAAGGGAATCTTAAAGCCTCAATTGGACAATTCATGAAATTTCATGCTAGTTGCGTTACATTGCGGACTAATGAAGGACAATGCATTTAGTTGAACAAATAAATACCGCAATGTAATCAGACTTGCATGCAAGTTCTTGTATGAACACTCTTGCATGCTAGTTCTTGCATGCAAGTTTTTGCGTTGTCTAAATCAGGCATAATGATAGAAAGACGAATTTCCCATAATTATTTACCTGACGTATTAAGAATAACTGCATTTATCGATGAGAAATTGGCTCGTGTAATGAAGTCGGTAAAAAGAACTCCATGTCCATACAATAGAAGTTAAAATAATAGAAAATTACTAGTTTTTCACATCGTTACGGTTTGATTAATGCAAATCGACATGAGTCGACACCGCGTTGAACTAAAAAGCGAGAAATGTTAAATCGATTTCCTAGTTAGACCAACAAAAGATTCTTTGACAAAACAGGAATTGTTAACTAGTTTTATTTATGTATTGTAATTATATCACAAGTGTATGATAATTTAAATGATGTTTTATAAATATTATTGTTAATAAAATTACTTCGGAAAGACTTTACACATTATTTTATTAAACATAACAAAAACAAACAAGTAATATAAATGATTGAGGCTGGTTTTATGCTTCGTGACGATTTTTTCGCGCCGGTCAAGTGTCTGTTCTGAAATGAAAATACACAAATCGTCAAATCATCGACGTAGTTCGGTTGCTTTATAACTTTGCGTAAGAAAAAAATATCATTTATTTGGCGCAAAGGAACCACGATAAGCACACAAAATTTAAAGGCGCTCCCTCACCGCGAGCATTCACCTGTAATGTAACGTTACAGATTCGAACATTTCATAAGTGAGGAAAGACAATCGAGCAGCACAACGCGCACCTTGTATCAAATCTAGGTATACTAAGCCACTGACCGTACGAGTCTTATTGAATTTGGAGCCAGCAAACCACACAGACAGTCCGTCTGACAGACCATCTGTCTCTAATCATAAGTTAAATCTAATCTCTAAGGTCCTGTGACCCAAATGAATTTCGAAACCTAAACCGTAATAAAATGGTCGAACAGTGACCTATTTAAACGATGTCACTTAACAAACGTTCTACCTAGTTTTAGTCAAGAAATTGGTACATTACCATGATATCTGGGTACACGTTGGACCTTGGTGTGATATGGTCCAGCTGGCACAGGCCGCGCGGCGTGCATATACCCACGACGTTCTGCGAGACGCACACGCTGCCTTATGATCTACCTACTTCAACATGAGTAGTTGGTACATTACCATGATATCTGGGTACACGTTGGACCTTGGTGTGATATGGTCCAGCTGGCACAGGCCGCGCGGCGTGCATATGCCCACAACGTTCTGCGACACACACACGCTACCCGGCCGCCAGGCGCGCAACCACGTCTCGTTACAGTCGTAGCCACGGCATAGACGGATTGTTACGTTCGCTGTTAAAGAAGATACATAAATTGAATACTGTTTACTTGTAAAACTTCATTTTATCAAGGTTTTCATAAACCGACTTCGAAAAAATGAGAAGGTTATCAATTCTTCGTCTTTTTTCATGTATGTACTCCGATTTCTCGATGACGCCTGGACCAATTTGGAAAATTCTGCTTTTGTTTTGTTTAACGGATGGTCCCATGGCAATCAAGCCATGATCTGATGTCGGGATTTTGGAGAAATCGAAGGAACTCTTTAATAAATTAGGTACTGCAAATCAAGGAAAAGCAAGGCAAATCAACGATTGCTGCCATCACAAATTGCATTGTATATTTCTGGGTGGAGCTGAACAGATTGTCAGACTCAATCAAATCAGCTTACCGCAGTCCAATGCTGGACATAGGCCACTCCCAAGCTGCGCCACATCACAGACTTACTTACTAAAAAAGTGAGTGTATAAAAACGTGGGAAAAATCCACCCTCTACCAGTGACCTGCCCTTTGCATTCCAGCGTCACGGCATTCTACTTAGATAGTCTCGTGACCCATGTTATACTAACGTCCTCTATAGTCGTGATCCGGCCACTCCTCTGACAGAGGAATGTCAGAAGCCAGTCGCTCCCTCGCCGCCGCCTCTACGGGGACGCACTCGTTGCGACCTGCCCTGAGACGGACCTCGCAGCATATGCCGCATGTAGTTGGCTCGCCGAACAAAGAACCCTGGAAAGAAAGGAAATGATGTTTAGAAGCTGGTGGCCTACCGTGGAACGAGGGGTTATGGGACATCTCGCCCACGAAAAAACTGGCCCACAGGCCAGATGTCCCCTTTTTAAAATTTACATGGGTAGATTCGCCCGGACCAGTTTAGTGGAACGGGCCAGATGTCTCCTATTAAAAAGTGAAGGGATATTTCGCCAAAATCGCAAATATTAGGAAAATGATGATTAGTTAAGAAAAAAAACCATATTATTCTTGTAGCTGATGTAGTTGATGAAATATGCCACCTTCAGGTTTCCTGAAAAATACCACATGTATACCACAGAATACATTGCCAATTCCTGTACAAATCTAAATAATAATAAAAAAAGGTCTTATTGCTTAGAAATTGCCAAACACGCAGAATATGATAGTCTAGTTGGCAATTCTTAGGACTTTTACAAGTGATGAAACGGTTCTCTATATAGTGTTACCTAACTTTTTTATACATTATAATGTGACATATTTTTTTTTGTCCTAATCATCATTTGTCCGAATGATAACTTGCCCGAACTTAATACCACATAATTTCAAATGCCATAACATTGAAATTCCTAAATACTTGTTCGGAGTTTGGTGTTGGGTCGTCGGCGTTATCGGTTATTTTTGAAATAAAGCTGCGGTTGTGCTCGTTACAATTTGTATTGACTAATCTGCCGCCATAATCAAATAGGACGCATCTACTTAAAATGAGAAACGGAGAAAAAAAATAAAACGTGTTACAAAAATTAAAAAATTCGCTGTGTGTAAGCGAATTAACCAAATCACTATTTTTTGGTACAAAAGGGTGTATTAGAGTTTGATCTATCGGATATAATATGTAGACTTAATAAAAATTATATCATTTATTAAATAAATCAATTTTTCCTTTTCTTTTTAATAAAAAAAATGCAAGAAAATACGCAATACTGCAATGAAAAGACGCTTCTGGCCATATGCGTCTTTTCAACTTAGTAATACCGTGAAACATGGATAACAGGGACCTGAAATAAACGGTGAAATTGTCTCACTAAAAAGGTATTCCACCCACCCAGTGTCTCGGACGTCCATGGGGGTCCAGTGAACGAGATGGCGCCAGACGACTTGTATAGCTCTGTCACTTTCACTCGCCGGAATAAGCCTGGTTTTAAGACGTTGTAATACCCCCCGTATACATAAATATCTGTCTCATTTACGGAGAGTTCAATTCATAGATATTATTATGGGTGCGCTAAATATAATTACGTATGTTTTAAATATTTTAAACATTTATATCATATCACCGAGTCCAAAAATGTATACAGGAGAGTTTATAAAATAAAACCATAGGCATATTTGCGGGTGGACCAGAAATCACTGTGTGGTACAGTTTTTTTGTGCTGTTAATCCGTTATCTCAATTAAAGTCCTGCTTAGTTTACAGAATTTAAAGATAACAATTAAGCAAAATTATTTGTACTTTAAAGATAATAATAGTCTCAGTAAAAGAAGTAATATAAACCCACTGTCTTAATTAGAGACGTCATTGGGACATTAAAATCGAAAGAGTAATTGTCAGAAATGTCCAGGTTTACTTTGTCCCATTAACAGAGATAATTCGGTGCTAAAGTGCCTGGACTTCACCATGACTTCCAGTGTCCCACTCAATCACTGAACTAAATAATGCTCAACTAATTTAGTGAGCATTATCAAACCGCTTTTAACATAAATCTTAAAAATCTTCTAAAAACTATTTTTTTTTTAAGTTTAACATAATTTTTCTTTTAGCCACAAAAGTCGGTGCCACAAAACTCAATGAAATAACAAACTAAGTCACCAACTCCGAAAGAGACATACATCTCATCATATTTTATGTTGTTTTATCTGAAGATCTTTTCCTCACTGTGATAGTAACACTCAACGCAAATACAGATTCGAGAAAAAAGCGTTTAGCTAAATCTTGTACGCCGTGTAGTATTTCATACAAACTTTCAAAATTTTATTTTTCGAAATGACTGAAAGATTATTGGTATATTTGTCGTTATGGAAACTAATAATCAGTTCAATTTGAACCTGTAATACTTATTTTCGCTTAGGTACTTCCTGGACGCATCTGAAATACAGTATTCCAACTGCGAGCCCCATTTCACCCGCATAACTAGCAAAACTAAGTAGAAAAGGCATTACTGCCAGAAGTGTCTTTTCATGTTCTGAATTGTTAAATATTTTGTAAATAAATAAGACGCTTCTACTAAAATGCGTTTATTCAACTTAGTGTACGCTAAAAACGTCTTTTCTGTTTAGTAATATTCCAGTCATATCGCAGATGCGTTCTTTTTAACAGTTGGATTTACAGGGTTCCCTTTAACTTATGGGAAATATAAAAATACTGGGCTATGGCATTTTTTTTACTGATTCAGAATATGTATGTAACTCAATTTTGACAAAAAGAGTAGATACGTCTTTTTTCCTAATGACGGCAGTAATATGGTTTACAATGATTTTGATGTTGTCGTCGTCGCGTTACAAAAGTCAAGAAGGATCGCGCACTGTTGGTCTCGCAATGACCGTACCCGCCCCTCCCCGGCCGTCCCGGCCCCGCACTGCTTGTCACCGCCGCGGTGCACAGATGGCGCGGTGGTCGTCAACAATACTGTATGTCCTAAATTCGTTTGTCATAAATATAACAATCAATAATATACAAAATACATAAAACCGATTGCCATAAAAAAAATAAGTCCTAAAGTTTGTTTTGTTACTGATTACCACCTTCGCGGGGCTCTTATTTCTGCGTGCAAGGTTTAAAGTAGGTAACCTAACCTGTCCGTGTCGAGGTGCCCACAAGTCCCGAGCTCGCTTCGCTCGCTCTTGGATCCCAAGATCTTCAGTTTCTAAACAATTTAATGAAATATCAGTTTTACTATACCTAATTGAACATTCGGAATAATACAGGTGATTTATTTTATTTACAATAATCGGTGATTTATTTGTTGATTTATTTCTTTATTCGTTTTTTTATACACACTCTGACATATTATGCGATTATTTTATTTTACTTTAAATAAAAATAAAAATAAAATGTCTTTATTATCAGGCATCGAGGCCCATAATGGTACACTTACATCAATGCGAATTAAAAATAGACAATTAGAAACATCACAATTTAAAATCCAGATTAAAATTATAGATTAACATTATACTAATAAATCAAATTTGAAATTATAAAATCAGAAATTAAATTACAAAATTAAAATAATATTAAAATTTGATTAAAGTTGTCTCTTATATGCGGCACTATATGTAACTTGTCTGTCACAGCAGTGTCGCACATAAGAACAGTCCAGTCTATTCGCTATCATTTTCAGAACGGTGTTGGAGCTGGCCCGCACTCTACGCACTAGTGATGCGCAGCGTTTCCGCATGGTCGCATAGAAACAATCTGTGCGTGCCAACGCAAACATACCTGAAGCGCTGCAGTAGCGCGGCAGCCCCAAAACCGCCCTGAAAGCGTTATTAAATTGGACACGAAGGGTACTGTATCGTTTCTGCGTGTAATTAGCCCACAGGCTGCAGGTGTACATGGACGTGCAATACGCTCGGAAAAGAGTTATCTTTACGTCATCCGAGCACCGCGCGAACCTGCGGGCCAGCATATTCGCCCTCCTCGATACAGCCCTTCGTTCCCGTTCCATATCAGCATGATCTCTGAGGTCAGCCGTGACAATATGCCCTAGATATTTAAACTGATGTACCCTGTCTAAGGGTACACTGTTGAGATGTACATGTGGCACCTTGTCCGGGCATTTGGCACCGCCAGCCTCAAAGACCATGTACTGACTTTTCTTAACATTATACAGGGTGATTTTTTAGTCACCATCCAAATTTTAATATATTAATCTTTGGCGAAAATCATTGAATACGTGTTTTTTCTTTTTGTATCAATCAATACAAAATATCGAGATATCACGTCTCAATGTTATCTATAAAAAGTTGATGAATCTGGACACCGCGCTGTGATGTGTCGCTCAGGTGTAGCGGGGCGGGGCGGGGGGTCAGCGGGGTGCGCTCTGCCCGTTTCATGCGTCGGCAAGTGTATATTATTAACGTTTAGCTTAGTGACCACACAGAGCGGATGAGAAAATGATTTAATATGACAATTTGACGTATCGATTTTTTTTCAAAAATGGGTTTAGTGATTGCTACCTAATGCATAGAAAAATTTTGGACGGTGGTAAAAAAGTCACCCTGTATATCAGTCCATGTTTAATAGCGTAACCCTCACATGTCGCTATCAACCTCCTCAGGCCACAGATCGACGCACTCAGCAGACAGCACTTTATACACCCTGACATGTATGACTTTTAATACTTTTTGACATGTTTTTTTTTTCCTCCTCTTTTTGTTTATATACAACTTGACATGTATGTTTTTTTTATTCATATACAATTCGACATGTATGTTTTTTTTTATCTATACATATTGACATGTATTATTGTGTATTTTTTTTTTCTTTTTTTTACTTTTTTGTTTTGTTTACCGTCCGACATGTATGATTATTTTTTTTTATATACAAACTGACATTTACAATTATTTTTATATACATTTTGACATGTAATGTTCTTGACATGAATGTTTTAATTCCTTTTAAAGGTTTTGTTTTTTTTTCTTGAATATTACTTTTAATTCTGTTTGTTGTGAATGTGAGGATCTATGTGGGTCACGCTTTCTATTTTTCGTCCGGTTCATTTTTGATTGTCTGACAGTTTGAGTTATTTATGTGGCCTACCCAAATGTCCTTTCTTTGGTACTGTTCGTCGTTACGTTGAGCTCCTTGAGTTATGAGTCGAGCTTCACGATAACTGACAAATGCTTGCACTGACTGGACAGGCCCACTCAAATTTGTATGGCTCTTTCTTCAAAAGACCATCTCGGACACAAACCTGCAGGGTCCTCGCATGACTTAACTAACCAATTTAATGTCTGGACTTTAAAAGAGACGATGACCTCTGAGTTTGTTTCGGATGTTTCTTCTCAGAGTAGTCAGGTACGAAACACCGGCCTCATCTAGCTATAAAAAAAAAGTGTTTTGACTTGTAAAAGTGTTTGTGAAAACCTATTTGCAAAATAAATATCATTTATCATTTATCATTTACACATTATGTAATACAATGATTAGGACATATGACTTTATTTCATACAAAATTAGGAAATTCAATTATTATGATACTCGATATTATTATGCCAGAACAGCTTTAGAAGTGAGGATAATTATGTAAAACAATATTTAGGACTTTTGATCATTATGGTAACTGAATTTTATAGCAAACGTGTTATGGATAATGATTTTCGGACACACAGTTTTAGATGACGAAAAGGGATACCGATGAAACAGATAAATAAACTTGGTATTTCATGCATAACACAGACGTTAGCATGAAACTCAGTGTAAATCGACCTTGAAAGACCATTGTCAGAAAATGGCCAACATTATCATAACGGGATGAACGAGAACGGGCCGAAAACAGGTTTTTCTATAGATAGCTCATAGAGAACTTTGTGATTTTTTATTTCTGGGACGTGACTGGGAAAAAGTTAAATGCCCTTAAGCGAGCTGCAGCTAGGCCAGGGTTAACAAACCATTAATTGGATTCGGTTCGTGTGGGGTAGAAGGTGCAGGTGTGCTGGATTTCGTGGAGTTGGAGGACTAGTGGGAGTTATATTAGTTCTACCGCACAACTGGTCAGTAGAACTAGTGGGAACAAACGGTATTCTTCTGCTCCATATTCTGCGTGTTTGGCAATTTCTAAGCAATAAGACCTTTTTTATTATTATTTAGATTTGTACAGGAATTGGCAATGTATTCTGTGGTATACATGTGGTATTTTTCAGGAAACCTGAAGGTGGCATATTTCATCAACTACATCAGCTACAAGAATAATATGGTTTTTTTCTTAACTAATCATCATTTTCCTAATATTTGCGATTTTGGCGAAATATACCTTCACTTTTTAATAGGAGACATCTGGCCCGTTCCACTAAACTGGTCCGGGCGAATCTACCCATGCAAATTTTAAAAAGGGGACATCTGGCCTGTGGGCCAGTTTTTTCGTGGGCGAGATGTCCCATAACCCGGAACGAGATGGTGCTAGACGACTTGAATAGCTCTGTCTCTTTCCCACAATCTAACTACTTACGCTTTAAGATGTCGTATTAATCCACCTGATTTTGATATAGTCAGTTGTAGTGAAGAGGAATCCTCTTTGGTAGTTATGTCATTACCATCATCATCTGCCTAGACTTTTCCCAACCATATTGGGGTCGGTTTCCAGTCAAACCAGGTGTAGCTGAATAACAGTATTTTACGTGGAGCGACTGCCTATCGGACCTCTACAGCCCAGTAACTAACCCTATCGTTTGATAGTTGAACAAAAACGATCGGTCGAAGAAAGTACTATTGGGAATTTGGTGATCTTATGAAGTGACTTTGCAGCTGATATGCATCACAATGGATTGATCTACCAGAGCAAGAACTCGCTTGCGAGTTTCACTACATTGCATTGTTTGATCAACCGAATTCGTTGTACCTATAAAATCTGCAATGTAACGCAACTCGCGTGCGAGTACTTGCATCATCTAAATGAATCTTTAAGCTTTTAGAGAATTGGCCATTTTAAGTATTTGCCATTTTCAAAACTTGGTGACTCGGTTGCCATTTTGCAAATTTTTTGCGCCTAAATCTTCGATGGTTTAGGCGTTTAAGGCCTGCTTGCTGCTTTATTTTCCAATGCTGAAAAACAGATTCTTTATAAAATAAACTCGTGGAAGCAATCTTTCAATTATTTACAAAGACAATCGTGCTTACCTGAAAAAGTCCATGAGACAGTTTGCGATTAGATTTCTTGACACAGGCACACTCCCTGAGTCCTAAGATGGCGCACTCAGCGGCATGGCAAGACCCGTCCGACATACACCTGCCGTTCAGACCACACCTGCAGCTCGACGACAGAACTGGACATGTGCACTCCTGTTCTTGGGTTTTGCAGTCCTGCGAAATATGCATTTTCGTTAGCGCCTGTTAGACCTTTTTTTTTACGTGGTAAAATCATCAAATGTGTCCTCCCACCCAGGGCAGGGCGGGAGGGACTTTTTTTTTGGAACGAAGTTCCTTAATATCGCGCGTTGTTAAAGGGGGCTAGACGGAAAAAATTCTTACGAAAAGTTGTTACGACACTTTTTGGAACGAAGTTCCTTATCGCGCGTTGCGAAAGGGTTCTAGAGCTCAAAGAGTGGAGCGGAGCGGAGCGGAATGGAGTGGAGTGGAGCGGAGCGGAGCGGAGTGGAGTGGAGTGGGGTGGAGTGGAGTCGCGACGATTATTTTTGTTGAGTGTATACTGTATACAGTAACTTCGTTCCATATATCCGGGTGTCCCTTGACACCTCTCAATTTTTTTTTTTAGGGACAAACCCACCACACTATTCCCAAACCACTGCAACTCCTGAAAGCCAGAATCAACAGTGGCAACCACCAGAAAAGCGCCGAGACAATGAAGCTCGACGTGTCCCGGAGAATGAATTTACCTGTCTTGGATCCTGCACGAAATTAATCAGAAAAGAAGTGGAAATATATTTTTCCTACTCCTCCACTATTCTTTTCTGATTAGTTTCGTGCAGGATCCAAGACAGGGCGGGAGGGACTGTCAGACTTGTACTGAATAAAATCCACAGTGTCCTTCAATAGCCCTTTACGTTCCGGGGTCACGGTGATTCGTTAGTCCCATGACAGCGGCAAGCTGTGGCCTTCTTAGAGGGGCCCGTCATAGCGCCTGTTAGACCTTTTCTTTTTTTTTTTTACGTGGCAAAATCATCAAATGAGTCCTCCCACCCCGGGCAGGGCGGGAGGGACTGTCAGACTTCTACTGACTAAAATCCACGGTGTCCTTCAGTAGCCTGTTATGTTCCGGGGTCACGGTAAGGAAATAATCCCGCGACCCCGGCAGGCTTTGGCCCTCTGAGAGGGGGGCCCCGTCATTATGCTGACGCTCTTTGAGGCGCGCGTGGGACACAACGCGCCGTCGACCCGGGCATGGTCCATGGTCGGGCAGCGAGTTGCCCTTTACTCGCTGCCCGCATGCCCGCGCCTACGGTGGCCGGAGATCGTCTTGCGACGTCCGTCGCCGTGGGCGTCCACCACCGCGGGTGGGGCGGAGGGAGGCCACTGTCCTCTCTCGCGCGCGGCCCGCCTCCTCCTTCGCGAGCATTACTGCTTCGCAGAAGGAGGCGACCGCCTCCCACTCCGTCTCGCCCCGCAGCATGGCCGCAACCAATGCCGGGCGCAGCGCCTGTTAGACCTACGGTAGCTTTGATAATAAGTAAATAATAATTAACAGAAAAATAAAAATAATTTACAATTGCTTCATTAGTTCTCGTAATTACCTCATACATACAACAAACATAAAAAACAAATTCTTTACAATCTTTATCCTTACAATTTTTTATATGCGGAAGTTTGTATGAATGGATTTTGCAACTCCAACACGTGAAAACGGCTGAACGAATTTTGATGGCGTTTGGCACAGAAGTAGATTGTAGTCTGGATTGACAAATAGTGTTCTTTTTATACCGGTAACCCGGCACCTTATCCCTTTGGACACTTAACACCACAGGCCACAGCTAGCTTTTAAGTATATAATTATGTAGTACTAAAGAAATGTCTATCTAATTTTAAAATTGTCTCTAGTGAATAAAAAGAAGTCTCAGTAACCAGAACCACTCAACAAAAGCTTTACAAACGAGAATATCATAAAACAAACACAGAAATCGAAGGCCAAGGTCCATTTTAGATTTCCATTTCAATTCCGATTTGGGTCGCTACGCCATCGGGCTTAGTTTTGCTGTTGATTCAACATGGCCGCTTTTACTCAAACAGCTGACGGGACGCGGGAGATGCTTAAAATCATTTGGCCGGCACGCTTCGGTATTAAAGGATGAACAGAATTTAGAACTCAGTTGAATCTATAGTAAATAATTGCGAGGAATTGTCTGTGTAAAGTTTTTGGGACTTTAGTTTTGGCACGGAGTCTAGACTGTTTGCTGAAGGACTCCATTTTGATATCGGGGGCAGCAACAGTATAATTTTAAAGGCAAACAGTACTGTTCAGTTTGTAGTAGGTACTTATCAGGATGTCGTATTTGTGGCCGGTTAATGTTAATAGAGTCGCTCCTGTTATATGGGGCTGTTGGCACAGTTTGACGTAATCTTTCTGGTATTAAAGTATCGTTAGTACGTTTTGAATATGCGGGAGACGTACACGGTGTCAGATATCGCAAAGCGATTTACAACCACCGGACGGCGAGTAATAGGTAGCTCGTCGTCAGATCAAAGACCAGCCCGATCGACGACTCAAAGAGCTGTTAGCAATCTGATGGGGCTCCCATATAGGGCCATACGCCTGCTGGGGTTGAGGGACTGTCTTAACAGGTGATCATGGCCCTGGAACGTAAAAGGCAATTGCAGGAACTCGGCGGTTTCTACGATTTTAGTCAGTACGAGTCCTTCCGCTCCACACAGAGAGGACTCTCATTTGATGATTTTACCAACTAAAAAATAATTTAGCCCATTCAAATTATACCAATCAAATCTTTCTAAGGGGCCCTGACTGTGAGTGTGAATGAGTGAATTCTAAACTACTGGACTTGTTTCTTTCTTTTTAGTTTTTATTTAAGTTAATTTTTGACGCAGTCGGGTTTTTTGTTTTTCTTTAAATTATTTTTTTATTTCTTACTAGTATTTTTAGTTACGATTCATTGACTTCGTTATAAGATGATAAATTTCGCAATCTAGTCATTTCATTGAGGGGAGGACTTGCGGTGGTCTATGGTCTAAACTACTGATGATTAGTCCCTCTACAGACCTAACTCGGCTCAAAACTACATTTATGCTTGACCTTTAGCAAAAATGCGTGAACTTAAGTCAACCACAGTTCGGTCCAAAGTAGTTCCTTGGAGCTTGTGTACAAAATTTTTTACCAAAAATATTTGTTCTTCATGCTTTTTCAGTTTTTTTTTGTTTGTATATCGTTTATACCTACTTAAAATAAAAACTTAAACCAATAAGTAAGAAAATTAGCGAAAATGATTGTTTTGTTAAATAACTTTAAATCGTTATATATCCTAAACTATTATTTAAAATGAAAAATGATAAAAGATAAATTTTACTCTCTTTTGCGTCGCGCAGTCGGGTAAAAAGACTCCATTTTTTGAAAGTGTCACCTTGAACTATTTTTGGGCGTCATTAATGAGATTTTAACGTGTTACCTAATTAGTTTTGAACATGGTAACTCATTCAATGTTGAGGACTTGAGGTGGGATTCGATGAACTATCTCAATGCGATCACAGCTTAAAATATACTTAAAGCTTGTATTACATTCATTGTAATGTATTATCTCGTTAAATCTTTGTTAAATAACTTAGTGGATCGGTAATGTACTATTTTAAAACTAAGCAGAGCATGGCAAAAATGAAGTGCTAATGTGCGGGAAAAATTTCGACTAGGTACCGCAGTACCTAGTTTCTCACAATTTTTTTTTGCCAAATTAATAATTTAATAGCCGATTCGAGTCTATAATAGTCATGTGACCCCGGCAGGCTGCCCTCTATAGTTGCCCCATCAGGTTGCCGACAGCTCTTTGAGGCGTGCGTGGAAACCGTTGCGCCGTCGATCCGGGCATGGCCCATGATCGCATGCCCGCGCTTGTTACGGAATATAAATTACGAGTAATATCAGAACACTCCATTACTTCATGCTCCGTGGTTAAAGGACACTTAATTATGCTGACTCTACCCTAATGAGAAACTTACTTAGCGTAGTAAGAATTGTCAGGTGATCCTTATAAAGTTTTGTAATAGCTTTTTTGTTGCTATGCTAACAAATTCATATCAGATCATTCGTTTATACCTACTAACACCAAACGGCGCAACTGAATAATTGGTTTTGAAATTCAACTTACGACTTTCCAAAGTTATATTTTACAGCTTAATCAACTTCATTAGTAGGGATACATAAGTATTACACCTACGAGCCACAAAATTACTAACTCAGCCACGAATATTACAACTCAGTAACAATTTTAGTTTTGGGGGCACCCCTAGATTTGGACATTTACTGACCAGTAAATTTTTTTGAATCGTGGCTGACTTAGTAACTTTATGGCCAATGTAGTTTTTAGTAGACCATAATGCTACAAAATAGAAGCCGCTTTAAAAATCACCCAAATAAAACTACATAATTAAGTACTTAAATAAGAATTAATTTAATTATGATAAATGACAGTAATTTCTATAAAATACAATCCAACCTTTTTAGCATTATTTCAAAACTTTACTTTTTTACAACCCTACTGTCAACAAAAATATCCAAAAAGCACAATAAAAGTGAACCTAGTTAGGAGCTAACAATACAATGAATATCAGAAATAGCATTTAACAAAGATTACGACGACGATTGATATGAATATTATACTACTAACAATACCACTCTTTATGAGGTCCGCGAGCTGACACTTTGCGGTGCAGCATAGTCCCTGAGACGGATGACACATGGCTGTTGGGGCCACCGAGCAACCTTCCTTGTGTAGCGCACTGGAATCCAAGTTTAAACTATCAAAGTGAATTTTGGGTCTGCTCTATGAGTCCTCATACTTGTAGGTTTTCTAGAACTACTGGATATAAAATCCTATTCCTATTCTCTAAGGACACAGCGTTGTGTCAGCAGTCCCAGCGTCGAAACTACAGTCGTCTTTAATAAATTTTCAAGTTTATTCTAAAGAGGATAAAGTTGAAAGTCTATTAAAGACAACTGAAGGCGAGGACGACGGAGACGACGAATAGCACTTCTAATCGACAGTCGATAAGTTTGACCTATAATCTATATACGTATATACGCTATATTTTGAATCGTGTGACATAAGTTCCACTGGTTTAACGTCATAGCCTTTCCTTGACTGCATTTTACAAGACTACTCATTTATATCTGACTTTAGTAGGTATTTTAAAAAATATGAAGAGATAGAAATCAGCATATTGACTATAGAAATGACATTTCCTGGAATCGATATCAAAATGAAATTAAAGGTCACCAAATGTCCAAGTGAAAGAAGACAATCTAATTTGGAAACAAGATAAATTAGTTACCCTTCATCGAAGACCAGAGCGCCCCCGCTGCGAGGGGTGCAGCAAGGATCCTTGTAGATACACTTGGACGGCAGGCCGCAGTCACAGGCTTCACCTTCTTCCACTATACCTGGGTAAACAAAATAAACCACTTCCTGAAAACCAATGACTAATCACGTCATAATTACGTGTGAGCGGGATATCTATAGCTATAGAAAGAATAAGCACACGTAATGTATTCATTTTAAAAAGCGCAAGAAAAGTTTGAAAAGCGCCTGCCATTATCCATCAAGCAGAAATGAAAATCGTCTCGACAATATGGAAACAGGAACCTCCACATGCGACCGGTAAAAACAGTGTACACACACTGATTTCGCCAAGCGTATATTAAGGTGGGGTGCTAAGACAGGAAACCTCCACGTGCGCCCGTGGACTGGAGTTCCCTCTCGGATACGTCCGGGGGGAAGACCAGTTTTTCGGGCTGGTGCACCCTGGGATGCGGGCAAAAACTCTTCCTTAGGCACTGTGTGCCTAAGTGGTCTCTTTGCCCGTATGCGAATAGCCAGACAGCTGGACGCTCCAACGCGTGTCCCTCTGAATAGCAGAGGGCACAGCGGCGGAGCGGGCTTGCGGACGGTGAGTAATGGGTAGCTCGCCGTCCGACCAAGGACCAAGCCCGGGTCGGTGGCGCGTCGTGTTTCACGCCAAATGCCTGCTGGGGTCGCGGGTTTTTTCTTAACCCAGGATACCGTGGCCCCGGAACGTAAAGGGCATCCGAAGGAACACGGGTGGATTTTAGTCAGTAAGAGTCTGACAGTCCCTTCCGCCCTACCCAGGGCGGGAGGACTCATTTGAGTGAAAAAATGCGTATATTAAGGTCCCGGGTCGACGGCGCGTCGTGTACCACGCGCGCGTCAAAGACTATCAGCATGATGACGGGGCCACCTCTAGAGGGCCAAAGCCTGCCAGCGTCCCGGGATTGTTTTATTAGGTAACCGCTGACCCGGAATGTAAAAAATGACCCGGAATGTAAAGGGCTATTGAACGACACCGTGGATTTTAATCAGTACAAGTCTGGCAGTCCCTCCCGTCCTGTCCTAGGTGGGAGGACTCATTGGATGATTTTACAACGTTACAAAAAGGGTATATGGAGGTCCTCTGCGAGGTAAACCCTTTTTGGGTCAAACTAGATGTGGAAGGCAACTTGGGAATACCTTTGTCCAGCCAGAGGAGTATGATATGTACCAATAACTTACCATTCCCACAATACGGTCGATCCTCTTCAATCAGACAATAGCTCATGCTGCTGAGAGTGGCTGCGATGAGACGCTTGCTGCAGATAGAGAACTCGTAGTTCAGGCCGTCGATGGCTGTGGAGGACTGCGAGCCCATCAGGTAGCCGCGACACTCAGGGTTTGGGAAGTTGTCGTCGTGGTGTGCGCCGAAACTGTGACCTGTTTAACAGGGACCAACCCCGAATATGAGTTAATTCTTTAGAAAGTGTTACAGATTGTGCGCCTACAGTAACGGAAAATTTTACCTCTTGGTAGCCTTTTCATAACAGAAACGTTAGGGTAACCCTATCAATAAGTTAACTGGTACAAGATGTTACCGGCTCTTGTATAATTTTCAATTGAAGCAGATAGATAACACACTAATGTGGAGATGTAGCTGTGGTCAGGGTTTCCAGTCTAGCAAAAGCAGTTGATACCAGTTTTATATAGGACCAAAGCCTATCTGACCTACATATACTAAGTCTGTATCTGTAAGTGTGCAATTACAAGGGCGCAGGGCGGGCAGCGGGAGCGGGTGGCGGCGGGTCACGAAATAGACTAGATTTCCGCTCAAACCGCCCCGCCAGCACTTGGTGCACCTTAGTCAAAAACTATGTGTTTGCGTTACCCGCCAGCGGTTTCCGCTGCCCGCCCCGCTGCCAGCCCCGCTGCCACTGTAATTGCACACTAAGGTAGGACAGCTGATCAGAATTTCGGGTTTCTGATCAGGATCAACTATGGTAGACCAAAACAAGATGGTATTCCCAAATTTCGCGCGATTTGTTTAAAGGAGTTATTTGTTTGGAGGATTCAGTCACAAAAGTGAAAATAGGTAAAAGAAAAAAAAAAAGTAAAATAGTAAAAATGCCGAAAACGATGCAATTTTGAAAAAGCTGTTGCTGTCAGAAAATCTAAAATTTATCATTTGCAACGATTTTAAACTCATTTCTGATTGTAGATCTCTCCCTTCTGTGCAATGATATTTTAGTCAAAATTTTAATTCAAAAATACAGGCAATTTACCCATTTCATGAGCAAGCGTCAGAGCAGCTATCCTCTCAGGCACCCTGCCGGGCTCTTCTGTGGTGGAGTGCGCTATAGCCAGAGTGTTGAAGGAGCGTCCGTACGCACGCCGGTCGCACAGACCGCCTGCTGCGCCGCCGACGCCTCCTCCCAGCGATGTGAAACTGAGGTGGATATGGAATAAAAGTAGAGTCAAGGCTAATGCGCCACATTGACAGCAGCGCATAGTGCGACGTCCGCAGAGGATAATGGAAAGCCCAAAATGTCTATTTGTGATTTATGAACATGCTCTACGTCTATCCTTTCTCTTTTTATCTCTGTCTTGTTTGTTCACACTTTAAGAACTTTTATAAATTGAGGATCAATTTATAAAAGCTTCTTAAAGTGTGTGAGATTATTAAAAAACATCAACAAACTTTATGGTTTAGTTCTAAAAACAGCAGTTGTGATTTTTGGGACTTTGAACTATCTGGCCATATAAACCTGGTGATGTACAAAGCTCCGATTGCTCATCTTACCTCAAGCCCAAAGTCCTATTATGGAACGCGTGTCCAGAGAATGCGACGCCGAGGCAGACCTCGGACAGGCGGCGAAGTCTCGCAAACCGCATGAGGTAGTCACGTCCATCGATTGCCTTCTCTTTCAGGAGGTCGCCGAACACACGCCTGTTTGTGTCTTCAGATGTTAGCACCAGTATGTACTTTACTGAAAAACCTGCAGCAAGAAGTTGTTCATTTTATAGTGTTCTATTTATTTTTAGATTTAGATTTATAAAATAAATAATTAAATTACTGACCTTAATGGCGAGGTACTGCAAAAGGCCGGTTGTGCAGTATTACTCGCAATCAGTGTGCGTATGATCAGATTTATGAATGTGAATGAGGCGAAAGGAGTATGTAAGGATCGTATCAGGTAACACTTTGTAGTTTCTGCCTACCCTCACGGGAATATTCCGAAGGTGTTGTGCTCGTATTGTGTTACCTAGTAACTGGGTTTAGATAAGCAGTTGCTGCAGTTGTGTTTAGGTGCATCCGATTTAGACCAGGGTCCCGCTCCAACTTGTTGAGACTAAGGCAGATACCGATAAAGTTGTTTGCAAGGGTTATATCGTTTCATTGTGTTCTCCCATGTCTGGATGCTTTAGGGACAGTTGTTAAAAACTAACCAATGTTATCAGGAATACCATCTTCATTGAAATCCGCATTCCTAAATATAATATCTGCTTGCGCGACAGCATGCATCATTCGCCGCACGACATGGTTCAAGCTAGAGTTGGCGTCTTTCTGGAAGAACTCCATATCAGCCAGGAGCAGCAGGTCACAGATCCTCGCGCGGGCTACTCCGGGGATCTTCTCTCGTTCTTCTATCCGGAAAGGAAAGTAAGGGACGCGTTCTAAGACGTTGTACTGTAAGAGAAGAAACACTTAGATTTTTGGAAGCAGAGTTTAAAAAATACTTTTGTAAGACTACACTTGAAAGACTCAAAATGCCAGCACATTACAGTGCGTTACTATCATTCTTCTGTCCTTATCTCAAAGCCTACATTGGGCAGGAGTGCTCTTTACAACTGATGCTCGTAATAGCAAAACTGGGTGAAAATTTTCTTGATTTGCCCTAAATCATCTCGCGGTGCGTAAAAGCTTTATAGCTATTACGCTTGTCAGGACCGGACTGAACTGGAAGGGCCCAGATAAGCCCAGAATTTTTTAATTCTAATTTCAGGCCCGCAGGGTACGGTTTGCAAACGCCACCTAGACTATTTGGCCAGTTCGACATTGAGCTTGCTGACTACATAATTAGCTTTATCTCTAACATTTTTTTTGTCGATCGTTTGGGGCAGTCGGCTTGTTTAGCTGTAAATATAGTAAAGAAGAAACACGATTTGTTTAAAAGCTATACCGCAAACATTAAGGCAGTGCCATCACTATAATAAGCCAACATCTTCACCTGATCACCTGTGCATGATCGCGTACCGCCCGAGACCGGGGTATCATCATGTTGTCATTCTCAAACCCCCCGAAGAACTTGTGCGGGTGATCATGGCCGTAAGGGTCTGCGTGGAGAGTGCGGTTACCTGCCAAAGAGAACCTTATTAAAGCCGGTTAAGGGTTTATATACGCATGTTGAATGACACGGAAAAACTTTGTTCAATTTAATACTTACTCGGTACGTACACGTAGGTACTTGGTACTTTATCGGTAGCTCTTATTAGTTTAATTTGGTTTAATTCTTGCTGAGCTAACATAATGTTAAACGATTAAAAGTTTGTAATTGTACATAGATAATGATGTTCCCTAAAACATTTTCAACAAATTATGAATTCATATAAGTGGGAGTTTAAAAATACAGATCCCAAAACTTTGTTATCATACCTACAAAATTTTCCACGGAATGGAAATTTTATCAAGGTCGGATGTCGAGCGTGCTTGAGTTTAAAAATCAACATTGTATGAAAGATTATATTATATTTGGTACTAAGCGTTGTTTTATAGGCTTCGAAAGTTAAAAGTTTGACTTAAGGACTCAAATCAGCATAGCAACATGGATTTATGAAAAATACCTGCACTCCGTAAGATCGGAAACGGAATGCTGTCATAAAACTGGCCTAGTTGTTTTCATGCATGCGAGTAAGTACTTGCGAGTATGTGGATTTTTCATGTGAATATATAGGAACTTACTTTATAGGTTTATCTTAGAATTCACTAACATCGGTATTGAAAAACATCCTGAAGATATCTAAACTTGCAATTAAAAGTTAGGTACAGTCTAAACGTGGTGGTTGATATTCGAAACCCTTGTAGAAGACTATAAGAAAAGAAGGCTAAACCCCGCAGTGGGACCATCTACCACCTCCTAAGTCCCATGGTTCCACCAATGTTATGTGAAATGGGCCAACACAAAGAGGAGACGACAGCGGACACAGCCCGCCCAAATTGTCATGCTATCACCATAACTGCTGTTAACCGCCTATACTACTTTTACAATGGGACGGTACCTACAGATATTGCTAAAAAAACAATATCAGAGCGACTAAACAGACAGCGTGGGCAGACTCATTTAATACTTTTACCAAGTAAAAAAGGCCAGGATATCTCCAAAGATGTGGATTCACGGACTGTTCAGATCTAAAGAGTAAAATTGGTGTGTCTCCACAGACTAATCCAGATTCTATCCTGCTGTCCTTTCACCTGTACACTTGATTATCTATATGACTGTATCAGAGAGCCGAGTTCGTGTAGCTGAATTTTGAGCCAAACATTATATAAAATGAAAACTTGCCAACGGCACGCTAAGAGACAGGACAGAATATCCACGTACCCAAATGCAAAACTCCATAAAACTGATGGTCTTCGCCGATGTACCCTTCAGCGGAGCCTGACGACGGGTCCATGACGGGGTATCCATAAGCCATGGTGATGTCGGTCAGTGGGTAATTGACCACGCGGGTCATGATGTCACTGTCAGAAGTGACGTCATCATCAGGGGCCAAAGGTGCAAGGTACAGAGTTGAGGTGTGCGTTGAAAGGTGCGAGGTGCCTGGAATTAATGGTAGGTAACTATTAACATGATGTATAATGATTCATCAATCCAGCTCGAAGTTAGTCACTGTTAGGTAGAAGACTTCCGATTTTTCTGCAATACCTACATCTTGGTTTTATAAACTGGCCAGCGTTTTTCGCGACTTTAACTATATCTAGAGATAATTCCAAAATCAACAGACATACCCATCACAGCGTACATCATGTAGTCTTGCTTTTCCGTTTACAAAAACACTAGTTGTTCCAAACGTTTTCACCCCCGTTTCTCGTCTCTTAACTGTCGGACCGTGATGTTATATAGCCTTTTTTTTTTTTTTTTTTAGCGTGGTAAAATCATCAAATGAGTCCTCCAACCCCGGGCAGGGCGGGAGGGACTGTCAGACTTCTACTGACTAAAATCCACGGTGTCCTTCATAGCCTGTTAAGTTCCGGGGTTACGGTAAGGGAATAATCCCGCGACCCCGGCAGGCTTTGGCCCTCTGAGAGGGGGGCCCCGTCATTATGCTGACGCTCTTTGAGGCGCGCGTGGGACACAACGCGCCGTCGACCCGGGCATGGTCCTTGGTCGGGCAGCGAGTTGCCCTTTACTCGCTGCCCGCATGCCCGCGCCTACGGTGGCCGGAGATCATCTAGCGACGTCCGTCGCCGTGGGCGCCTACCACTGCGGCTGGGGCGGAGGGAGGACGCTGTCCTCTCTCGCTCGCGGCCTGCCTCCTCCTTTACGAGCATTACTGCCTCGCAGAAGGAGCTGACCGCTTCCCACTCCGTCTCGCCCCGCAGCATGGCCGCAACCAATGCCGGGCGCGAGAGGTCTCCGCCTATCGCAGCCGTGAGGACACGTCGGTGCTCCGCCCAAGCCGGGCAGTCTTGCACCGTATGCTCCACCGTGTCCTCCGGGCGATCTTCGCAGTGGTGACACCCAGGCGTCTCCTCCTTTCGCATCAGACACAGGTACCTCCCGAAACTTCCGTGTCCGGTGAGGACCTGCGTCAAGCGGTAGGTCAGGACGCCATGACTTCTCTCCAGCCACTCCTCAAAGAGGGGTCTTACCGCCGCAATTGCGGCGTGCCCGATGTTATATAGCCTTCCCCGAAAAATGGACTATCCAACACAACATTTTTTTATTTAAATTGAACCGGAAGCTGATGACCCACTGACCGAGAATTGCGCGTTCAACCACACAACAAACAAACAAACAAACTCTCAGCTTTATAATATTAAGTGTAGATAATATGTATGTACTTAAAGCCTTCATCTCATTGCCTAGACACCCTCTTTAAAGTACTACATCTTTAATACACTCCATCCATGAATTCTTCGGTCTCTTGCTCCCAAATGGCCCTTGAACAGCTAAAAGCTCTATTGCTTACCGATAGGTTGTAACTTCAAGCACAGCAAGTGGACTTCCCTGCCAAATTTAGCTTCCACCAGCTGGTAGCCATAGGCACTGCAGATGCTATGGTGAAAAGCAGTGATATGAGTACCTCCACTCATAGTAATCAGCAAGCAGGCACTCACAACAAGCACTGTGCCCATGGCAGACAATTTTGTGTTTCATCAGATCGTTTATTTCAAAAGGTTTGTGGAGCTTTGTAAACAATTTAGAAAGTACATTTTTACTGTGATTCCAAGTGTATTTATGCGTCTGTCAGTATGACAAGAGTTCAGCTTTTTCTGGCAGTTTCTAAGAGTGTAAAAAGTTTTAGAAAAAAGTTTTTTGTTTCATCAAACTTCTCTATCCATATCTTGCTAAAGATAACCTATAACGAGACTGGAAGAGAAGAAAGAATGTGTAACTGTATAAGCTCTTTGGTTTATAGGCAGTGGTCCGACCGCCGACGATGAACGAGTAACGAGTAGAACTATACACTCTAAAAAGAGTTGGCGATCGGCGGGAAGCGAGTGTAGTTTCGATAGTTTTGTCGCCGGGCGACAGCGAGTATTCAAGTGCGACGAGCGATTACTCGCGCTACTCGCCTGCGGTCGCTTTAAGTGACATTTCATTATTCACTGTACCGAACGCGAGCAACGAGTGAGCGAGCATCGCTGAACGAGTGTCGCTGAGCGAGTTAATTTAGGGTTCCGTAGTCAACAAGGAACCCTTATAGTTTCGCCATGTCCGTCCGTCCGTCTGTCCGCAGTTTAGCTCAGAGACGCACAGTCCTAGAGAGCTGTAATTTGGTGTAAATATACGGATTTGTTGTGCCGAAAAAGTGGTAAAATAAAATCTCGTAAAATATTTTTTTTTAGGGTACCTCCTGTACACGTAAAGTGGGGATGTTTTTTTTTTTTCTCGCGTAACCCTTAGTGTGGGGTATCATTAAATAGGTCTTTAAAAAATATTGATAGTTTCCATCAACAATTTTTTGATAAAAAAATTCGTTTGTGAAATATTAAGCTTTAAAGTGCTAAATTTTGCTCGACTCGAGTGTCCCCCCCCTCTACCAGCTAAACGGTTATGTTTGGGGGTGTGAAAAAATTCACAATAGTAGTATATATAACGAAGTTTAAAAGAAAATTATCATGACTAAGTAGGCTTTATAACTTTACGAGTAATAGTCGACCAACTTATAAAATGTACTTGGATAACATATTTTCCTAAACAAAATGTATCGGAGAACATGCTCTTCAACTGCAAATGTAACTTTGTCAACTTTATTTTTACAGCTTTAATAGGTATGTTTTTACGGTATGTTTTTTGGGGATAGGTAGGTTTTTATCGTCAACTATTTTTAACTTACTTCAAAAAAGGGGAGGTTCTAAATTCGTCGTAATCTTTTTTTTTATGTATTTTCCCCGATTTCTCAAAGACTCCTGGACCGATTTTGAAAATTCTTCTTTTTAAAATTAAATTCAGCGAATCAGTTTAGTTAATTCGCATAAGTATTTTGATGGGCAACTACGGAACCCTACACTGTGCGTGGCCCGACACGCACTTGGCCGGTTTTTTTTGAAAGCCCGTCGCTCAGCGACAGAACGGAGTACTCGTTCTCTCGCCGTTGGTCGGACCACTGCCATAACCAGACTGGGCTGTTTTCCATATAGACTGGGTCGAAATCTTAGGAACTACTGGTTCGAATTGAACAAATACTTTAGTATTGGATAGTCCACTTAGCAAGGAAGGCTAAAGGCTACATAACATCACGCTATGATTATTAGGAGCCGGGCAGCGGGTGAAACCGCGAGGAACAGCTAATATTTTAAATATAAATCTTACCAGAGAGCAGTGGTGGCTCAGTGGTATCGGTCCCGACTTACGAGTTGTAGGTTGTGGCTTCGAACCCCGCCAGGCGCATTACTTTGTGTAATTTATTTCATCACCATTGCTCTCAAAACGGTGAAGGAAAACATCGTGAGGAAACCGGCATGTCCTAGAACCAAACATTCGAAGACATGTGACATCTACCAACCCGCACTGGGCCCGCGTGGTGGATTATGGCCCACTCCCTCTCACAGAGAGGAGGCCTGTGTCCCAGCAGTGGGAACATTATAGGCTGATGATGAAATCTTACCATGTCTTATTTCGGCTTGTGACCCCGGAACATAAAGGGCTATTGAAGGACACCGTGGATTTTAGTCAGTACAAGTCTGACAGTCCCTCCCGCCCTGACCGGGACTCATTTGATGATTTTACCACGTAAAAAAAAATGTCTTATTTCGGTTAGTATCACTAACTTTTAATTCCACACAAGAATGACACAGACAAACCTTTTTAGGGTTCCGTAGTCAACAAGGAACCCTTATAGTTTCGCCATGTCCGTCCGTCCGTCCGTCCGTCCGTCTGTCCGCAGTTTAGCTCAGAGACGCCCAGTACTAGAAAGCTGTAATTTGGTGTAAATATACGGATTTGTTGTGCCGAAAAAGTGGTAAAATAAAATCTCGTAAAATATTTTTTTTTAGGGTACCTCCTGTACACGTAAAGTGGGGATATTTTTTTTATTTCTCGCGTATCCCTTGGTGTGGTGTATCATTAAATAGGTCTTTAAAAAATATTGATAGTTTCCATTAACAATTTTTTGATAAAAAGATTCGTTTGTGAAATATTAAGCTTTAAAGTGCTAATTTTTGCTCGACTCGAGTGTCCCCCCCCTCTACCAACTAAACGGTTATGTTTGGGGGTGTGAAAAAATTCACAATAGTAGTATAGGTATATAACGAAGTTTGAAGGAAAATTATCATGACTAGGTAAGTAGGCTTTACAAGTTTACGAGTAATAGTCGACCAACTTATAAAACGTACTTGGATAGCATATTTTCCTAAACAAAATGTATCGCAGAACATGTTCTTCAACTGCAAATGTAAGTTTACAAACTTTATTTTTACAGCTATAATAGGTGGGTATGTTTTGGGGTTAGGTAGGTTTTTATTGTCAACTATTTTAAACTAACTTCAAAAAAAGGAGGAGGTTCTCAATTCGTCGTAATTCTTTTTTTTTTATGTATTTTCCCCGATTTCTCAAAGACGCCTGGACCGATTTTGAAAATTCTTCTTTTCAAAATTAAATTCAGCGAATCAGTTTAATTAGTTCGCATAAGTATTTTGATGGGCAACTACGGAACCCTACACTGTGCGTGGCCCGACACGCACTTGGCCGGTTTTTAAGTTTATACGGAGGAAGTCAACAAATTAAAATCTACACTTAACACTTCAATTACCACAGTCAAGTTACTAATGACCTAATTGAACGTCACATTGTATTATTCAATTGCTATTTTCGCGGCGACAGCTTCGTATATTAATTGAATAATAAATTAAATTCTGTATAAATACACGTGCGTTCATTTGTAGTTGGCATGTGCATCTGTTTGTTCAAACAATTTATAGATTTGTAAAGACAGAGATTAATATTTACTCAGTATTGTTATGGAAATTGGATTTAAATAATGACCAAAATTATTTATCAATAAAAATCTATATTAAAAAAAAAGACAACAATATTAGAGGGTGTCAGACGCAACTCGTTCGCACGGACGTCGGACAGGTGATCAGGCAATTGATCAGGGAATAACGTGATCATGGCGCTTGCAACAGTACCTACCGAAATATCGGAAACTACGCCAAAAGCGCAAAACCTCTCGTGGCGTAACTCAGCCCATGTTACTGAACAATTTTTGTTCTAAGACTTTTGGAAATTCGCAAAAAAAAATTGGTTTTTCATACAGATGTGCCCGACCAATTTCTCATTTTGCATGAAAAACTATTTTTTTTTGCGAATTTCCAAAAGTCTTAGAACAAAAATTGTTCAGTAACATGGGCTGAGTTACTCCACGAGAGGTTTTGCGCTTTTGGCGTTACACGTTGTACGAGTATATTAAGTATAGATTCTTCAACAAATAATAAACAAAGACCAATTTAAAAATTCATTTTAAATTCCAATGGTGAGCTTTTTAATTGTTCAAACAAACAATCATGTTTATTGTACCTCTTCATTGATTGTCTTTAATTAATGTGGATGATAAATGATAATACCAACGATAATAGATAACACGTGCCTACCTACATCTTAAGTGAGTGAACTAAAAGGTTGCAACTTCCAATATGTATCTATTTGTCTAATTCAGGCTCTTTATAACGTCCAATTTTTCTGCGTGTTGGGAATCGTGACATTTTATTACGAGTAATGTCTTGTCTTAGCTTGGCCCCAAATATTTTAAATCCAGGGGCATCGGTCGCGGGACTAACGAGCTAACCTGACGGAACGTAAAAGGTATTAAAGGACACCGTGGATTTTAGTCAGTACAAGTCTGACAGTCCCTCGCACCTGCCCTGGGTGGGAGGACTCATTTGATGATTTTCCACGCTAAAAAAAACCGCACCCACGATGCAGGAAGAAATTCCTAGTGTGGGGGCAACGCGTTTTTTTAAGAAATAAAAAGTATTTAGACGTAAAGAACTCATTAACAGACAAAAATTTAAAAAGTAACCTAGCTCTACCCTTTTTATGACCAAACAGATCCACGTTAAAAGCCTATAGCCATATTCTCCTGCAGGCGCAAACTATATTTAAAGTAATTAGCTCACGTAAAGCATGGTAAGCTCAATTACGACGAAGCTCCGTCGTGTGACGAACATTAGGGCGACAGCTCGCTAATGACAAGCAGGCATCGGCGACCAAGGATATAGGTAACACCATAGATCTAGAAACGTGGATCTTACAAGCATGAACGTAGCGAGTGCGTAGGTACTTTTTAGAAGATCGTTTATTTTGTCCCTGAATGAGTTACTTCTATAGAAAAATATTGTATACCTATGCAAATTCAGATTTTATACGCCAATTACAAATCAAAATTAGTTTTAAAAGCAATTTCATACTTTCGTCAAATAACGAACATCAATTACCTACTTACAGATAAATACTTTTATTCTTTGACTTGTTAAGCTTTTTGGGTACGGTGAGCTTGCAACATTATTTTATTAATTTCCTCTGAACTTTTCATTGGGTATTTGTGTACCTATGCAAGTTAAAATGTTTGTAAAAGCACTTACAATACGGGAAAAATACTACTGTAGGTGCTTTATCATTGACTGTAGGGCAAAGACACATTAAAACAAAAATAAATAAAAATAATTCTATTGGCGATCTTCAAGTTTCTATGCTTACGTTGCTTCTCTGTGCCCACAGAAATATTTAAAAACGTCTTCATTATTATGGTGATCTTCATTGCGTTTGGATGTTTAGTTACAAACCTGAAATCAGGGACAGTACCTAGTGGCGTTATTCTACAAGTCTCTATATCTGTGAGGCTACCTTATATACATAGGATAAGGTATACTTCGAGGTTAACAGATTCCTGGAACGGAAATAGAGGTTCTTTTTTTAGAATAGTGACTAAGTTTACTAAGTTTTAACACCTCTCACTTCTAACGGTGGGAAACTGTCCCTTTAGGAACTTGAGCTTTCAAGTAATGGCGACCGATAGAGTGGAGGCGTTTAACTTTTTTTTTCTTTTAATTAAAAGTATTTTACGTGTTTTTAAATAACTAGCTTTCTGTGTGCTAAATTTCATCAAAATCTGTTCCGTGGTTTTTGTATGTGAATGAGTAACATGCATAGCTGAACAAACTTTCGAATAAAATAAGTTATTAATATATTAATTTATTTATTATTATTTATTATGATTTATATTACGATGATTTATATTATATTTATTATTTATTTATATATATAATTTAGATATCTCTACAACTTGGAGCTATCATGATTAATAACTTATTGGTCAAGTAAAAGCGAATAGATTAGAGAAGAAATAAATTCCTTATCATCGAGATTACACTAGCTGACCCCTTACAAAAAATAGTACCACATTTTCATTTATCACTTAAACATAAATCCATGATAAAAGTCCCGTTGGTACTTTGGTACCGCTACGAAGTGCCATCTGTTGTAAGTTATGTGAAATCTCTGCGATATTATTTATAGGCGCCAAGCATGAATAGGTTGGCGCCTGCGCTTGCGCCGCGTTTTTGCACGCGATCCAGGCTATTTTTAACTGGCAACACTTGGCCTATAATTAGAAAAAGGTTGTACTTGTGTCTTACGCTTTATTTTTATTAGGCTGCGCGGGATTCTGAGTAATGGTAGCGGCCGACTAGAGCTTCGGTGTAGTATACTTAGATACTTATAGCTGGTAGGACTGCCTATAATACTCAATGTTTTTATATCTTGTGCATATTCCTATCACTATTGAGTTTTTATTTGTAGTTTGTATGTTAGGCAGGAAGTATTTTATTATATTTTTCTTTATTTTTTCTTTTTTTAAACGTTGCCCCGCGTTTGGAATTTCTCCTGTGTCGTGGGTGCTTTTACAAATATAGAAAATCACTTACACGTTTGTGTAAGTGATCTACAAGGGTCTGGGTGTTTACCCAGACCCTTGTAGGTCATTCAAATATTTGTTCCGTGCGGGAATTGAACCGACGACACGCTGTGCGTAGCAGTCCAACCGCTTAACCACAGCGCTAACCGTGCAGTTAAATTATTACATTCACTTTTATATAGATTTACTAGCTGTGCCCGCGACTTCGTTCGCGTGGATGTCGGAACTTAACAATGTATTTTTTTTAACAAAGGACTGACGAACGACTGGACGATTCTAAAATAAAGGTAGCCTAAGTTACTCCTTATTACATCAGCTACCTGCCAATAGAAGTCCCGTCAAAATCGGCCCAGCCATTTCAGAGATTACTTAGCCATTACAAACAGACAGACAGACAGACTAAAATTGTAAAAAATGTTATTTTGGTGTATGTACGAGTACAGTTTATATATTCGTATCTATGCATGTAGTAAAAAAACGGTTATTTCAATATAACAAACAGACACTCCAATTTTATTTATATGCTCGTATGTATAGATGTATAGATATAGTGAATCAATTATTATTACTGGTAAAAAGTACTTACCTGACATGGAAGGACTTGGAAAAGCTTTTTTGTATTTTATATTTGCTTCTCCCTGGCATGGACCTAAAAAAAAAGGCGGACGGAACTTCACTAAGAAACAATTGAAGCACCCATAGTAAGTCAGTGCGCTAATGTGGACAAGCGAGCACGCACACATTCACACCATAGTAAGTCAGCCGTCGGCCATTACGCTTCGAACGACACTCGCGGTTCTATACGGTGTTATTTTGTCTAATAAAAATCAAAGTAGCTCATGTGATGCAAAAAGTTGTCTAAACCATAGTAGTTCAATTAAAAAAGCCAGGGGATCACTTTTCATAGTTAAGCATGTCAATTTGAAGCTTATTTCTCGATTTTACGTCAATAAATTTAATAAACATCTCGAAATCAATCAGTGTTGCAACTATTTCAAGGTTCAAATTATTTTAAAATTGGGAGATTTATATTTTATGTTACTATTTATCGTTATTGTATTCTTCTATATTTTTACAGATTTCCCACGGCAAATGATGCATGGAAAAATGATTGTATAACAATAATAAGGGAGTTTAGACATGGAATAGGAATGTAGACGTGTAGGAATGGAACATAAAATAGCTTTAATTGAATATTTATAGCCGAAAAATACTTAAACATTCGTTTTCACCACTTAAGTAAATTAGAAGGGATTTCTAGATGTGTCGATAGCAAAAGACAAGTCTACAAAAATTTGAATCACCAAAAGGGATTGTAAAACTTTATTAACATTAAACGAGTTGTAAATATTTTAATATCCAATGTGCTTAAATGATTTTACCTTTATTTTAAAAATAGGTATCCGTCACAAAAAAATTGTAATTAAACTTAAGTTCAAGGGAGATCTTAATTAAATATTGTTTAAAAATGGGTAATTTTTTCCTTCATCTGGCATCCCTATACACACTCACACATATTTACGCCGCCGCCATTGTGGTGCTTCAATCGTTTCTTAGTGAAGTTCCGTCCGCCTTTTTTTTTAGGTCCATGCTCCCTGGAATTTTGCCTGTATTGTGGGTAGGTACGTAGGTACATTGAAACACCCAGACCCGGAACGAGTACGACTCCTTTAGCAGATCATACAAATATTTGTTCCGAGCGGAAATCGAACCCGCGACTGCGTGTCAAACGCTCAACCACTGCACCAACCGCCCAGTTGTAAAACAGCAACAAAGAAAACTCCAAACCGCTGTTAGAAAAATCAAGTAAAGTTTGCAAGGCGCGGGAATTGAATAGAGAACTGCTACACTCAGGGTCATCAGTGATCATTTTCTCAATCAGAATATTACGTTTTGAAAATTGCATCTTCTTTCTAGAGACTCTTTTTCTTGAAATCTTCATTATATGTATAATACACAATAACGCGGCGCTTGCGTCGGGAATCATAACGATTTTTTCGGAAGGAAAAATCATGAGTGCGAGTGGGTCTCGAACCTGCGTCTAAACAAAAACAAAAAAGGTTCAACGGCTAGCCGTTTAGCTTAAACTTTAGGGTTTTTTTTATCGTGCTCAAATCGTCAAAATAATGAGTCCTACCTGCCAAACAGGGTGCGACGGAATAGGGACTGTCAGACTTGTACCTACTTACTGACTAAAAATCGCGGTGATCCTTCAATAGCCCTTTACGCTCCACTGTCACGGTGACCTGATAAGACAGTTGCTAAGTTACCTAACTTTATGCTTAAGATTTTTTTCGAGGTTTCCCTAAGCCATCAAAAATCTATTTCCGATTCGTTTCCTATTTACCTAATTTATCGATTTTAAATCACTGTACAGCCTCAGTAATGCTTGAATTAGGCCCACAGCTAGCTTCAACTTGAGATTACAGTTTTAAACAAATACATGTTGGTTGGCGGGAACACGGTTGTCGGCCATTCGACTTACGTCCCGGGCGACGAGCGGTGGCCCGCGCTTTTTTTTAATCTGTGCATTTTCGTAAAACATAGTGCTTAGTTAAAAATAAAATAAAATGTTGAAATATACAATGAAGAAGTATTGTGCGGAAGGGAGCAAATTCAACCAAATTGTGATTGCTAGCTTGAGTAAGTTTTTACTTTCTTTTAAAACACTTATTAGGTACTTATTAATTAAGTTTAGTTTAAAAAATCCTACTTAACGGATTTATCTCAAGTTTTCATTGAATTTCATCAGTATCTCGATCTGTGAAGCACGGTTTAAAAACTTCTTAACTTCTCGTAAGTCCACCGTACATAACTAAAAATCGACGGTTCTAAAAAAAAAAACCGACCGAATTGAGAACCTCCTTTTTTTGAAGTCGGTTAAAAATGAAACCAGCCGTTTACGCCTTCATGAAATCAAAGTTTTCCAAAAGTTTTTTTTTATTTAGGTACATAATTTTAATAAAATTCTGACCACCCAAATGATAGCCGGTTTAAAGGTACTTTCCGAAGTGTAATGGATGATCAGTTGGTCACCCTTCCACAGATTGACCTAGGAAAATTTTGCTTTACGAAGAACTTAAGATCGACCGTACCTGTCTGTTTTTTATTGAGCCACGAGCTTCTGATATTATAATTACAAAATATTTTACGAAATTAAGTACGAACTCAACTTAGTCAATTTATTCGATAAATCCCTATCCTGTTTATTAATTGCGATAAAAAGCTCCCAATTATAATACTTATGTTTATTTTAATTTTGAAATAGGTATTTTGTTTTACTTTTAATTCTATTTCCTTAAGAGGATCATCTACCGAGCGCTCGTCCATACTAAAAGAGAAAACGTTTTCCTACCCCTAAATGTTATCCTATCTCAATGATTTTTTAGAATGCTTCTGACACAGTAAAAAACTAGGTTAATAGGTTTTCTTTTTTTCAAAAGTAACTCTTAGGCGCCTGTAACTTTCAAACTATTATTAAATTTTGAAGAAAAGAAAACCTATAAAGTTAACCTAGTTTTTTACTGTGTAGGAAGCATTCTAAAAAATCATTGAGATAGGATAACATTTAGGGGTAAAAAAACGTTTTCTCCTTTAGTATGGACGAGCGCTCGGTAGACGATCCTCTTAATCTACAAAAGGTAATTAAAAAAAAGTTTATAGAAGTAGGTCATACACTAGTTTTATTTGAACAATGTTGTTATGAACTCACTATTTTTATACACATCGTAAAGATTTACCATGTGGAAAGTAAAATCCGATTGTGGACAGGACTTGAACCTGCGACCATCAGGTCTAAAAATCTCGTATAATATATACATATTTCAAAATCTACATTATAATGTCTCGCGGTTTACAGACGTACCTACTTACCAACATAAAAATGTTCGTATAAATCTCATCATGCATGAAAACATTATGATTTGTTTACATTACCCTAAACGGACAATCCGACATAATGTGAAATATTTTGTAAATATATCAAACTTCGTGGGAAAGTAATTTTTCGATAACTCTCCAACTTTGTTTTGTTGATTTAGTGCCATCGGCATCTGGTGATGAACGGAAAGTTGTACAGTCACGAGCAATAACATGTACTTATACACTTTACAAAATTCAAACACTATTTACTCGCGAAATACTGGTTTCCACTTTGAAATAAGACCTATTTCGTAATAGTACGGCTTCCAAATAGAAGTCTAATGAAAAGGCAAAAGTTAAAATTAATATGGTAGCATCGTTTTTGAATACTGCTTATGCTTAGTGTATACATACTATTGCTCGTGACTGTACCTAATAAATATACAGGGTGTCCCGGGAAATGTGGCTCAAATTGGAAAGGAACATTCTCTTTAAAACTAATTGATATATCCGAATGATTGATACCTCTAATGAATCTTTATGCCTTGGTGAAGTTTTTCTAAAAAAACCGGCCAAGTGCGTGTCGGGCCACGCACAGTGTAGGGTTCCGTAGTTGCCACCATGGCCACCTTCCAGCTCCATCATTAGACCCTGGAAAACAACGAGTGCGAAAGTCCATGCAAAGAAAAATCAAATGACCCTAAACTCGAAGGGATTGTGTTAGGTATTGTATTACAAAGATCCCATGGCCAGCTTCCAGCTCCATCATCAAAACCTAGAATAACATACAGTACAAAAGCCCATGTAAAGACGAATTAAATGACCCTAAGCTCAGTAGGATTGAGTTGTTGTATAAGAAAGAACTCATGGTTACCTTCCAGCTCTATCATCAGACCATGGACATCATCCAGCATCAATGTCTATGTAATAAAGACGACTCTAACGAGCCGAAACTCGACGGGATTGAGTTGTTATCAAATAGCTTCAAGAATGATTTAAAATTTAAAGAGTTCCCACGATTTCTCCAGGATTCCATCATCAGATCCTGACTTGATGGTCATGGGACCAATTGGAAGGTGTACTCTTTCAATTTAAAGAAGAATTTTCAAAATCGGTCCAGGCGTCTTTGAGAAATCGGAGAAAATACATAAAAAAAAGATTACGACGAATTGAGAACCTCCTCCTTTTTTTGAAGTTAGTTAAAAATAGTTGACAATAAAAACCTACCTATATATAAACTTGTAAAGCCTACTTAGTCATGATAATTTTCTTTTAAACTTCGTTATGTATACTACTATTGTGAATTTTTTCATACCCCCAAACATAACCGTTTAGCTGGTAGAGGGGGGGGACACTCGAGTCGAGCAAAAATTAGCACTTTAAAGCTTAATATTTCACAAACGAATCATTTTATCAAAAAATTGTTAAAAGAAACTATCAATATTTTATAAAGGTCTATTTAATGATAACACACACGTACACTAAGGGGTACGCGAGAAAAAAAAACATCCCCACTTTACGTGTACAGGAGGTACCCTAAAAAAAATTATTTTACGAGATTTTATTTTATCACTTTTTTGGAACAACAAATCCGTATATTTACACCAAATTACAGCTTTCTAGTACTGGGCGTCTCTGAGCTAAGCTGCGGACAGACGGACGGACATGGCGAAACTATAAGGGTTCCTTGTTAACTACGGAACCCTAAAAAAACACTTTGTCAACTCAATTTTTCCTAGGAAAATTTAAGAGAATTTAATTGAATTGCAATCTCTAGGCGTTCGTTGCCTATCTGAACACGAAAAATCGTCATAACTTTTCAACCGTAAAATATAGCACCGTATGTCTCAAGTCAGAGGTAAAAGATTGGAAATTACCTCTTCACTTCCCGAGGTTCCATGTAGAGAATATGCATCATCGAGCTATAATATTCCCAAATCGCTCGATGTCAAGAGGGGCGTAGAAAAACACCCGTTACTAAGCCCGAAACCACGGGTTTCGTGTTAAAAACGCTCCACCGATGGTGGGTGGACTCAATTGATGGTTTTACCACATTAATTCATTCCGCCGAAGTGTAGATTAGTAGATTTTATAGTACGATTATTAATTCCAGTCAGTAAAATGACATTTGTACATGAATGAAATTCATTTTCTTTGCACAATAGTTGCACTTGTCATTTTACTGACTGGAATTAATAATCGTACTTTAGGGTTAGTAGTTTAGGAGAATTTGAATGCACCTGGTAGGTGGATTATGGCCCACTCTCTTTAGTCCCTGGAAAATAGGGTATTTAACTGAAAAAAAAATAATTAGTAGGTACACACGGCTATACATCAAGCTATACAAAACCAGTATAAGCTGATCGTTGTATGCGCGGAATGATCATACAAAGCGAGACCAACATAAACTGGTTTTGTATAGCTTGATGTGTAGTCGTGTGTACATCAGATAGATATAATATTTAAAATATATTTATTCTTTTGATACGTCAACCAAAAACAAAGATACGACACGTCTTTTAAAATTACCAACGCGTTACTGTAACGCATTGGTAATTTTAAAAGACGCAAAAGCAAAACAGTGCTTACCTGTAACAGGTAAGCACTGTTTTGCTTCTGACGCCACGAACGCTCCTTCCAAAATTTTGAGAGGTTATATCTTTAAAAAAAAAGGGACCGACTTCCTAAAGAAAAGTTAATATTTAACACTTTTTTGTTTGGTTTTGAAGTCGGTTCCTTCTTTTCCAAAAAGATTTTTTAAGTCGGTTAAAAATGCAAAAGAAAAAATACGTGTCCATTATTTTTAAGGGCGCTCCCTCACCGCGAGCATTCACCTGTAATCTATCTTCTATTTATATTCTATCTTCTATACTTATAATAAATCTGTAGAGAGGTCAATTCTGTACATGAAATATATTTCCAAAATAACTATCAGGGGGTGATTAGGGATCGATACTGATGCCAAAAATGCAATTAATAAAATTATTGTCTGTCTGTCTGTCTGTATAACCGTTATAGAAACAAAAACTACTCGACGGATTTTGACGAAACTTGGTACGATTATTTTTCATACTCCTGCGCTGGTACTTTTCATCACGCTACAGTCAATAGGAGCAGAGCAGTGAAGGGAAATGTTAGAAAACGGGAGAAGTTACTCCATAAGTCCATACACGCTAATCTTCGGAACTACTGGACGGATTTGATTTTTTTTTTGTTGTATAGCTATTAAGTCTGGGCAACATAGGGGCTATAATTAATATTGGAAACTTGAACACCTGATGTAGAACTGCAATAGATCAGCTAAACTATAAGAGATACAAAAATAGCGCCATAGCAAAAATTGTTCCGCGTGATGAGCATTTGAAGATATGGAACACTTGATGGGGAACTCCAAGAGCCCAGCTACACTATTACATATACAGTAATGACGTCTTAGCGAGTGTTGTTCAGCCTGATGAGCACTCCCTGTTGTCGTATAAAAACTGAAGATCTGGAACACCTGATGTGGAACTCCAAGAGCCCAGCTACACTATAACATATATATATAGGAATGACGTCTTTGCAAGAGTTGTTCAGCCTAATGAGCACTCTCTGTTGACGTATGAAAATTGAGATCTGGAACAACTGATGTGGAATTCCAAGAGCCCAGCTACACTATAACGTATATATGAATAACATCTTAGCAAGAGTTGTTTAGTCTGATGGGCATTTCCTGTTGACTTACAAAAATGTAAGATCTGGAACGTCTGGAATCGTCATGTGCGTCCCGTTGTTTTCCCGTCTCCAGGCTCTAAGAATTCGACATCAGACGTTTCAGATCTTTGATTTTGACGACCCCATTGTCGCATAACTGGCATAAGCAACTGGATCCGCGTACGAAGTCGCTGGCAGAAGCTAGTGTAACATAAAAGTGCGCAATTTGATGCTCTATTGTCTTCGAATGTTCGAATCTGTAACGTTCCATTACAGGTGAATGCTCGCGGTGAGGGAGCGCCCTTACATTACCTACAGGTGAATGCTCGCGATGAGGGAGCGCCCTTAAAAACTCTAGCTAACGAACTGATTAGATAATATCTATTTAATTTTGTTGTCAACAACATGCTATTTGGTTGTTGAATCGGAATAATATCTATGTAGGTAAGGCACATAGCGTTGCAATCAATGACTTGTGCAAGCTTTCCCAGAGTTTGAAATAAAATGTCAGCCACTAATTGCTGGTGACATAATGTGTTTATAATAACTATGGTGTTGCCCGCACTCCGCAATCTTAGACCGCTTCCTGTAATCTGTGGTTGTTCCAGGAACATAAGAAAGTTTTTTATTACTTATTTGTTTTATAGAGAAAAAGTCTTCTATAAATGTGTGGAAAAAAAATGTTATAATAAAACGCTGTTTTAAGCTTTCACGGTTTGTCTCTTTTAAAATGTCACTTATGAGATATCTTCCGTGATTATGTATTTGTTTTAGTTCCCGATATTTCGACACTGTTGCAAGCGCCATGATCGCGGGTTGACTGGAGATTGCGGGTGGATGAAAATAAATTGTTATGCCGGCCACACACGTGCGCAAATCCAAACTTGCGCAAGTATAGGTACTGTAACGTGTGTGGCAAGATACTTGCACAAATTGCTAACATTAATAATAATAAAATCGTTTATTTCGGGCTTTACACCCATACCATAGTCATAAAACAAAAAATAAATCACACACCATTATAAAAATCAAATTAAAATTAACATTGTCACTGTCATATGTTTGTGCAAGTCTAGATTTGCACAAGTATACTGGTACCGTGTATGGCCGGCATTAGGAGCAGACAAATCTGTCTACCCTCTTTCTTTCAATAACGGGAACTCAAACAAATACCTATATAATCACGGAAGATATCCCGTAAGTGACATTTTAAATGTTTTAATAAATAAAGGAAATTAGGTAAATTCGATTCGCCGGTTTCCGAAAAGGTTTTAGTGCTATAGATCACATACACACGCTCCGCCAGATTATACAGAAGACAGAGGAGTATAATCAGCCATTGTGTTTAGCGTTTGTGGACTATGAAAAAGCCTTCGATTCAATCGAAACCTGGGCAGTATTGCAGTCCCTCCAACGATGTCATATCGACTATAGGTATATCGAAGTGTTGAAGTGTTTGTATAGGAACGCCACCATGTCCATCCGACTTCAGGAAGAGAGGACGAAACCAATCCAATTGCAGAAAGGCGTGAGACAGGGAGACGTTATTTCTCCAAAACTGTTCACGAACGCGTTGGAGGACGTTTTCAAGCTCTTGGAATGGAACGGACTCGGCATCAACATCAATGGCGAATACATCACTCACCTTCGTTTTGCTGATGATATAGTCATCATGGCAGAATCGTTGGAGCACCTCAATGCTATGCTCAGCGACCTCAGTATCGTTTCCCAACGGGTCGGCCTTAAAATGAACATGGACAAGACGAAAGTCATGTCGAATGTCCATGTGGCACCCGTACCGGTTGTTGTTGGGAACGATACTCTCGAAGTTGTAGAACATTATACTTACCTTGGACAGATTGTTCAGTTAGGTAGGTCCAACTTCGAGAAAGAGGTCGCCCGAAGAATCCAACTCGGATGGGCAGCGTTTGGGAAGCTACGTGATATCTTCTCATCGAGAATCCCATAGTGTCTCAAGACAAGGGTGTTTAACCAGTGTGTGTTGCCAGTGATAACATATGGCTCTGAAACGTGATCTTTGACTGCTGGCCTTTTAGAGAGACTAAGAGTCACTCAACGAGCAATGGAAAGAGCTATGCTCGGAGTTTCTTTGCGGGATAAAATCCGGAACATGGATATTCGGCGAAGAACCAGAGTCACCAACATAGCTCATAAAATTTGCAAGTTGAAGTGGCAATGGGCAGGCCACATCGCTCGTAGAACTGAGAACCGATGGGGAAGAAAAGTTCTCGAGTGGCGACCACGGACCGGAAGACGCAGCGTAGGCAGGCCACCCACTAGGTGGACCGACGACATCGTGAGGGTCGCGGGCAACCGATGGATGCAAGTGGCGAATTGTCGTTCGGCGTGGCGGTCTAAGGAGGAGGCCTATGTTCAGCAGTGGACGTCTTCCGGCTGATGATGAGGTAAATTCGATGTTTTGAAGGCTTTATTGTTTAGTTAAGAAATCGTATCATGATGTTAATGACGTTCTTTTGTGATGTCATTATATACTCTTATACTCGTACTTATCGCACGCTGCTTCCCGCTCCAAAGCTAACTTGATGGTAAACTGGGAGATGTACAAATCAAAAAAAGTTTGCGATCACTTAGATAAATCGAAATCTGTTTGAACGAAGATCCTTATCGCGCGTTGCGAAAGGGGGCTAGATGGAAAAAATTAAGACGAAAAGTTGTAACGACACTTTTTTCGGTGGCTCGTCCTTTACCACGCCCCGCACCCCGCGCCCCGTATCCCTCACCCAACCCCCGTTCCACGTGACTCTTGTCGCATTGGGCCGTGCGCATGTTTCTCTGTCTGACTCTCTCTCTCTCTCTTATAGAAAGCAAGCCAGATATTTTCGTTTCATCTTTCTATTTCGCATTGAACAGTTTGGTGTCGCGTCGATTATTTTTGTTGAGTGTATACAATAACTTCGTTCCATCCGGGTGTCCCTTTTGATTACTTCTATTTAGATTTTTAGTCAAAAACATACATTTAGAATTTATTTCCATTTCCATTAAATTAAAAAAAAAACAGCTCATGCAGTGATCACAAACTTTTTTGATGTGTATATGACTGCCTTAAAAGCTTCTCTTTTTTCAAGTTAAACTAACTGCTGATTCCCCTGTCCCCATCATTCTTCGCTCTGCGCCAACTATCGAGTCCAAAACTTCTATCTTTGAAACTGGAACAACCAAACAAAACTTCATTGACATAGATTTGATGATTTTGGAATTCATTATGTACCATTACAATTTTTTCTATAAACGAAGAAGCACATTCAGAAGCTTTTGAAGAAAATAGTTTTTTTTTACGTGGTAAAATCATCAAATGAGTCCTCCCATCCAAGACAGGGACTTAATGACTTAATGGTCACATGAAAATCCACGGTGTCCTTCAATAGCCCTTTTACGTTCCGGGGTCACGGTAGCTCGTTAGTCCCGCGACCCCGGTAGGCTTTGGCCCTCTAAGCCCCCTTAGCCCCCGTCATACTAAGGGGGCTCCATTAAGATTTCTTAAATATTGAATTAGAAGATGGTAATTATTAAATCTAAACGTGATAATAATGAAGTGTGTAATTAATAATTACACACATAAAATCATTAAAAAATTCATATTATTTAATGAACTTCTTATTTCTAAACGCACTTGTATAAACATACGTAATTGGGTTTCTACTGAAATCTGAACATGTTTAAATGACATAGCCGTCCCACATTTTTATTGGAGTGCCCTAGAAACTGATTGGAAACAAGCCTATTGTTTTCAAAATAGACCATATTTATGTAAGTTTTATCTTAATTGTGTAAGGAACTATACCTACAGTATACTTCTGTGCCATGGTTATATAAAACCATGTTGTTTACTTACATTTTGTTAAATTCAGTAGTAGTAGTAGCAGTAATTTATTTGTCTTAGCTTATCGATGGCAAATATACATGTCATATATAGGTACACATATCGCACGTTTGGGAATAAAGGGTTTGGCACTTCTGCGCGTTTTCCAACTTTACAGGAGAAGGTTTTTTTTTTGACGTATTTCTTTAATAACTTTGTACTGTTTCAGAGTTTTAAGGCTATTCTTACAGTCTTAAATCGATAGTTTCTTCACGGACAATCTTGAATATTAAAAAATAAATACAAGAAGTGGTTTTTGAGAAACAAGCCATAAACTGAAGGAAAGCTACAAAAGTGACTTTTTGTTACTAACCATTACAAAATAATGTCACTTGTAAACAGAAGTGACGTTAAACAAAAAGTCATTACTTACCGTAGTGCCTCTTCGTCACAAATGCGCAAGGTCACAATTTGGCTTTCAAAACACAACAGACATGATGAGACGTTACGTTTCAAGCAAACTGACAAAAACGCGAAATAATGTAACGGCCTCCCCTCCCTCAAAACGATGTTAATCATGCAATTTTCACCGTTTTTTTTGAGATTATAAAGTCGATTATCGCGATTTTTTCTGCATATTTAAGTAGTTTTTACAAAAAAAAGAATAAGTGACCCTTTGTTCCCAAAGGTGCGATATTATGTTTGGCCCAAAATTCAGTAGGTTCAACGCATTATCTTACATACACCAATTCGCAATTCGGAGCCATTATACTACTGGACCAATTCTGATTTATTTATAATTCGGTAGAATTTTATACCGACTATTAAATATACCCTATCGTATTTTTTTTTATGAAATACGAGCCAAACCACTGAAATCAAATAATTACGCATGTATGGATTTACAATAGTTAATTTTCATTAAGTAAATATTAGAATTACGGGAAATCAAGTATTTTGGTAATGAGCTAAGCTTTTGATTCCATGTAGCACACTGTCTTTACTTAGTGACTAGCACTTTGTGGTTTGTATACAAATAAGCTGCAATATTTAAAGCCACAACTTAATGAGACTTTATTTGAATCAGGCTCTCAAGACACACTCACTCGCGTGTAGCACACGTGAGTGGTGTTCCACAGGGGAGTGTATTAGGTCCTCATGAAATAATAATTTTTATTGTAATTTTTTTTTTAAACCTTGTCCCACACTAGGTATTTCTCCTGTATCGTAGGTGTGCGTTTACAAACATAGAATCACACATACACAAACACCCAGCCCCGGAACTACTACTTCTAGGTTATAAAAATATTTATTTCGTACGGAATCAAACCCGAGACACTCTGTGCGGCAATTCAATTGCTCAGCCACTGCGCTAACTGTATCGTTATTTAAGCACATAAAAGTTTTGTAGTACATGCGGGATTTACAAAGTATACCTTATTAAATATACGCACAAATTGTTGGGTGGAACACAGCTCTCCTAGCTAGATCACTACCTACTTATATTGTAAATAGTTATGTACTGAAATTATCGTTTACTAGATAGCAATATGAATAAACATTTTTGGTGACCTAATAGCTTGGGGATAATAATATTATGTTTAATCGAAACTTTTTTTTATATGCTTTGATAAATAATCTAACCCGAGAAAATGAGATAATTAGCTATAGTAGGGGCGGCGAGGAAGGGATTTGTGTTGTGACTCGAGCGTGTCAGATTATTATAGGGGAGAATCCTTGCACCCTTTAATGTACCTGTACCAAATATCAACCCTTAATATTGTGGGGTTTGTTTGGGAGAACCCGTCAGATTAGTAAAAAAAAATCGATCCGCAAAAATACTCGAGCGCGTCAGATTAAGAAAAGGTAGATTAATTACGTTCAGAAGAGTGTATATCTCAATAATCTGACAATTTGAGCATGGCATTTGGAAATGAGCGAGTCCTGAAGTTGTAAAACAAAAACGTAACGCCTGCTCGTTTTTTATAGCAATCAACGTTCCGTCCAATTAATTTTTATTATTTGTAAGGCGTTTTCGTTTTTGGGTCTTCAACCGCGTGTTACGGACAGGCCCCTCGAATTAATCGTCAGATTAATAGGTAATGGTAATCAGAAATATAAAGCGCGTTTACACTGTAAATGGCTGACGCGCTCGAGTACTTCTTTGCAACTGTTTTTTTTTACAGTTTTAAAAATGTTTACACGCTCTCCCCCCCACTAAAATAGAAAACTTGTCAGAAACTTTTTTCTTTTTAAAACATAATCTTTCAAATCCCATAGATTTCCATGGCGCTCGAGGAACTGCAGATTTAGCATCCTCGGCTCCCCTACCACTAAGTAGTCAGTAGAAGTAGATCTTCAGATTTAGATGTAGGATGAAGACAGGCGTTTTATGACGAATTTACGAATCATATTGTGTGATTCAAAGAAAAATCTGAACGTATTCTCGTTGTGCGCATACTGAGAACAAAACAATACTTTTTGTGGTAAGTATTCGATTTTGCGGGCATTCCGTAGAACTCTCTGCATGTATTTTGCGACTAAGATGCTCCCAAAAATATAGGTATGTAGTTGGGAAAAGTCTGAGCAAATGATCGTGATGAACTTGAAACAGTAACTAATGTGGTATGCCTCATCGGCTTTCACTTATCACCAACTAAATTAGTGCATTATCTTAATCGCGCCATAGTTCATTAACAGGTAACCATGCAGAGTTAAAAATGACATAACACTTTGAGATCTTATTACCGAAGCAATAAGTTATTATCAGGGAAGTCAACTGGTGGTTAGGTCATTAGTAATTGAGCCTTTTACAGAATGGAAGTATGGATCAAATCAAATACGGAATCAAATCAAATACGGAAGTATGGATCAAATCGAATAGGAGCATGGGAGAGGTCATTTCCAATCTTTTTACCTTTGAGTATATTGGTGCTATTTTTACGGTGTAAAAGAGATTGAAATTAAATATTCTCTTAACTTTAAAACTATTATCTACGTATTCCGGTAATTAATACCTCCAAAGAATCTCTATGCCTTGGGGAAGTTTCTGTAATATGTGGTCAACTTTTGCTAGTGCAACTATTTCCCATAATTTTTCAAATTGTTTTTTTTCTTAAATAAAAACAAGTTATATTGATTGCTTGTAAGTAAATATTTATCTTCGAAGTAATAAGTATCCATCTCTTCTTATAATTTACTGTACGTGAGCGTATGAAAGTATTTTTTCCACGTCAACCATCTTGACCTCTAATCCTATCGAAAGTTCGAGGTCAGAATGACAGTTGGCAAATACTTGTAGCGGCCGTATCGAGTTGACTTTGATTTGGGGATGATAAATATCGTCGATAAATAAACTTTCTTTACGCCACGAAAACAGTTTTAATGAAAAACAAGTTCTAGATAGACATGGGTAGTTCGCGAACGATTGAAGTAAATGAACTAGTTCATTTCCCAAAATGAACTTTTCATTCATTCACTGGTCATTCAAATGTGTCTTTAGTTCAGTGTTTCTTTTCGCTTAGTTACTCTATTCACTCTAATAAGTATGAACTTTATTGTAATAGGAATATAGTCTTTACGGGAAACGGTAGGTCCATTTCCCGTAAAGACTATATTCGTATTAAAGTTTGAAGGAATATCGATATTCGTATAAAACTAAACTAGTGATTTAGTGAAATGTATAATTTCTCTAAATCACTAGTTCAGTGAACTAGTCCAATGAACTAGTCCAGTAAACTAATTCAGTGAACTAGTCCAGTGAACTAGTCCAATGAACTAGTTCAGTGAATCATCTCATTCAAGAACTCGTTCTGATTTGTTGGACTAAATGCAGTACTGAATGAATGAATGAACTACTTCATCTAGTGAAAAGATATACTTCATTCATTTTCTTTTTACTGACACATTTTGCGCATCTCTAGTTCTAGAAAGCTTTTTGAATAGATACTTAATCTATTTGTAAACCACATGGACTCTATTTCCTAAAGAACTAGGGGCCTGGTACGTGCTTTGCTACTTTGACAGCAAAACCATTAAAAAATGATCCAATATTGAATTCATTTGTTACAAAAAATGTGATAAATGAAGAACCGCTCGACTGTTTTGTGCAAACTTCACTTAAACCATCTTCCCATCTACTACATAGTCTGAACAAAGCTTAAACATTTGGTTTGGATAGGTCAGACAGTCCGTTCGTCTTGAGTTATAAAATTACAACGAAAAGTGGCATTGATTGTGTAGATTATATTTTATGATGTAGATTATAAACAATATTTATTTTTTACGATGTAGCTACCATGAATTCAACTAGTAATATCATGAATCTCCAATTAAGAAGTGTCCTCATTATTTACTAACCTAATTTATCAGTTGAAAACAAAACAATAATCACAGATACTAAGTAGGTACATGTTTGTGATACTTAAGTAGCAAATTAATTGCAATCTAGAATGGTCGAGACTGCCCGGCGACGGCGAAGTATGAAACAAATGAATCAACAAGCCAATGTACGGGTTGGAGGGCCTACACAATTGATCCGGGACAATTAATGACCCAGCATGAACCTGCGTCTCTTGTAATGTTTCATCGAGCATTCGCCGTTTTTAATTTTGTCGAACTTAACAACGAACAGGGGCAAGCATAGAGCCAAACATCGTTACGAACATTTTCACGATCTTTCTAGCGAACGTTCCAGTAGTAGTCGTTCAAAATTTTTCTTAATGAAGAATTCAAATTATTTGATATCCTTTTGGCAATGGATTGTTCCAGCCTATTTTTCCATCAACGGTGATCGAGATCAACATTGGATAAAAAATAAGTTAAAAGTAACTAAAACCCGACTACGAAAAAAACGCGCACTGAATAATAATAATAATATTCCACAACTATCACACAACGCCATCTAGTCCCAAGGTAAGCAGAGCTTGTGTTATGGGTACTAGACAACTGATAAACATACTTATATATTTCTAAATACATACATATTATAGATAAATTACACCCAGACACAGAACAAATGTTCGTGCTCATCACACGAACATTTGTCCTGGGTGGGAATCGAACCCACGACCTCCGGCATAGCAGTCAGGGTCACTAACCACTAGACCAACAGGTCTGTCAAAACTGAAAAGTATAAACAAGAACAATATTCATTTGACCGATATTGTGCTAGCCGTGGTCGTGTGCCACGTTAGTTACTTTTAACTTATTTTTTATTTACACTATTTTGGGGTTGTATTATTAATTATTTGATATAATAATAAAGCAAAGTAGCGAGTGAATTTCAAATGTAGGTACCTACTCAATAAGCCTTTTCATTTGATACCTGTTAGAAACAGTAAAAGCTATATAATGTATATACATATATTTGAAATGTGCTCATCAAGCCCTTTAATTTGATACCCATGTCGATATTGTGCGAAAAAATTTTTTTTTTCGTTTACGACTTTACATCCCCCAGAGGGCGCCATATTGGATTTAGTGACACGTCACCTATAACCAGCGGACAGCTGAGACGCTTCTAACGACACCTCATTTGTCATGTAATGATAAGGAGTTTAGAAGTTATGAGGGAACAGACAAACATACATACCTACATACATACCGGTCAAAATCATAACCCTTCTTTTGGCTTTGCCGTAGTCGTAAAATCAACTCTTAAAATATACAGTTCTTCAAGTTTCTGTTACCAAAATAATTTGAGGTCGTTATTTTGAACTCGAAATTATTTGGTTTCCTCAGTAAGGTTTCAAAAGTCGTGATGATACGAGTATTAAGAAGCCTGTCATCAAAATTACTGACCTGGACTAACTCAGGGTGCTGATGTAGAAATAAGTAATAAGAAAACCGGCGTCAACTGTTGTGGATTCTACAGCAAGACATTCCGAACATAAAACTTGACTTTTGGCGCTTTGGACGTGCATGCGTGCGACCGACTGCACTGCTTTTGCTGGCACTTTCTTTGTGAAATCAAAGCATTAGTTCTACCCTCCGATCAACATAACACGTCATCATCTTCCTGTATCACATTCTACTAGCGGTCGTCGCAACATCTCTTCTTCTTCCACTGTTCTCTGTCATACGTTACGTCATCATTTATTTTCTTAATTTTCTGTCCTATCATTCTTCGCAGAATCCATCCATCTTCTCCTTGACCTTCCTCCCCCTCTCCATCCATTAAAATTCATACTGATCTGTCTTTTAAGTCCATGTGTTTCATAGGCTTTATCCCTTCTGTGTCCAAACTCAGACAGACGTAGACGGTTCCCTTTCACTTTTTTAAATTTGAGTTTTGACCACCTACGAAACCTCCAATCCCTATTACGGGTACCCAATAAATTGGCATGCTCAGCGCACCTTCCTCTTCCGTATCCCTGACTCCTGTAACAGGGTCATGCATCTAGTTAGCATGATGCACTGGCATCGAGTCAACCGCACGTGTTCCACCGTGGGTTCAAACGTGTCACCACAACTAATTGAATATTGATTAGTGCACACAGATAAATTGTTTTGTTTGTAATCTGGCAATTGAATGTCTAATTGGTAGGAAGAGGTACTATGGAAAAATTAATGTGTTTTGAATATGAGCTGATTAAACTGTTTTCATCTTATTGTAGAGGCATACTAAATGATTAAAATTCTTAACTGATTTAAAATGCTACAAGCATTTCGGCTGTTTTTCCATTTAATCACACCGCACCGGCCAATCAATTTCAGTATTCCCACGTATTACTCGGAGCGACTGCTTATTATTTGACCTCTATGACCCAGTTAAAATAAAAATACTGGTTATCAGACGTCCGGACTTTTTTTCTATAGTGCAATGTAAACTATTTGTTTAAAACTTTTTCATAGTAGGTATAAGGATAAACATTTTGAAATCCACAAAGGAAACTAGTTAAAATCTCGCAAAATGAATTAGGTGATTTATTTTAGATGATTACCTCAGCTATCATAATAGGTAAATAATGATTAGCAAAGTTCATTAACATAGGCATCTATTAGTTTTTTAAATTAATTCTGATGTAATTCTAATGTTATACTAAAATTACAATACCTACCACAATAAGCATAGTACCTAATAAAAGATTTTCTTCTCTGAAAAAATCTACACTCTAGGAAACCTGCTCATGTGGTTTTGTGGTCAGTCAAGCTTTAAGTCTAGAGTCTTGGGTTCTACCACAGCAGCGACGTAGGTAGTTCACCTACCCATAAAGTCGACTCAATGACTAGTACGAAGCTGGGGCTAACTGGGGCCCCAGAGTGGCCTGAGTCCAGGTGGTAGCTAGGGTAGGATAGGCATTCGCCAACCCGATCTGTCTTTATCCCAAATCTTACGATCTAAATGTAGACTAACTAATCAAATAGAGAGAAATTGAATCAAAAAATGGTTGAACCTGAGTAGGCCTTCAATTAGGCCACAGTCCCTAGCTCCCCATTGTCCTCAACAAGCTGGCTCGCGTGGGCAGAAGGGCTGCGCGGCTCCCCAGCCACCCTGCACTATCATACCTTACCTTCCGTGGGTTGTGTTGGTGAGGTTGGCATCATGGTCAAAACCCGGTCTGGAAAATTAAGTATTATAAAGATCAGATCTAATGAAAATTAATCTATACCTACTTTCATTGTTACAGTGGTCCTTCCAGTATTCTCCTATGGCACAGCAATTGGCTGGATCTCCCCCATGGGCCCCCGGCTTATGTCGGAGGAGACCCCAGCCGCAGCCCCCGTGCACCCAGACACCATATCCTGGATGGCATCGGTAGTTTACCTCGTGGGGACCCCTACGGTGTTCCTCTTTGGTTACATCGTGGATAACTATGGGAGGAAAAGAGCTCTGATGCTGACGTCATTTTCTATGGCCGTAAGTGTATTTTATCAAATATGTATATTTAAGGAATTTAGTGAGTAAATCTGCACTTTGTGTGATTTAGCGTACGTGATAAAATAATTATGATAAAAATCTACATATTTCTTGTAGTTGACATACGTATTTTTTGCCGTGCTCACATAATGGGTTCTAATGGTCGAGCTTTATCTTGAAATGAGTGTGAAAACTAACATTTAGAAAGAATTCTAAGATCATGACTAGGATTTGGTAATTTCTAGTTCAATTTTAACTTGCAACATTGCTCCCAAACCCGTCTAATAGGCACCTATCTACACACAACTAACTTAAGCTCCCCATATCTTTAATTTCCAGGCATGCTGGGGTCTAAAGCTCTACTCAACAGAAACGTGGGCCCTTATAACAGCCAGAGCAATAGTCGGGCTCGGAGTCAGCGGCTCCTACGTGGTCACACCTCTATACATCAAAGAGATCAGTGAAGATTCCGTCAGAGGAACTCTTGGAAGTCTAGTGGTGCTATCACAGAACTTGGGGAACCTGTTCGCGTATGTGATGGGGGAATACCTGAGTTATAACGGCATGCTGTGGGTGTGTTTGATCGTGCCAATCCTGCATCTGCTGCTGTTCACTACTATGCCGGAGACCCCCTCGTATTTATTGAAGTGTGGGAAAGTTGAGGTGAGCAATCGATGTATGAGCCTTGTTTTTTTATACAGGTGTGGTTAGTGTTTTGAGCATGTAAGGTAGCACCTTGTTTTGCTTTTGCAGATGTGTGGTGTTTTGAGAATGTTAGGTATACGTTAGTAGCTTTTGGTAACTGAATGCCACCCGACTATACTGGATGTGATTGGCAAAACGCGAAGGGCAGTTCCTATATTGTGACGCAGCTCAGATGACTGGCCAGGAGAAGCTTATGTCTAGAAGTGGACTGCAATACGATGAGTTGATTGAATCTAGCCTTTTATCAACTATGCCAGGGTCGACTTCCACAGGAACGTGGAACTATCTTAAAGAGAAACCCTTATTCTCGAACTAAAAGGACTAGTGAAAGAACACGGTGGATTTTAGTCAGTACGAGTCTGACAGTCCCTTCTGCTCCACACAGGGCGGACTTATTTGATGATTTTACCACTTAAAAAAAGGTCGGTTTCGAGTCTAATCAACAAGTCAGTTGCAACTGAATATTTGATGCCACAATCCCAGTTAATAGGTACTTACCGAATAGCAAGATAACCCATCTAAAGATTGGTTATCATTCTTGCTTTTTAGGAAGCTCGTGACGCATTAGCGTGGCTGCGATGCCGGGAGCCTTCCGAGCCAGCAGTAGACAACGAGCTGCAGAATCTATTGCTTGAATTGGAGCAGAGCAAGTCAGGCAAACTGAGCGCCGCGCTCAAGACTCTGGGTAAGTAGAACATAGAATACTGATGAATATATTTGCTTATTACTCGATAGTCGTTTTATATTGATCATCTACACGATCAACGCCATCTATCGAAGCGTGAAACAGTTACAATGGAAGCATTTTTCATGCTTTTGTTAGGAAGAGTGTCTTCGGCTGAATTAAAACATTAAACGTTCTGTTCCTTACAAAGAATTATATGCTTCAAAGATGTATGTAACTATTTTATTGTACAGTTCAAAAATACGACAAAACGTAATCAAAAACTTATCTGAGTAACTTGTAATTTTGCAACTTTCTTTCAAAACTTTGGTCCACTAGGATTTTTTCTTGAATAGTAGGGGCATTTACAAACATTAAGACATTACTAGACATTCATACACAAACAGTTTTCAGCGCGGGATCAAATCCGCGACATGCAGCGCAACAGTCAATCGTATAGCCACTGCGCCAACTGGTTAATTGTGTTGTCTTTGCAATTTACAAAGGCATATCATTAAGTAAGTAGGTTGATACTAAATCGAAACCTTAATTATAAAACTGAAAAAATCTCCTAGAAAGAAATAGTGATGAACAATTATTGAATATCAAGATTCGATTCCAGAAAGAATTACCTAGTAATGAAAATCAAGATTTCACACGCACAGCAACAGACCTCTTTAAACCCAGTCATTAGTCTGTGTGCTTAGACAAACGGTAACAATACCAACTAACAATATGTAAACGCCTGGTCACTAGTACTGGCTACTGCGTGTAACGGGACGGAGGGCAAACAGCCGGGACGACTATATTTGTTCACACTAATGCTCTCAACATGACCGTCTGTGTTTGGCTAACTTATAAAATAGGTTTTTAGGTTAGAACGGACTTTTTTCAAGTTTGAGAACCTGTTTTTTAGTAACACTTGTGCTGTGTTGAAAACGAATCGTATTATTTACTTGGCGCACTAGTCTTCGTTAGTTACGAACTTGTACGATTGTGCCCAATTTTGCTACGTTACTCTGTCATGGAACTGTTTTAAGAAGCTGTAGGGAAGTTTTGCTTTTGTAGCTTTTTTTTTTTTTTTTTAGCGTGGTAAAATCTTCAAATGAGTCCTCCCACCCCGGGCAGGGCGGGAGGGACTGTCAGACTTCTACTGACTAAAGTCCTTCAATAGCCCTTTATGTTCCGGGGTCACGGTAAGGAAATAATCCCGCGACCCCGGCAGGCTTTGGCCCTCTGAGAGGGGGGCCCCGTCATTATGCTGACGCTCTTTGAGGCGCGCGTGGGACACAACGCGCCGTCGACCCGGGCATGGTCTTGGTCGGGCAGCGAGTTGCCCTTTACTCGCTGCCCGCATGCCCGCGCCTACGGTGGCCGGAGATTGTCTCGCGACGTCCGTCGCCGTGGGCGTCCACCACTGCGGGTGGGGCGGAGGGAGGACACTGTCCTCTCTCGCACGCGGCCCGCCTCCTCCTTCGCGAGCATTACTGCTTCGCAGAAGGAGGCGACCGCTTCCCACTCCGTCTCGACCCGCAGCATGGCCGCGACCAATGCTGGGCGCTGCTTTTGTAGCTAACTAACTATTGCGGTCCCAAGAAAAGGGTTGGCTACAGTTGTAATTTGCCCCGTGCAACTTGTACCTAGGTTGGAACTCATATCACCAGCTTTAACATATTTTTTTTTCACGATATTGTAATGCTAGTCTCAAAGGACACAGTCCTGTGCGAAGCGTCGAAAACAAAGTCCGTCCCCATAAAAAAATCAACTTTATGATAAGTGAATAAAGTTAGAATTAAAAAAATGAAGTTTCAACGCCGCACACGGCCGCGTCCTTCGTGAAAACAACTGTTGAGGCAGCGCCCGCGCCGTAACAAGCACGGATTCATAGAATTACTAGTGAACGGTTCAAGTTAAGACATCGTATGCGATAGCCTAAGATTTTGTGTGTATTCAAACAAGCAAAACCGCGGCACTTCGTTAGGGTAGCTCATCTTGCTTTGTGTACATTCCCATGACGCTTTTTACACGCACCGACTAGCCACCATTATGTAGTACCTACTTCCGTACGAAAGAACTTACGGCTGTATACGCTGACTTCTGATTGATGGGTAGGCATAGATTTTGGACAGATTTTAGTGTAACGATAGATATTAAATTCTATTTATGAACGGTTTCTTTCGAGTGATCTTAATTTGAATGAGAAAATTAAAGTTCTAACGCGTAACGTTTTCACTGTTGCGTGTAATCATCAACCCAGTTAAATCATAAATCGAAAGAATAACTGGAGTTCTAGTCGAAATTGCTTTTGGTTTTCATAATCATTTTTATAGCCAGACCTATCATTGTCATAATGCCTACCTTATCTAAGATTTCTTCCACAGTAACAGACCGCAGTACCTTCCGCGCGTTCCGCATCGTCCTCATCATCACCGTAGCGAGAGAACTGTGCGGCTGCCTCGCCGTCCTACACTTCGCTTCACTCATCTTCAGTAAGGCCAGCGCTGGGGTCTTGCTCACTGCCAATCAGCAGGCTGCAGTGCTGGGACTGGTGCAGTTCATCGGGTCTTGTACTGCGTCCACTCTGGTGGAAAGGACTGGGAGGAAGGTGAGGAACTTTGTTTCTATGGTAATATTTGAAAGATAGGCATGCTTTAAGGGGATTTCTTCTTGCGCAACACTAACCCTGGCATGTGCCTGCTTGTGCTGCCAATCAGCAAACTGCGGTTAGTGGGGGTCTGATGCATTTCTTGGGGTCCCGTACTGCATTGAGTCAGATGGAAACACTGCCTACTACGTAATAGTCCAGTCATTAAAGCCTAAACCCGAAAATAATTAGTAACTTGCTGAAATTTTAAGGGGTTCTTAAGGAAGGTAAAATAAGATACCGGGTGATTTTGCAGCGTTCTGGGGTGTACGGAAAGGGTTGAAAAGGGGTGAAAAGGGGTTTTTTGCTAATAACATTGCCAAAAAAATTAGTAACACGCTGCAAATTTGGAATAAGGTTGTTCTTACGGTTTTGTAACGTGTATTAAATTTGCAGCGTTTTGCAACATACGGAACATTGTTTTTTTTCAAAACAGTGCAATTAGTTAAAAACAGGGGTAAGAAAATTAGTAACACACTGCAAATTTGGAATTAGGTTGTTCTTACCGTTTTGTAACGTGTATGAAATTTGCAGCGTTTTGCAACATACGGAACATTGTCTATTATTAAAAAAAAAAAAAGGTTGCACTCCAGGAGTGCCGGTAGAAGTGAAAACTTTTTTGTTACTATGTTTTATTTTTAATTTGAATGACGTCTTACTCATTTTCGATCAGGGTCACGTGACCCTGACGGTCACGTGACCCTGACGGTCACGTGACCCTGACGCGAGTTTTAAATTTTTTACCCATTACAGAAAAAGTGTACAACGCCGCTAAAGAAGTTTTCACTTCAAAAAAGGTTGCACTCCAGGAGTGCCGGTAGAAGTGAAAACTTTTTTGTTACTATGTTTTATTTTAAAACTGGAGTAGTACAGATATGAAATTAACTAATTTGAATGACGTCTTACTCATTTTCGATCAGGGTCACGTGACCCTGACGCGAGTTTTAAATTTTTTACCCATTACAGAAAAAGTGTACAACGCCGCTAAAGAAGTTTTCACTTCAAAAATGAAATTATTTAATCACACGGGTGAAAAAAAATTGTAACTCGCTGTAAATTTGTAATTAAGTTGTTTTTACCGTTTCGTAAGGTATATCAAATTTGCAGCGTTTTACAACAAATTGAACATTGTTTATTATTAAAAAAACAGTGCGATATACGTTACGAAACGGTAAAAACAACTTAATTACAAATTTACAGCGAGTTACAAATTTTTTTCACCCGTGAGATTAAATAATTTCATTGTTTTTTCAATAATAGACAATGTTCCGTATGTTGCAAAACGCTGCAAATTTGATACACGTTACAAACCGGTAAGAACAACCTAATTCCAAATTTGCAGCGTGTTACTAATTTTCTTACCCCTGTTTTTAACTAATTGCACTGTTTTTTTTAAAAAAAACAATGTTCCGTATGTTGCAAAACGCTGCAAATTTAATACACGTTACAAAACCGTAAGAACAACCTTATTCCAAATTTGCAGCGTGTTACTAATTTTTTTGGCAATGTTATTAGCAAAAAACACCTTTTCACCCCTTTTCAACCCTTTCCGTACACCCCAGAACGCTGCAAAATCACCCGGTATGTTATTTTACCTTCCTTAAGAACCCCCTAAAATTTCAGCAAGTTACTAATTATTTTCGGGTTTGGGCTTTAATGACTGGACTATAAGAAAAACACTACGCATCGCCTGTACACAGGACATAGGAAAAAATGTCGGTAATATAGTGCGCCATAAACCTGCGTGTTTTACACGTAGAGCAATTTGCGCCAGACGTAGAAAAACTTGATCCTCTAAAAATGCAAGAACAGATGTCTCATAGTCCACTCCATCCGCTGTCTCGCCAAATTTTATCAAAGCTTTTTTGCATGGCAATGTGCAGTCAACGTAATGGACGTCTTATTATAGAACCACATTTAACCAACGGCACTTAAATGTGTGAAATTTAAAAAAAGATTGCTCTTGGCCTCAATCTAGTGCAGAGGCAAAGATGAGGCCTAAGATGGTACAAGCTCACCTAGACGGAACTGGAACTCCTGCGCACCGTTGGAACACAAGTACTGAGGTTGATTTTTTTCTCTTTTTCTCCAGCCACTCCTTGGAACAACCTGCCTAGTCTCCGGCATAGCCATGTGTGCCCTCGGCACATGGTTCTACGCACACGTAGGAGCCGTCACTGAGACCGCGTCGTGGCTGCCCATTGTCGCGCTCTGTCTGTGCATATACTGTGATGCTGCTGGATTGCAGCCTGTGCCCTTCGTCATCATGACTGAGATGTTCTCCTTCCAGGTTAGTACCCGTTCTTTATTAGAACTTTAAAATGTTGAATATTCTAAAAAGAGTGTCCATGGAGTTTCCTGCCCGTTCTTCTCGATAGAGATTTACTTCTTGGAACGGGCATCTACGGTACTTTCACAGTTTTTATGTCTTGTGACTGGAACTGTAGCACCATAACTTTTTAGTGTTTAAATTATTTTTATTTCAAGTAGGCCAGTTACAGGCACTTTTGACAATTCAAAAGTGCCTGTAACTGACCTACTTGAAAATAAATGCTTTGATTTTGATTTTGAAAAGTTCCATCTATGAGGGGATGATTGATTGTGACCAGTTACAAACGAATGGAGTCTATGAAGCTAGTTCTAAAAATCATCGTTCAGTGAGCCTCTCCATTGGAACGACTCAAAGTGCCTGCAAGTAGCCACTTGATGGCTTTGGCATACATTATCACAAACTTTTCACTTCCTACATTTTTGAGCATACCTACCAAAAGTAATTAAAAAGGCAACAGACCTATTCAGTCCAATTATTTTTCCAGCTCCGCGGCACAGTAACAGCAATTGTCATCGCATTTGCCTGCGGTCTCATGTCAGTGGAACTTCGAGTCTTCCAGCCAATCGCCGCCTCCGTAGGCCTCTACCTCATCTTCTGGCTATTCTCAGGCGTCTGTTTAGTCAGTACCATCTACATCGCCTGCGTGGTCCCAGAAACCAAGATGAGGTCCCTAGATGAGATCTACGCGGAAATTGGGGGCAAGGACAGCAAGATTAAGAGCAAAGAGAAAGACTGCGAAGCTGACGTCACAAAGTTGTAGATCGTGACGGAAACTGTCATGGCGGTGTTATTTTTGAGGTTAGGTTGTCGCTTGTATTGATTTGCTGGTGGTACAAGGATCTTTTGGCGTCCGAATGACTTTGACAGGAAGGCACTATTGGTACCGGCGACACCAGCGTAACAAATTACCGCAATCTGACGAATTTCTGTAATAGATTTTCAACTTTATCACAGATTGTCTGTATACTCTTCGCCTCTTTATTTTGTGATGATATAACGAAATGGCGGCATTACTTCAGTATTTGACTACAAGCCAAAAGATTCTTGTACTGCTATTTTAGTTTGGTTAGTTCAACGTCGGCTTAACAGTGATATTTTGCACTTTACGTGTTTAGATTTAGTTTTTTTTTTTAGGTTTTTTGAATACGTCAAGCTCACTTTTATTTTATTTGGAGCTGAATGGCTCCGCCCGTTCTTGGGTTCCTAATAGCCAGTTGTCAGTTATCTCAGGCTATGTCATATTATTTACTTAAATCTAGGATCTAGACTTGTATGTAATTTAGTAGTAAGTAGAAACATATTAAGGTTGAATTAAATTTGCTAGGATGACTCCACAGACGTAATGGGATAATTTTTATGTTTATCGTGTATAGGTTTAGCTGTTTGTGTAGGTGAGTTTAAATGCATAAAAACGCAACCGTGACATAGGGGAAATTCTTAGTGAGAAGTAACGTTTTAAAGAAAATAATTAAGTCTAATATTCTATTATAGTGGATTTTTCCTACTCCTCCACTACTCTTTTCTGATATTCGTTGCAGGATCCAAGACATGTAAATTCATTCTCCGAGACACGTCGAGCTTCATTGTCTCAGCGCTTTTCTGGTGGTTGCCACTGTGGATTCTGGCTTTCAGGAGTTGCAGCGTTTTGGGGTGTAGTGTGGTGGGATTGTCCCAATAAAAAAAATAGCTTATATTATTTCAAAAGCTAGGGGTTATGGGAGGGAATCGGTTTCCTCATCATTTTTGAATCCTGCGCTAATGCGCTCTTGATTGTATAATAAGTCTGAAGAGTACCACTAGTTAAGTTAATTTGACCTTGTATATAAAATAATTTATTTAACTTTATAAGTGAGCTTGCACAAATACTCAGCTGTGTAATTGAAGTAGTCTTCTTGTACACCAAAATTGACGCCATTTCTAATGCCACAAAAAGATCATAGCAAAATAATTTTAGATCTGAAGAGTGTGACTTTAAGGTTGAAATTTGCAATATTAGCTTTTTCGATATAATATCGTGTATGTCTATCTCATTCTACCCAGTAAAGGCGTAGTTTGAAAGAGCGAGAAGTCCAGTTGCAAGCATCCGCATGCAAACACTGAGATTGGGTCTCTCACTTTAGTGAGTTGCAATTTCGGGTGTATGCATGAAAATACTATGAAGTGCTTGTTATGATTTTACCTATATAATATGATGATCTATGATAATATAACTCACGTGGTTTTGTAGGGCCTTATTTGCAAACCTTTTAGGCTTTACTTCAAAGGTCATTTATACGCAGTGTGAGAATAGTCCATTGAATGGTTATTTTCTTTTTATGCATGTTTTAGGGTAAATAATTTTATTTTTTAAGATGCGATCAGTTTAGTGTGTTAAACTTAAGTTTGCGGGGTCGCAACCCTTTTCCCGCTCCCGCCATCTTGGAAAAAAGGGTACAGGTAGTATTCATCTCATAAACTACAACTTGATTTAAAAAAAAAAATAAAATTCCTTTTCAAATTAATTTGGCATTGCATCCTCTTACAAATGCAACCCCAAATGTAACTTTCAATGAACTAGAAATGACGGATATAATTTGTGCCATTTCATAAGATATTATCTTTTTGTATGTATTTTATATGTGTATGTCCAAATGATGTGACATATGAATCTCTTGTGTTATGTACGTTTTTGTTACTTAGAAATAAAGTAGTATTTTAAGTGAATTCTTTGTTTCATTAATATTATTTACACCACCTGCTTACGAAAAATGGTAGATGTGAAACACTCAAGTTGATAAAAGAATTTATATTTAATGAAAATAAATAGGGAAATATGGAGTAAAATTAAGGGAATTCAAGCGGTGAAACCGTGAAGTATAGTAGTAAAATTTATTTATAAGTAGCTGTTGCCAGCGGCTTCAACTGGAAAATAATCCCAAGGGAACATAAAATTGGCATAAAAACTATCCTGTGTTAGTCCAGGCTATACACTGCCTGTGTACCAAACTTCATCCAAATTCATTCAGTGGTTTTTGCGTGAAACCGTAAAAAATATCCATCTATTAAAACAAACTTTCTCTTCTTATTAATTAATATTATTTTCATTTGATTATTGTTCATTTAAGAACGTGGAAGTGTTAGAAAAGCGTGCGTCATGCACGCTTTTCATTACAGCATAATCGCATTTTCGTAGGCACACATTTTACACGAACAATATTAAATGCACAATGGCTTAATGAGTTTGTGTGTGTGTTTTATTTGTGTCTGGCATTATCTGAGGCCAGATTTAAGGTAACGTGCATGGGAATTGCAGAAATAAAACATCAAAATTCACAAGCAATGGAATGTTTACAATTGCAATGATAAAGTTCTTACAATTTCAGGTGTAAGTACATATATTATAAGCCTCGCCTGAAAGACAGTCTCACTTTGTATATTAGAATACAATCCAATAAACTTTATATAAATAAATAAATACATAATTATGTATCGCGGATAAACTCTTTCAAATTCAAGCCATTCGTTGAAATCACAACCTTTCACCTTTAATTAGGAATAATGGAATTCATGTCTTTGCCTTTTTAAGTAGGCCTTATGACAGTGATATGTCAAACAAAATGAGGGCAGTTCGAAAAAGATTTCATTAGGTTTAAATTTCGTTACTTTTTAAAATCATAGACTTCTTGTCCATTTAAAAATTTAGTGCTTTTAGATTTGCATCTTTCGGTTCAGTACCGAGAGTTGGAAATCTAAAAATTGTAGCTTACGACATTTCGCCTGTCGGCACAATTACAAAGCAAGACTACCTTTCTTGAACAGTTTGAAGAGATTTTTATGCAAAACACTCAATTATTTTTGGTTATATATTACATACATAGTACATAATGATTCTGTGTTTCTAACGTATACGACATTGATAAAAAATGGAAGTTTATATTTTTTTATATATAAAACGACGACCACGATTATTATAGAAAATGAGTGTTCCTTTTATTTCTGAAATTTGTGCTTTCCCCTATAAATAGATTATACATACATAAATAGATGATATTTTACTAAATCTTTGCTGAATTTGTAATTATTTGTTTAAGTACAGACAGATTGTGGACTGGCTTAGGACGCCGGACATTGACAGACACATCGGTAAGTATTTGAGTTTGTAGTCCGGAGTCATAAAAAAAACTTAATACATTTTTTTAAATACCTTTAATTTTAATAAAATTGATCATAAGTGCAACCGAATTAGTCTATTTACGATTATCAGTGCCATTTCCCTCGATTATTTCACAAAAATAAATAAATGCAAAAAGTGCTCTAATTTAAGGTTGCACTAAATATTATTTTAATAATTCCGATAAATTATAACTTTTAATACGTAACACCGAATTGTCTGAACCGTTTTGATCAAGATGAGATCTTAATACGGTTTTTGTAACTACAGCTTACAGATATGCATTTTTTTATTTGTTTTTTTTTTTTAGCCGAACTCACAAATTACGCAAAGATTTAGTATCAATAATATATTTTATAAGTACACAATAGTTTATAAATACATCTTAAGACGTTAACATACAACTACGTGACTACCCTATTACAAAATCTATAATACGCATAGTATAAAAGATTATTATGTACTTATGTAACTTTAGTTTCAATGTATCCATTTACATTTTTGTGACAAACTGTGCCTTATTTTCATCTGTACTAGGTTGGAATTTGAGAGAAGACAACAGAATTTAAAAACAAAAAGTCCTTAATAGTACAAGATAATTCCATTCATAGTACAGGAGCTTATGAACTTTCTTGAAGTATTTTAAATGTTGACATTATTCTTTTGTCTAGAAACTCTAATACCGAATATGAAAAAATAAAGATTTTTATGCAGTGATTAAAATTCAATTGAACGTTTTCTAATTTCATTGGCAAATACAAAAGATTCTTTGCTTTTTGTTTATATTTCATCTTTACAAGATATATTTATTTTGTAAAACATAAATGCAGGTAGGTATATAAAATAATATCAGGTAACTGCCAATATTTCTACCAGAATGGGGGCTAAATAAATATGATCAATTCCAATCAGTACAGATGAAAATCAAGCACATTTTACTTTTATAAAAACTGTCATAATATTTATTATTCCTGATCACTTTATAATTATCACGTCTTCAAGTTTGGGAGGGGCAAGGAGGGGGGAGGGTCGCTTAGCTTATTATAACAAAATATTATGTAACAATGAAGGGTTCTTAGTCTACGTGACCTTAGTTCTTCATTACTTGGTTTTATGCTTTATAACTAAATACTGAGGAATAAGGTCGAAAATTGAATGAAAACATATTTTCGATATGGCTAACATTCGAATAATGCTGGTTGTTGCCAACATTACATTAAACGAATTTCACCCTTAATAGATTAAGTATAGGGTACAATCTATTTGTCTGACTTTTATAAGTACATGATCACTTACAAACTATTCCTAATTCTAATAATATGCTTTGGATTGACATTAAAAAATTAAAAAATATAGTTGCCGCATATATTTTTTGAAATAACAGATCTAGAAAAACTTAATAAAAAAAAAACAATTCGATCACGTAACGGCAAGATTTCTTTTGCGAACCATATAATATATAACAATATTGCACTAATTTAAAATATTCTTTTTAAATAAAAAGATAAAATGATATGCAAATACTTAGCCTAAGACATAAATATACCCGAAAATCTAATAATTTCAAATAAAGTTTTTTTTTACACTTTCGCTGTATTTAGATAATCGGGCAAGCAAAATGTGTGAATGAGCAATTAGTAGGTAGGTACGTAAACATAAAACTATGTTATTTAAATTGTCAAAAGCGTAGAAACGCAGTGAAACCTTTAAAAATAATTTCATTGATATTTGTGATTTTTTTAAGTTTTTAATTAGATAGAACCGTAACTGTCTTCATACAAAAATAAATACCTATAAACAATGATATTATAAAGGTAGATACGTTTTACCGACGTCTGCGCGGAGATACAAACACAAGCTGATCAGCTTGAGTGAACTCAGTCCGTCCTGCGTCTGGCCGCGATGCGAACGTACGTTTAAGCGGGAGTTTCGTGTATGAAAATAAACAAAAATGCCTAGTTGTGTGTTCAGAAAGTGCAATACTTATACTGGACCGGCTAGCGGCTGTAAAAATCAAGAAGGATGTGTCTTTTCATTTGTAAGTACCGTATACCTAATCTATTTAAAACGGAAAATCATAAATTTTATTTTACTCAAAAATCACTGTCGCGCTGTTGTCGCTTTGCCACCTACACGAACGAGACAAATAGTGCGTTGCATGTATGAGTGACAGAGAGAACGAGAAAATGGCGCTCGGTGTTGTCAGTTCGAACGATGCTAGAGGATGTTGGGGTCATCGCCATGTTTTTATTTCTTTTTTACAATGAGTATGACGTCTCTATTGGTAAAACCTTATTACCTATAAAAAGTCCTGAATACTTCTTGGCCCATCTCAGCTCACAGAGGAATTATTATAATACTCAAGTGATGTGGTCGCGGCACTAACGAGCTTCCGTAACCCCGGAACGTAGAGGGCTATTAAAGGACACCGTGGATTTTAGTCAGTACAAGTCTGACAGTCCCTCCTGCCTTGCTCTGGATGAGAGGATTCATTTGATGATTTTACCACGCCAAAAAAAAAACTCAAGTGATTCCAAATACAAGCGCAATCTATCTTCACTTTCCTAGTTTGGCTGCACGGCAATCCGATACGACGGGAGAGAGATGATACGCAGGAGCAATTAAGGCTTATGCATTCCGAGGCACAGAGGCATTACATTGCACAGAAAATGTATAGCCATTAGAGATTTCATGGTCATATGATATCATTATTTATTAACCTTTTGAACCGCCAGACTTCATATCAATTGTCGTGCCACCAACGCCAGGCTACGAATCGGTGAAATACAAGTTCCTCTCTCTCTGCTCCTCTTAAGCTCCGATTTGTAAAATATTATGGTGTACAATAAAAAGTATTATATCTATCTACATTAACAGAGAGATATAGAATAGATGATATAAAATCAAACAATACAACAAAAATCGTGAATATTCTCTGTCGGTTATATCCGACTCTGGCGTAATTGGCCCGAAAATATTTGTCGGATATATCCGACGTTGACGGCTAAAAGGTTAAGTTAAATCACAAATATCAATGTTACAAGACTAAAAAATATAACATAAACGAAGCTGCCACATAAAAAAATCCTATCAAACATTTTGGCTCATAGCAATTTTGGTCTGTATATTCGGTGAGACATATTCAATGTATGCGTCAGTCTTTAATGAGTGATGTGAGCAAATGATATAAACTAAGTACTTGTTAGACTTCGAGCGAATCGATTGCCGAACTTTCCCGAATTGTTAAGTAAAGGCGCGAAACTACGATCGCGAAATAAAATTACGAACTAGTTGCGAATAAAATTTTATTAATGAGCATTATGCCAAAAAATACGAGTAACTGTCGCTACGATATTTTTTTTTGTTTATTAAATGCTCTTTGGATTTCATTTTTAGAATGCCTTTTTTTAACTTCTTCAAAATAAGTATAGCCTTAAAAAGAAATGCATTAGGTAATAATACTTAAAAAGCTGCCTGAATTATACGAGTAAAAATAATTAAAATTAAATAGCAAAAGCCAACGTTAGCTGCCTTTTACCCGATTGCGGCAGAGTCCAAAAAGAGGGTAAAGCTTTTGTCAATGTTTTGTTTTTTAAATGCAAAGGAATGTTATGGTTTAAAAAGGCTTACTTATTTTTTATTTTATTTATTAAGGTATTACGGTCTTATTCATAAAAAGTTAAAATAGGTTTATTAGCTTGTTGAAATGAGAATCCCGAAAAGCATTATTCATAAACGTTCAATAACGCTAACATGCTTTATAAGTATTTAATAGCGGCTTCGTAACTTAAAACAGGGTGGACCCTACTATAAACCTTTAATAAACAGAAATATGGCCGACAAATGTGCAACAGCTGTTTTTTTCTGCAAACCTTTTCATGGTTATGTTAAGTTGGTTGAAAGAATGAAGCTAATCTTACGTGCATTGTGCAAGGAGCTGGGAAGTAGAGATACAATTTTATATTATTTTTTGTGAAATCGTGTTTTGCGTTATTTAAGCAAGCTCTGCAAGCATTAAATGCTATTGAACGAGCAGAACATGTTCCACCTCCACGTCGTCGAAAGATTTACCACAAGAGAAGTGATCCGTTTTCTTTGCCCGATACCGTTTCAACAAAAATACGATGGCCTTTATAATTGATCTCGTCAGGCAAGACTTGCAACTTGACTCAACAGGTTGTTCTTATAAAAAAAAAAATCTTCAACAAAAAAAAAAACACGTGAACGAAACAAAGAAGTCAAGCTCTCCAAATGTCACAAAGGACGTTGTAAACCTTTTTTTTTTGCATTTTTTGGCCATGGGTACCAGATGTTTTGGCAGATAAGCTATGGATTCATCAGAACGACAAGTTAATCACGTTAAAACGTCTTGTGGCGACAACATAGCTATGACGGGCTTATTGAACGTTTATGAATAGAGAATTTTATAATAGGTTTATTAGTTCTATTGAGCATTTTAACTATTACGTGTTTTAAACCTATATTAGGGGATTTTTATGAATAAGGCTGTTAGTTTATAAGCACGCAATTGGAAGTTCACATCCAAAATAATTTTGACAAATAAGAATTTAGTATAAATCGAAGAAAAAAAATAAACATAGTTCTGGTGCATGTTAAAATTAAGATCTTACATATCTGATAAAATAAATGCGTTGGTAAAGTATGAATGCTTTAGTTATTGTAGAAAAGTAAAAGCCATTTTTTTTTTTGTTTGACACATGCCATATCCGTGTAACCTAGAGAAATATTTAAATATAAATATAGTCAAAGAGCTATACATTTATTTAATCTCAGAAAATCCATAGTTTGTATTAATATTCAAGACAAAAAAACGTAAAAATAATGCATGTATTGATGATGATGATGAGTGATGAATGTTTTCATGAATATAGAGCAAAACATCTGATCTTGTTCATAAGGCCAATATAGCTAAAGATCGCAGAAGATAGATAAGTTTGAATGGGAAATAAGGGGGTTTTTTCAGCAGTGGGACTCAAAAACTTTTTCACAAAACATTCATACTCATACCAAACGCAATTATATACAAATAAGTAAGACCATAGACAAATACAAAGAGAAGGGAAGTATCAATTGACATGTTTGTACAATATATTGGAAGGAATTGACGCATGGAAGACAGGAAAGGAATTATATGTCAAATTATATTTATATAAATAATAGACGCACATAATTATTATAGTCGTATAAGTGTAAGCGTTTTAGTACAGGAAGATGTTAAGAATTGAAATGTCATTTTACTCTATAGGTGGTTATTTTTTTGATGTTATATAAGTAAGTCAATAATTTATTAGAAATAATATTAATGCCCTAACTGTTACCATTAATTCAGAACATGATTCTAGACTCACTCATTAAAATATAAATAGCTTATCCATATATTTCGAGTCTGTGTGTAAAACATAAACTTTTTTTAAAAATTAATTGTTTTTTTTATAAGAAACCACGAAGCAATGTCTAGACTGGGAGTCTAGAATTATATTTTGATTCTATGGTTTACGATTTCACAATAGTTTGAAAATTAGTCTCTTACAATATCTATTAACGTCAAGAGATTTTAAACGAAATTATATATATATTTTTTATATCCGATATAAAACCACCCGAAAGAAATGAACAACAACTCTAGAAATATCATAAGATAACAGCATAGTACTGCAAAGTTAGTAAAAAACACCCGCCACACTTACAAGATAAAATTTAAAATGAATTTCATAGCTCCGGGACTAGACACAGTAAGCGGAACGCGTCCTTAAAACGTATATATTATGTACAGACTATAATTTCTCTACTAAGTCCATTCACAGTTATTTTACTCCTAATATGAACCTTACGTTAACAGGAATAATGGTCACTGTTCTATGAAATCAGAGGTAGAATAGCAATGAAGGATAGTACATATTCATACACCTCTTCGGTACAGTTATATTATGTTAATATTTTTTATGGTATTTTAGTGGCCTTACTACGTAACGGTAGAAAAGTCTGGGCCATGTGAAAAGTAAATATTTATATAATTAAATAAAAATTTAAATGTCATTTAAAATGAGTAAAGAACCAATATTGAGGTTACGCACAATGTCAACAATATTAATTCATTCAATTGCAAATAGTTCTGCTTCGGGTCAATTTTTTTTGTTTTATCTTTTGTCGTTCTAAAATCAACATTGACCTCATATAAATATAGTCTATATTTGTTTAGATAGCCAATTTGTAAGACCACAAAATGACCAACCTGTCCATTTCCGTAGTTCTAACACAGAACTTAAGACCATAATATTCGAAATTCTCGCCTTAATATAAAATTAATTAATTGATAATATACAAATACAATCATCATGGGTTTATTTTGATCACCCAGTTATTTAATAAAGCAAGGAAATCAGCTTAATTGCATAAAAATCGAAATAATTTTCTTCCTCGAATCGATCTCATTATATAATTTGTAATTTAGTCCAGTTTCAAGAAATTTAGTGACTTGACTCGTGTAAACGATCGAGTAGGTTAATACTTATATCTTTGTTTACACGTTTTTAGCTCACTAAACTACTTATTACAAGCATAGTAAACCAGGTTTTAAAGATTGTCAATAACAACAAGTCATTTTAATGTTGTTGTCTATTAGGGATCAATTAGACCATGAAACTGAACGCAATCAGCACATTTAAATTTCAGGAGTTATCAGTGTTATCACTTCTAGGGCTAGTAGAGCTAGCAGAGTATTTTTCACTGTGAAACGATAATGAGCATTGTCCTCATTGATATAATATCCAAAATTAATTAACACACGGGTGCAGTTGATTCTATGACCCTCAGGAATTAATTTCTGTGTAATTGAAATAATTCCCAAGATGAATTAGATTTTGAATACTTATTATTTCAATGAGCGTTATGGTCGATAATAATTTGACAGTAAAAAATAATATCTGGGCTGCGCTTCGTCCCCCACTACGATTTTCTCCTATATCGTGGATGCGTTTACAAATATAGAAACTCATATACACAAACACTGTGGATCACTCAACCGCAAACCGTGTCGTAGACACAGAGAGCTCTTAAACGCAGTTTAAATGTCTTGATCGCGTTCAACTTCGTTAGTAAAATCGTTCCTTAGTACCTCAATATAACAAAAGACATATCTGACCAATTAATCGACATATTTGTCAGAATACGTAACACTTGTGATACCTAAAAAGAAAATATCAACTGATTTCCTGGCCATAGTTTTATAGTGAACAAACCAGAAGACATGTATTTATATAAGATAACGTCTATGTAGTATGTATGTAGTTACAGTATATAATATATAGTTTATGGTACATACACTAGTGATGTAGCTATGTGCGCGGGTAATAGTGGCCGGTGCGCGCGGGCAGCGGCGGGGGCGTGTCCTGCAAATTATAATTTTATTGTATTATTGGCTGTTTTTTATTAACTATTGCTTTTGAAAGGGAGATAAGTGTGTATTAGTATGATTAACTTGGTTTAACGCCTACCTGTTAGTTTGTAAAATTAATTTGTAAACCGATTAAGTATATGAAAGAAAATATACAATAAAGACATTTAGTTTATGTACATGCAAATACGTCGTTTTGGAATGGGCACCTACAGTACTATCACAGTTATTATGTCTTGTGACTGGGACTGTAGCACCGTAATTGTTATTTTTATTTTATTTTTTTTTGTCTGAGGACATTTCAAAAGTGCTTGTAACTGGTACAGTCAAATAAATGATTCGATTTGATCCAAAAAAAAATTTGCTTTGCATATTAACTTAATTTTTTTTATTTTCAATTTTATTTTTCATGCAATTCTAGAACAAAAATACAAAAAATAGCCAACCAAATAAACAAATGCAAGAAAATAAATAAAAGCGAAAATAAAACAAACCTCAAACTTATGATTGCATTTCAACACTGGGCGGTGTATTCTGAAAGAAAATAAAAAGCTACTATTTCCAAATAATAAGAAAGCAAGAAAACATCACAAATACAGGATGGACAAATACACACGAGGAACTATAATTACTTCTATAATGGCTGCTACACACCTTACAATAAATCGTTACGATTAGTCGGTACAGTTCAAACTGCAACGATAAATCGACAAGTGTGTATGAGAAAAATCGAACAAACTGTACAGTTTTTCTCATACACACTTGTCGATTTATCGTTGCAGTTTGAACTGTACCGACTAATCGTAACGATTTATCGTAAGGTGTGTAGCAGCCATAAGATTATTCAATGTAGCAGTTACAGAGAGAATAGTATACAACAATTTATTTAAATCCTTATCCTAGCAACACTAAATAATAATCGCGTATGAAGGCGGCGAGTAATGGGCGACTCACTGTCTGACCATGGACCATGCCCGGGTTGACGGCGCGTTGTGTTCCACGCGCGCCTCAAAGTGTGTCACAATTATAACGGGGCCTCCCTTTAGAGACCCCGGAACGTAAAGGGCTATTGAAGGACACTGGCCTTGGGTGGGAGGACTCGTTTGATGATTTTACCACGATAAAAAAGCAACACTAAATAATAATTTACCCGTATGTTGCTAGACAAATTATTATTTATTATTGCTAGACAAATCACTGAAAGTGACTAAATAACTACTAGATCAAAAAATATACGGATATACAAACATACTTAGGATAATTTCACAACACAAGCTAAATAATATGTTTTTTTTTTTTATTATCATACCTGTAATTTTCAAAATACTATGTGGTAGGTCTGTCAAAGATTACCAGGGAGTCTGTGGCTAATCGTCTTATTTTTATACACATAAGGCTTCTTTTTGAACTGACCTGTACGTTGTTGTCGTGTAGATAGTGGCGCGGAGGCTGTGGCCGCGGCATCGGTTCGTCGCTGTCATCGTCCTCCTCGAAATCTGGAGACATTTATTATTCATAATCATATGGTATAGGCCTATATTCAGCAGTGGACGTCTTCCGACTGATGGTGATGATGATGATATGGTATACAGTGTGTCCGGGCACGAGTTAGCGATATTTGAAGGGGATATTCTAGGCTCAATTTCATCGACAAAAATGCTTTAAAAAAAATTCTTACTCCAATACTTCGCGAATGGCAGCCATTTTAATTTTTTAATCCGTCGAACTGGGGTGTACAATAAAATGCAAATATCTTGGAATCCAAGAGACCTACATTCATGAAAATAACTTTATTGCAAAGTTAAACGTTGAGGCTTATTATAAACTTACAAAAATTTTCTAAATAATATGTAAAAATAACCAAAAAACATGGGCAAACACGAAATTGTACACAAAAATTACTGAATAATTTCACATTTTTAACTCTAGCTCGATAAGTACCCCTGAATTTTGATAAGATTTTTGCATTAAATTAAAAGTGTTTGAGTCAGGCTATAAAGTGATATCAAAATGATCACTCTACGTTAAGTATCTTAGGAGTTATTCTCACTTGAACATCACCCTTCCTTAGCGCACGTACCCCAATATTACAGGTGTCGCATTCTTTGGGCGAGCTAAATCGTTCCAACGAATATTTATCAGCTGGCATTATTGACCACCATAATCCATAAACTGAAATGGTACATTTTTTTATTATATGAAACCACTTCTTGGAATTATTGCTGCGGGGCGAGACGGAAGGGTGATGTTCAAGTGAGAATAACTCCCTAAGATACTTAACGTAGAGTGATAATTTTGATATCATTTTATAGCCTATCTCAAACACTTTTAATTTAATGCAAAAACCCTACCAAAATTCAGGGGTACTTATCGAGCTAGAGTTAAAAATGTGAAATTATTCAGTAATTTTTGTGTACAATTTCGTGTTTGCCCATGTTTTTTGGTTATTTTTACATATTATTTAGAAAACTTTCGTAAGTTTTTGATAAGCCTCAACGTTTAACTTTGCAATAAAGTCATTTGTATGAATGTAGGTCTCTTGGATTTAAAGATATTTGAATTTTATTGTACACACCCCAGTTCGACAGATCAAAAAATTAAAATGGCTGCCATTCGCGAAGTTTTGGAGTAAGAATTTTTTTAAAGCATTTTTGTCGATGAAATTGAGCCTAGAATATCCCCTTCAAATATCGCTCACTCGTGCCCGGACACACTGTATATGCAATTTTCATATAAAATTCATATATTGATTACGAACACAGTTATTTTGTATTGAATGCAATTTTTGACGATTGACGATCTTGCTATTGTGGCTTTTAGGCCCTCTGAAGACTGTTGAAACTTTTCACTATGGCATAAGATTCATTATACAGTTGTCCAAGGAGAAGTATGTGCTTCGGTTAAGACGCCTACAGATTGACAGCTTTAAGAAAAACCATAAACTTTTGAGTGGACTATGTGGTTTCACCAGATTTGGTAAATAAAACTAAGGATTCCATCAAGTAGAGGTTTCATTTTTGCGCAACGCTTGTGCTTATTTGGATACACGAAGACTATCGAAGCGTGTATCTTTTCTGGTATACCTACATAAATTAAAACCACTTAATCATGCTTGAGCACATGCGAACGATACAAAAATAAATTATGTTTATCACACAAATTATAAATTATTGAATGCTACTGTGCGTTTAATAAATGTCAGTTTGTACACAAAACGATTAGAAGATATAAACACGCTTTTATTTGTGTAAATAAAAAATAAAATTTAACCGTTGTACGCCGAATGTATTTGCTTAAGAAACGCATTGTCAATTTGCAAGCAACTTGCTTTGTATCTATAAAAATTTTGTAAGTCTTGCATTCATACCTTTGACAGCCACAAAGATGAAGCTATTTACAATATCTTTATATAGTATAAAGAGACTTTCCACTATTTTTAAATCTTGGTAAATTATAACTATGTTATCTCCTATACAACAAACCTAGATACTAATAAAAAAATATAGAAAAACAAATCACAATCACACACAAACAACACTACAAAGGGAGCCGAGCAGTGTAGAAAAAAGAAATCGAAAACCACAAACAAAAAAGGTGCATCCTACTCTATGGGTGTCTGTCTATGACCAAAGTAATCTTACCTCTTTGCTTTCTGCTGTCACCCTTTACGGTATCCTCCGTATCAGATCCCTCTGCAAAACATGGATAGTTGTAACATCTACTGAGGAAACGGTGCAGGAGAATATAAGTATCTTTGTTTATCTGCTAGTTATTTTAGCGCCGGGCAGTTGCGATTGACATTATAATAAGAATAATGTGAAAAGAAAGGGAAAATGAGGGTAGTCTGTTCACCACTCACTACCCTCTTTTCATTTAAATTTGGAGATACCGGTATCAGCCATAAGACCGCGTTGAATCAAAACGGAGGGCTCAATTTTACCGTAAAGCCGGCCATACACGTACCAGTATACTTGTACAAATCTAGACTTTCACAAACACAGGACAGTGACAATGTTAATTTGCGCAAGTATCTTCCCACACGTTACAGTATACTTGCGCTAGTCTGGATTTGCGCGGATTTGCGAGGTGGCTCCATCAACAAAATAATACAACTCTTCAGAGAATATCTTTCCAAAAGGTAACCTTTTTTGTTTACCTGTCTTTCTGAAATGGGACAAAAAAAAAACATACCAAACCAAAATTGTTTTGACTCGACCACCAAAACTGTCATTCGCAATTGCCAAGCTCGAAACGTAAGTAGTACTTGAAGAAACATACAAGCATGCCCAATGCCCAATGCCTCATTACAGACCAGTATTCCAAAGTTAAACTATTTATTCAATAATCACAGAAGAATGTTGAAACAATCCGAACTTTCATAATGTCACCTCCAAAACCTTTTGTTGACAACCCCAACCCCTTTGTTCGAGTCCATCAACCCATTTTAACATAAATGGTTTGGCCCTTACGGACGCCACAGTTTGCAGTTTTCATACAAAATCTATGCGACAATCGCGTTTATGTACCTCAAAAAACGTATGTAAATTTTTTGGTGGTGTCAAATTAGCTTTTTACTATTCCTTACATTTAAGCAAACAATAACGGGCCATTCACTAACGTTCATTCCTGCCAGAATCTACAATCCTTATCGAATGAACGGCAGTGGATTTGCAAGAGCGAGAAAGAATGACGGTATAAAACCCCGCCACCCCTCCAGTCGCGAAGAACGATGTACCTAAACGTGTGTTTGGTCACTGAAGGATGGTTTTTCAAGGCGTGTTGTGATAAAATCAGGGGAAAGAACGTAGGATTTTGGTTTAATTATTGGCTTCAACAGTTTTATTTTATCCCGTTGCTTTCCTGTACAGTTTGCACAACGGGACAAGTTAGAAGGAATGAACGTCAGTGGATGGGCCGCTATTCAATATGCAATGTTCTTTTTTTTTGTTGACCAGTCAAATTTTACAGATAAAAAATTCACAATTATTTTTGGAACTCGTTTAAAATATGTTTTGTTTTTCTATTTCTTATCATACAGATGTGGATCGCATATTAATTGTCAACAAGCATAGATCAGGATGGTGACATTACGAAACCTCCTTACAAATTGTATCCCAAACTAACCGGAGTTGAGTTCCCGAACGAGTGTCGACATCGCGTTGGTGACCGAATCCGCCGCGTACAGCAGGTCGCTGCGAAGACTACGGTTGTCTATTCCCACTGCGCGATCAAAGCGAACATATACATAGATACATATAGAGGTTAGAACAGTTTCTGATGAAGATTAGAACATAAGCACCTTTTTTACCTGTAGATAAAGAACACTTAAAATGTCATAGCGAGTCCAACACCTGCGGGTCTAAAAAGGTTACTTTATAGATACTCAGAATTTCGATAAAATTCATAAAACGGAATATTCTGTTATATTCCCCAAGCAAAATAAATAACTTTTTTATCACAATTCATATTATAAGCTGCTAAAATAACATTTTTAGACTCCCAGATACGTTTTTGTGGGTCCTACATAATTTAGTTCTAAGCAACTCTTTACTCATTGGAGCCAATACGAAATGGCGATCGAAAAAGTATTCTCTTATCAATTCCATCTGGAAATTCATTTTTATAGAAATATACAAAGAAATCCAATTGCTCAGCTCCCTTTTTGAAATTAAATGATTGTGTTCAACACGTTTACTGTAGGCCAGGGCGATAAAACTGAGTCATATAGACTCATAAAGTCATAACCTATCCAAGATTCTTAAATTTGTAAGCGAAGCCTAACAAAAGTTCTTAAGCCGCAATTTTAGTAGTAATTATTAAGGCGGCGCTAGTCGCGAGCTCGAACTCACTAGCAGGCATGGTCAAAAACCATGATATTTCACCTGAAATCGAGCCATATTGTACATGTGTGCGCGAGCGTCATCCCCCCGTGGAGAAAACAGGGGAAAACATTATTCAGTGAGATGCACGATCATTCAGAGTAAAAAGCGCGCGTAAAAAAATACGAAATAGCCTTTGGAAGAAGGGGTTTCATGAAAAAACCACTGCATCAATCAATTTCAAATAAAATTTTTGGAATTCTTCGATAAATGTGCTGTGTCGGTACGGACTTTGTTTTGGAAATTTGATGCTCTTTAATTTCTAATTTACGCCCAAAGTTGTGTTAAAATTAGCAATAAAAACGAATCTTTGGAAGCTCGTAACTTTTTAATGGCTTTTTATTTCAAAATTCTGCTTCCGTACAGACAAAATTAATAATGAGACAAAACGATACCATGTTTAACTTTGGATGTACCTTGTCAAATAGTGGAGTAAAACCCCAACGAAGTTTCTATGGAAAAAATGTTGACTTGTTCCACCTTAAGATACTCGTATGTATATCATTTTCTGATCCATCTGGATCTCAAGCTTTTGACTCTACAGCTGGAGAAACATACGGGCAAGGTGTACTAAATACCTACAGGTACATCTCTGCTTTAACCTCCGGAGATAAGAAGCGCAATGAGTTTTCTTTTGTTATAAAAAATGTAAAGATCGTAATTAAATTTCTACGTTTTATAACGTTTTTTACCGAGCGCGTGAGTACGTCACAATGTCACACGCAGAGAAATGTCTAGCTACCTGTACTAGAACTTCTGGTTGCAACCGTGACAGCAAGACTCACTAGTTGACTTTACAACATTACTAGTAATAAAAACTAAGTAAGTAGTAGAGATAACAAGGACTTAGTATTTATTATTAGAAATGTTTTAAAGTCAACTAGTGAGTCTAGCTGTCACGGTTGCAACCAGAAGTTCTCGCATGCATTTCTCTGCGTGCATTTTCTTTTATCAGCAATCAAACTTGTGATGGCATGCATTCGATTTTGTTCCGGATTTGCAGGCGTGAATTTAGTACCGGGTTCAAAAGCTATATTTTTTATTTATTTAACGTAACTTTCAAATTAAAGCGAAAACAAAAAAAAAATACTAGACATTATTAATTAAAACGTATATGAGCTTTCCATGTGTTATTAAAAAAACCCAATTCTCACCGATACCGATTAAATTTTCTTCAAAAACACATCTTCTTTTATTTTTAACCGACTTCAAAAAAAGGAGGAGGTTATCAATTCGACTGTATTTTTTTTAATGTTTTTTGCCTCGTAACTTGCGACTGGGTGAACCGATTTTCAAAATTATTTTTTTATTTGAAAGCTGGTGCTTCCCGTGTGGTCCCATTGTCACCATTTCAGGATCTGATGATTGGATCTTGGAGAAATCGAGGAAACCCTCAAATTTTATAGGCTCACACGTAGTTTTTCGCAAATGTTATGAAGTTATTTAAGTACTTGGGTATGGAAATCATCATCTAATGTAGCTGAGCTGATGATGGAAGGTACAACTCGTCTAGTAAGGACTCGGCATCGACTGATTTAGTAAATTATGTTTGTGTTCGCATATCTCCGGAACTACAAGTCCGATTTAAGTAATTCTTTTTTTGTTGTACTACGTATCGTTCAACTTAGGGAATATTGCAAGTTTCATCAAAATCGGTTCAGTAGTTTTTGAGATAGGGAATGATTGAAAGTGATGTTAACGAAGTTATTACCGGTGCTACGGATTACTAAATTCTAGTGCACATGTAAGAAAACGATATTTGACAAGAATTGTGGTTGTATATTTAAACTAAAAAGAGTAAAATAAAAACTTTTTCTAAAAAAAAAATGTGACCGCCTTCAAAAACAACCACAAAAAAAGGGTAAAATAACCTAAAAACTTTTCTTTCGGAAGTCGGTGGCAAAAGAGACAGTGAAATTAATAAAAAAAGTCACCGATTTCCGAAAGAAAAATTTGTAGGTTATTTTACCCTTTTTAGGGTTCCGTAGTCAACAAGGAACCCTTATAGTTTCGCCATGTCCGTCCGTCCGTCCGTCCGTCTGTCCGCAGTTTAGCTCAGAGACGCACAGTACTAGAGAGCTGTAATTTGGTGTAAATATAAGAATTTGTTGCGCCGAAAAAGTGGTAAAATAAAATCTCGTAAAATATTTTTTTTTAGGGTACCTCCTGTACACGTAAAGTGGGGATGTTTTATTTTTTTCTCGCGTACCCCTTAGTGTGGGGTATCATTAAATAGGTCTTTAAAAAATATTGATAGTTTCCATTAACAATTTTTTGATAAAAAAATTCGTTTGTGAAATATTAAGCTTTAAAGTGCTAAATTTTGCTCGAATCGAGTGTCCCCCCCCTCTACCAGCTAAACGGTTATGTTTGGGGGTGTGAAAAAATTCACAATAGTAGTATATACATATATAACGAAGTTTAAAAGAAAATTATCATGACTAAGTAGGCTTTACAACTTTACGAGTAATAGTCGACCAACTTATAAAATGTACTTGGATTTTTTTTTTTTTTTTAGCGTGGTAAAATCATCAAATGAGTCCTCCTACCCCGGGCAGGGCAGGAGGGACTGTCAGACTTCTACTGACTAAAATCCACGGTGTCCTTCAGTAGCCTGTTATGTTCCGGGGTCACGGTAAGGAAATAATCCCGCGACCCCGGCAGGCTTTGGCCCTCTGAGAGGGGGCCCCGTCATTATGCTGACGCTCTTTGAGGCGCGCGTGGGACACAACGCGCCGTCGACCCGGGCATGGTCCATGGTCGGGCAGCGAGTTGCCCTTTACTCGCTGCCCGCATGCCCGCGCCTACGGTGGCCGGAGATCGTCTGCTGACGTCCGACGCCGCGGGCGCCTACCACTGCGGTTGGGGCGGAGGGAGGACGCTGTCCTCTCTCTCTCGCGACCCGCCTCCTCCTTCACGAGCATTACTGCTTCGCAGAAGGAGGCGACCAAAATGTACTTGGATAGCATATTTTCTTAAACAACATGTACTTTAAGTTTACTTAAGTTTACTACCCTATAAGCCTACAAAAATGATTAAAAGACGCAAAGACATTGTGGCTTATTCGCCAATGGTGCGCACTGTATTTGCTAGGCGTCAGTACTCCACACAGTCCACTTACATTTACAATAAAGTCAATTTAAAACTAGAAATTTTCCCTATGTTGATCCACGACTGTAAAAAGACACTAATAAAATGGTTAAATACATTAACTTATGCAGACACAGAAGCCATACTAGTTAGAGTTAGCTAAATATAATAAGAAAACACTCAACATCAGGTTTTCATTCACACTAATTCAACAAACACACTAAACATAAAAACCCCGAATACAAAACACACATTCACACACAAAATCCATTCATACACCTAAAGCTGTTCCTTTCTGCTTATTTAAAATTTAATTTATTATTTTTGTTTAGCTGTAACAAAAACTTTTCATTATATAAAATTGTCACTGGGAGGTAGCGAGGTAGCCCCAATACAAGTATTATTTTATAACTTTCTGGGGTTAACTCTTCATATGTAATGCTGTATAATGTAAAAGTAACAATAAAACATTTTTAATTTAATTTAATAACATGTATCGGAGAACATGTTCTTCAACTGCAAATGTAAGTTTGTCAACTTTATTTTTACAGCTTTAATAGGTATGTTTTTACGGTATGTTTTTTGGGGATAGGTAGGTTTTTATCGTCAACTATTTTTAACTAACTTCAAAAAAAGGAGGAGGTTCTAAATTCGTCGAAATCTTTTTTTTTTATGTGTTTTCCCCGATTTCTCAAAGACTCCTGCACCGATTTTGAAAATTCTTCTTTTTAAAATTAAATTCAGCGAATCAGTTTAGTTAGTTCGCATAAGTATTTTGATGGGCAACTACGGAACCCTACACTGTGCGTGGCCCGACACGCACTTGGCCGGTTTTTTTGTGGTTGTTTTTGAAGGCGGTCACATTTTTTTTAGAAAAAGTTTTTTATATAATATTTTTGTAGAGGTATAAAACGAATTACAGACAGAAATTTTTTTTTTTGTTGTAGTGAAATGTTTTTGACATGGTGTTTGTTATTTACTTGTACTGTCGAATAAGTTTAGGTTATCAAAAAGGACTGTCATACTCACTGGTCGTAGGTCGTTGATTTTGATGGAAGTTTCTGCCGTCGCCCATGCTTTCCATACCTATAACGAATTAATAAAAATTTACTTTAAATTTAAATAGTGTCCGAGAATTAAGTTACGGTACCTTTTTTTATCGTGGTAAAATCATCAAATGAGTCCTCCCGACCTGAGTGGGACGGGTGGGACTGTCAGACTTGTATTGACTAAAATCCACGGTGATCCTTCAATAACCCTTTACGTTCCAGGGCCTCAGTTACCTCATGAGACAGTTCCGCGACCCTGGCAGAGGTTACGGTACCTATATTGTTTTTTTTTCTTAAAAAAAGGAGAAGATAATGTTAAGATGTTTTTTTTTTTGAGAAAATTTTGGAAGTTAGCTAAACACTAATCCAAGAGATGGCGCTACGCTACCGAAAAGCGTTCAAAACGAGGAATACAGAATTTCAGCTTGCAGGTGTGGGTTGCAATGGCCTAGTTGGTTAAGGAGTCTGGAGTACCTAACCAGAAGACGCGGGTTCGAATCCCACTTGCCACCTAAAAATTCCTCAAAAAAAGAAAAACATCTTTACTATGCGCGTCGCATGCGTTAATGCGTTAAAAAAAAAATTAAGAAGATAATGTTGTCTTTTCAATTTGAGACGGATTTGCTCTTGACTCTAGTCTAGGTCAGAATGACTGAGACAAAGTTTACGATAGAGCGAGCTTACCCAGAAAAAGCCTGTTCGGTCTAACTTTGAAGAGATTCGGCTTGTAAGCGTACACAGACGCAGTCAGTGAGTCCACTCTTTTGTTGTACGTAGTATGAAGAATGTTTGGGAGCGCTCATGCATTCGACCAGTATCGATATTTTTTTTCTTAATGGACGATTAGATATAATACAATTACAATTAACTACTTATATGCCGCTTCCAACCGGTCTTATTGGAAGTCTATACTCCTATAGACTAGGCATATTATGTTCAGCAGTGGACGTCTTACGGTTAATTTTTTTTTTCTCTCTCAATTTTTGTTAGATTATTTCTGTCAGACATAAAAATTTGTCACTTCATAAATGGGAAGACACCTACAACACAGTTTTTACAAGCATTGGTGTTACGGAATTCATTACTGTACAGTCAACTCGGCGAAGACCGTCTGGCGGGTAGGACCGTACAATAAGCAATAAAGAAAGTATGAACAACCGCAGCAATTAAATGAAAAAATGGTTGATTTAAACTGTTAAAACTAAATTTTTTTGAAGTTTGGGTTGCCTTGCTGTGGTTATTCAGACTATGTTGTATTGCTCACTGTATGCTCCTACCCGCCAGACGGTCTTCGCCGAGTTGACTTACTTTTGTCAATAAATGAATTTATTATTATTATTATTTATTCATTTGATGATGATGATGACTTACAACAGAGGCCGCTGTTAGTAAATATTGTGATCAAATATTTGTGAATTTGCATTGAGATATCCGAAGAAGAGAGCAGTGGTGGCTCAGTGGTATCGGTCCCGACTTACGAGTTAAGGTCGTGGGTTCGAACCCCGCCAGGCGCATTACTTGTGTGTAATTTATTTCATCACCACTGCTCTCAAAAACGGTGAAGTAAAACATCGTGAAGAAACCGGCATGTCCTAGAACCAAAAATTCGAAGACTTGTGACATCCACCAATCCGCACTGGGCCCGCGTGGTGGATTATGGCCCACTCCCTCTCACAGAGAGAAGGCCTGTGTCCCAGCAGTGGGAACATTATAGGCTGATGATGATGATGATGATTGAGATATCCCCATGGAGGAATTAGTTTCCTATCTGGCCACGAGCCAGAAGATCTTTGTACAGGTAAACTTACCGAGACTATGTGACATATCAATTCGTTCTCTCTCTCCGAGTGATGGCGTCTGTGGCGCACTTCGTACCGTTCCCCGTGGAGGCGGTGGTTCCCTGCAAGAGTAATGAACCTCGTAAGCTTATACATGTTTGGAAAAATCGTCAAAAAAAAATAATTTAATGTAAGTATGAAAAGCCACGCCTGCCCGATGCCTAATGAACTGTGTGGAGCCCTGACACAGCCAGAAGTCGCGGCAGACCTCGCAGAAGATGGCGGGATGAGCTGGACAAAACTAACAACCAGTCGCTCACATTAACCGAAGGTCTAAATAGTTGGAAGTCATGGTGAGAGGCCTTTGCCCAGCAGTGGGATGATTGGGGTCGGCTTCTAGTCGAATCAGACGCAGCTGGATATCAGTATTTTACATGAAGCGACTGCCTATCGGACCTCCACAACCCAGTAACTGGGCAATACGATGCGGATGTTAAGACTGGTTGTCAGACTTCTGACTAAAAGTCCACATCCACGGTTACAGTGGCCGGCACGTAAGTTGGCAAGAGTCGTTAGATGCGCAGAAGTCATTTTGTAGATCTCTTTGGTGGTCATGCGGGTCGCGGGGTATGAGGTAGTGCCGATCCGAGCACGCGATTGGTGCGTCACTCGTCTTTGCCCCTCGCACCCAGTATACGCGCTCTCGCTTACACTTGCGTGCTGCTAAATGCGATGCGCAAACTTACCCCCACTACACCATAATCTTGCCAAGTTACGTGCCGGGTACTGTAATAGTGAGGATAGGTATTTTTCACAACAGATAATTAATAGGAACAAGACAGGATGTCCGACACAGAAGAGTGATGGGAGGCTTATTTCCAAGAGAGGGACAGAAAAGACTAGAGAAAAAAAAAAAAAAAGATTCCGACGAATTGAGAACCTCCTCCGTTTTTTGAAGTCGGTTAAAAAAGAGATTTAAGCAATACCTTTCTGGAGCGCTAGGTTGTGGCTGTGTCCCCGGTAGCGGCGGACTCTTCGTGGAGCGAGGCGAAGAATTTGGCGTCGACCGGGGAGATGACTGCTGCGTCTGTGGAAGAAAACTTACTTATGAACACGTACAGGGTGATTGATTAGTGGTTGCATTCCTTGGAATGGGTGAAACTAGACCTGTCAATATGGGGTCCGAACTAACTGATTTGAAGATATAATTTTTTTGAAAAAATTCCATCTCTCCCTCATTGAGTGCTTATTGTTACAAAATAACGACGGGCATCCCTTTGAATTCATACTTTTCTTATAGAATATGAACGATTGAATCTAGTGAATACAAGTTTGTTACAAAACTAATCTTATCTTGGGAAATTAAGTGTCATTTTCTAGTATTGTTTTCTTAAAACTTCCCTTTGAATGCATATTTCTCAAAATAACAACACTAGGTTGGTATAGCGGCAACCAGAGAGAATCCCTGTCTTTGTAGCAATGGGCGCAAAGAAAACCACAAACCCAAAACTATATTGAGGTCGACTTCCAGCCAAACCAGCAGCTGAATATCAGTGTTTTACATGGAGCGACTGCCTATCGGACCTCCACAACCCAACACCATAGTAAGACTGGTTGACAGACTTTAGAGCTTCTGACTAATAGTAACGACTATCAAAGATCTACTAATGACAGCCGGGATCAACGGTTTTACGTACTTTCCGAGGCACGGAAAAATCTCGCTATGACAGATGGTCACCCATCCACAGACCAACCTCAGTAATCGCGGCTTAACTAAGTATTTAGCCACGAGCTCCTCCAATCAGTGGCAATTAGGCAGTGGTCCAACCGCCGACGATGAACGAGTAACGAGTAGAACTATACACTCTGAAAATAGTTGGCGATCGGCGGGAAGCGAGAGTTTTGTCGCCGGGCGACAGCGAGTGTTCAAGTGCGACGAGCGATTACTCGCGCTACTCGCCCGCGGTCGCTTTATGTGACATTTCATTCACTGTATCGAACGCGAGCAACGAGTGAGCGAGCATTGCTGAACGAGTATCGCTGAGCGAGTTAATTTTTGTCTCTCTGACAGTGTGAACAGTCACAGAGCAACTATAATATATGCATCTCTTTCGTTTACACGGAATGTACATTTATTGTGCGTTTCTTGAGAGAGAAAATCGCCGAGAGTTACTCGTTCTCTCGCTGTTGGTCGGACCATTGCCTTACATCAAACAGTTTAAAAGATCAATTGCCACGCTGATATGCTCTCTAGATCTTATTTAGCTACGACTCTAATGAATCGAATTACCGAGACGCAAGCATGAAAAGAAAATTCTACGCTATTGTCACTACATCACTACATAGTATAAAACAAAGTCGCTTTTTCTGTCCCTATGTCCCTTTGTATGCTTAAATCTTTGAAACTACGCAACGGATTTTGATGCGGTTTTTTTTAATAGATAGAGTGATTCAAGAGGAAGGTTTATATGTATAATAACATCCATTAAATAGTGGAGAAGTACTGTTATTTTTGAGGTTTCTAATGTGATGTCGTAAATAATTACATTTTTTCCGCTTACATTGCAAACGCAGGCTGAACCCTACGAGTTTTTACAAAATAATGTACTAAGTATTGTACACATTGAAAAGGTCTACAGAAAAGTCCGTGATGGTATATGTCTATCTCTTATGGATAACCCACAATAACTTTTTTTGTCATTCACTTTTTACGACAAATAATGGCTAATTTTCGAAGCGATTTTAACCAATACAGCATTAATCCTTAACCAATTAAATACCTTGAATACATTGTTCATTTAATATAGATCTATATGGCCCTTTACACCGTTTGATTTAAGTGAATATTTTCGAAGATATTACAGATTTAAAAATTGCGGGACGTTTTGAGCGTTGAATGTTTTTCGCTCTTTCAAGAGTGACCTCCAGAGAAAACATGTTTGTATTGTCTAATGACAAGAAAGCTGTGAACGTTGTTTATAAAGACATTCTGTAATATGTTGTAAAAATAAAATAAATAGTTAAAAATGTAAAAAGTAAATAACTAAAAATGTAGTGTATGATTTTAGATATTCCAAAGATAGCAGGAAATCTTCATGGTATAGGGAAAGGGGGATTGTTTTACTCCAAATTTAACGCGTGCGGGCCACGGGCAGTAATGAATAAATCAAAACTACTGGATCGATTTTAATCACATAGGCTATATATTTTATACCTGTGCGAAGCCGGAGCGGGCCGCTATGTTTTTATATACAACGTTCACAGTTTTTCTGTAGTGTATTTAGTATCAGCATTGCACCCGTGCGAAGCCGGGGCGGGTCGCTAGTATCTTAATATTTCTTAGATTTAACGGATTAATGATATGTATTGTTCGCATTAATATAAATACAAACATGGTTTTTTTTTAAGTTGCTTGTGTACTGAAAATGAGGGCGTGTTTAGTAGTATTATTGGTCTGTTATTTGGGCGCGGCGTCGGTGTCGGCATTGCCGAAGTTCGGGTCGGTAGCCACAACGGCAACCATAGGGCCGCTTCAAACTTGGCCCTTTCAATCCATAGAGGAGTGCGGGAATGAAGCACTTAAACAATACTTGAAATGTACTGAAAACGGTATGGATGGTTTTTTTATTTTACGAAAATCACAAATAACTTGTGATATGTATAAATGTTTGGTAGGAAGGTACGTAGTAAAAATAGATATCATAAAAAAGTGTATGTATGTTAATGAGAGTATTGAAAAACAATGGAGATGCTATTATTTTTCTATTCTCTGTATATATTTCTATCGAAATAAGCAGTAACCTTTTACTCAGTTCTATGTTATACCTAATCATCATGTGTTGTAGTTTTGTGTACATAAATAGTAGGTATATAATGCATCGTTTCTACGTCAATTCTGAATTACGTAAGAAAAGAAAAAATACGTGTCAGATATATTATGTATATTTGATAATCTGACTGACGGTTCTCTTTTTCAAAGACTACCTATATTTTTGATTACAGGTACAAGCAAGTTGGAATGCGTAAATAGTGTCTCACTGTCATTAATTGAGTGTATAGTGGAACCCGCTCCGCCAAATGATCAGTCGCAAGGTATGTTCTTTGTCAATTGGTTCTTCTTAACCTCGATTACAATCCATTCACGGTTTTTTATTACCTCTGATTTTGCATTACTGTCTTCTTAACATTTATTTTACCTCAAAATAAAGATCCTATTAAGGTGCAGATGAATTGAACATTCACTTACAACAGAACATTGAGCATTCATTATCATCAGCCTATATTTATGTTCCCACTGCTGGCACACAGGCCTCTTCTCTGTGAGAAGGACTGGGCCATAATCCATCACGCAGGCCAAGTGCGGCTTGGTGACATGTGACACCTGTCACATGTCTTCGAATTTTTAGTTCTAGGACATGCCGGTTTCCTCACGATGTTTTCCTTCACCGTTTTGAGAGAAGTGGTGATGAAATAAATTACACAAAGTAATGTGCCTGTTTCTTATTCCTTTGTGTAATAAATTACACAAAGGAATAAGAAACAGGCCCCAAGTGCCCGGCGACTCCAGTGGTTGTGCTGGCGTGGACGGGTGTTGGCGCGGCCCTGGGGTCAGGGGAGCTAAGAATCTCCGGGTGAGAACCATTAACCGTCAAACGACCACAGCAACATACATTACGGATTCCGATTCACTTAACATTGTTACGTTCAATGTCCGGACACTGATGAAGGATGAGCGTTTAATCGAACTTGAAAATGCTTTAAAAGATATCAGATGGGACATTTTAGGCCTTTCAGAAGTTAGAAGACTGGGCGAACACACAGAAGAAAGAGACGATGCTATATTCTTCCACTTTGGTGAAACCAGTGGGCAACATGGAGTGGGATTCATGGTGGCAAAGAAGTGGAAGAATAACATCATCGAATTCTTGGGCTACTCTGAGCGTGTTGCGGTGCTTAAATTCCGTCTCACATCTGACAAAACCCTGACGATAGTACAAGTCTATGCACCGACATCTGCACACAACGATGACGACGTAGAAGATTTCTACGATTGGGTCAATAAAGCATGTGACGAAAATAAGGGCACCTGGAACATGGTCATCGGTGACTTCAACGCTAAAGTAGGGAAAAGGCAAGAACTGGACAGCGAAAATATTCTCGGCCACTTTGGTTTAGGGGATCGCAACGAACGAGGTGTTCGATTGACGCAGTTTGCCTTTGGTCAAAACATGTACATCACCAATAGTTTATTTGTTAAGAAACCGCAGCGACGATGGACCTGGGTCGCACCTAATGGTCTTACGCACAATGAAATAGATTATATATTATCGTCAGACAAACAAATAATCAAAAATGTAAGTGTTATCAACAAAATTAAATACAGCTCCGATCACAGACCAATCCGCGCGAAAATACGATTCGACTTCAAACTCCATAGATCGAAACTGTTTACAAAGAAAATTAAAAGACTTTCAAAGGAAACGCTAATAAATAACCTAGAGCAATTTAATAAAGAACTGACAAATTATTTTCAAAATCTCAAAGTTGACGACACAGACGCAGAAGATCAATATAACAAAATAGTTACAGGAATAAACAATAGTTGTAAAATAATAAAAAACACACCCAAAAATAAGAATAAACTAACAGCTCACAGTATTAACTTAATAGAAAAACGAACAACAATGGAAATTGGGACGGCAGAACACAGAGCCATAGATAAAATAGTTAAAAGAAGTATTAGGAAAGATCTGAGAAATCTTAACACACATTTAGTAAAAACTGCTTTGGAAAAACATGCCTCTTTGAGGGTACTCAAGCACGGAATTACTAAGGGAAAGGCTTGGATCAATAGTCTAGTAGATGATGAAGGAGTTAAACACTACAATAGAGATACAATCATGAAAATAGCCACCAAATTCTATGAAGTCCTATATTCAGATCAATTACCACCCATTTTGAATACAGAATATCATCTCTCTAATTCCGTTCTGCCGATAACCGGGTATGAAGTGCATAGAGCGCTCACCACAATGCGCTACAATAGAAGTCCCGGGGAGGATGGAGTTACCACCGAAGCAATCAAGATTGGCTCCACTACCTTGCTACCCCACCTAACAAACCTTTTCTACACAATACTACAGACAGGAAAAATCCCAAAGACAATGTGCAAGTCAAATATAATCTTACTTCACAAAAAAGGGGACAAAAGTGATATCAGCAATTACCGCCCAATTAGTCTTACATCACATATTTACAAAACATTTATAAAAGTCATTCATAATCGCATAGACGAAAAACTGGATGACCATCAGCCACCAGAACAAGCCGGATTTCGCCCAAGCTACTCTACAACCGACCACCTTCAAACACTGAACCAAATCTTAGAAAAAACATCCGAGTTCAACAAACCACTATATTTGGCGTTTGTAGACTATACGAAGGCATTCGATAGCATTAAACACCCCGACATATTCCGATCTCTAGAAAACCAAGACCTTGAAACTCAATATATAGATTTGATTAAAAACATATACCACAATAGTTCCGCCAACATAAAGCTTAACACTACAGGACCTAGTTTTAGAATACAAAGGGGTGTAAAACAGGGTGACCCGCTTTCTCCAAAACTATTTACGAGCACTCTTGAGGAGATATTTAAGACTCTGGCAGCCCCATGGATAACCAAGGGCATTGAAGTCGGCGATAAAAGGTTGACAAACCTTAGATTTGCCGATGACATAGTTCTTTTTGCGCCTACAGCCATGGAACTACAAATTATGCTCGAAGACCTGAGCATGGCTAGCCTCAAGGTGGGACTTGCGATGAATCGGTCTAAAACTAAAATAATGACAAATAGCACGAAAAGTAGGGTCGAGGTAGATGGGCAGGAAATACAATATGTCGATGAGTACATCTATTTGGGCCAGTTAGTTTCCTTCGAAAACAGGCAGGAAAAGGAAATCGATCGCCGAATCGACAACGCCTGGAAGAGCTACTGGTCCATGAAGACGCTAATGAAGGGAGATCTGCCGATTTCCCTGAAGCGGAAACTCATCGATATGTGTATCCTGCCCGTCCTAACCTACGGTGCTCAGACCTGGTCGCTCACCGAGTCGCAGAAGTTCCGCCTTGGAGTGTGCCAAAGAGCAATGGAGCGCAGCATTCTGGGTGTAAGAAGATCCGATAAAATACGTAACACCACGCTGCGCTCTAAAACTGGAATAATTGACGTAGGTAAAAAGGCTGCCAGGCTCAAATGGGATTGGGCGGGTCACGTCATTCGCATGCAAGATAGTCGCTGGGCAAAAATATGCACTCAATGGGTGCCTGAGAATCGACGACGCCGCCGAGGCCGGCCCAAAAAGAGATGGCAGGACGATCTAGATGCGTACCTCGATGGCTGGACCGAAGTGGCACAAGTAAAGAACACTTGGAAGGATATGGGGGAGGCCTTTGCCCAGCAGTGGGACATAAATGGCTAATTAAAAAAAAAAAAAAATGTGCCTGGCTGGGTTCGAACCACGACCTACAACTCGTATGTCGGGACTGATACCACTGGGCCACCACTGCTCTCAAGATGAATGCTCAATGTTAATTCAAAATTAAACTTTGTAGAGTATTTTTTAAGTTTTGTTTTGTATTAATCGTTCTGGTTTTTCACCAGCGTCACCTCTAGATGGAGCAGGTGACTCAATAAGGTGTCTTATCAACGTAGCAAAGGACTTAGTTAAGTGCATTATTAGCGTCGACGATGACGAACCTACAAGTAAGAATATTTTATCCTATAACACGCGGCTACACATCAAGCTATACAATACCAGAAAGAAATAGAAAGAACATGATTTTATTTTTTTACAGAAATGCATGCTAGTTACTTAAAAAGAACACAAACAAATTAAAAAGTTAACTTAATCCAAACATAAAAAATAGACATAATAGCAAAGACAAAATTCGACAGCTGCATGCCATGACTGTAAAAAGAAAGGTGACCACTCAGCATAATGCTGTGCTGTGGGAGACCCACAGCACAGCGCTGGTTTTCACCAGTTTATCGTGGTCTCGCTTTGTATGATCATTACGCGCATACAACGATATGATACATACAGCTTATACTGGTTTTGTACAGCTTGATGTGTATTGTGTAGCCTTGTGTACTAATACACCGTGACCTTTTTAGTCGTCTTACAAAAGTGGTCCACTTAATGTATCCGACCTAAAATACCTCTAGGCGAGTTTTTTTTTTTTAAATCATTAGTAATTTTTATTATTAATATGAAACACCCTGTTAAAATGTTTACTTATCAAGCTGTAGAGTATACCTGGCCTGCGCAATAGTCTTATAGTCGGGCAGATCATTCCATCTCCATTTTCTGTGAGACAAGGGTGTTTCTAACTACGCCTTGCGTCATAGTAACGAATTCAAAATTTATTTTTTCTAAATCTCTTACTTACCTATTTTTTATTGTAAACGTGTACTAGTCATTGGATACATCAACTGGGCTGCCATTGTAAGACGACTAAAAAGTCACGGTGTATATAGTAGGTAATGTTTAAAAAAAATTGGTACATGGCTTCAAAGAGCCTTGATAATACAATCAGTGGGGATAAAAAAGAGGCTTTGTTCTACAAATATTGTGTAGAAAACCTTTTTCATTTGAAGTATTTGATGTCGAGGATTGGCCGCTCAAGCCGCCATCTTGGATGAACAGTGTCAATCTGTTTATTTATCAACACAATACCTCAACGGTTAACCGTGTGTCAAAAAAGCATCAATTAAAAATTGGAAGAGAACACACATTTTAGGTTTTATCTTTTTTTTTTGTCTCAACAACTTGTTTTTTAACATCCTCAAGTTGTTACCGTGTTGCATACGATGCTTTAATCACATTGACTTCAGACGTTGAGATCGCCAAATCTTTAAGGAGTTTAGACAGATCCAGATGGTCAATAGTAAGTGGCGGTAATTTGTGCAAATATCGCGCCACAAAAACGGGCATTACATCCGGATCAGTTCCTTTAAATATGCCTATTATATCAGACAAAATCCTGTTCTTGCCTTTTCCTTTCCGAAGATTAGACGGTAGGGACTCGAGCAGCAGTTTATTCGACTTCTGGATTTGATCACTTGAGAAAAAAGATGCACAAATTCTCACTAATGTATCCTCATCAGACACTGAGATCTTAGACTGTAGATAGGCTAAAGCGCTTCGTCCACGATAGATTAAAATAACGTAGAGCGACTCTCATAGGGCAATCTACGACGTGTACACATTAGCGAGACTACCCTAGCTAGAGTATCACTACAGTCTACGTAGACACGCTCGGCTACTCTCGGAAGGCGTCGTGGACGCAGGTGCGAGAGCTAGATAAGCAATATGAATAGAGAGCTCTCGAATTGTCTACCCGCCTTAATCAGTCTAGCTAGGGCTTGAGTAGCAAAACACGTGTTTTGTTTTATTTAACGTAGAATTCTGCATTGCTTTATTACCTTGATGAAGGTCGAAACATGTTTGGTCAAAAGAAGAAACCATTAAAATGATACAAATGTATGAAGGCTTTCCAGAATTATGGAATAAGTATATCTCATCATCATTGCGAAACAAAAAAAAAACATCGTTTAACAATTATTAGTGAAGCATTTTCGATTTAGTATCCATTGTTTAACCCAGCAGCTTCTTTTAACCTTTTGCTTTTTTTTTCTTTACAATAACAAAGAAACCACAATCGCTGTTAAGCGTGACCGCGACATGTTTTCAACTGAGAGAGCGATGATTGAGAATGTATATCGTGACCGAATATACTTTAGTCTACGAGTAGTGTAGTGTACGCAGGCCAAAATTTCTCTATGATAGAGCTACCCTACGATAGAGCAAAAAATGCAATAGGGTGCTCTAATGATCTCTACGTGTACGTAGAAATGAGAGTATAGATTAGATTAGTCTCCAAGCTGTCTAGCTCTATTCTCTCTCCGTGGACGAGGCGCTTAACAGCTCATCTATAACTATATTGCACACATTACACTTTAACGTACTCGACGACATTTTGCAAAACAGCAAAATGTCGTTATTTCTTTGTAAATATTAGATTTAACAAGAGAAATAATACCTATCCATTATTTTTCAAATTAGATTTGCAATTTATTGATACAGTCAAGATGCCTATTTAGGAATGATCAGTGGAAATGCGCACGTGAGGCCGGCGCCGATCAAATTACCCAATGCAAACTATGTATTTGTTTTATATTTTTCAGATATTTGGGGGAGAATAGTAAAATGTCTCGTGGGTGAAATTGGCGAGGTGCTGTTGTGCTTTTAAGCTGACTAACGGTATGTGACTAACTGATACACAGCTTTCATTGAAATTACAAACACGCCTATACCCCGAAGGGTTGGGTAGAATACAACCCAACATTTCACTAGTACTATGGGATGCGCCCGGCATTAGTCGAGGCCATGCTGCGGGGCGAGACGGAGTGGGAAGCGGTCGCTTCCTACTGCGAAGCAGTTATGTTCGCGAAGGAGGAGGCGGGCCGCATGAGGGAGAGGACAGCGTCCTCCTTCCACCCCAGCCGCACTGGTAGACGCCCACGGCGCCGGACGTCAGCAGACGATATCCGGCCACCGTAGGCGCGGGTATGCGGGCGGCGAGTAATGGGCGACTCGCTGTCCGACCATGGACCATGCTCGGTTCGACGGCGCGTTGTGTTCCACGCGCGCCACAAAGAGTGTCAGCATGATGACGGGACCCCCTTCTAGAGGGCATACGTTTGCCGGAGTCGCGGGGCTTTTCGCATTACCGTGACACCGGAACATAAAGGGCTATTGAAGGACACTGTGAATTTTAGTCAGTACGAGTCTGACAGTCCCTCCCGCCCTGCCCTGGATGAGAGGACTCATTTGATGATTTTACCACGATAAAAAAAGTACTATGGGACGACACCTATTGTTAACAACTGACTATAAATCTATGAAATTAAATGATTTTTATTTATGCAAGTAGGTTATTTCAACACTTTTACGCGTCTTTTCATAAAACTAGGAGAGACCGGTGTTTCGTACCTGACTACTCTAATAGTAGGGGCGGCGAGGAAGGGATTTGTGTTGTGACTCGAGCGCGTCAGATTATTATAGGGGAGAATCCTTGCACCCTTTAATGTACCTGTACCAAATATCAACCCTTAATATTGTGGGGTTTGTTTGGGAGAACCCGTCAGATTAGTAAAAAAAAATCGATCCGCAAAAATACTCGAGCGCGTCAGATTAAGAAAAGGTAGATTAATTACGTTCAGAAGAGTGTATATCTCAATAATCTGACAATTTGAGCATGGCATTTGGAAATGAGCGAGTCCTGAAGTTGTAAAACAAAAACGTAACGCCTGCTCGTTTTTTATAGCTTTCAACGTTCCGTCCAATTAATTTTTATTATTTGTAAGGCGTTTTCGTTTTTGGGTCTTCAACCGCTTGTTACGGACAGCCCCCTCGAATTAATCGTCAGATTAATATGTAATGGTAATCAGAAATATAAAGCGCGTTTACACTGTAAATGGCTGACGCGCTCGAGTACTTCTTTACAACTGTTTTTTTTACAGTTTTAAAAATGTTTACACGCTCTCCCCCCCACTAAAATAGAAAACTTGTCAGAAACTTTTTTCTTTTTAAAACATAATCTTTCAAATCCAATAGATTGCCACTGCGCTCGAGGAACTGCAGATTTAGCATCCTCGGCTCCCCTACTATAAGAAGAAAGAGCCGAAACAAACTCAGAGGTCACAGTCTCTTTTAAAGTCCAGGCATTATATTTTATGTACGAGTAGATCAGCTTATACGAGGACCGTGCAGGTTCTTTTGAAGACAAAACCATACAAATTCGAGTGTACCTGTCCAGTCAGTGCAAGCATTTGTCAGTTATCGTATAGCTCGACTCATAACACAAGGAGCTCAACATGACGCACAATACCAAAGAATAATTATTAAAAAAAAAACAGCTTGACCAGCTTGTCAGAAATCGAGCTTGACACCTCATTCTTATTAGTCGCACTTTCCCACATTGGACCGACTTTCGCTCATTATTTACTCGTTTATTTACTATCCGACTTATCTAAGAAGAAACATTTTGTTTCTTGTGAAGATATAATAATAGGTACTGGGCAGTGTCAAATCATTTACGGACCATGCAATTAGTGTTTGAGATGGTCTTTTGAGCAAAGAACAACACAGATTTGAGTGAACTTGTTCATTTCAGTTTATCTCAAAGTTTTTTTTTATATTATCTATACTTGAATACTAGTAATAATAAAGCAGAAGAGTCTATTCGGTTAAACGCGCTAAACTCGGAAACTACTGGTTCAAATTGAGAAAAACTTTTTGTTTTGGATATACCATTTATTGGGGAAGGCTATAGGTGATAAAAAAACACGCTATGACCTAAAGGAGCCAACCAGAAACCAAAGGGATTACCTATTTATTATACAGGGTGTAAGGGACAGCCCTCCACAAACTGTCAGGGCTTGTTCAGTAGACGAAACTGAACAATCTTCCACATTTTTTTTTTCAGGATATGAAAAAAAATCGGCCTCTCCATACAAACTGTCCAACCAAGTTTATAATTTTGTATGGTGAGGCCGATTTTTTTTTCGTCACTTTCGTCTACTGAGCAAGCCCTGAAAGTTTGTGGAGGGCTGCCCCTTACACCCTGTATAAAATTAATATTTTTTCGTATAATCCATCGCTTTATTGTTTTTTTTTTACAGATTCACTCTTATGCCTGTCCTTCAGATATCAACAATGGACACATATCGACTCGAGATTACATAATCGTTGGTATTTTTTACAACAAGCCTTTACCTAATAAAGTATATCGATGCCTTCCGGCCAAAAGGGGATAAGCGACATTTTTTGCGAAATCGACTTATATATATGGTTAGAATCGGCTTTTTTTTCTGCGTCTAATGGTCTAAGTTTCATGGCTCTAGGACAAACTTTTTGTCGCTTAGGCGGTAAAGGAATTGAGATTCTGACACTAAGTTTTTCGTCATAAACGACAGTTATTTTTGGTGTATTTTGTATTATGGTGGTTGGATAAAAATAATATTTCAAAACTGTGAGATAAGCAATTTTGGCATTGAATGTTTTTTTCTTTACTTGAACGTTAAGTAGTTTGGGCTGTAAATACTTTTTTGTAAAAAATACATTAATCAAATTTTGCTTGAATCTTTGTTTACCAAACTTTCGGTTAGGATATTAGGGCAGTTTATTTGGATAAAATATATGTCATTTATTACATTTAGGCCTCAATTCCGTGACTTTATTTGGCGCTTATTTTTATTTTCCCTAGTCACCAAATCAATCATCGAAGGCGCTTAGGATAAATCAGCCAAACGAATGTCGCCTGTACAATTGTCGCTTACCCTTTTTTTCCCTCCCAAAAAAAAATTCTGGTATGGTGGTTGGATAAGATGATAAATCAAAGGTTTGGCGGTTAGCTTACACAAGAATGACAAACAGCATCGGTTATCTCTCTCTTTCGTTCGAACAAAATGTCGTTAGCGTTCCGCAGCGATCATAAAGTCTGTATACGACCACGGCGTAAGCACCACCGTGCTCGTGAGTCATTTTGGCCCAAAGTTTTGTAAGGAAAATAAAACGGGAAGTTTATTTATTAGACTTTATGTTCATCTATGACTGTATTATTCTACTTAGTTATTTTAGGTTACATAAGAAAAAAGTTATTCTTTTGCTACCTTGTTCCGACGATACCGAATAGTTAAATAAGTAGGACCTACAGTTTAGTTTTTTAGTGCTTTTGTTTGTTTGTTGGCTAGTATATACTGCTGAGAAACATGATCAAGGGTTCGAATCCAAGGTTGGGCCAGCAAGGAGTTATTGGGTTTTGTGATGAATTCTCTGCAAAAGAGTTAATCTTGTGCCTCATCTGACCCTTCTTTATCACAGTTAAATCATCGAAGGAGTCCTCCCAAGGCGGTACCTACGGGAAGGACTGACAGACTTGTACTGACTAAAATCAACAGTGATCCTTCAATAGCCCGTTACGCTCCAGGGTCACGGTTACCTGATTAGACTATCCCGCGATCCCGGCAGGCTTTGGGTCTCTAAGGCCTTGGTCGCGGGACTAACGAATACCGTGACCCGGAAACGTAAACAGCTATTGAAGGAGACCTTGGATTTTAGTGATTAGACTATCCCACGACCCCGGCAGGCTTTGGGTCTCTAAGGCCTTGGTCGCGGGACTAACGAATACCGTGACCCGGAAACGTTAACAGCTATTGAAGGAGACCGTGGATTTTAGTCAGTAAAAGTCTGACAGTCCCTCCTGCCCTGCCCGGGTAGTTCAGTCAATAAGGAATTTTTTGTATGAAGACTTTCGAAAAATTCCTCCGGCGCTGAAATTTGGCATATGATGAGAGTAGGTAGTACAGATTACAGATGCACAATAATCCAAAATTTTTCTAGCCGAAAAGTTCCGTTTTTTTTACCAAAACATGAAAATTGCTTATAACTCTCAGCGAAAAATTCCTCAGCCTCAAACTCTTTTTGTGTTTGTTTAAATGTATGAGTAAGAATAGGTAAGTATAAAAATCCAACAAATTTTCGATTTCAGTGTCAATCCAAATTAACTTTTTACATATCGCGCTCTAACTTCTAGTGAAAAATTGCTCTGCCGATTTTATTTTTTTACGTGATTTCTTATCCTTAAATACATAGGTTTGTTACGTAATCCAAAACTTCTTCCTTTTTAAACAACATTATTTGATGTCAAATCAATCAAATAATGACGTTTGAAAAAGAAAAAGGTAACAAACCTGTGTATTTAAGGATAAGATAGCACATAACAAAATAAAAATCGGCAGAGCAAAAAAAGTTGATTTGGAGTGACACTGAAATAGAAAATTTGTTGGATTTTTATACTTACCTATTCTTACTAATACATTTAAACAAATACAAAAAGAATTTGAGGCTGAGGAATTTTTCACAGAGAGTTATAGGAAAGCAATTTCCATATTTTTGTCATCTCGAAAAAAAAAAGTTGGATTATTGTGCATCTGTAATCTGTATCACCTTCTTTCATCATATGCCAAATTTCAGTGCCGGAGGAATTTTTCGGACCACATATGCCTCGTTGACTGGACTAGGGGTGGGAGAACTCATTTTATGAATTTACCACGCTAAAAAAATTAAAAGGGGCCCCTACAAAATAACGGCAGCTCTTTGAGGCGCGCGTGGAACACGAAGCGTTACGCGCCTACAGTGACCGATTGGAAATCACCTCGCGACGTCCGATGCCATGGGCATCTCCCGCAGCGGTTAGGTTGTGAGGTGGAAGCTGTTCTCTCCCTCACGGTACCAGATACCTTCTTTGCTAACATGACAGCTTCGTAGAAGGAGGCGACCGCTTCCCATTCTGTTTCGCCCCGCAGCATGGCCTCGACCAATGCCGGGCGCTAGAGGTATGTCGCCTCCGTGAGGACACAGCGGTGCTATGCCCAAGCTGGGCAGTCCTGCACCGGATGCTCCTCCGTGTCCTCCGTGCGGTCCCCACATTGGTGACACCCAGGCTTTTATTCTTCCCAATCAGACACAGGAAACTCCCGAAACATCCATGTCTGTTGAGGACCTGTGTCAGGCAGAAGGTGAGGACGCCGTGGTGCCTATCCAGCCACTCCTCAAAGAGGGGTCTTAAGTTTTGTCATAACTAAGAGTAGTCCATAAGTATGAATTGCAGCATAGATGTATAACTATCAAGACTAACTTACAATAAATAACTATTGTTTGTGTTATTCTTTAAAATTAAGACAAAGAAAAAGAGAGATTGAGCATAATATATTTTTTTTCATATCCGCATCTTAGTAAATGTCAGTTTAAAAACTTAAAAAAGTCTAATCTACGTATTTAAGTGTGTATGTATAATTTTATAAGAATTAAACACAATGTGCTTTCGCGTTGTTAATAAAAGTGCTAATTATATTTCTTATTGTTACGTAACTTATTACAATTTCCTTGTTCGTCTCTCATTAACCAATAGCCGGTTATATCATATTGGCTGCACTTGATGAACCAAAAAGTCACAGGTATGCTCATTTTCTTCAATAGAAATAAAACGAATGGTGCACTTAAATCATTTAGGTTGGAACTCAATCATCGAGTTGTTTTCATTTAATACGTTTTTTCCTGTTAGTGAAATCCGGTCTGTTTGAGGGTAAGCGCTACTAAATTGTGTTAGGAGTGTGATTTATTGTAATTAACAATGCCATTTCGTAGAGACATAATCAAAAGCTTAATGGGTAAATTTTGAAGCTTTTGGAACTTACAGAAAATTTTATATGATTTTTTTTCACTTTTTATGAACTTTAAACTACTCTCCTGTAAAGTTTGTAAAGTGGCGGTTACCCCCTTTTGGCCGGAAGGCATCGATATAAACTAAAGACGATTGTTTTTTTTTTTTTCAATGCAACGATGATGGTAGAAATAGAAAGTAGCACTTCCTACCATTATCATCTGCTTAGCACTTTTCCCAAATCAGAGTGGGTTTCCATTCTTACCGGTTGTAGCTAAATACCAGTATTCGTCGGCGTCAAGCTGTCCGGTTATAGTTTTCGACAATTAAATAACATCAAAATAAAAAAAAAATCTTAATAATAATATGTTCAAAAAGAACCTAAAAAAAAAAAAACACAAATGTTATTATTCTACAACTGAGTTTATGGAGGACACAATTGACATTTAATGAATTACATTCAGATTATTATTACGACATTGTTAATTAATTGTGTGTTAGTACAATCGACAAACTCGATCATGCAATGACCCATTTTGATAAATAATCGTTTGAATCCGTCAAATTGACAAAGATCAAAGTCGTTACCATGGATATTTATATTTACGCGGATGTGGACCTAATTATATTTGTATGTCTGTTAGAAAATAAGTTTATGGTGTGTCATAATTCAACTTGGTCGATTGTACATAAGGAATTGACAGTTAGGGACTTTACTCATGGCGCGATGCGACGCAATGCGACGCGATTCGAACGAATTCCAACTACAAGTGAAAATCAACCTTGCCACTAAGAAATAAAGATGCAATTCGATTGACTTGACGTTGTCATGGCCATCGTGTTTTGTTTTTTATCTACTCATAGATAACAACGTGTTTTATGTCTTTTGTCATAGTGCTAAGGTCGATTTTCATTTGTAGTTGGAATTCCTTCGAATCGCGTCGCATCGCGCCTTTAGTAAATTCTCTTAGTGTGATTGAGGGATTCTAATTTTAATTGTGTTGTTTTTGTTATTTCAAAACAGCGAACTTTATTAATATTTGTATGCTCTCTGAGTAAAATGTAAGGAATTGACTATTTTTATTAGAACATACTATTGTATTGATACCAGCATTGACGAATAAATTTGATTTTATTTGATTTGTACGTCTCCATGTCGTCAGTACAGCCGGTTTTTCATTCGTCTATTCAAGGTTCACGGGGTGGGGCTAGTGAGTGCTTCAATTTTATGAGCGCAAACAAAACAGAACAACAAGTCATTGATAGTACAATCGACAAAGTTGAATCATGACCCATTTTGACAATAAATCGTTTGAATCGGTCAAAATAACAAAGATCAAGGCCGTTACCATGTATGTTTACGCAAATGTGAACCTAATTGTATTTGAATATCTGTAAGAAAATAAGCTTATGGTGGATCATAATTCAAATTTGTTCATTGTACGGACTCCAGCAAGTCAACCTATCCCAATCTGTCAAATTTTACCAATCGAACATTAACCTTCTACTATTGTGATAAGGTTGAAAGTCTATAGAAAATTGACAGATTGAAGTAGGTTGATGTGCTGGCGTTTGTACAATCGACAAAGTGGAATCATGACCCATTTTGACAACAAATCGTTTGAATCCGTCAAATTGACAAAGATCAAAGTCGTTACCATGGATATGTATGTTTACGCGAATGTGGACCTAATTGTATTTGAACGTCTGTAGGAAAATAACCTTATGGTGGGTCATAATTCCACTGGGTCGATTGTACATAAGTTGGTAAGTTATAGTATTTATGAATACTTACGACATTCATCATACTATTCACCTTGTTTATCATCCCTTTTATAATCGTTTTTATTATTTGTTTACTTGACAATTTTCTTGTGACACTTATGTCAAATGCCAAACTGTCAGTTTCTTTTTATTTTTACTTTCTGTTTTGGCTTATAGCTTATTAATGTATGATGCTACATTTTGATTTATATAATTTAATTTATCTATTTGATTTTATTGAAATATTGTACAAAGTCTAATTTGATTATTATAATAATGTTTATACTAAATTACTCAATTCATAATTTTACATAATGTAAACGCACGCAGACCTCCTTGGTCTGATTTGTCCGAATCCGAAGAAACTATTTGAAAACAGAAATGAAGGATGATTTTCAAAACAAGCTGACACCTATAAGAGCCGAGGCCGTCAAAGGAATCGGGTTCATTCTATTGAGGACTATCCAGGACCTTTGGTTTATTCTATCCAGGACCTTGGTTCATTCTATCCAGGACCTTGGTTCATTCTATCCAGGACCTTGGTTGATTCTATCCAGGACCTTGGTTCATTCTATCCCGGACTTTTGGGCTCTTTCTTTAACTGTTCATAATAATCCAGCGTTTTGCTGCGGAGGATCTTGCCCTCGGAGACTCCCTGCTGCTGAGGACTGCGCTTTCCGAGGCCCCTGCCTGCTGCGGTCCTGCCTGTCTGAGGCCCCTTCCTGCTGCGGTTCCTGCCTGCTGAGGCTATTGTGGCCTTACCCTGTGGTCTAGTGCTGTACTGTGCATTGTGCTGACTGTGTTGTGGACTGTGTTGTGGACTGTGTTTTTATATCGCTCATGTATTTTCTATTCTAAATAAAGTGTAACCTTCTAGCTAATAAAACTGTTACAAAGTACATACCTTGAGCATCCGCATGAGTCCTTCTAGCTGGTGCATGAGATGCTTGCGGGACTCCTGCAGCGAGGACAGGTGTCCCTCCAGCTCGTCCTTCCTCTGTCGCAGCAGACGGAGCTCCGACACCAGCGGCGCGGACCCCACGCCGCCGCCTCCCGCGCTCGCTTCCGCTTCTTGTTGACGTCTGTACGATAAAAACGAGCAAAATTAGAGTAGGGGCCATAATATGGTTCCGATTTTGATCAAACCTGTATTTTTGAAAAATCGAATCAAAGCGCACGCTCGCACGCACGTACAGTACGCACGCATGCACGCACACATACACGCACGCACACACGCACGTACGCACCCACGCGTGCACCCACGTACGCACATATAAACAAGTACACTTATCAGTCTCACCTGAGCCTAGCTATCTCTCTCATAATCTCCCTGTTCTTGGCTTCAAGCTGTGAGATCAGTTCCCTCTGTTGTCGCGCCGCGTCCACTTCAGAACCTTCAGACGATGAACGACCCTAAGGAAATAATTAAAAAGTTCAATTAGTGAGGGTTTTACAAACAAAACATAATGTAAAACTGTTTCTAAATTGATCAATTTGAAGTTGAGAACCTTGCAAATTATATAGGGTGTCTCTGAAAGTATAAATTAAATCAAATAACGGGGAGTGGGCAAAGTAAATAATTGCACCAAAATACTCAGGGTTAAAAATTCAGGAATGATCTTGCCCATGCGATTATCATATTTGATCGATTCGATTCGATGTATGGCAAACATCTTAAACCAGGGGGCGTATTACAACGTCTTAAAACCAGGCTTCCGGCGAGTGAAATTGACAGAGCTATTCAAGACATCTAGCGCCATCTCATTCACTCACAGGAACAAGCCTGGTTTTAAGACGTTGTAATACCCCCCAGGTTTTTGAGTTGAAAGGAAAGTAAGTTAAGTAATTTACAACGATTTGTTTACTTTATTTTGGTTTCCTTACCAATTCTGGAGTTAGAGAAGCTGATCTGCCGGCTCTTGGCTGTAACAATACAAAAAAAAGTTTGTGAAGGTTAAACCATGTTTAATACTAGCTGTTAAATTTATCCTGCCCTAGAAGGACCCATATGATGATTTTCCAACGAAAAAATAAAACATAGAACTAGTGCAGGAAAATGATAACATTTAATACATACCATAGTTCTGTTTTCATGCGCCAACCTCGCTGCGTACCGCGCTATCAGACGATGTTCGTCGTCTACGCCGCGAGATAGATGCTCCGCTATGCCTGATAAACAATTTGTGGATGTGTTAGAAGTAATAATCATCAGCCTAATGTTCATAATGTTCGGCCCAGTGCTGGGACACAGGCCTCCTCCCAGAGAGAGCGCGGCATAATCCACAAAACGAGCCCAGTGAGGATTGGTAGATGTCACATGTCTTCGAATTTTTGGCTCTAGTACATGCCGGTTTTTTCATGATTATTTCTTTCACCGTTTTGAGCAGTGGTTCATCATCTGCCTAGCCTTTTCCCAACTATATTGGTATCGGCTTCCAGTCAAACCGGATGCAGCTGAATATCAGTGTTTTACATGGAGTGACTGCCTATCGGACCTCCACAACCCAGCAACTAGGTACATCATACACCTCATGGAAAGACTGGCTGTCAAATTTTACAGCTTCTGACTAATAGTAACGACTGTCAAAGATCTACAAATGACAGCCGGGATCAACGGCTTTACTTGCTTTCCGAGTCACGGAGGAAACTCGCTATGACAGATGGTCACCCATCCACAGACCAACCTCGGAAAGCGCGGCTTAACCTGGCCTGTGAAATAAATTATACAAAGTAATGCACCACTGCTCTCTGTATATCTGTATATTGAAAGTATTCGCCTTTCTAAAGCTTTTTTGCTTTGATAATAATACGTACTGCGGTGTGTGGATCGCGATGACCGTGAGTCGAGCGAGCCTGTGTTGACGTACCCGCCCACGTACTCCGGGAAGCCGTTGTGAGCCGGGACCGGGGACGGGGGCCTGGAGCATAATTAATGGTGATGAAAAAGATCTAAAAAATATAATCAGGTGATGATTACAAAAGTAAATAACTATACGTCAGAACATATCGTTCCGGTAACCGAAGATTGGTCAACCATGGCTCTGATAAATTGTTAATCAATGAGGTTTATCAATTATCTTGCGATCTAATGGGGAAGGCCGGCCAAAGCTAATTGTAGATGGCGCGACCATAGCTTAGTCCTAATCCGACCAATGAGGTAGTACTATTTTGAAGTGTACTAAGATTTGAACCAATGACGATGCTTAGAACTAGCTATACTAGCGCCATTCGTTTCCCAGTTGCCATCCCCATTGAATATATCAATGCTATACCAGGTCAATAAATAGACGGTCAGATCAGAAAGAAAGATACTGAAAGGAGTTTAGGAGTCTAGAATTAAGATAGTATCATTACAATTTGGAATTTTTACTTTCATAACATAAACACAGACTCAATACATACACAATATGACTAAGGTTGAGTGTCCGCTCCGGCTGGTCGGGGTACCGCGGCAGCTGCGCACGCGCACGCTCCGGCACACAGCGGAACGATTTGCGGAGGGTCGCGCCGATCTGCTTCGACGGGGATTTCTGAAGACATTGAGAAGTATCTTGTTAAATACAGTGCTACAAAGACCTTTTGGAGATGGAATGATAAGAAACAGGAGCTGTTGTTTAAATACTTCTGAAATGGCAATGTTAGTTTCGATTTTAGCCAATTTCTAACGTATTTGCTCAGCTTTGAAGCAATGGGAAAACTGGCTCTCATTCAGTTTCTTGCCGTCATAATATGACGTAGTGTTTTGAATTGTCACCGATTAAGATTACTGGTAGCGCTTTCCTGCAAGAAAGTTTCTAGCAGGAAACCCCATTGTGTAACTCATGCAGTAAAAATGAAAGAACTTATAACATTTATAATACTGCTGCAAACACCTCCTTTGAGGGATCTGGGACTGGGAATGAATGTAGTAATCCACCGCATGTCAGCTCAGCGCGGACTTTTCTTTTACGGTATACATATTTTTTTAGCGTGGTAAAATCATCAAATGAGTCCTTCCACCCAGGGCAGAGTGGGAGGGACTGACAGACTTGTACTGACTAAAATCCACGGTGTAATTCAATAGCCCTTACGTTACGGGGTCACGGTAAATCGTTAGTATTTTACTGTACATGCTCCCGGTTTCTTCAAGATCTTGGTGCAGTTGTGTCACGCAACATTATCATCAGATACACTCACATAGGCGGCGTACTCCTTGACCTCGTGGTCGTTGCTGTGCGTGGCGGACACGCGGCCCCTCCAGAAGCAGTCCTGGCACATGGTGTAGTTGGCGCAGCGCGTGCAGCGGTAGCGGAACCCTGTGAGGGAGCTGCGGCGGCAGGCGCTGCATGCTAGCGGGTGGACCACTGGAAGAAAACAGACGATATTAAGCTTTCTTTTTGCGAAAAAGTCGACTCGAAAGTGTGACCTTCTGAATCAGTACTCCCGACAATTTCAATTGGGCCTTCGCAGTCATGCTCGACCTTGCCGAGCATGACTGCTATAGTCTTTCATTCCATTATAGATTTTCTTAGGAAAGAAAAATTCAATCCGCGGGCAGGATTCGAACCTGCGGCCTTCGGATTCAGTACATCATGGAAGGAAGAATTCACCGCGGCAGGTAAGATCCTCGGTGGCTCGGTTGGAAATGAGCGTCGGGTGTACTGAATCCGAAGGCCGCAGGTTCGAATCCTGCCCGCGGATTGAATTTTTCTTTCCTTTCAATGACGTCAGTAAGAGTCTGACAGTCTGTTTTGCTCTACCCAAGGCGGGAGGATTCATTTGATTTACCACCACCCAAATTGTCAATTTTAGACACCCTTAATTTAAGAATGTCTTATTGCTAAAGAAACACAGTTGTGTGACCCAATTATGCCATTACCTAAAGATAACGCAGTATAATTTGGAGTCGAAAATTCCATGATAGCTACCAAAATCCAACCATATGTTCCAAATCCAATCAGTAAATCCGATCCTTACCCATACATACAATCATTTCAACGTGCACACAATAAAAACTTATTATAACAATAACATACCATTTTCAACGCTGGCAAGTCGATGCAGTAACGGCAGCCATACTAGACATGGCGGCCCTGGATCCGACATCAGTGTGTCAAGGAAATCGTTTACAGTTATCTTGCCGTTCTGTACAAACACAATGATATTGTTGATTCATTTATCTAGACAAAATTTAGTAGTCTTGAGCCGGGTCCAGACTGGTTTAACGCGAATCTTACGATTACGTGTAATATGCGTTGTTCGTCGTGTGGACGGCACAAGAACTCAAAGCGAATTGAGAACGCGAATACTACGTGCGCCTTTGTGTTCGCGCAAAAACCGACAGCCGATGGATCAGCCGCGAGCGTTACATGTAATGCTCGCAGTGCCGTCCACACCTAGAATTCGCGTTACATTACACGGTGCATTCGCGTTACATTACACTAGTCTGGACCCGGCGTTGGACAGTCTTTATGAAGCACTAGGGATGGAAATAGCAGCTGGTTAGTATCACCCAATATGCCAAGTAATCTATACTTATAAAGCTGAAGAGGTTTGGTTGAATGCGCAAATCTCAGGAACTACTGGCTCGAATTGAAAGATTCTTTTTTTTTGTTGGAAAGTCCATTTATCGAGGAATGCTATAGGCTATAGAATATCACGCTACGATCAAAAGGAACCGAGTAGTGGGGTTGAAACCGCGGGAAACAGCTAGTCCTAATCATAACTTTGAACATTGACATCATTTTTAGTACACAGTGGCTAAGCTAAATTGATTGCTATGCTGCATGCTTCACATTTGATTCCAGCTTGGAACAAATATTTGTGTAATCTAAAAGTAGTTGTTGTGGGTCTGTGTTTGTGTTTAAATAATAGTTTGCAAACGCCGTTTTATTAAAAAAAAAAAGAAACTATTTGGTCTGGAAATTACATTTTCATTTGGAATATTTATTTTACAGTAGCCAGACTTTATTTTTATTAATTTGAGTTGGTTTGAGCCTACGAATGTTTCAGCAATACTATAAAAGTATTAAGTGCTCTTAAAGGATTGAAAATATCTTACTTTTAAGCATCTTACTCACCAGTAAAAATTAATAATCTTCGAAAACTTACCTGATTAAATATAGTAAGTGCAAGCGAGTCCGTGTAGCTGAACGAAGGTGACTCGTATACCGCGGCAGGTAAAGCCAGCACTTCCCGCAAGTAGTCCGACAGACGCTTCATAAGTAGGTGACCATTGCCGTCCGATAGCTGGGAGAATATGTCTGTGGGAGAAACGTGGATTTATTTAAGAATATTTGACGAAGACTTGATGATTTATTTATAATTCGTGGCTCGCTCGGGTGGACCACTACTGAGGCGATAGGTGACGGCCACTTCTTACGTCCGCTTCTAGCACAGACCATGTTACGGAGCAAGAATGGGAAGCAGTCGCCTCCTTCTATCAGTAATGTTAGCGAAGGAGGTGGTCGCCTTTTTTCACCCCCCAGCTACCACAGGAGACGCCCAAGGCGTCAGACATTGCCGCACGATTTCCGGCCACTGTGGGCGCAAGCTTGCAGAGTAATGGTCAGCTTGCCGTCCGATCAAAGGGCGGGGTCGAGTCAACAGCGATTCGTGTTCCACAGGAACCTCAAGGAGCTATCGGCAAACTAATCGAGAGCAATAATAATGGTAAAATCTTTTAAATAAAATAATAATCCAAGTATTAGTAGCATTGATGCAATATGCATACAGTCATTATAATCTAATAGCATGACTACCTAGGTCCAAGGTACTCTAATTTGCATTGAATTATTATTTAATATGCATCATCTGCCTAGCCTTTTCCAACTATATTGGGGTCGGCTTCCAGTCGAACCAGATGCAGCTGGATATCAGTATTTTACATGGAGCAACTGCCTGTTGGACCTCCACAACCCAGTTACTGGGCAATACGATACCCCATGATAGGACTGGTTGTCAGACTTTACAGCTTCTGACTAACAGTAATGACTGTCAAAGATCTACAAATGACAGCCGGGACCAACGGATTTACGTGCTTTCCGAGGCACGGAGGAAACTTGCTATGACAGACGGTCACCCATCCACAGACCAACCTCGGCAAGCGCGGCTTAACCCGGAAGATCGGCCTGTGCGGCTGTCATTATTTAGCCACGAACTCCTCCTATTATTTAATATGCAAATCACATAAATGATCTCAGAAGACAGATCACATTGATGACTCACCATCTGAGCCTAGTTATAGTACTTACTTATGATTCATTGTTTACACCGACCTTCACACCTTATAGACAAGGTATAAGAAGTACTTACATCTTAGTTTGTCCATCAGCTTGCCGGCACACATGGTAGCGAGAGCCACCTTGATGGAAAAAACTCGGATTTTACCCACATTCTCACTGAAACAAAATATATTTGGGCATTTTTACTTTAAATGGCGCAGGCTGTTTTCGTGTTGTCCCATGAAAACAAATAATGATAGTTGAAAATATTTTGAAAGCTGCCATAAAAGCTTTATTTTAAACACAAGTAGAACTGTTATTCTATTCAATAAGTTTTTTTACGTATCAATAAATAAGGTATTATAAATTTTATAGTAATTTGAAGTTAAACAAAACCTTGATTTGAAGCTGTCCCAAGACCGGTTTTCCCGCATTAAATAGATATTTCAAAAGATTTTTGTTCCACTATAAGTCTTGCAATTTTTTAATTCAATTGTGTCATAGTTATTCTTACATTTAAACTAAGTATTAACAATAGCTATCATAGTAAAAGAGTAAGAAAATTAATTAAAATTATTGTCCCATAGATTTCACATTACAGGACAAGTCTACATAGTAACGTTCTTTTAGCTACTAATTTACCCATTTAGAATTTATTTTTTATTTTAATGGCAACCTCAAGCACAAAATCTACGAAAAAAATGCAGTCATATTGAATTTAGTCGCGACAGGGAGAATTGGTGGACGTATGTGTGCGCAACGAAAAATTGGTCCAAAAAATTTGTCTCGCTAAGTAACGTGTTTTTACATAAAACCATTTATCTGGTTGTTAATTATTTTGGAGCAGTAACACCTTAAAGTATATAGATGCCTTTTTTGTATGATTTAGAAGCTTTATAGTTATATTTTTTGAGTATTTCACATTTGTTTTGAAACTGAACTACTTGCGTAACGTCCTGTTCGTAACTGTTACTATAGGGCGGACAAAAACGTTACGAAAAATACAAGTAAAGCTTAGTGCACATTGCATTATGAGTACCTAGACGGTATTTAAAATTTGCAGGCCATCTGATTATAAATGATAAATTAGATCCTATTACCAGGTTGCACACACTTTAAATTTTAATGTAGGTTGTGAGCAGTTCTCATTATTGTCTTAGTCCGCATGATTCTCGGTTATATTAAAATCAGTGTCATAGTGAGGACTACTCTTAACAATTCCGTATCGTAACATTTAATGTCTCTCTAGTAACGGTCCCAAATATTTTTCCTTGTTTTTCTTTACAGCAGCTGAATTGGACCCTGTTAAGCAGAAAAGATCCAACCAACAATTTCCATAAAATTGAGATAAATATATAGCAAGAATCTCCGAAACGAGTTTTATATACTCAGAAAAGATCCAAGCAGTCAGACAACATTCACCAAACAAACCTCGATCACCCCAAAGTTACCAACCACATTTAGCGATTTAAAAAAAAAACTAACAAAATCCATGACTCTTGGATCCCAAAAATGTAATAATGCAGTAATTTTTATTATTTTTCTAGGATCAAACAGGTTGGATCCTTTTCGCAAAATATATTTTTCTATCAATTTTAATGTAAAGTGTAGTCCAAGGGCGTCATTACTTACTACATCATTCTCGCATAATGTCCCAAATCAAAATTAATGATGTTACAAAGGTACTGTAATAATTTTGGCGATTTAAAAAGAGTGTCCATGGAGTTTCTTGCCTGTTCTTCTCCATAAAAATCTGCTTTTTGGAATAGGCATCTATGTTACTTTCACAGTTATTAATGTCTTGTAACTGAGACTAGCAGCTTTATTTTGTAGTATTTCATTATATTTTTTGTCTTTGACAATTCAAAAGTGCTTTTAACTGGCCTACTTTAAATAAATGCTTTGATATTGATGCACAGCCGTTTTTCAAAAATATGACTGGTGACAATAGTATGGAAGATGATGTAGACGTGATTAGCTCGATTAGCTAAGAGAATCTGTTAGATTTAGTAACCTTAAAATGGTTTTATAAGATTTCACTTGTGTTTTTTTATAAATTCCCTTCAATAAATCTTTTATAACTTCGTATTTTTGTTTTTGGATCCCTCGTCGAAATATTACCTAATATTTTCTTTTTGCAGAAAAGATCCATGGTTAGTTTTTTAAGAAATTCAGGAAAACTGTGTGCATCTAGCCTGCGAAATTACATTTAAAATATTGCTATTTTATTGTGTTGCTACTAGTAACTTTTCATTATTGCATTCTTCAACTTGTTTAAAAAATATTCACTTCTGAACTTCAAATTGAATTTACTCAAAACTAACATTTTGTTGGTTGGATCTTTTCTGTTTAACAGGGTCCAATTATTAATAATTATTATGTACTATAGTAGGTTTTTAATAAATAAAAACATATTACAAATAATATCTTGTTAAAATTTTATTATTAGCTCATCATTTAAATAGTTAAAACTTAAAATGAAACAAACGTTTGGAAACTTTTGTTACTAAATGGATATTTTTTTTGAATTTTAACAAAATGTGGTTAATTAGTACGTTCTTAAATATATTTCATTTAATCTATTAAAAACGAGTAATAAATTAGTAGTCTATTTTTTTCAGGTCATCTAGTCAGTGATTTTTTATCAAGTTTTGATTTTTGTGACTATCAGGACAAAATTTTCCTTACTCACCTTGTAAAATAACGATTAATGTAATATATACGCATTTGTAAAAGGAACTTTTAGCTAATTCATATAATTAATAACATTATCTATTAAGAATCATCAATTTCAAACCCGAAAAGAAACCTAAATTTTTAAAAGTGGTTTTTAAAACCTGCGCCGTTTATAGTGAATTTGCCCATTTACCTTATATAAAAACGATAAACAGTCACAGACAAGTCTTTGAATCAGTTCAAAGAAATTTATTTCTCATATTGGACAGCGAGGGGCGAATTCCGGCTACCGTAGGCTTCAGCTTGCGGATGGCGAGTAATGGCTGGCTCGCCATCCGACCAAGGACCAAAGGTTCAAGGAAGCCGACAGGGACCGGAAGCCTAACATAACGCGGATGAAACGTCGGCCAGAAGCTAGTAAACTTATAGGGTGCACTTAATATAATAATTATAACAGGTATCTCTGAAGATTTTGTTTTGATAGAATGTAAGTACTCTAGTTAAAATTTTATATGAGCTAAGAGGACCATCACAACTCTCAGGTATAGGTTTACAAATGGCAACCACAAACTAAAAGTAGTAAGGGCAGTAAGGCAATCCCTCACTGGGGCCGATTAGAGAGATCTAAGGTCTTCAATGTGAAGATGCAATAAGACTTGGTCATTTTTAGTGAATGTTAAAGACAGATAGTTTTTTTTTACATTTTATGGCAAACATACTTTATTACTCACATTCAGATTACAATAAATACTTTTTTTTATCCGTAACAATATTTACAATGCATATTATATAGATATGCATGGTTCTATGTGCACAATGCTAATTAACATATTTGCACTGGTATGTTAATTAGGCACACAATCATTAATTGATCTATGAAGCTACACCAAAGTAATTAACAATGACCTAGGCTTTTAATAGTAAAGGTTAAAATAATTGTAGAATGGAAGAGGTGACACCAAAATCCAGTGTTTAACCATTTTACAGCATTAATTGCTCAATGAGTTAATACCTCATTTATAGTTTATTTAATGGGGTTTTCATGCTCATATCCACAAGTCAACGACGATATAATACTAGACTCCTAATAACAGGCGACCGATGTCTGTCAACACATTAGGCAAAAAAGTCTTATATTCGTTTCATTTCGACCAATCCTGTGAGCCGTAAACATACGTTGAGACAGAACAGACCTTGAGTTAGCCAATCACAACGCAGTACCCCGTCCCCCTCGCTTACGTAGTACCTCAGCGAGTTGGCAGAATAATTTTTGTTCCTTAGATCGTGCATGCGGAGTCTAGTATTTTATCGTCGTTGCCACAAGTTTATTTCGCCTAGTGGTAGCCCATAAGCAGTGGTCGAATTTAACCATAATTAAATTAAAAAAAGTATGAGAAAGACAATTAGAAAATTCTACACTTAACTTACTCTAAATAAACTTCTAACCCATTATAAACGTGGACTAAAGTTACAACCAGGATAATCTTCGGACTATCCATACATTTACTTTTAAGGATTAACCTTGGCAGAACTTTACTTCTCGTTTTATTAATAAGGGGGTTAGTGTGCATAATTTCAAACTCCTCTGTCTTTTTTACAGGTACAAGTTTATGGTTTCTGAATTAATTTAAAGATTTGTTCCAGAACAAAATCAAATTCGCAGCGTTTGGTTCAAGTAGGCCAGTTTGCTCATTGGCTATGACTTAACCCTGACTATGATCAGATAGGTAGAGGCAAAATGGTCCTTAAGAATTCAAAATTGTGTTAAAAATTCTATTTATTCAGGAATCACAAATACATAGAACCAAGATAGGCAATTTTAAATCAGGCATGATTATGGTCCCTGTTGTTAGCAGCCAATTGGGTTAATCATAGCAATTATAACTCACCCAGTACTGTAAGCGGACAGCAACCAGTTCAACAATAAAGCTGAACATGCTTCAACAGACACCTGATGAGCGGGCGGCAGTCTTTTATTCAAGTTGTGATACAATGAAGATACAAGCGTTTCCAGTCTTGTTACGTTCACACATGCGGTTGGCTCTAGTGTGTTCAGTGCGTTCTCACGGAATGCTTCTATTACGTTCCATATGTCTATTACGTGTACTAGAAGAAAAAGGGAAAGTTAGAAGGTGACATAATTAATTTTCCTCATTAAAGGAGATGTTGGGAAAAAGGATTTGTTTAAGATTCTGGGAATCTATCTAGGATTCTGTTGTTTGATTTAGAATTTTTTCTCTCCTGTATCCATCCAGCAACTCAGTATATCAGTATTGCAGCCTACTGTTAAATATTAGCCTGTTCTGAATAAATAGGAAATATCTACAACTACATTGTTTGAATGAATTTAAAAAAATCTCATTAAATGCTCTCTTGTCCCAGGTTGTTTATCAAATTATTAAACATTGATTTGATTACAAAATGCAGCAGAATTTGTCACAGTTAATCACAATCCAAGTCAATGACTTATTCAAAGACCTTGGTGCCCAATCAATCTAAACATAGACTTGTTATTCCAGCCCAGTTATAAATATTCATGACTCAAACTATTTGGAGCACATCAGTGAAACTGTTTCATAATTTCAGGAGCAATAAACACCAATTTAACCCAATAAAAAATGAATAAAACTTGCTAGTTGATGAATGTGTTTACGTAGCATCTAAAAGTGAACATTTTTAGAATGCAATAGCAAAGGTATTTTCTGAAAAATAATAAATACAGTTTTTTTAAACAGTACAAATGAATTACACTGTACATTACTCACAGTTACATTTCTTTTGAACATAGCGGAGCTTGCAAGCAGTCCTGTATGAGGCAAATCTGATCAGGTCAAAGTTCTGCTCTCTCATCTCCTGCAGCAGCTGAGAGCGAGGGTCTGACGAGGTGGAGCCCGCACTGGGCATCCCCCGTAAGTCCCCCACACTGGGAACTCCACCCACACTCTCACGTTCTAACGACATTTTCACTACTAAAATTAAAAGAGAAATATCACAAAAAACAGATTACGAAGGCATGCACTTCAATATTGATCCTACACAACAACACAAAGATAAGATCGAAAGTGATTTGAGCGACAAAAAATATAAACAAGGCTCGCGGTCGCTGGTTCGCTACTACATTTGATATCATTAGATTGTCACGTAATTCACGACGATAACGATCTCTTACCTTAACCGAACGATTAGCTCATAACTTTGTTGACATAACGATAATATATTCACGGCAAACTCAAGATTATTTCCCCAGATATATCGATTCAAAGATATTATTAGTGACAACTTGATATTTACTTGATGATTAAATTATAAACCGATGCCACATTCACAATTTCAACACACGTCTTCACTATTCCTTTATTTATAGATTAGTTTCTTGTCATCTACAGCTTTATAGAATAAATTATAAAAGTAATTTCTATGCCAATAAATTACGGACTATCGAAATCAACATGACAAGCCTGCCATTAAAAGTACGTTCCTGAAATACAGTAATTTTTATCTTTATGAATAAATTTTGAAATTCATGTTTATTTAGGTTACCACAAATAAATAAAACAGTAAATTTTATTATGCAAACAAAACTTATATTAATTATACTTTTATTCTATTTTGAAAAAAAAAATGTTATAAATAATGAAAATGACTAAGCTCTCCGCTTTTAAATTCTGTGTGTAAAGGAACATGTAAATGTCATGCCATAGATAAGTTTGTTTTTAATTTTTAATGCCTATTTGGACACTTGGATTTATGTATATAAGTTGAATGAACACTGATTGTGTGTTGAGAAAACATAAATATTTAAAACTTATTTATCACTGCGAACCGTACAGACAGATGTGTTGCTGGGGAGTTTGTTCCGCCACTTCTTCTTCCCAGCCAAAACACTTTGGGGGACTGTCTAAATGTAAAATTTGACCTTCAAAAAGTGCTGATAAATCAGCCTAATTTGAATAAATGACTTTTGATTTTGATTGTTATAACGTGTTCCTTAGCATTATATTCTTGTAAACACATCGAGCGTTTTCTAAGTTTATCAAAACAAAGAAGCTTGGGGCAACCAATAACACGAAGTTTGACTACCCAGCCAGCTACTTAGTAGATGTTAGCCAGGGTTAGTAGAAAACTGTAGCCAGCGCTGACAGATGCAATTAGCTAAAAGAAGAGGATAATGATGCTTAAATAAAAGTAATTAGTTGTTTTCCTCTCTTTCTAGAGTTTGGCCAATTTTGGGCAGCCATTGCTGGCATTGCCGAGTCCATTCTTTATGTCTATTATTTGATCATTATTTCACGTTGGTCACATTTAGTTTTAAATGTCATTTTTTGTTGCATAAAATGTCACTGTCAAGCAACTGTCAAGCTTGGAGTTTATTTTCATGGCGAATATTTTAAAATAAATCGCGCTCGCCCACAACATTTATACATAATAAATATTGTTTCAATACGTGTAATATATTTAGTTACCGCTATCGACTATCGTAACATCGTCCTGGTCCCTGTTATAAGTAATTTTTAATGGATAGGCTGCAGATCCATGGGGAAGTACGAGATATCGTCCAAGAAACTCTTCAATATATCATAGAGGAAATTGACGAGGATGTCAACGTAGGTTTTAAACTAAAACGAAAACGTAAATGGGTAAAAGATAGAGCCAAACAGGATACTAACAGTTACCTGCTCCCCGAACTGACTGTCAAAAGCCCTACAGGACATTTCAAAGCCTTAAACATGACTGAAGAATCATTCTACTGGTTATTAGAACAAGTGGAGCCATATATTCAGAAAGCAGACACTGTCATGAGAATGGCACTGCCAGCAATACTGAAACTTGAAATTATTCTGAATTTATTTGCAACAGGCAACCGTTTGAGAGATTTAGAGCGACTGTTCACTGTTTCAAAAACAAGCATTTCATTAATGATCAATAGAGTATGCGATGCAATTTGCTTAGCTCTGAAGGATATTAATAAGGTAATCAAGAATGTCTGTTATTGAGTATTTTATTTTTGTTAAGGTTTGTAAATTGGTTATCAGTCGAGTCGAGAGAGTCGAGTCTGATTATGCAGTTGTTGAGTCCGGTGTGCCCCAGGGTTCCGTTTTGGGTCCGTTATTATTCATTCTGTTCATTAATGACATACAGTCTTGTATAGTTAACTCTAAATTCCTTATGTATGCTGATGACATTAAAATTTTCAAGTCCTGCACAAACATACATGATTGCATGCTACTACAGGATGATCTATGCAGACTTTCACAATACTGTCTTAATAACAAACTTCATCTCAGTTTACCAAAATGTTATTATATCTCCTTCACCAAAAACAAAAGAACTATTAACTTCCCTTACAAATTAAATGACATAAACTTAAACAAAACTGACTGTATACGTGATCTTGGAGTACTGCTGGATTGTAGATTACATCTTGACATCCATATTGACAACATTATTAACAGAGCCTTTCAGATGTACGGATTTGTGATGCGGTCATGTAAGGAATTTAAAAAAGCTTCTACTTTTATTTTTTTGTATAAAACTTTAGTTCGTTCCCAGCTGGAATATGCAGTGCCCATATGGAGTCCTTTTTACGATAAATATAAGCACAGGCTGGAAATGGTACAGAAAAAATTTCTTCGTTCTACTCACTATAAAATTTACCACACCCGGACCTCTTATGCGGATCTGATAAACGAATACAAAATATTGACCTTGGAGCACAGACGTGAACTTTTAATGGTAATGATGTTGTATGGCATATGTAATAATAAGTTTAATTGTACCGAATTATCAAATAGGTTATGTTACATTGTACCCAGGACTATTATTCGGCGGGAGGCTCGCGCTCCTCGACTTTTCTACACAGAGACGTGTAGAACCAACGCTGGGGAGCGGGCTCCTCTCCGCCGCCTATTGGAAACGTACAACTCACATTTTATTAATTTAGATATATTCGCGCTCACTCAGAACAGATTTAAAAAAATGGCCATCGAAATTCTTAATAATCAACCTCAATGATGATGGTTATTTGATACAGCTGTGATTGCATGCCATCCGGATCTGGCCGAGGACTTCCTACCAGATCTGTGTGGTATATTTTATTCGGCACTTTTTTTCATTTAATTTTTGTTACTAGTTACTAAGTACACCATGTTTTATCGTCCGTTACCTTATCTCTTCAAGAATTAATATTATTCCGTGGACAATGGTGTGAGTTATACGTTTTTAACCCTTTTTTGTAATTTACTATAATATTGTAACGTATAACTGTTTTTTGTCCCTTCAAATAAAAATAAAAATAAAAATAAAATAAAAATCAGGATTTAGTATCAAATGAGTTATTTTAGTTAATTAATAAAAGTTTCATACACAACATTTACTAAATACATTTCCAGCTTCATTGTTTGGTTTGATAAGGATTACAGTAAATATATTTTTCAAAGATTCTTTCCATCAATTCTCTGAAGCAAAGAGATTTATAAGAACCTATAGAGCGGGCATTGGGAAAATTGTCATACAAAATTGTTGATGCCGTGCGTCAGTAGCAATATCTAGCGTTGCATAGCAACGCGACTACTAGACTGAGCGACTTTTTACCTATTGGTAAAAAGTTTTGGATCACAATTTTCTTCGTGATGCCCCGTCTATTGCTCGTATATATTTTAATGTCTTTGCTCTGAAGTCTGATAAATATAAGCCTCTTCCTAACCAAATTTGAACCACCAATCACTTTCCTTGCATCAATCTGTATTATTCCAGCCTCATTCTTCAACCAATCATTCCTGATTAGGCTTTACTAAACTTGCCAAATTTTTGAAATATCTCTCTCAGGGACTCATCTGTTCAAATTTCACATAATACGGTGAAGATGTCCCAGATTGCGGAGAATCCTGCAACCGTATTTGCGTTAAATAACTCTGAATGTAATGCTGAGCTTGTAAAGCCTGTTCTAGCGGCAACATCTTTAATTGTGCGGCAACACTTCGGCCAAATATGTCAAATTCATGCTCTTCTGGAGGTGGAGCGTTATTCATAGCACAAACTTCTTTAACTTTTGTTAATAGTGAAGCCAGTTCGTGTAGTCTTCTCTTCTTTAATGAGCGAGGCTGCTCTGTTTCTGTTAAAGTGTTGTCTGCGGTCTCTTCAACAGTGTGCGAGTTAGTACCACAATTGTTACTAGTATCATCTTGGAAGCTGGTTCCACCAATGTTTTCGTCAGTATTCTCCTGAAAATATCCAATATTTTTATTTTTATTTTTTTTTAGGTGCCAACACATGAAGAGTGGAGAGCTGTTGCAACAGGTTTCAAAAATACATGGAAGTTTCCAAGATGCTGTGGTGCCATTGATGGGAAACTTGTTGTGATGACATCTCAAAATGATTCAGTAAATAATAACCACAAGATCGCCTTATTAGCTATCTGTGATGATAACTACTGTTTCAAATATGTTGATGTTTGGTCCATGGAAAAAATTACAAAAGATGTTTTTGGAGACAGCAAATTAATCGAAGAATTGGAGCATAGTTTACTCCCTCCAGAACATGTTATAGTTGGAAATGAAAACTTCCCATTGAAAAAGTATTTAATGATACCCTATGAAGTAGAAATATCAGAAAGAGAGAAAGCATTCAACAACAGATTGTACCATGCCAGAAGTGTCATTGATAACTCATTTGGGCTTCTTGTCAACCACTTCAAAATTTTTGCAAATCCCTTTCCATTTACAATGAAAAAAATAAAAAAAATTGTGAAAACCTGTTGTGCTTTACACAACTGGCTAAGAATTACTAAAAGTTCAATAAAAATGGCAACACTGGATGTAGAAGACAGTAATACTGGCAACATTATTCCAGGATCATGGAGAGAGTCAGTAAGTGAACTAGAAGGTCTAGCTGAACTTTCCAGAAATATAGAAGATGGTTCAACAGAAGATGCACATCAAATCAGAGATGATTATGCTGATTATTTTGTAGGAGATGAAACAAGCTAAAATCTAAAAAGAAACATGATGAACACACTGTGATCATAGTTTATAAGTTACTGTTGATTTGAAATTTTAAATATAAAACTTACTAAATTATCTTCTTTTCTTATTGAATGTAGTATTGGAAACCATTTCAAAATCGGAACGTAATCTCCAGATCCAGATGCTTTGGATTCTTTTATTTTCTTTAATTCCTGGCTGTATGTAGAGCGAATATTTTTAATTTTAACGACGATTTCTTTTTCGCCAAAGTTGGGTAGATTCATATTATTTGCTATGTCCCTGTAAGCTGCCAATCTGGCTAGTTTGTTCTTATAAAGTGAGTGTTTAGTATTCCACAAGCACTCGTGAGCAACATATTCACCAACAAACTTTATTGTAACGTCTTCGGACCACTTATTTCCCGCCATTGAACAATAAGTTACACACTTTCAAGGTTACGTGTAAAATGACAGCTAAATGAATTGACTTAATTCTCTTGTTCACATTCATCTAATTCACATTTATTATGACCTTATTAGATGATTGGAATAGATACAATAATTTTACTTTACACTGCAAGTCAGGATTACATGATATGGATTGCTGATAATAGTTAGAATAAATAATAATATTCACAAATAAAAAAAATATATAGAATCTTCACACTAATTACTACGCTGACATTTACACGTCTTTAGAGCTAGACACCAGTCCACAGACTTGACTTACTCCAGTTGTATTCAAGTGCAAACGTTCGAGTCTATGGTTCTAACAGGTTAGTGACTCGGTCCGTGTAAACAACTCGTTTAGTTATTAGTCGAGTGGATTTTGATTTAGTCGAGTAAAAAATTATAATTTATAAAATATAATTTTACAGTCTATTTTACTAGTTAGTGTCACTTTACTTGCTCGTAGACGAGACGAATAGATTACAGCTTGGCAAAAAACAGTAGAAAACCGGAAGTCGTCTGTGCTCTCGCTACCAGCACTTTGAATAATTCTATTTTATTTATTTTTCTTATTACGTTAGTTTTATGGCACAATAATAAATCTAACTAACCTGCGTCTTTGTTTACATCAAATATCAAAGATTTTAAGGGGGATGCTCCAACCAGCCCGCGAAATTCAATTTTTTTTTTACGTTTTTTGCAATTTGCAGGCCAGTGACATGTTGTAGCTTTATAAATATATGAGTTGCGGTAATAACAAGTATAATTTTAAATATAAAAATTATCAAAAAACTCGCTCCATCAGCTCTCACATAGAAAAGGTGCATCATGTTAAAATCTCCGAAATCTAACTACGATGCACCTTTTCTATGTGAGAGCTGATGGAGCGAATTTTTTGATAATTTTTATATTTAAAATTATACTTGTTATTACCGCAACACATATATTTATAAAGTTACAACATGTCACTGGCCTGCAAATTGCAAAAAACGTAAAAAAAATTGAATTTCGCGGGCTACATCAAAGCAATCACCTTAAAACGTTGTCAGCAAACAAAAAGATTAGTTCCGTTCAAGCCAGAACTGGCCAAGCTGTAGGGTAGAAAATCGGAAGTCGCCACTGCTCTCGCTACCAGCACATTGAACGATTTTTTTCATTTGTTTTCACTTATTACGTTAGTTTTATGGCACAATGATAAATCTAACAAACCTGCGTTCTTTGTTTACATCAAATATCAAAGATTTTAAGACGTTGTCAGCAAACAAAAAGATTAGTTCCGTTCAAGCCGTTCTGGCCAAGCTGTACGTTGAATGTAATCGAAATAATGACAAGTGGGAAACTATTATAATGGGATTACCAATTATTTTCGGCCTCACGTATAACTGAGACAGCAATTATTGTAATAATCTAATCTCCATGATGTTAGTATAGCTAACTAAATCTTAAAACTTCGGTAGGGGGGACCGCGTGGGATAGGTTTGTTTAAGGTGATTGCGTCGATGTTGTCTCACATAGAAAAGCTGCATCTTGTTAAAACCTTCGAAATCTAACTACGATGCACCTTTTCTATGTGAGAGCTGATGGAGCGAATTTTTTGATAATTTTTGTATTTAAAATTATACTTGTTATTACCGCAATTCATATTTTGATAAAGTTACAACATGTCACTGGCCTGCAAATTGCAAAAAACGTAAAAAAAATTGAATTTCGCGGGCTGGTTGGAGCATTCCCCTTAAAGTAAATATAATAACCGGGTAACTGCGACAGGTACTAGTCGCGGGCGCCCCTTCATTGACGTTTCAGGGCTGTTTACACTATATGAAGTGATCAAAGTTCAGTTTACTTCTGATGCCTGAGAGTCAATAGCCCAGCAAATTGATTTGTGTATTCCGTACTGGTGGGTAGTAAAATGAAAACCGATTGTAGTTATCTAAGACATTTATTTATAAATGAACACAGTTTACATTAACATTATCTGCTGCAGAAAACTCAATACAATAATAAAATTATTATGTACATCACTATTCAAAATCTACACATTTATTAGTATGAACAACACAACACTACATTTTTACAATTTCTAGTTATTTTTACTCGCCCGGAGCATTGCCTTCGATACACATTTATTTATAAATCTATATAATTTTCGTAAATAAACTTATTATAATATAATTTTTCTACACAGACAGTTTTTAGGACGCTTAGTCAACCATGTTGGTTGCTGTAAAATGAAGAATACTACTAACATAGAAAATACAAAATTTAATTTGGTTACCTTTTTATGTACGCGAAAAGGTATTTTATTAACTGAGATATCACATCTAAATTTGGAATCTAATAACCATGAAAAATATAATATTTAATATAAAGTACATACATTAAATATGTATAATAGTTCAATAAAGGGCGCTCCATTCATTTTTTGTACCTGTAAGTTAGCTATCCGTTTTTTAGAGCTTTGGCTGGTCAGGGCGCCACATTATAATGCACTACTCAGATATTTAAAAAATACGTAATTGGATAAAATATAAAATTATATTATTAACTCTGAGAGCGAGTTCTACAGATAGGTAGGCAGCTTTAAAGTGGCGCCCGAGTGGGCCCAATTAAGGTCCCACTCGGGCGCCACTTTAAATATAAATAAAAAGTATTAAAAAAAACTTGGGAAACCGGTAGTAAAAAACTACGAAATAAATAGATTTCTAATACGAGATCACAAGTTACCTATATAAACGCCTTGTAAATATAAGGTCTTTTGATTTTGTTATTGGCTCACTTGGGCGCCACTTCGAAAGGGAATAAAAAAATATGGAAATTGGGAAATTGGTACAAGAAAACTGTGATTTTAATGGACATATACGGAACCAAAAGTTAATTTCATAAATTCCTTGAAATTAGATTGGGCTATTGATTTATTTTATTTATTGGCACAACCAGGCGCCGTTTCGAAAAAAAAATCTGAATTTAGTAGGTACAAGAAAAATACGATTTTAGAGTTTTAGTACGAGACCACAAGTTAATTCCATATAATTATGCCTTGTAATTAGATTGGCTATTGATTTATTTATTGGTACATTTGGGCGCCACTTAAAAGAAAATAAAAACTATTTAAATTAGGATGTCGGTACCTAATAGAAAACTGATTGTAACTGACTGACATAATAATAAAGATTGGAATAGTGATTTCATACCTTTTCTTTGGGGCTTGAAATCAAGCTAAAATACAAAATAGTTTTACTACAGTAAGCAGTATAGTTACAAGTTAAATGAGTGTACATTTCTCAGGTATACATAAGTACAAAGATATATAGTTATGTACAAAATTATTGTGCTTGTCACAGATCTGTTTGCAAGTTGGTCCAGCCAGCGTAGGACGTAGATAATTAGTAATATCCTTAATATTAAGACAGAAGCGTATCTATGGATACAGGACTATTCTTGTAAAGTTACGTATAGCTCGCAGCGATCCTCAACCTTTGGAAAAGGCAGTAGTCAGAAGACTACCAAGTTATTAGATTTAAAGATTTTTGTCTAGGCAAGTTGTAACTCATCTGGGTAATACATCGAACAATCCAGGATTAAGGCGCTGCCCCCAAGCTCTATGTAGCAAAGGTAGTCGCGGGGGTGAAGCAGCTACGCGCGGGGGCAAATTGTAAGAAAAAATGTAAGAAATTTTGCAGTTTTAACTTAATATTTAAAAAATTACAGGTCATAGTTAAAAAAAAAATTAGACATGTCTTTAGTATATGAAATATCCTCTGTTATATTACAAAAAATATAATGGTTACCGCTGAAAAAATTGAGAATTAGGAGACGAAAAATTTTTTTTCGTGGTCATATTGTCAATTTCTTTTTTCCTCTAAAATTTTTTTTCGTGGTCATATTGTCAATTTCTTCTAGACCACTTTTGTAAATTGTTTTTGTTATAGTCTTTACTTTATACATTTGACTATACACTGTATTTTTTTCTGGCTTGTGGCATGTACAGATACGGCTAACTTTGCGACGTAAAACTAGTCGTTTACAGAGTGTTCGCTATGTACAGCGCCTTAATTCATGGACACGGGATTGTCTTATAAGATAATCGTGACCCCGGAACGTAAAGAGCCATTGAAGGACACCGTGGATTTCCCACCGCCTGGCCCTGGGAAGGCGGAGGATTTAATGATGCTCATTTAGATACTTAGGTATTAGGGTTGCGTGCTATCGTTCCTAGCGTTTTATCCGTAATCGAGAAAAATACTTAGTGTATGATTTTTCCAGAATCATCTATGTTCTTATTGTGTCACTTCGATATTCAAATAGAATTCAGATAGGCTATTCTCTACAATGCAGTTTATAAGCTGTACGCTACGGCGAGCTTGTCCTTCGTCGAGACAGCAGATAATGTCGATGTCGTGATACCGCTGTCAGTGAGTAGGTTATCGAATACTGAACTGTAGTGACGGCCCTGAAGCAGCGCTGTTTACAAGGCTGTATCGTTAGAGGGTAGCACTGCTATTTTGAAGATTAGTTTTTATTTTTGGCTGTTTTACTAGGTAGGTACTAGAGACATTAAATTCCCGGCACAAGTTTCATTAACATTTTTTCTAGTAAATAATTATTATACTTAAATATATTGTTACATCTTTCAAAGTAGCATTTATCTCACAGAATTCACATTTATGTATATAAATAAATATTTATATTTTTAACAATAAATAATCTACTTTTTTACGGCTTAAACAACACAATATGATGCAAGTTTTTCTAATAAATATCTATATATTTCCGATAAATACTTTGGCAGGACGATATTAGAACTGTTTACAACATCACTACTTTATACATTTTTACTACGTTAAAGGAATTATCTTATAAAATTAGTGGAATATCTTACAATATAGACTTTATTTACAGAACTATCTTCTTCTTTTAGCCAGTGGCTCCCCCCACACTTTTGAAATATGAGAGCCTTGTTGAAAACCTTCACATTTGCATCGGAATATGAAAATCAAGGCTTTTTATCAGAGTTATTATATGAACACATACAAACTCAAATAGCTTATCAAGTATTTCCGTTAACATGTTCTCGAAATTGATCTTAAAAGGTGATTTAAACAAACACTTTCCTAACACAAAAATCAGTTTAAAAAATCTAGCTCCATAGATTAACCAAGTGATATGCATCAGAGTCCTAAAAATCAGGATAGTTTTGAAAAATTCGGGAGCTATCCCCAATAATTTTTGGCAAAACATGTCAAGTTTGCAAAAATGAAGACATAGAAATAGTTATCTTCTCCATATTCTTTGATATCTTCACCGCTTCCCATTCCCAAGAATGGCCTTCTAACGATTGTCGTACTCCAGAAGTTTTACTTTTCTTTCGCTTAGACATACAGCCAATGTTTCCAAGTAAAGCGACTGACGGGGGCGCCACCTCTGATGGCCTCGTGTTCAGATTCCGGCGATATGCAGCAGGCTAGGCGCTGAAAGTTGAAAAAGTATTATTAAAAGAATACTTAATAAAAAAAATAACCAGCTTTCAAAACAGAAAAAAGTATAAAATAACTTTTCTTTCAGTGACTATGTTTTTCTTTATTTAATTAAAATTCCGAAGCATGAGAACCTCCTCCTTTATGTAAAGTCGGTAAAACGCCCAGATACCTTTTCGGACACCCCAATTTGCATTAGTGGTCAATCAGAAAAACGATGCCACTAATAAGCTCAACGAATGCTATATGAATCAACAAATTGTCTTAGGAACAGAAAGAGAAAATCAGCAATAATTTCCATTTGACTCTATTGGTAGTTTAGGTAGGCATGATATTGCAAGGGAAAAAGATAAGTTTCAATCTAACCCAAAAATAATAATAATTCAGATACAAACCTGTCGAAATGTCCCTGGTGTGGACACGAGCTTGTATATCGCGACGACGGGTATCATGAGTATGGAGGAGCAGGCGAGGCCCCAGCCCAGTACCACGGCCCACGGTGGGTATGTGTAGTGCTGGTACTGCAGCGGTTGCTGGTATAGGAGGCCGAAGACCACTACACCCTGGAATGTATCGAAGAGGTTTTTGAGGTATTATGATATGCGTATATTTTTGGGAGCAGATTCAGTATAAGTATAAGTCCCATAACACGAGTTTTCAGTATTTGACACGTAAAGTAAACTGGAACTTTGACAATTCCAAATTGACAATTTTCAAGGAGAAAAATAGTTCCTTCTTCGCACACCAGAGGCGCTGTTCCATTTTTTCTGTAAATACTGGAAAGACGCTGTAAAGTAAAAGAGTGAAAACTCGTGCTAAGGGTACTGATCTCAAAAGCAAATGTTTTAAAAAGAGTAGGTGACCATGGAGTTTTTTGCCGGTTCTTCTCCATGGAAACGACCAACCCGAACCGTGCCAACTTTTTTCTCGACGTTTTATAAGTGCCCATTGAGGCCCATGTAAATATTTTGATTTTGATCGTGTTCATATTTAAAAATGAAGATAGATAAACCGCATATAAAATCATTGAAATAGTTATGCTGTTTTCGGCCACTCGTTTGGGGATAAGTCGTAAGTTTTTATAAATGTATATTATTATTATCTACTTGAAATCGTGTCTGGAGACAACTGCTTACATCGTTTGCACATGAAACTGGCGCGTAGAGATCACCCATGACCCTATCAAACTTAAAATCACTAACCGTGCATCTTCTACCACTAGAAGGTCTGGTATTAGGTCTTCTACTTACAATGATGAAGGTAGGACTGACGAACTTCCAGCATATCCTCCAGTACAGACCAGGTCTAAAGCCAAGCATCTCTTCAACGTCATCAGAAAACCGTTTCAAACCTGCAGAAAATTAAATATGGGATCATCATAGCTACATAGAAAAATTACGATACGAGGTACAGAAACGTAGGCTTACCATAGAACCAAGATACAGCAACCGCTTCAAAGAGAGCCGAGCACAGCAGAGATATGCCAGCAGCATAGGTGTCCAGTAAATGGAACATGTAGATACCACCCTGGAAATAAACATAAAATAAGAAAATCTCGACACTAAGGAATCCGTGAGCATGTCGCCACATAAGAAAAACTGGTTGTATGAAATTGCAAGCTTGCAGTCCTTTGCATTTTCACAGTTCTCTATTGTTGTCTAGTTTGGAGTTGAAGTAACCAAATGAATTGTGCGTACATACCTTTGAATTTGATTTTTGAGGAGAATCCGGATCAGACCAGGGAAAATGATTCCCTCTGCGCAAAGACTTTCAGGAGAAATCCCTGGCTAGGCTTTTTTATTTTTCTCCTAACTGTCGACGCTAACACAAATATGGAACCCACATGACTATCTTACCGGAGTTATATTAATGCAGGCTACACAGAAGGAGAAACAGACGACGATGAGCGTGAAGTGTTCTCGTCTCAACCAGGTAGCACCACAAGCGCGAGCCTGATCCAATAGGCCAGTTATCACGCACTCTAGACCACCCATCTGGAAATATGAGAAAGTCGGAGGGTTACTTTAGAGAAGGACATCGGCAACCTGGTTCATGGAACATGTATGGCCTCGCATTTAAAGCCAAAAGTTGTCGAGTATTAAATAAGGCTACTTACCCCAGAATCTAATCCAAGCATGATCAACATAAAGAAGAAGAGCATTGCCCATAAACTTGCTCCTGGCAGAGTTGCAACCGCTTCTGGATACACTTGGAATACCAACCCAGGTCCTGGAAAAATGCAAGCCGTATTTTTTACAGCAGAAAAAATTTCAAGCATATGAAATGGTAAATACGACATCAGAAGGTCAGTAGTAGAAAGCAATATCTATGTACAGTAGGTCGATACTTGAAAGACTTACTTAAAATCAATGATGTCACACATTTCTTACCTTCAGTAGCAACTGATGATATCGGCACTCCTTGCTTATAGGACATGAATCCAAGGTATGTGAAGATGACGAATCCCGAGAAGAACGATGTGAAGCAGTTCACCAACGTGGTTACCAGACAGTCTCTGAAAGAAGATAGACAATTCGGATCAAGAAAAAAATCGGATATCTTTTAAAAAGTCCGGAGAATATTAGGTAGTTACATATGAAATAGAAGGTATTATAAGCTAACATTGGCGCAAAAGTCATCACTACGTCCTTTAGTTCTCGCGTCCTGTCTTTATTGACGATTTAATCTTCGATGCTGTTATTAGATTCTGACCTGGAAGGTCTCTTATACTGATATAATCACCTTCCTGCAGTTCAGTGCCGAAAATAGAGGTGTACTAATGGTACCCTGGTACAGGGCCCATCAGATTCTGGAGGGGTGCAGAAATGGCCAGACCAGGACCACAATTTGCCAGATCAAGATGCAGTTTAAAGAAGCTCCTACTGGATGCATGAAAGGGTTGTTCCCGCTAGATCAGTTGGATAAATTGGAAAGTATTTATTAAGAGCGTTTTTCGACGTACCTATAACAGTTGTTGTGAAAAGTGTTGTAACTAGCATATGACAGATGAACTCCGAAGCCAGCCCCAACTGAGTAGAATATTTGTACAGCTGCGTCTACCCACACCTGAAACCTCAGAATGTTCATGTTATGCAACGGTCTACCAAAATCCATTTCGAGTGCAGTTAAAAAAGCTTCTAGGATTGACGAAGTGGCAGAATTCATTCACTGCCTGAGCATATGAACTTATCAAAAAACAAGCAATAGCCACAGTATATACGACACTCAACCAATATGCTAGTCACTACGAACTTGCGTGTCCTTCAATCTCGTCAGTTCCGGCTGCAGATAGTAAGCAATGCCTCTTGTAGCTCCGGGCAGGAGTAGACCTCGCGCCAAAAGAATGGATAGCACCACATACGGCATGGTCGCCGTCAACCACACCACCTTGCCTGCAAACAAATTAATGTATAACTGTAGATCTGCTTTAAGACTTGATCCTGATGTGCTTCCGTTGTCAAAGACACTCTGTACCATTTTTCGATTATGGGATTAACGTATTCGCTTTCATCATCTGCCTAGTCTTTTCCCAACTATGTTGGGGTCGCCTTCCAGTCGAACCAAATGCAGCTGTTTATCTGCAGTATTTGACATGGAGCTACTGCTTATCGGACCTCCACAATCCAGTAACTGTTTAATACGATACACCGTGGTAAGACTGGTTGTCAGATTATTAATTCAAATTATTAAATAACGTATTCGCTTTTATTATACCAAAATAAGATAGTGAGCGTTTATGAATACGGCTGACTGCTCTTCTACAAGAACTTGCGCACGGGTTGCATGCAAGTTTGACAATGTTTCGGACTGTTAATGGAAAATAAATTCAGTTAATCAAAAAAGTACTGCAACGATTTATTGAGGAAAGAGAAATTCAGCTCCGAGTGAGAGTCGATCCCTCGTCTTCTGGATAAGCACTCCAGACAACTCAAAAACAAGGGCATAACAGATTCAGCTTTGGGATGGCCTTTGCGATGGCCTAAATGGTAAGGCGTCTGGAGTACTTATCCAGAACACGCGGGTTCGACTCCCACTCGTAGCTGAAGTTTTCTTTTCTCAAAAAAACTTTACAAAAAACGCGACGCAGAAGTTGCGTATAAATATTATTATATTAGTCTTTAAATACTGCAATATTCTCAAACTTGTAAAGCATCTCTTGTATCGTTAAATGAGGCTTTACCAGAGCTCTTGACTCCCTTGAAGAGTGATAAGTACAGCATGACGTAGACCAATCCCAAGCAGATTGCCAGTTGCCATTTCGGGAAGCCGAGATCGTTCAGACCCTCTGAGTGTTGCATTTCCAGAACTGCACGGCTGAAAATAAATGAAAGCTTGTACCTCTTTGGTAAGACTTCTGAAGCAGAGGCCCGTTGCACGAGATTGTAGTACGAGTTTTCACTTTTTGTGACGTTTTACTGTACGTGGATTTTTTTTTTTTGGTTTTAATGCAATGGACAAAATTAGTTCTTCGTTTCCACATTAAAGGCGCTTTTTCAGTTTCCATACAATTTACGTCGTCGGTAACGGTATCAACGTTTGTATTGGCCAATTTCAGAGTAAGCTCCTTGGTACACAACGCTACACAAGTCTCCGATAGCTTACGACTTTGGTATCCATTCATTTTCTTTTTCATTTGGTTTCCATCCTCAATTGGGATACCAAAGTCGTAAGCTATCGGAGACTTGCGTCGTGTTGTGTACGAAGGTCCTTAAACTGAAAATATTTACATCATAAATCTTATGACCTACATTGACCTTTCTATTGGAATAAGCAAAGTCGACAAATTATGTTATATCCACCCTTGAATAAGGGTCAATTTCCGGAAGCTCTGATTGGGCCCTTTATATGTAGCGGATGCTTTACATACGATACACAGGAAACATCAGACCATGATTGAACTATACAGTGACGCACGGAGAGCAGCAATGATTTGATTCACCTTTTTAAGTATTGAGTAGGTCAAAATGGTCAAATAGACACAGTTTGGAACTCACACTTTGTGCCGCACAGGTAGATACTGTAATAGCTTACACCACAAATTACCCGCAGTTATGTTTATCCTACTTCCTGTTATACATTTCTTTCAGACATTTAATTTCATAAAGGACGCTTGCTTGTAGCTAAGCGATCGGCTGCAGTGCTACTTGTCGCAGGTTTGTACATAATACATATTTTTATGTCCTACAGCAGACAGTTATTCCGGGTCTGATTGTTTGTGTATGTGAGATTAATTGGTAAACGCACCCTGAACACAGGAATAATTCTTAGTGTGAGGCAAACATGGAGAGTATGTATCTATTAGATTAAAGAACTTGACTTTATATCATGATTGTCCCTTTTTTACCCTACTACGAAAGAAAGGAGGGTACATCATTATCATCAGACGGAGAACGTCCACAACTGAACATGGGCCTTCCCTTTACACCGCCTCGATGCCGTCGGTCCACCTAGTGGGAGGCCTGCCTACGCTGCTGTTCTCTGTGGTCTCATCTCAAAATATTTCTTCCCCATCGGTTATCAGTTCCACGAGCGATGTAACCAGCCCAATTCAACTTGCAAATAAAAGCTATGCCGAAAAAGAGGGTTACCATTTTCAAATAAATAAAACTCACTGAAAGAACTCGGAAGCTGGAGTGAAGTGCGACAAGGGTCCTTGATACCGCACGTCGGTTCTATTACTGGTACCGTTGACTGCGCCACCGGAGTCCCAGCACTGCTCCGTGTTCCACGAGTTGTCGCAGTGCACCCAGGGCAGTTCCGAGCGCGCTGAAGATATGAGGAAGTACAACGCCCAACCTGGATGGAGGAAGACAGTGTTAGAACCATTGCTTCTTATGTGAGCTCGGTGTCTTAGCTGTGGGAACATTTATGGCCTGATGTCATTATCAGTTCCTACCTATGTATGTACATTATGCGCACAGCTAAAGGAGTGGATTACCCCGCCGAAGTCTTTGTTATCTGATTGCTACGACCTTGGGGTCTTTAAGTCAAGAATAAACGGGCATGCGGGCGGCGAGTAATAGGCAACTCGCCGCCGGACCATGGGCCATGCCTGGCTCGACGGCGCGTTGTGTTCCACGCGCGCCTCAAAGAGCGTCAGCAAGATGACGCCCCCCCCCCCCTAGAGGGTCAAAGCCTGCCGGGGTCGCGGGATTTTTTCCATTACCGTGAACCTGGAACGTAAAGGGCTAATGAAGGACACCGTGGATTTTAGTCAGTACAAGTCTGACAGTCCCTCCCGCCCTGCCCTGGGTGGGAGGACTCATTTGATGATTTTACCACGCTAAAAAAAGAAAGTCAAGAATAAAAATAAATAAAACAGACCACTATTCGCTATAAAGTGGTAAATGTATTGTTTTAAAACGATAAGTAAAGTCTGCCGTAATAATAGAAAGTTCATTCATCAAAAAAAAAAAAACAAATACCTAATGCAATTAAGTACTCCAAAGCAGTTTATTCATTCTAAAGAAAGATGTAGTGAGTTAGTTAAAAGAATTTCAACAGTTCCAGAATAATGAATAACTTTTGGTAGATCGATTACAAACATGAGAGTGATTTATTAAAATGACCCACTAGCCAGTAGTACTAATTTCCTGAAAAAGGAGTTCGTATGTCGGAAAAGTCATTTTCTCAAATATTCCCCCGAGCAGATCACAGTGGTCTATCTAGAGCACGAGTAGACACATCACCAAGGCTAAGTAGGTGTAAATATTAATGATAGCACAACGCGTCATTTCTGGACGAGTTCCAAGAGCCAGTGTTGTAAATGTGATGAGCTTACGTACTGATAAATTCGTTAAGAACACGTTATGCATTGATGTCTGTGCTAGGTACCTACTTGATTATCTTTTGCCGTCCTATTGTTAGGACACACTTTAGCCTATTCTATGTGAGAGGTAGGGCATTGTACTACCATGCAGCTCCCGTAAAGCGTCCACCACTGCGGCTGGGGTGGAGGGTGGACGGTTTCGTAGCGTTATGCCTACTTTCCTTTCCCTCACGCGGCGCGCCTCCTCCTTCGCTAGCATTACTGCTTCGCAGAAGGAGGCGACCGCTTCCCACTCCGTCTCGCCCTGCAGCATGGCCTCGACCAATGTCGGGCGCGAGAGGTCTCCGCCTATCGCCGTCGTGAGGACACGGCGGTTCTCTGCCCAAGCGGGGCAGTCCTGCACCGTATGCTCCACCGTGTCCTCCGGGCGATCCTCGCAGTGGTGACACCCAGACGTTTCCTCCTTCCTCATCAGACACAGGTACCTCCCGAAACATCCGTGTCCGGTGAGGACCTGCGTCAGGCGGAAGATTAGGACGCCGTGACGTCTATCCAGCCACTCCTCAAAGAGGGGTCTTACCGATTGCGGTGTGCCCGACACAGTATAGGCATAGTGTAAATTACAAGGTGCGTATATTAATGCTCAGTACTCATCCTTCACCGATGTAATGCTCTAATCTGGGACTTTACATGATATGATTTATGTACAAGAATTTTTCAGATTCCACACGATGCACGGTGGTTCCGCCCTAGGTCATAAATGCAAAAATTTATCATCAATTACCCCCAATTTAATTATCTATAATGATTTACCGATACACAAACAAGCTACCTTATAGTATAAATAAAATATGTCACCCATTTTTCCTAATTACCTTCATCATCACTTATTTTTCTACCTCCGAAGTGAACACATCATTATGCGATGTTAACACATTCACTGCGGCACCGTTAAATCTAACTTTCTACTAGTGCGATACGAGACAAATGCTGCCCGTATCTATGTTTCCTGATATGCGTTACGGCTTCTATTTTGCCGTACCAGAACCTGACTTTCAAAGCCTATACAGACGTGGAAACCGCCTATATCAATGGTTTTTATCAACAAATCGATAGACTATATCCTTGTATATACCTAGCTGCAGTCGCCCTGGGTTCTCTGTTATACTTTGAAAGATACAGAGATTTTTCAAAATCTTTCATTCGCGGCAATATGCCGTACAGCGTAGAAGTGAAAAAATGCTAGGGATGGGGTTAACTTCTGAAATGATAGTCGATAGTTTAAGTTGCTTACGGAAATGTCGTCCAAAGATATTTGATCTGGATCATTGTATTTATTTTTTTGTGTTGATGTTTCATTCAAAACAAGAAATTCTTTTTTAGTTGACGGACTTACAAAAATTGAGTTCACCTCCTTTTGACTCCCTTTGTTTATAGAAACACTTTCAATCACTTGTATCTTTCTTGATGACAGACTCGATTTTTGAAAATTATGTGTCTCACCCGAGCTACTACTACACTGCAGAACTTTGTTTCTTGCTTGTGCACCTTCTTATTTAACCCCTTTACTCAAATCCAGTTTTTTACGTGAACGTCTCATTGTAGCAGAACCGCGTAATATTTTTCATAAAAAATATTGTTACATCTTGCTTACGGCCAGCACTAGCGTACACTGAACCGCCGCGCGGACGCATGCAGTGTGGTGCGGGGTTGGGGGGGTACGGCAAGATATTCGCCGTACCGCACTGAATGAAAATAATTATCTTACTGTGCGTTACGGCAACTATTTTGCCGTATATTGTTAGTATATAATATTATTATATTAAAAGCAACAATAGTGAAAATATCACTATCTCATTCCTACGCGCAAGGGAACTTAGATAAATTGCCCCCGCACAGTACGCAAAACAAGGACAACGAGCTACCGCACTGGCTGAGAGTCAAATACGGCCAAATACTTGCCGTAACGCAGTGAATGTGTTAAAAATAACGCTCTTGCTTGATGATGAACCTGCTACCTCTAGGATACTAGGTACTGCTCTAATGTCACATAGATACAATATACAGTGTGTCCGGGCACGAGTTAGCGATATTTGAAGGGGATATTCTAGGCTCATTTTCATCGACAAAAATGCTTTAAAAAAAAATCTTACTCCAAAACTTCGCGAATGGCAGCCATTTTAATTTTTTGATCTGTCGAACTGGGGTGTGTACTATGAAATGCAAATATCTTTGAATCCAAGAGACCTACATTCATGCAAATAACTTTATTGCAAAGTTAAACGTTGAGGCTTATCAAAAACTTACGAAAGTTTTTTAAATAACATGTAAAAATAACCAAAAAGCATGGGCAAACACGAAATTGTACACAAAAATTACTGAATAATTTCACATTTTTAACTCTAGCTCGATAAGTGCCCCTGAATTTTGCTTGGGTTTTTGCATTAAATTAAAAGTATTTGAGTCAGGCTATAAAATGATATCAAAATTATCACTTTACATTAAGTATCTTAGGAGTTATTCTCACTTGAACATCACCCTTCCTTAGCGCATGGACCCCAATTTTACAGGTGTCGCATTCTTTGGGTGAGCTAAATCGTGCCAACGAATATTTATGAGCTGGCATTATTGACCACCATGTAAATGGTCCCCAAGTAACCATCCTTAAACTGAAATAGTACAGATTCTTGGATTTATTGCTGCGGGGCGAGACGGAAGGGTGATGTTCAAATGAGAATAACTCCTAAGATACCTAACGTAGAGTGATAATTTTGATATCATTTTATAGCCTGACTCAAACACTTTTAATTTAATGCAAAAACCCTGGCAAAATTCAGGGGTACTTATCGAGCTAGAGTTAAAAATGTGAAATTATTCAGTAATTTTTGTGTACAATTTCGTGTTTGCCTATGTTTTTTGGTTATTTTTACATATTATTTAGAAAAATTTCGTAAGTTTTTGATAAGCCTCAACGTTTAACTTTGCAATAAAGTCATTTGCATGAATGTAGGTCTCTTGGATTTAAAGATATTTGAATTTTATTGTACACACCCCAGTTCGACACATCAAAAAATTAAAATGGCTGCCATTCGCGAAGTATTGGAGTAAGAATTTTTTTTTAAGCATTTTTGTCGATGAAAATGAGCCTAGAATATCCTCTTCAAATATCGCTAACTCGTGCCCGGACACACTGTATAACTGAACAAATAAATAAACAGATTATAAAAACGGGACATAATTACCAATGATGACGTTGTAGTAAAACGACACGTAGAAAGCCACCATGACCGCACAAAATCCGACACCTGGAATATCAGAGTACAATAAGTACAGTCACCAGCATAAAATGTGTAAGTTCATTCAGTATACTTCAAAAAATACTTTTATTAAGAGGATTGTATAGCGGCTGTCTTTTCAAAAAATAGGTATTTAGAAAAACTCGTGCTGTCCCTCTCGCTCGTTGAAAAACCCCCGATCGTGCGTTAAAGAGCGTTGCAGCTCGCGACTGACCGTGAGTATTTTTTATATGAAATTTGTCTCTCGGGAGAAAACGTTTTTCACATACTAAATCACGCCCAATCTCTTAGATTCTAGTGTCAATCGTTTCAGCATATTATATTCTAGGTTTGTAGGTTTTGCTTTTTTTTCTAAAACTTCTATGTTTTTAAAATACAAAGGTTTTACTTCAATGAAGATTTTGTCATAAAAATAGTAACTTATAGGCGCCTGTTACTTTCAAACTATTATAAATTTTGAAAAAAAGAAAACCTATAAACCTAGTTTTTTACAGTGTCAGAAGCATTCTAAAAAATCATTGAGATAGGATAACATTTAGGGGCAGGAAAACGTTTTCTCTTTTAGTATGGACGAGCGCTCGGTAGACGATAGACTTAAGAATACAGACCAATTTTTATACATAAACTAGCACTACGCCCGCGACTTCGTCCGCGTGATTTCCGAACTATACCTTTGTGAATTTCTAGTCCCGGCCACCCTCTATATGGGATACTGTTGGAAAAACGAAATCAATATTCAACAAAAATTCTATCAACCCGCAATATTGCGTCTTACGTAACACCTAGGTCCTAAAAATTTAAGACTCCTAACTATCAACCGCAATACAAACTTTTAGGCGTTGAATTTCGTATCATCCTCTCTTAGTGAGAATCTGTATCATAGAAACCCCCTGCAATGTTGAGTCCTCTAATTACAAACTCCAAAGACAACCCCTAAGGGGTCGAACTTGTAAAATTCCGTCTTAGTGAGAATCTAGGTCCTAAAACAACCCCAATGCTGAGAAACTCCTAGCATATGTATCAACAAAGTTTCATACAAACTGTCAACCCCTTAAACAGGGGTAAGGGGGTACCCTTAGGGGTAGAATTTCAGAAAACAGTGCCTTGGTGTATTTGCGTCATAAAAGAACAACCTTGCAAAATAGTCCTAGCATTTGTAGAAACGAAGTTTTATACAAAATATCAACCCCTTGGTTTCTATTTTCACAAAACACCCGCAACTACGCGAAAAAAAAATCTCTATGCAAAATTTGAGTCTCCAAACTATCGACCCCGAAAAAACCCCTTAGGGGTCGAATTTCGCAAAACTGTCTTAGTGAACATTTAGGTCTTAAAAAAAGCCCCTCGCGAAATTCAAGACGCCTAGCACTTGTAGTAACAAAGTTTCATACAAACTATCAAACACAAAAACAAACCCTTGGGGGTCGAATTTCGCAAAATCCCGCCATGGTGTGCATCTTAGTCCTATAAAGGAACCCGGTGCAAAATTTGAGGCTTCTCGCACTTGTAGTAACAGAGTTTCATACAAACTATCAACCCCAACAACAACCCCTTAGGTGCCGAATTTCACAAAATCTCGTCTTTAGTACCATTTACCTCCAAAAAAAAAGCCATATGAAAAAAAAAGTCTAAAACTATCAACCCTAAAAACAACCCCTTAGGGGTCGAGTTTCACAAAATTTCTACCTTGTTGAGCATTTACATCTTAAAAGGTACCACCATGCAAGATTTGAGACGCCTAGCACTTGTATTAAAAAAGTTTCATACAAACTATCAACCCCAAAAACAAACCCCTTAGGGGTCGAATTTCGCAAAGTCCCGTCATGGTGACCATCTACGTCCTAAAAAAAAACCTCATGCAAACCTTGAAATTCCTAGCACCTGTAATAACTAAGTTTCATACAAACTATCAACCCCAAAAACAACCCCTTAGGGGCCGAATTTCGCAAAATCCGTTCTTAGTGCTCACCTACGTGGTATAAGGAGGGCTTATGCCAAATTTCAAGTTTCTAGGCCCAGCGGTTTGGGCTGTGCGTTGTCAGATCAGTCAGTCAGTTTTGAATTTTATATATATAGATATAGACTAGCAGCCCGGTACGTGCTTCGCTACTTTGACAGCAAAATCCCCATTAACAAAATGATCCGCCATTTATTGAATTCATTTGTTAGGTACAAAAAATGTGATAAATAATGAACCGCTTTACCGATTTTGTGCAAACTTCACATAAACCATCTACTAAATAGTCCGAACAAAGCCTAAATATTTGGTTTGGATAGGTGAGCCCGTTCTTGAGTTATAAAATTACAACGAAAAGTGGCATTGATTTTTATATTTATAGATGATTAAAAATATATATTTCTTACTTGCATACAAAAAAGAAACAAGTGTGATCCCCTTAACTACATACTATTATGAAATAGTAGTTTCATCAGTAGTTTAATATAGACACTGCGCGTATTGTTAAGAGCTCTGACCATCGCGACCGGTAGCCCGAACCCTGTTCCCGATCGTGGTAGACTACTATTTTTTACATACTTTTTTGTTTTTGTGAGAATAATTATAAATGTAAGAAATGGGTGAAAAAAATAATAAAGAGTGTTTTATCTACAATACTTGAATCGATAGTCTAAAAGAAAATTAACTTTTTGGTTTTTATTTTTGTGAGTAGGTACCTAATTTGTTTTCGTACGTGACTGTACCTACAGGATCGGTTGTGTCAACTCACGTTGATAATAACTCACATTTTGTTTGTGGTCATTCAGTAAATGTTTACCGATAAACCGCACGTTCCGACGAAATTCAATAAATACTCGTTTTGTGTGAAATTCGACGCAGGGCGGTGAACATACGACACGTGAAATTAATTAACAATTTATGATAAAACTCTATTGTTATCTTACATTACTATATTGGTTTTTCTTCATTACTTTTTGATATTCAGAACCAAAATACAGCACTCTATTTTGATTTTTTCCGCAAAGTTTATTATATTAACACTAATGAACTAATGAAAATCTTGGACAGAATTATAAGGCCTATATTCACGATGCAAGAAATTTCATGCAAATTTGACTACATGAAGCAATGAATTCAGTTGATCAAAACAAATACCGCAATTTAGTCAAACTTGAATGCAATTAGGTACTTACGTCGTATAAATGAGGCTTTAAATATCCCAACTAAACACTCGATCTTAACAAACTAAAAAAGCAAATAATTAATTTTCCACAATAAACTAAAGTTAACATTATGAAAAACAAAAATAGAAAAAAAAGTAAATAAAACAAAAAAGGTAAAGTTAATTTTGCTTTAATAGAGAGGAGGAAACTAAATACGCAGAATACTTAGTTTTTTTTTTATGAAGTAAGTAGTCAATATACAATCGACAAAGAATCATGACCTACCATAAGGTTATTTTATTACAGGCATTCATATACAATTAGGTCCATATTCGCGTAAATATCCATATCCATGGCAACGACCTTGATCTTTGTTATTTTGATGGATTCAAACGATTTATTGTCAAAATGGGTCATGATTCAACTTTGTCGATTGTACATACCTTTGAAGAGTGGACAAATCTTCCACAAGGTGATGGGTCCCTGTCGGTTGTACTGCCCGAGAATCAGCTCCATGTAGAACAGGGGCACGGCGCCGAACACCAGCATCAGCGTGTACGGGATCAGGAACGCCCCTAGATACAACAAACATTTAGCGGACATTTTGTGTACCTTCTTAATTGGCCATTTGACTGAAAAATTCAGTTACATTATAAAAAAATGTATTCGATCCGTATTTTTTTATTTTGTTTTGTAGATCAATATTAACGAAGATACGACGGCTTTAAAATTGGCAATACGTCACAACTTAGTGCAATTTTTTTTTTTTACTGAGTTCTGTCTTCACGAGAACTCTTGAGTTTTGATAGGATTACCCATCAAAAATCTTCGAATGAATGTAATTCGTTATTTATTATTGTGTTATAGACGGAAAAAAGACATGTTGAATCATTTTTCCGTACGTAGTCTTGCTACAATACAATGCGTAGCTCTCGCTACGAGCTTGCTACGCCGTAGATTTATGTGCTACGGTCTTCGGCCGCGTAGCTCTCGCCTACGAAGTGATTATTTCGAATAAAACGTTCATTCTTGAAATTGCATCAGCTCTTACAATAATAATTATAGCGGAAATAGAAAAACCTTGTGAATTTGCTACAAATGTGGGCCATGCAAAGAAAGTTGAAAGTCGTAAATACAGGGTTACTGGTAACTCGACGTATTCCTTGCAGGAAGACATAGTAGGGCTAAAATGCAACAAATTAAGCCACCAAATGTTCTACCGAAGTTCAGTAGTTTTTGAGTTACTTAGATTTTTAGTTTTTTATGAAAAATCCCAGATTAAATTGTTTGGAGCCAATTTAAAAATGATTTACGGCGCGACATTACTGAAATTTAAGTTAATATCATAGCTGATGCCGTAGCCGATCTTTTTTAATAATTAAACGTTCAAAAATACCAAAAAAATTGGCAAATATCACTAAAGAAACATTTATTTCTTTGGGATTTTCGCTATTACTTCATACAAAATGTTGTCTAGTGAAAAAAAATAATACTACGCCTGATGTACAAATTACTAGGAAAATATCCTTGTCTTATCAGCTATCCAAAAAGGTATGAAAGTTAATACAAAGTTAAGGACTACATTATGTGCATCTCACAAAAAGGTGATTATTCGGAGAATCAATAAAACAATTTCGTGAATATTAGTATTATTTTTAATCAATATCAGTTTAAAAACTTTAATTACACTTTCACACGTCTTGTTCGATGTGCTTCCCTCGGTTTTATTCGCTTCCTCACTCCAGTTTTTGTGATTCTTGATGTGATTGTTGCCCTCATCTGGTCCGCTGCATCTGTTATTCTCTCCCTTAGTTCTTCAATTGAATTTACTGGGGTCACATAAACTAGGTCTTTCATATGACCCCAGACGTAATAGTCTAGTGGCGTAAGATCAGGGCTTCGTGCAGGCCACGGAATAGGCCCACCGCGCCCTATCCATCGATTTGGATAGTTTTCATCCAGCAATTGTCGAATTGTGATTCGGAAGTAGGCTGGACATCCGTCATGTTGCTCTTCTGTCTTCCGGTACATCCTTGAGCAGTGGTGTTAAATGATTTCTTAGGAAATCTTCATAAAGTTCCCCATTTAGTGTTCGGGGTAAAAAAATGCAATTTTACCTGCTCCTCATAAAACTCTTCCCTTCCCTGTCACACATGCAAAAGTATTGACAATTATACCTTTCCGAATAGCTGATAAGACAAGGATATTTTCCTAGTAATTTGTACATCAGGCGTAGTATTATTTTTTTTCACTAGACAACATTTTTTATGGAGTAATAGCAAAAATTACTAAAAATTGAATGTTTGATTAGTGATATTTGCCAAGGTTTTAAGCATTTTTGAACTTTTAATTATTAAAAAAGATCCGCTACGGCATCAGCTATGATATTAACTTAAATTTCAGTAAAGTCGCGCCGTAAATATTTTTTAAATTGACTCCAAACGATTTAATCTGGGATTTTTCATAAAAAACTAAAAATCTAAGTAACTCAAAAACTACTGAACTTCGTTAGAACATTTGGTGGCTTAATTTGTTGCATTTTAGCCATACTATGACGTCCTGCAAGGAATACGTCGAGTTACCAGTAACCCTGTATATACTAAAGGCTATCGTTTACAATAATCAGCGAACAGATTATTTAATATTTCAAAGTAAATTGAATTTCTTAAAGAAACTATAATCCTTCTCTTTCAATAAATTGAAAATCTGTTTATACCGTTAAGTAGAGCGATGAAAAAAATGGACACGTATATTTTATTGCTTTTTTTAAATCACGAATATTGACAAAGAAACTGACTTGTGACGTCATAACGCCTACATCACAAACATCTACCTGCATGCCAAATTTCAGCCCGATCCGTCCAGTGGTTTGGGCTGTGCGTTGATAGATCACTATGTCAGTCAGTCACCTTTGAGTTATAATAATTATATTTAGATGTTTCAAATCACTAAATCCACTTTCACAGGCTAAATGACCCACATATTCCATTAATATGTTTGCAGATGCAATCCATATCCACCCATGTGGGAACAATAGAAAGCTATAAACCCAGTGACATGGAATGTAATATACAGCCTTCCTTATAACTATAGTAAACATAAACAGAGATGAGAAAAGCTCATGACATGCATTTTAAAAGATTTTTTTGCCAAACTAACTGTCGGACATTAGAAAGAAAGAAAGAAAAATTATTTTATTCGACACAGACATGCACATACATTCAACAATGACAAAAAAAAATACATAATATACCTATTACACAGAAAAATAGTTAACAAAAAGGAACATACAAAACATAATAGGTAGGCAACTGTATGTCATGACTGTGACAAAAAAGGCTTCCACTCAGCCTAAAGCTGTGCTATGGGGGACCCACAGCACAGCGCTGGTTTTCAGTGGTCTCCCGAAAAAAGAAGAAGATAGAAAAGTGTACGGAAAACAAGCTAGGGTCAATATACTCGTAGAAAAATAAATAAAAGATCATTGTTTATGAGAATAAAATATCATTATAAACACTTGTTGATTTTTGCGAAACTTCATTCTAACCAAATAGAAATATTAACATTAGGTTATTCTGACATGTGAACATTTTAACACTTTGACGAATATTACCATAAACCCCTGCGTCTGTGTTTCCGAACGCATACAACCCTAACCTTTTCAAAGTTAGAGTGAACAGGAGCTTCTGGGTAACTGACCTAGGCTAAAGTCAAGAGCAAACCCATTGCACATTAAAAAAAAAGACGAAGCCCCTTCGCACACTAGGCGATGGAAGTCTCCGATACCTTACGACTTTAGTATTCAGGTGACTATCGCAATACAAATCCATAGAGGTTCGTCACAGGCACGCTTCAATGTATACCAAAGTCGTAAGGTATCGGAGACTTGAGTCGCCTAGTGTACGAAGGGGCTAAGAGTAATCTTTAAATTCATGGTTTAGTGAAACTGATTGAACAAGGGAATGGAAAGATTCACCGCCTTATCACAAAAAAATTAAACACCCGTTGAACACTTGTCTAAAAAAATTGACAACGTCATAACGACATTTCTCCTTGATATAAGGGTCGTTTTGCAGTTACACTTTTTTAAGACAAGCGTTCAACGGGTGTTTATCTTTTTGTGGTAAGGCGGTCAGTTTCAAACGAGTGTGTTGCGATGGCCTATTTGGTAATGCGTCTAGTCGAGTCTCACTCGCAGCTGAATGTTTTATTTTCTGAAAAATCTTTATGATTTTTTTTATTCATTTCTTTCGTTCATTTGTTTCCTTCGACTCATTTAACTGGACACGCGGATCCACTACAGAGCCATACTCTAAACAGCTTTGTTCAGTTTTTTTTTTTGCAGCAATAAAACCTGTGTACTGTATTTTTACAATTTAATTTTTCTTCCACTTTTTCACTTGAACTTTCCACGTCTATCGGTTAAATATTTTTGCAGTAAATGTTGTTAAAACGCCACGTGTAAAGGGCTTCACACACAGCAGCTATAATGTATGTACATTACATCCCGGGATGTATAGCTTTAAATTATCTTAATGTATCACACACACAACAGGTAATGTAATGTATATTTCCCTACATTTCATAACATCCTTTTCGAAGAGAGATATACGGAAATGTATTGAGATGTATTAAGATGTATCGAAATATAAATGTATATTTTCGTATCGCTCAGTACCTTCGATTCGAAGATGTAAAAATATACATTATAGCTGCAGTGTGTTGTCTCCTGACGATTTCTATGGAAAGATGTAATGAGATGTATCGTGCTATAATGTACATCTTTACATTATAGCTGCTGTGTGTGAAGCCCTTTAGACTATTAGGTTAATACAATTAATAATGCACCTTACGCTGCTTCAGCTTGCGGATATTTTTCAGGAGCAAAAAAGGAAGTATTTAATATCATTAATGTTGACCTTTACTAACTTGCAACGTGATTTTTTTTTAATCTCAATAACAGTAATGATCACGTTTTCGATGACTTGAAAGCATGTTTTTGTAACGATGACATCTTTTTATTATTGAAACCATCAGAAAAGGGGATGGTGATTTTGACGATTGAAAAATAAAACATTTTTCTTAACAATGGAAATATAATAATTATTTGAGTTTGTGTTTGAGAAATAAAAAATAGCCAAGTATATAGCTTCCAACCGGTCCTATTAGAAATCTATGGGGAAGGCCTGTGTTCAGCAGTGGACGTGCTATGGCTGTTATGATGATGAAGGAATCTACATTTTTTTTCAAAACAAGCAATCACAAATACTTTGTTATTACCTCAAACTAATCCAACATTTTATTTATGGCATGAAGCACCTCGAAAATGTTGCTTAGAAATAATAAAAAAATAATCAGCGCAATCTATTAATTTTATATTTATTTCTGGCATTGCTTCTGGGCCTGTGCAGAAGCACAATAAGAATGCGATAAACTTGAATTAGAAATTAGATATAATTAGTTTGTGAAAATACAATTTTTCCTTGAAGACAGTTTGACAACCATATTTTGACACATAGAAATCATGTTTCTTCTTTTTCTTCTTTTATGGCCTTAAGGATCGTTAACATCCTCGGCCCCCTTGGAAGCCGTGCTTTCAAGATGCTCTGAGTCGTCCACCGGTAAGATGCATACTTTGCTTAAAGCTCGTCGGAGGACTCCCTTGCTTGTGGTTATATCTGCAACTCTGCATAAACCATTTCGTCCGAAGAAAAGCTTCTCCACTCTTCCCAAAATCCATTTCATTGGCGGCATAATTATGATCGTCCTTAATTACAACGACATCTCCAACCTTGACGGGTGGGCCATTAGATCGACGCCATTTAACTCGCTGTTGTAGTTCGGAGAGAAATTCTTGCGGCCATCTCTTCCAAAAATGTTGTAAGCGTCAGGACCCAAAATAATGTCTCAGACTTTTTAAATGCTGATTGCGATTGACCGTCAGTTTTTCAACGCTGGGAGATGCTTGTGATGTCAGCGGACGCCCAATTAAGAAGTGGCCAGGCGTTAATGGATTTCAATCAGACGGATCTGATGACATGGGTGTCAATGGACGCGAATTCAAAATTGCCAAAAGTTGTGTGAACAAACAGTTCAAAACAAGAAAGTTCTTCAAATGTAAGATGACTATAATTTACCTGCGATTCGCTATAGATGGAATTTAGCCTTCACACCAGCTGCCCAAATTCCACCGAAATTGGGTGCATAAGCTGGACTGAATTTGAACTCAATGCCCTCGCTCGCTCCGAACTCAGTTACGGACTTATTGGCGGCCTTTAGCATTCTGCGCAATTCGTTATTTGCCCCTACGTAGTTCTTACCATTATCACAATAAATAATACGAGGCTTTCCTCGTCTGGAAATAAACCTACGTAAACATGAAATAAATGCATTGGTAGTTAGCTCACTAACAACTTCAAGGTGCAAAGCTTTCGAGCAGAAACAAATAAAAAGACACAAATAACATTTACTAACTCTAGCGCCACGTCCTTTTTGATTGGAAATATGGAACGGACCTGCGAAATCGGTGCCACAGATCTCAAACGGCAATGAGGGATTTACTCGCGAATCTGGTAGATTACCCATTAGTTTGAACGGATTTACCCTATAAACGTACGCACATAACACATTTGTTAACAGTTTGTGTAACAAGAACTCTGCCACCAACAGGCCAAAAGTTCTCACGTATGATACTAAGTAATTGTTGAGGACCGCAATGTAATAGACGCAGATGCTCCTCTGCAAATAAAAGTTTGGTAAACGCATGCTTGGAATCAATTTAAATGGAATGTATTTTATTATAAGATTGTAATGCACCTTGGATGCGTCCTCCAACTCTCAAGACATTTTCATCATCCAAAAATGGATTCAAAGATAGAATATTAGATTTGCAATTTAAATGTCCTGTAGTTTTTAAAGAATGAATATCTTTTTCAAAAGAATAACTTTGTGACATTTTAGCTAATGATTTTAATGAAGTTTGTAATTCTTGTAGTGTTAAAATACCATTTATTTTGTTATTTTTGTTTTTACAATTTGTATATAAAAAACGTTGTACATAGCCTTAACTAATTTGTACAGAGTACATGCCTGGGCACCTAAAGATAGGAAATATAGTGTAAATTTTTACCCGTATTCTTTCTTTAGTTTCGGTACCTTTCTTAAGCGTCGGTATAAATTAATGAAACGACGACGCGCTGCATAGTATGAGTCTCCTAGAGCTCCTTCTGGGGAGACAATAAGAGGTCTCTTAACCGAAAAGCGACCGTTGCTTAATCGCCTTGTATTATTGGTGAAACTAATTTCACACAACTCTTCTGAAGTAGAATAAAAATGTTTTTTAACAGAAGGTACTTCTTCTATCTTCCTAAATTTAGTTAAAGTTTGTTGAATACTTTGAGAAAAGTTGCATACAATATTATTAGAATTCTTATTACCGATTCCAACACCAGTAGGTCCGGATATTAACCAGCCTAATTTAGAGTGCTGCAAGGTAGGTTTGTTTTTTCCTAGTTTAATTATTCTTGGGTTTACGACATCCCAAAATACATCTACACCCAAGAGAATGTCAATATCAGAAGGACTGAAGAACTCAGGATCAGCCAGCTGAAGATTGTGAGGTAGGTTTAGTTGCAATGGATCAATGCTCACGCTTGGAAGTTTGCTGGTAATTTGTGGTATCACAAGACATGACACATTGATCCGAAATTCGTTCAATCGAGATTTTAATTGTAAATCGCAATATTGAGCCGTATTTACAACTACATTATTGATGCCACTAACAGTGACTGCATTTCTGTTAGTGAAACTCAAGTTTAATTTATTTTGTAGTTTTTTCGTAATAAAGGAAGACTGACTGGCGTTGTCAAGAAGAGCCTTCGCAAGGTATGTATTATTTTGTTGATCGACTATTTCAACTAGGGCAGTACACAACAACACCTGGTTCGCCATCACGGCGGATAGCGACACTGCAGGAGCGGCACTGGAATTTGACCCAGAAGTTGAAGGTAAGTTAGAATCTTCACTATCAGTAAATTGCTTTGTATCTTTACTTTCATGTAACAATGTATTGTGTTTTTTGTGACAGATTTTGCAAGGACCTCGAAAACAACGGTTGACATTATGACCACCGCGAAGACAATTGGGACAAAGCTTATGCTTAGCAACCTCTTTCAGGCGCAAGTCTACACTTAAAGTTTTAAATTTGTCACACTCATGAACAAAATGCTCTTGCTTGCAGATGGCACACTGTTTACTGGTCGACCTTTCTGTACTATTAGAAGATACAAAAGATTTAGCCTGTAAATATGAACGTTGGGATTTAACATCTGCTCTAAACTGTACTGTTTCTAAAACATCTGCTCGGTTTCGCAAAAATAAGTAAAACTCATCAAGAGTTGGACAAACCGATAAATTGTTTCGATGTTCCTCCCATTTGCGACCTGTGGCACCATCTAGTTTAGAAGACATCATGTAAATAAGGATTGTGTCCCAATAGTTAGTAGGTTCCTTTAATAAATTTAAGGCACGTATGTTTTTAGTGAAGTGGTCAATCATATAACGCAAGGACTTATGTGATTCCTTTGTGATAGGCTCAAAATTAAATAACGATTTTAAATGGTTGTTTATCAATAATCTTTTGTTGTCATACCTATCACATAATAGCTGCCATGCCAGCATATAGTTTTCCGCTGTAAATTCAACTGATTTTATAACCAGTGCGGCACTACTATCCAATGAAGACCTAAGGTAATGAAATTTGTTAATATCTGGAATACCTTTATTTTTATTTACCAATGAATCAAAAGTGTCACGGTACTCGAGCCACTTCAAGTAGTTGCCGTCAAAATGAGGAAGGCTTATAGTTGGCAATTTAATATTGAAATTATTATTCTTACAGGAATCGCTGCACGAAGTAAAGTTTGACTTCGCATCAACATTATTACCATGAAGGGCAGCATTTTGAGCCTGCGATGCATTTTCAATTATCAATTGTGCATTTGAAATTAAATAACAAAACCTGTCCTCAAATGATTCTCTTTCATCAAGCTCACCTTCAGATTCAGGATCGAACGCTTCAATTTTAGATTGAAGTTCATCAAATTGAGAAAACAATGCCTGAAATCTATCTAACTTTAATTGTAATTCAGTGAGCTGCAATTTTGTAATTTGACTTGGATCAATTGGTTTTAATAAGTTTATATGTTTTTCAAATATAGTAATTCTACCTTTAATACTACTACGAGACTGCCTAAGCTTTTTAATATCCGACATCGTGAATTGTGTAATGGTACCTGAATAAATACGAAGAGGCAAACAACGCTACAACATTATTATGTAGGTATGTAGAAAAATGACCAATATAAGTAGATTAAAATGGTACCGACAATCCAACCAGTCGAGCTCGGTGCGCAGCGAGTACAGGCTGAAGGCGGGCGCGGCGTGAGCGTCACCTTCAGTTCAGCTTACTCTGCTGACCCACAGTTACTTATGCGCCGTAACAATTGCACACAAACTTCACGTTTCCGTAGAACCTGGAAAGCTAAGCTTGGCGTGAAAAAACAGCACAATAATTGTGTGAAAAATTGGAACTTGATGGTCGATATTTCGACAAGTTAGTCAAGTTACATAGGTAGAAGTTCGTCGTTATTATTTTAATAACGGAAAAAGATAATATAGGTAGTGGCAAATCGAAGTTCGTTCCTTCAACAGGCCATGGAAAATCCAATCCAATCCCGTGCGTTGAGCAGATCAGAAGGTTGGTTGTTGCGTCTTCAAAGTATCACGTTGCATCACGTCGCATCACGTAGTATCACGTCGCATCACGTCGGGGTCACCAAATTATGTGCAGAAGCACAATAAGAATGCGATAAACTTGAATTAGAAATTAGATATAATTAGTTTGTGAAAATACAATTTTTCCTTGAAGACAGTTTGACAACCATATTTTGACACATAGAAATCATGTTTTTTCTTTTTCTTCTTTTATGGCCTTAAGGATCGTTAACAGGGCCTTTATGCCATAAATAACTATTTATTTCCGTGAACTATCCAAAATCTATTTTTTTTCCAAAACGAAGTAGGTAGATATGTTAATTAGCATTTCTTTCATATTTGCTATACCTAGCTAAAAATGGCACACACAAAAAAAACAACTTCAGGTACAATAGATACATATAGAAAAAGGAAAATAAGCCAACTTACCGCCGCCATTCCTGTAACAGAGATAAGGGAAGCGCCACACATTCGCAAGGTCGACGGCAAATCCGATGATGGACAGCAGAAAGTCAGCCCCGGTGCCCCAAGTCTCCCGGCCGTCGCCCTCCTCTGACATAAATTATTACTGTACAGGTATATGCTCTTATAATTCAAGGTTTATTGTCATAATGTACAATCGACAAAGTGGAATCATGAACCATTTTGACAATAAATCGTTTGAAAAATTCGTCGTCCGTCAAATTAACAAAGATCAAAGTCGTTACCATGGATGTAATGTATGTTTACGCGAGTGTGGACCTAATTGTATTTGAATGTCTGTAAGAAAATAAGCTTTTATTAGGTCATAATTTCACTTTGTCGATTGCATATTAAAAATTCATTGGATCTAGCACAAACAAACGTGATGAGTAAACGTTAAGGTGCTCTCCCAACAAGAGTATTCGCGTGTCATGTAACATCACAGATTGAACTATGCTATGAGCGCATAACATTTTATAAAGAAACACATTTCAAAACTATGTCTCCAAACGGACGAGCAATCACGTGTAATGTATGCGGCCCGTCGAACACATTTTAATTACAAGTAGAGCGCTTTTATGTTATGAGTTGTATTGAGGTTTAACACATTGTATCATTACAAGGATTGTAATTCTCCATTTTAGTCCCTCATGATTATGTAATGGTCGAATCTGTAACATTACATTAAAGGCAAATACTCCCGATAAACAGATTTAATTAAAAATTAATAATAGTTAAGCCCACGATTTTATAATACTTTATACTAAAATTCTATTATGATAGTTGTATTTGATTTAATTGATCGAGTTTCCATTACGAATTACGTCTCATGTTCGAGTTGAACTCTCAGGAAAGCTGAACTAACTAAAGTTATATTTTTATACGCAATAACGCCTGCGTCGCGTCTTCGCAAAGATATTTTTTAAAAACGAAAAAATTCATATTGCGAGCAGGGCAGGGGAACGTGTAAACAGCGTTCAAAACAAGGGAACGAGATATTTCAGCTTTGTGAGTAGTGGTTGCGATGGCCTAGTTGGTTAAGGCGTCTGGAGTACCTATCTGGAAGACGCTGGTTCGATCCCTGCTCGCAATCTGATTTTTTTCGTTTCTTTAAAAAATAAGTTGAACTAACATTTATGTCAGAATTATTTAGTGTATTAGTAAGTAGGTACCTGGTTTAATACTATTCGTTCTGAGTTTTTTTGAGTTTTCACTAAAGAATTCTTCTTCTATTTGTATTTTTGGCTCCTCTGAAAAAAATAAATAAATTGTAATTAATGAGCATTGCTGAAATAAAATCAATACAAAATGAAAAAAAGTAGTGTAGTTTTCACGATCACTTACTCTTATAACAGGATAGAGTTACAACTGAGCCTTTTGTTGATTTGTTATCTGAAAAGAAAACGTTATCTTTGAAAAGCGAGAAGAACTTTGGCAATGCACCTGACCAAACACAGGTCATCTGAACATAACTTAAACTTATAGTGGAATAACTTAAAATAGGTTTATGAACAAAAGGTACATAAAAACATTTGCTTCTTTCTGTTCAACACAGTGACAAAGTACATAGATTACTTCAAATTCGCTCGAAGTACTTAAAATAAGTACTTGATATAGTAGAACCTACATAATAAACCCTAAAAATGCACCACCATGATCCATTACCGACAAATCCTTCAACCAATCACAAACTACCGCGGTATGCACCAGAAGTTCCAACATTAATCTAACTCATCAATATGCGAATAGTCCTTAAACCCGTGCATATAAATGAGCCCTAACTGTCCCTAATACCGATCATTCTTATCCACCATTGGTTCTTAATAACGTCACTGGCATGCTGGAATCCAAGACGCCATAATAGGATGCCGAAGTGGAAAAATGCCGCAATAATCCCTAGGTGCGATTCCAGTGGAATTCAAAAACGGAACGGTAATGTCGTCACGGAATGGATCGGTATTTCATATTATTGAAGTATGTCGGTATATGCATCGGTATTTTTTGTCGTTATTGAGTTCGGGTCGGTTTGATGCATGAAGGTCTTAATTAATTGGAAATGTGGGTGTCGATTGTTTGTTAACAGTTTTGGCTGGTTTTCAGTTTTAAATGTGAATTCAGATAAAATAGGCAAATATTGCAGCGAAAAATTATGAATTTCATTACATGGTGAGACTACGAAGTTTGTGAGTTTCAAATTAGCTACACTTATATTGTTTTGGCTAGCTAAATGTAAGAATACGTTCTTGATACTTGTAAGTCTATCAAAATGAAATGTAATGTCAAGGAATAATGTTCAGTAACACCGATAGAGACCGAATTTACAACTGATCTCCCGCTTGTAATTTTTAATGCTTTACCTAAACAAACTTTGTATCTGAACAAACCATGACACCCAAATTAGTTGAACATAGCTCATCAAACATCAACATTATGTTAAGACCAAAATTGTATCAGCGCGTATGTATGGTAAAGAAATTGATTTGATTTAAAAACATGAGCCCCAGCAAGAAGTTAAAAAAAAGTCCATAAAATTAAAAAATCAAAATAAACTACAGCAAAAACCAAAGTTTGAAAACCCCCAGAAGAAATGCAATAACATGCATAGAGAATATAATCAAGCGAAAGTTTCTTGTAAAGTTATACTTTGATTAAATCTAGCCTCTTTTCACGAGTCTCTGAGATTTCATTAAAACTTTAAAGTAAATTAAATGCAACGCGATACTTGCTGGCTTGTTTTTATAATTTGTTTTGGAGAATTTCAGGTATCAGGTAGAGCAATGATCTTCACAAGATGCCTGGTATTTGAGTTACCAAGAATCGAGTTGAATAGCGTCCATTGGAGAACTATTATCTAAATATACGTGATAAGTTATAATGAATCAGGTGACCATCTGATTCAGTTCAGTGCATCATATCCTAGTCTAACTATAAGAAAGCTTTTGAATTCGCTACGCAGCTCAGGCGTAATGCATTTAAAAATAATTAAATAATTGCACGTTACTGCCTTCAGTGAAAAAAAACTCGCAGTTAGGTTTTTTGCAATTCTTAGGGCCAAAATTATAGGTTTTTAGCTCACATATTTTTTGTTTTATGTTCATTTGTAAATGAACTTACGATCACAAACATTCCATGTTGTCTCTGTTGTTTTCAAATGTTAAAAAGATTCTAAATATTTGCCTATAATCGAAAGCTGGATGACGGTCTCAGGAGACATTCCGTTTGACCGCATTCAGATTACCAATCTTGCTGTTTTGTTTGATGTTTAATATCAAAATAGGTAATGTTATTTCTTTGCAAGTTTTTTATACATGTATCTTTTTTCTATCTCTTGTAATTTTATCGTTTTATAGTAATTGCTGAAGTTGTTCATCAAAATATTATTCATGTTTTTTTTAAATTCTGTTTTCAGTGAGATAAACAAGTCTTTCCTAAGTCAGAAATACTTTCTAAAACTTCATCAAAAGTCTATTACAAATATTTCAATTTTCCAATAAAATTAATTCACCGGTTCAGTCAAGGAGCCCGCAAAAACAAAGTTTTCCGCCAAGTCAAACAAGAGTGGCGGAATAAATAGTGAAGTGGCAATAAGTTTGGACTCGAGTACCGTAACGCCACCTGGCGGAGCTTAGAGTTTTTAATATATTTCCCTTCTCTAGTGCGCCTCGTTTTTCAGTTGAGACTTGAGTCGTTACTGTATTTATTGCAATACAATGGAATGAGTTCTAGTCTAAGTTATTAGTTGGTAATGGAGAAATATTGACCTGGAAATTATTGACAGATTGTTTATTATTTACTTTGTTTTAGACAAGATATTGTGCCGTTTCTACTGTATATTGTGTACGTGGTAAAAATTAATTAGCCCTTGAGCTTTTTGGCACTTTTTAAGGTTTGTACAGCCTAAAAAATAAGTTCAGCTCCCACGATTCTCCAGCTTGAGGCTAGCGCGCTTACATGATAGAACTACCTACAGACTGACATACCGAAAGCCCGAGGTGTGATGCTCGTGAAGCCCTACAATGAAGCCCTGAATACCTACTCATCATCCCTCACGCTTCATCACCCAGTGTATAACCTCACGAATCTCCGGGTTGAGGCTAGCGCGCTTATAAAATGAAAGAACTACAGTAACATACCGAAAGCCCGAGGTGTGCTGCTCGCGGAGCAGTACCCATCATCCCTCACGCTTCGCCCCCCTGGCGTGCCACTAGCCCCACGGCTTAATAGCGCGGGGTTTGCCCTCTGTTCTTCGTAAGATGGCGCCGTATGAGTGACCACACCAGCGCCGCTGAGTGTTGCCTGTTGGAAAAACATAAGAAAAAAAAAAGTTGTGTATTTTAAAAATATTCTTGGTCACAAAAAAGATGTTAACAGCCAAAATAAACATAATAAGGCGTTTGAGGATGTTCGCGAACAGCCTCTAAACAGGTAATCAAGTAGGTTTTTGTAAGCATACGTTAAACTGATGACTGGCGCAGAGGCTGAGCGCTTGACTACTGCGTTACTTTTCGCATGTTCGAATATAATACGACCTACAGAATACGACCTACAGAATACGACCTACAGAATACGACCTACAGAATACGACCTACAGAATACGACCTACAGAATACGACCTACAGAATACGACCTATACAAGTAATTGTTTTGGGTCCGGCTGTTTGTGTACGAGTATGTGAAAATATTTGTAAACGCTTCTTCGATACAGGAATTATTTCTAGTGTTGGACAAAGCCAGTTTTAAACAAAAACACATTTTTGAATTTTGTTAACACTGGATTCAACGTCAGTGCCAGTCAAAAATGTATAGCATTTTAACTGATAGTTTACTAAGCTGGCCCTTCTGGTCACCCTTTTGGCCACAATCAGACATTATTTAGAATTTTCGTTGCTACTAGCAATTAATTTATCGAATAGTTAGTTAAGTACATTGTAGACGTGGTAGTTCTAAGAAAATGGGATTTTTGGAAATTTGCAATACAGCTGGGTTTCCCAAAATCCCATAGTACATATTTTCCTACTAGAAAACGTTTGCAATAAACGTCGATTACTCAACTTACTTCGTGGGATGAGCAGTTGTGCTCAATATCGTCGCCCCGCTGGGTTGAGTAACAGAGCGATTACCCTTTAAAGTTTACCTCCAATCAAGTTACTGTGGTCGACTTGTTTACTTACATCTTGACAGTTTTGGGTATTTTAAATATATTTTTTTTAATAATAATATTCCACAACTATCACACAACGCCATCTAGTCCCAAGCTAAGCAGAGCTTGTGTTATGGGTACTAGACAACTGATAAACATACTTATATATTTCTAAATACATACATATTATAGATAAATTACACCCAGACACAGAACAAATGATCGTGCTCATCACACAAACATTTGTCCTGGGTGGGAATCGAACCCACGACCTCCGGTATAGCAGTCAGGGTCACTAACCACTAGACCAACAGGCCTGTCATAATTATAACATGATCATCGGAACATGGAGTCACTAGTGATGGGCGGAGGATAAATACTCAGAAGATAAATACTCGAGTATTTATACGAAACGGATAAATACTCGTTTTTTCTCGTTTATATCGGATATTTACTCAAAATGATGGATATTTATATTTTTTGCGAATAAAATGGTTATTTTTACAAATTCAATGACAAGTATTGTTACTTGGGCTTTCCAAAAATGATATTATTGTATTATTAGGTCTCAGAAGTCTCTCCAGTCAAGGAGAAGCAATTTGTTTCTCACTGCAGCCTAACTCGGCCTCATTTTATATGCAGTTTATCTTGTTTGCGTATCTTGGATCTGTAGATATCCTGTTTGGCTTCTGCCAAACGTGCATGTGAGTGTATTGACTGACTGACGAAGCCCCCATGGTGGGCCAAACGCCTGGCGGGGTTGCGAGACTGTCTAAACAGGTAACAGTGACCTTGAAACGTAAATGGCCATTGAAGAAACACCGTGAATTTTAGTCAGTACAAGTCTGGACGACTCATTTGACAGTTTATCCTCGTAAAAAAAAGGGCTTTGGCTGAGGAAGCAATCGCTCGGGGTGAGGACATCTTGGCAGTGTCTCTCGTCATGACGAACGTCTTCCAGACTTTGCCCTAGAGTTGAATTAAGGAAGCGCTCCGCTATTATGAAGTTTCGAATTCAAACCATCTACGGTGCACCGTCGCATTTGGAATGGCACACTGATTCTGCTTGACCGAGCGCTACGTGGTACAATCCTCCATGGTATCGACGTTGTCTGCTACGCCGATGACATGTTTGACTGTAAAATAAATATATTTTCTTTCTTCTTAACGAAGTGGGGAGGACGTACCGTGACTAGTCACTACTGATAACTGCCTGCAGGGCAGGGGTTGAATAGGTCCTGCCACAGACACGGCAATTAGGCCTTGAGATGACGTCAACAAGGCCAAAGCCCTATGTTAGGTAGGGTTGAAAACAAGTTTTGTTGACATGTTTTTTAATAGGTAAACCGTTTAATATGAAAAAATAGATCAAATCTCGGAGTAAGACCCGATGTCGAATACGGTTAGACTCAGTAAGACTTGTTTAGACTCAGTCATACTCGGGCAGACTCGGGCAGACTCGGTAAGACTCGGTCAGACTTAGTAAGACTCGGTAAGATTCTAAGATTCGGTAAGACTCGGTTAGACTCAGTCAGATTCAGAATCAGATTCGGTCAGCCTTGGTAGGACTCAGTCAGACTTGGAATTATACTCACTAAGACTCCGTAAGACTCGATAAGACATGGTCGGACTTGGTAAGACTCGGTAAGACTCAGTAAGAATCGGTCAGACTTAGTTAGGATCGGAGTCAGACTTGGTAAAACTCGGTCAGACTCGGAATCATATTCGTTAAGACTCCGTAAGACTCGGTCAGACTCAGTAAGAATCGGTCAGAGTCAGTCAGACTCCTTCAGACTCGAAATCATACTCGCTACGACTCCGTAAGACTCGGTAAGACTCGGTCAGACTTGTTCGAACTCGGAGTCATGCTCGTTAAGACTCCGTAAGACTCGTTCAAACTCAGTAAGAATCGGTCAGAGTCAGTCAGACTCGTCCAGGCTCGAAATCATACTCGCTAAGACTCAGTAAGAATCGGTCGGACTCAGTCACACTCGGTCAGACTCGAAATCATACTCGCTAAGACTCCGTAAGACTCGGTAAGACTTTATAAGTCTCGGTCAAACTTGTTCGAACTCGAAGTCATGCTCGTTAAGACTCCGTAAAACTCGTTAAGACTCATTCATACTCGGTATTAGGTTCGGTCAGACTCAGACTCGGAGTCAGACTCTATCAGAATCGGAGTCAGTCTGAGTGTCTGACGGTTACACTCAGTTAGACTCGGTTAGATTTGATCAGACAAATGTGTGGTCGCGTGTCCGTTTCAGTCCTACTTCATAATTAAATAGAAAGTGAAAATTATGTTTTATTTAAATTTTGATTTTCAATCAAAATTTAAATAAAACATAATTTAATTGAAAAAAAGAAAACAACGAATTATGAAAAAACGTGAATATTTCCTCCTTTTTTTAACGCGTATAGTAATTGTAATTATTAAAGTGATTAAAAAAGTACGTTACAAATCTATATTTACAGATTTTCATGTATTTCAATAATTTTTCTTATAAAAATAACAAAATTTACGATGAACAATGTAACTTACACTGTGTAGTATTTATCCACTGTTTTGGATAAAAACTCGAGTAAAAATGGAAATTTATTGAGTATTTATCCATTTTGAGTATTTATCCGGATAAAAACCCATCACTAGGAGTCACATATCGGGGAGATCGGAGTAAAGGCTTTCGATAAATGTAGATTTTGCTTAATAACTATGATCTTGAATCAGGATTAAAGTGTAGAAACATTTATTTTTTACTTTTATCCGGAAATAAAAGAAAGAAAAAAAGAAAATACATTTATTTTTCTTTCTTTCTTTTTTTTATTTATTTCTAAATCATTTTATTTTTAAATCATAATGCGTACTACTAATCAAAATCAAAAGTCATTTATTCAAATTAGGCTGATTTATCAGCACTTTTTGAAGGTCAATTTATACATAAGACAGTCCCCCAAAGCGCCCCCCCTTCGACACTTCCTAGTATTTTGGCTGGGAAGAAGAAGTGGCGGAACAAACTCTCCAGCAACACATCTGTCTGTACGGTTATAATATGAACCAAAATTTTATACAATTTAATAGAACATTCACATTATAGATCAATCCGAAATTACATCCCAATCGTGACTAGAAGGCACAAAAAGATAAACTATGACCATCGCAGTAAATAACAGCATAAAGAAAAGAAATTAAATTACATAATTATTATAACAAAACCAAAAGTCAGCAAGTCGGCCAGTCACCACAAGCAGCACTAATCAGGTTAACTACAATAGTATGAGTAATGAGATGGGATTTAATTATGGTATAAAACCACACACATACGACCCGGTTGGCGCAATGGTTGATCGATTATAATTATAAATATTACAACTCGGCAACATTTTTAGTTTTGGGGGCACCCTGAGGTTTCGTTTTGTTTAGGTTCCCTTAAACCCCGAAGACAGAAATAGGAACCCAGCGGGGCTCCGCTGGGTTCCTATTTCTGTCTTGGCTTTGCCTACATATTTTTGTACATTCCTGATCAAAGAATTTATATAGACTTGGTTGACTTTTTTTTTATCGTAGTATAATCATCAAATGAGTCCTCCCACCCTTACTGTCAGACTCGTACTGACAAAAATCCACGGTGTCCTTCAACAGCCCTTTACGTTCCAGGGTCACGGTAATTCGATAAGTCCCGCGACCCCGGCAGGCCGTCGTTATGCTGACACTCTTTGAGGCGCGCGTGGAACACGACGCGGCGTGTCGACCCGGGCATGGTCCATAATCGGACAGCGAGTCGCCCATTAGGTACTAGCCGCCCGCATGCCCGCAAACTTGGTTGACTTAGTAATTTCGTTTTCAATGTAACTTTTTAGTGGACAATAAATGCTATTTAAAAGAAGCCGCTTTAAATAGCACCCATATTACAATACTTACCATGGTTGGCACTTTGTCGTGGTACTCTCGCTCATAGCTGGTGGGGCGTGTCCGCGACTGGTCTGACTTATGAACCGTGGCGTCACATGTCTCACGCTCCTGAGACAGAAATTAACTCGGATTGATATTACATAGTCACTTGATTACATGCTGTCATGTAGTGGGAGATAAATAACTCATTAGTATCAAACGGCGCTCCCTCACCGCGAGCATTCACCTGTAATCTACTTTATAAAAATAAGTCGGGTTTTCCTTCCTGACGCTATAACTTCAGAACGCACGAACCGATTTCCACGGTTTTGCATTCGTTGGAAAGGTCTCGGGCTCCGTGAGGTTTATAGCAAAGAAAAAAACGAAGCCATCTGGTGGCGAAACGGAGTTCGCCGGGTTTGCTAGTGTAACATAAAAGTGCGCAATTTGATGCTCTATTGTCTTCGAATGTTCGAATCTGTAACGTTACATTACCAGATGAATGCTCGCGGTGAGGGAGCGCCCAAAGGCGAACACAACATAGTTGGGCACAGACTAACCAGATTATAAGATCTAGTCCCCCTGGCCGATGACCGCCAAGGTGGTAAATCTCAGCGGGGATTAGTCATTGGTACGGGAGATATTATAGTGCACAAATTAATGTGTGCGTCTTAAGTATATTAATTTTTATAAATTCTATGCAAAAGATTATTCAGTATTGCTTGATCGCTGTTTCCACATCATTATTTTCCTATTTTACGTTATATCTCGGAGTAATATAACATGTTCAAAAACAAGTTGTTACAGATGTTTACCTGTGCGTGTGGCGGGGAGGAGCCGCGTCGGGACCCGCTGCTCGACGACCTGTTGCTGGCCTCTGTATACAAACAAACAATACTGATTAGGTCGATTGTAAACACACGTTACCTTCATATGAAAACCTTTCGAAGAAATCGACTGTTTTTGGGTGAAGCGGAAGTCTGACCTCTACGAACTAAAATCTCCCTGTTGCGTTTCATTTCAGGGCCACGGTAACCATTTCGATCAATAGCAACACTTTTCTTTCATTTTTCTCAGACTGTGAAATCATCATGTTAGTGCCGCTGTTTTAGATGATACGGAAGCGACTGTCACTACTTTCTGTGCCCTGTTTAGACAGTTCCGTCACCCAGGCAGGTCGCTACATATTACTTAAATCCCTAGTTAAATATCGAGTACCTGTAATGAATATACTTTAGTTATACACTAATTTTTAGGGTTCCGTAGTCAACAAGGAACCCTTATAGTTTCGCCATGTCCGTCCGTCCGTCCGTCCGTCCGTCCGTCTGTCCGCAGCTTAGCTCAGAGACGCCCAGTACTAGAAAGCTGTAATTTGGTGTAAATATACGGATTTGTTGTGCCATAAAAGTGGTAAAATAAAATCTCGTAAAATATTTTTTTTTAGGGTACCTCCTGTACACGTAAAGTGGGGATGTTTTTTTTTTTCTCGCGTACCCCTTAGTGTGGAGTATCATTAAATAGGTCTTTAAAAAATATTGATAGTTTCCATTAACATTTTTTTGATAAAAAGATTCGTTTGTGAAATATTAAGCTTTAAAGTGCTAATTTTTGCTCGACTCGAGTGTCCCCCCCCTCTGCCAGCTAAACGGTTATGTTTGAGGGTGTGAAAAAATTCACGATAGTAGTATATATATATAACGAAGTTTAAAAGAAAATTATCACGACTAAGTAGGCTTTACAAGTTTACGAGTAATAGTCGACCAACTTATAAAACGTACTTGGATAACATATTTTCCTAAACAAAATGTATCGGAGAACATGTATCTCCAACTGAAAATGTAAGTTTGTCAACTTTATTTTTACAGCTATAAAGTGGGTATGTTTTGGGGATAGGTAGGTTTTTATTGTCAACTATTTTTAACTAAATTCAAAAAAAGGAGGAGGTTCTCAATTCGTCGTACTCTTTTTTTTTTTTTTTTTTCCCCGATTTCTCAAAGACGCCTGGACCGATTTTGAAAATTCTTCTTTTTAAAATTAAATTCACCGAATCAGTTTAGTTAGTTCGCATAAGTATTTTGATGGGCAACTACGGAACCCTACACTGTGCGTGGCCCGACACGCACTTGGCCGGTTTTTATTTAGGTTATAAGACTTTTACTATGTTAATTTTTTAGGGTTCCGTAGTCAACAAGGAACCCTTATAGTTTCGCCATGTCCGTCCGTCCGGGGTGCTATGACAGGAAACCTCCACGTGCGCCCGTGGACTGGAGTTCCCTCTCGGATACGTCCGGGGGGAAGACCAGTTTTTCGGGCCGGTGCACCCTGGGATGCGGGCAAAAACTCTTCCTTAGGCACTGTGTGCCTAAGGGGTCTCTTTGCCCGTATGCGAATAGCCTGTCGTGTGGACGCTCCAACGCGTGTCCCTCTGATTAGCAGAGGGCACAGCGGTGGAGCGGGCTTGCGGACGGTGAGTTATGGGTAGCTCGCCGTCCGACCAAGGACCAAGCCCGGGTCGGTGGCGCGTCGTGTTTCGCGCCAAATGCCTGCTGGGGTCGCGGGTTTTTTCTTAACCCAGGTTACCGTGGCCCCGGAACGTAAAGGGTATAGGAAGGAACACGGGTGGATTTTAGTCAGTAAGAGTCTGACAGTCCCTTCCGCCCCACCCAGGGCGGGAGAACTCATTTGATGATTTTACCACCTAAAAAAAAAAAAAAAAAAAATGTCCGTCCGTCCGTCCGTCCGTCCGTCTGTCCGCAGTTTAGCTCAGAGACGCACAGTACTAGAGAGCTGTAATTTGGTGTAAATATAAGGATTTGTTGTGCCGAAAAAGTGGTAAAATAAAATCACGTAAAATATTTTTTTTTAGGGTACCTCCTGTACACGTAAAGTGGGGATGTTTTTTTTTTTCTTGCCTACCCCTTAGTGTGGGGTATCATTAAATAGGTCTTTAAAAAATATTGATAGTTTCCATTAACACTTTTTTGATAAAAAGAATCGTTTGTGAAATATTAAGCTTTAAAGTGCTAAATTTTGCTCGACTCGAGTGTCCCCCCCCTCTACCAGCCAAACGGTTATGTTTGGGGGTGTAAAAAAAATCACAATAGTAGTATATATAACGAAATTTAAAAGAAAATTATCATGACTAAGTAGGCTTTACAACTTTACGAGTAATAGTCGACCAACTTATAAAATGTACTTGGATAACAAATTTTCTTAAACAAAATGTATCGTAGAACATGTTCGTCAACTGCAAATGTAAGTTTGTCAACTTTATTTTTACAGCTTTAATAGGTATGTTTTTTGGGGATAGGTAGGTTTTTATCGTCAACTATTTTTAAGTAACTTCAAAAAAAGGAGGAGGTTCTAAATTCGTCGTAATCTTTTTTTTATGTATTTTCCCCGATTTCTCAAAGACTCCTGGACCGATTTTGAAAATTCTTCTTTTTACAATTAAATTCAGCGAATCAGTTTAGTTAGTTCGCATAAGTATTTTGATGGGCATACTACGGAACCCTACACTGTGCGTGGCCCGACACGCACTTGGCCGGTTTTTTTGTGACTAATTCCATCTTTGTAAAAAGTTTTTGTATAAAATATATTATTATTATTATTACCCTATCCAACAGCCCAGCCCATCACATCCCTATGGCAGTATACACACGGCGATACAAATAAATATCCACGTATTTAATAAACTGCGTGTACCTGGTTATTGTGATTTAAAACTTTTATTAGTCGGATGGAAAATTGACATCACGTGAATACCTTATTTATTGTCTAAAAATCTGACATTTTTTTAGACAAGTGTTCAACAGACGTTTAAAAGTTTTTTTGGTACGTGGTTGTTGTTCATTTCCAATAGGTAAGAACACAATTAAGTAAATATTACCAAGTAAGTATAACTAGATCTTCAAAGTAACCGCAACTACCAATACTTGTATTTGATATCGTTGAGTTCTGTAATTTAGCGCCTAAACAAATACTCGCTTGTTCCCACAACCGTGATGTTCTTATTGAAAGATCGATAAACCATCGAAGAAAACCATTACAGTAACAGCCAATATTTTATTTGTTATTGGCTATTCTGTTACAAACACTAATTTATTTACTGATACGAATATTAACAAGTATCATTTTCAACGCTTGTCTTGATACTATTTTAATGAAATATCTACAATCAACTGTGATGTAGATCTTGTACAGAGGTTATGAGATTAAACGCCCATTTACATGATGCAAGATTTTCAATGCGAGTTGCACGCAAGTTTAATACATTATTGCAGATTGTTAATGGACAATGAATTCATTTGATGAAACTATTTGTTCCGCAATGTAGTCAAACTTGCATGCAACTTTTTGCATCGTCTAAATGAGGCTTTCTTTTTTAACATGTTAGAATCATCAAATGAGTCCCCCCATCCAGGGTAGAGCGTGACGGACTGTCAGACTTTTACTGACTAAAATCCCCGGTGTCCTTCAATAGCCCTTTACGTTCCGGGTCACGGTAGCTCATTAGTCCCGTGGTAGGCTTTGGCCTTCTAAGAGGGCACCGTCATTGTGCTGACAGCTCTTTGAGGAGCGCGATGAACATGACACGCCGTCGCGCGTCGGCCCGGGCATGGTCCATGATCGGACAGCGAGTCGCCCATTACTCGCCCGTCCGCATGCCCGCGTCTACGGTGGCCAAAGATCGTCCTGCGACGTCCGTTGCCGTGGGCGCTTCTCACTGCGGCTTCTCGTGAGGTTGACGCTGTCCTCTACCTTACGCTTCGCCGCCTATCGCCGCAGTGAGGACACGGCGGTGCTCTGCCCAAACGGGGCAGTCCTACAGCGTATGCTCAACCGTGTCCTCTGGACGATCCTCGCAGTGGTGACACCCAGGCGTTTAAATGACGCCAGAGTCATTAGGTAATAAGTTCATTATCTAAACGTTAACTCCGTTAAAAACCACACAACCAGTAGAATGACACCAGCCATCCTTTCAAGTATTTCAGGCGTATCGTTGGGTATCTAGGGAGCTTCAAAAATACCCTGCGAAAGTCGACAAAAGCAGTCAATTGCAGCGACGACGGTCCTTGACACCACTTGGTGTCGAAAGTTCGCAATGAAATGCCAAGTTTGTCCGACACCAATATTTAAAAATAAACATAATTATATAGAACTCGCTGAAAGTATTTCAGTGAACAGTTTTCGAACTTCCGTATAAATATATACTTATTTAAAATATGGGATGATTATATATTACAAACTTTACCGAATAAATACGATTTCATTTGGAACCATTCGATTCGATTCCATTAATATAATTCCAAGAAAAAAAAGATGGCTGTAATAAACGTAAACAGTATCGGTCTTACTCCAAATAAATTTAACATCTGTTGAACACTTGCTTAAAAAAACTGAAAACGTCAAAACGGCACTTGACGTTGATATAAAGGTCGTTTTGCAGTTACACTAGAGATAGAAGTGTTCAACAGATGTACAGATGTTTAACTTTTTGTGGTGCAACGGTATGTTTTTTTTATTTTCGTTCGTCGCAACGGTATTTTTGATTGCATTCTTTTTTACTTTAACTCCGTGATTTTCTCCAAGAAAACTTAATTTCGATGAATATGAACGCAAAGGCAAAGCACAAGCGAAGGTGCTTGAAAAATTGAGCCTCATTATTTTAAACTTGGTTCTTGAACTTCATCTTAATTTCAATACCTTTTAGAGCAAGCTGCTGTTTCGTTTAATAGTTACCTTTTTAAAATGTATATTTTTTAGTTTCTTTAAAGAATTATGGAAGAATAAGACATGTTGGACCAACTTTGGAATCATACAAAAATTTACTATAATATTGGACACAATAGGCGAAAAAACGCTTATAAAATAAAATAAAAAAACTGAACCAAACTAAATGCAAGTTTTCTGGGACTAAATGGCAAGTATACTGCATAGAACAAAAAATAATCACACAAATCGGACCACAAACCTTTTAGTAGGTAATCTGTTGGTCTAGTGGTTAGTGATAAAAAGGGAACGCAATTGATGATGTGTTTTTAGCAAAAACCATCAATTAAGATAGAATACCCAACGGAATAAATTATCAATATTGCAGACTGTATGGTCACAAAAATCGGAGTTGCAACTGTAAATGAACTACTTAGGTAAAGATTTTATGGAAAGAAATATTAGCGAGCGGGATTTACATCCAGTGCTGTCCAGTGCATCCAACCGCGAGCCACAGAGGTTCATACCTACTGACATCAAATTCTCCAATCCATTCACGTCTTGCGGTTCAAATCCCGCCCGAATTTTTCTTTCCTTAATAAAAATTATAAATTTTGAAAGTCGCGTTACTCGTATTTAAAAAGCGACCTATAGGTAAAATATACGTATGATATTGGTGGAATGTTCTGCGTAAATATCAGTTAAAAAAACACATTACTACCGGGCAACGCAACGCCCGGTTTGTAATTAATCCACGCTTTCGGACTTGTTGGCAAATATCATAACTTTTTAACCGACTTCAAAAAAAGGAGGAGGTTCTCAATTCGTCGGAATCTTTTTTTTTTTTTTATGTATGTTCCCCGATTTCTCGAAGACGCCTGGACCGATTTGGTAAATTTTATTTTTGTTTGAAAGGGTATACTTCCCAAGTGGTCCCATGATCATCAGGTCAGGATCTGATGATGGGATCCTAGGGAAATCGAGGGCAACCTTCAAATTTTATAGGCACATAGTACCATTTTCATATATTTTCTAAAGCTGTTCAAGTATTTGCATCTGATAATCATCATCTCAGGTGGATGAGCTGATGATGGAAGGTACAACTCCTCTAATAAGGACTCGGCATCGACTGATTTAGTAAATTATGTTTGTGTTCGCATATCTCCGGAACTACAAGTCCGATTTAAGTAATTATTTTTTTGTTGTACTAGGTATCGTTCAACTTAGGGAATACTGCAAGTTTCATCAAAATCGGTTCAGTAGTTTTTGAGATAAGGTTTAAATGAAAGAGATGTTAACGATGTTATTACCGGTGCTACGGATTAAAAATTCTAGTGCACATGTAAGAATATGTATTTGACAAGAATTGTGGTTAAATATTTAAACTAAAAAGAGTAAAATAAAAACTTTTTCAAAAAACATGTAACCGCCTTCAAAAACAACTACAAAAAGGGTAAAATAACCTACAAAACTTTTCTTTCGGAAGTCGGTGGCAAAAAACACAATGAAATTAATAAAAAAAGTCACCGACTTCCGAAAGAAAAGTTATGTAGGTTATTTTACCCTTTTTGTGGTTGTTTTTGAAGGCGGTTACGTGTTTTTTTTTAATTATATGCGTAGTACAAATTATTATACAGTGAAGTCTACAGTTTTACGAGGCGCATCTTTTTATGTAAATCACGATTTTTCAAACGTTGCCGCCTTGTGTGGTCACTTAGTTGGTTAATCCGCCACAATTTCTCTCTTGTTAGTTGGGATTCTTGGTGGTGTGTAGCTGTGTCGCTCATCACTTATTTTCTCCCACAGCTGTCCTGCGTCGATGTTATTCCTCGCTGACGCTGCTCCCTGCCGACGCTGTTCCCCAGCACGGGCATGCCCGGCATGTCGCTCGCTACACTATCCGCTACGCCACCCGCTGGTACCGATTTGTATGCAAAACGCTACGTAAACTACACTCTCTACGTAAACTGAAACGAATGTGGTAAAGTAAATTTTAGCCTTCAACTCATGGTACGGATTTTAGTTCCGCTACTACCCAATAGAGGCGCTGTACAGATTCTCATACAAATTGTTTTACGTTTACTGTAACGTAAACGTAAAAAAAAACTCATGGTAGAGGTACTGTACAGTGACACTAGTGACTCACCGCGGCTATTTGTAACTAAAAATAAAAACTTTTTAAAAAAGTACCGACTTCAAAAACAAATACAAAAAAGTATAAAATAACTTTTCTTTCGGAAGTCGGTGGCTTTGTTTTTTATTATTTCATTGACTATTGCCAACGACTTCCGAAAGAAAAGTTATTTTATACTTTTTTGTATTTGTTTTTTAAGTCGGTACTTTTTGTAAAAAGTTTTTATTTTACCATTTTTAGTTAGTTCAGATATTCAAAAATCAAAAATCTTCGTATAATTGGCGTCTTTAGAAATCTATATCCAAGCGAGCAGCAAATACGGATCTATGCGGGCAACGACACGAGATATCCATTATTATTGTTATACATTATCTATCTATCTATACTTATAATAAATCTGTAGAGAGGTCAATTCTGTACATGAAATATATTTCCAAAATAACTATCAGGGGGTGATTAGGGGTCGATACTGATGCCAAAAATGCAATTTATAAAATTATTGTCTGTCTGTCTGTCTGTCTGTCTGTCTGTCTGTCTGTATAACCGTTATAGAAACAAAAACTACTCGACGGATTTTGCCGAAACTTGGTACGATTATTTTTCATACTCCTGCGCTGGTTATAGTATACTTTTCATCACGCTACAATCAATAGGAGCAGAGCAGTGAAGGGAAATGTTAGGAAAACGGGAGAAGTTACTCCATACACGCTAATCTTCGGAACTACTGGACGGATTTGTTTTTTTTTTTTTGTTGTATAGCTATTAAGTGTGGGCAACATATAGGCTGTAATTTATCTTCGAAACTTGAACACCTGATGCAGAACTGCAATAGATCAGCTAAACTGTAAGAGATACAAAAATAGCGCCATAGCAAAAATTGATCCGCGTGATAAGCATTTTCTGCTGAGAAAATAAATTTGAAGATATGGAACACCTGATGTGGAACTCCAAGAGCCCAGCTACACTATTACATATACAGTAATGACGTCTTAGCAAGAGTTGTTCAGCCTGATGAGCACTCCCTGTTGTCGTATAAAAACTGAAGATCTGGAACACCTGATGTGGAACTCTAAGAACCCAGCTACACTATAACATAAATAGGAATGACGTCTTAGCAAGAGTTGTTCAGCCTAATGAGTACTCTCTGTTGACGTATGAAAATTGAAATCTGAAACAACTGATGTGGAATTCCAAGAGCCCAGCTACACTATAACATATATAATTATGAATAACATCTTAGCAAGAGTTGTTTAATCTGATGGGCATTTCCTGTTGACTTAAAAAAATGAAAGATCTGGAACGTCTGGAATCGTCATGCGCGTCCCGTTGTTTTCCCGTCCCCAGGCTCTGAGAATTCGACATCAGACGTTTCAGATCTTCGATTTTGACGACCCCATTGTCGCTGGCATAAGCAACAGGATCCCCGTACGAAGTCGCTGGCAGAAGCTAGTTGTATACTAAAACCTTTCCTAGAATATAACAAACACTTTTCCGAAAACCGCATGAAAATCGGTTCAGCCAAACGCGAGATAATCGTGAACAAACATACAATTGACTTTGAAAATCTACGATCCAAGTAGGCGAAAAATTCCCTATCTCAAAAACTACTGAACCGATTTGGATTAAACTTGCAGTATTCCCTAAGTTGAACAATACCTAGTACAACAAAAAAGAATTACTCAAATCGGACTTGTACTTGTAATAATATGCCACAACTATCACACAACGCCATCTAGTCCCAAGCTAAGCAGAGCTTGTGTTATGGGTACTAGACAACTGATAAACATACTTATATATTTCTAAATACATACATATTATAGATAAATTACACCCAGACACAGAACAAATGATCGTGCTCATCACACAAACATTTGTCCTGGGTGGGAATCGAACCCACGACCTCTGGCATAGCAGTCAGGGTCACTAACCACTAGACCAACAGGCCAGTCATATCACTTGTAGTACAGGAGATATGCGAACACAAACATAAAAACATACATACGCTTTTGAAATTTGGCACATTTGTTCAGACGGTGATATAGACCAACATATGCGAAAAATGGGCAGTTCTGGAAATATTACATATATACGGGTCGAATTGATAACCTCCTTTTTTTTTGAAGTCGATAAAATGTTGTAAAGTCAACTAGTGAGTCTTGCTGTCACGGTTGCAACCAGAAATTCTGGTATACATTTCTCTGCGTGTACCCGCTCCTCCTGTACAGTGACACTAGTTACTCTCCGCGGCTGTTGTCTCGCAGCTCTCCTGCGCCGACGCTGTTCCCCAGCACGGGCATGCCCGCCATGCCGCCCGCTGCGTTAGCCGCTACGCTACCCGCTCCTCTTATACAGTGTCAATATAGTGACTCACCGCGGCTGTTGTTTCGCTGCTCTCCTGCGCCGACGCTGTTCCCCAGCACGGGCGTGCCCGGCATGTCGCTTGTTACGCTACCCGCTCCTCCTGTACAGTGACACTAGTCACTCACCGCGGCTGTTGTCTCGCAGCTCTCCTGCGCCGACGCTGTTCCCCAGCACGGGCATGCCCGCCATGCCGCCCGCTGCGCTAGCCGCTACGCTACCCGCTCCTCTTATACAGTGTCAATATAGTGACTCACCGCGGCTGTTGTTTCGCTGCTCTCCTGCGCCGACGCTGTACCCCAGCACGGGCGTGCCCGGCATGTCGCTCACTACGCTACCCGCTCCTCCTGTACAGTGACACTAGTGACTCACCGCGGCTGTTGTCTCGCAGCTCTCCTGCGCCGACTCTGTTCCCCAGCACGGGCATGCCCGGCATGTCGCTCGCTACGCTATCCGCTACGCTATTCGCTACGCTACCCGCTCCTCCTGTACAGTGACACTAGTGACTCACCGCGGCTGTTGTCTCGCAGCTCTCCTGCGCAGACGCTGTTCCCCAGCACGGGCATGCCCGCCATGCCGCCCGCTACGTTACCCTCTCCTTCATGTCATCGTCTGAAATAAAAACAACCATATGTACATACGGTTAAAATCCAAATTCTACCCTCGAAAAAATAACCAATAAATTCGCTCTGATGCAAAACTTTCAGTTGGTTAATGAACTAATATTTTGTTGTTTGTTTCCCTGTTGCATAGTTCGGTAGTTATTCAACTGCGGTAATGAAATTCTGTTTCAATGCTAACCAAAACTATTTGATAGCAAAAGCTGAAATATTTCATGTTTGTTTCGAAATACTCTTACTAATAATATTATTTTATCTATTGCTGTAACTATAATTTTAAATAAATACATGCTTTAAAATAACTCCAGGATTATAGTGGACAGGGATATATTACTGCCAAGCTAGTAAAGGCAACTCTTTAAGATCTCATGAGAAATCATTAATTATTTTAATTGGTTTCCCAAGCAAATACTTGCAGCTATAATTTGCATAAACTTCTAATACTTCTTAATTGCGTTTCGTAGCTCGTAGCAACGTAGCGTCGTAGCACCGTCGTAGCAATGTGCTACGCAGAACGGTCTCGACTTACGAATCGTAGGTCGTGGGTTAGGGTGCTTGTACACGGTGCATGTAACCCGCGCAAGTGCCGCAACATGTACAAGCACCCAGTGCCGGATTAGCCATATAGCAGGAGGCAGCAAATGCTACGGGCCCTGCGAATTGGGGGGCCCCGCGCCTGTGCCCAAAAAAAAATCATAAATATGTAATACACCTTGGCTATTCTTAAAGTGAGCGATTGGCCACACTGTCACTACTAACGCCTCGTTACAGTCGTCTCCTCAAGACCTTAATACAGGATACGCTCTGTATAAATCATTACATGGCTATATCGAAGCAATGCAATCCACATTGAGGCATTTCGTATTGAGAGTTTTGCCCCAAAGCCTCCAGCGGCCCCCTCAGGCTACTCCTGCCCAATCTCAGTGGGCCAAACGCCTCATGCAAGGAGGCTTTACGCCGGCGTCGTGCGGTCCATGGCCCTCTACGGGGCCCCCGTGTGGGTCCTGATTAGCATCCGGACGCGACCATTAAAGCAGGTCGCATGCCAGGGGGTCATGGCTATGCGGATGATCCGGGGATATCGCACGATCGCCAGCGAATCGGCCAAGCTTGCCGGATTGCTGCCCTGGGATCTGGAGGCAACTGCCCTCCATCGCGTCTATGAGAGGCGCGTGGAGGCGCGGCGCCGGGGTGTATCCCCGCTGCTTCGAGAAGTGAAGGCACGCCGGCAAGAGCTCAAGGGCGATCTTAGGGCAGTATGGAGGGAACGACTGTCGCAACCCAGGTCCGGGCCCGCCACAATCGCGGCGGTAAGACCCCTTTTTGAGGAGTGATTGGATAGGCGTCACGGCGTCCTTAACCTACCGCATGAAGTTTCGGGAGGTACCTGTGTCTGATAAGGGGGAGGAAACGCCTGGGTGTCACCACTGCGAGGATCACCCAGAGGACAAGGTGGAGCATATAGTGCAGGACTGCCCCGCTTGGAAAGCACCGCCGTGTCCTCACGGCGGCGATAGTCGGAGACCTGTCGCGCCCGGCATTGGTCGAGGCCATACTTCGGGGCGAGACGGAGTGGGAAGCGGTAGCCTCCTTCTGCGAAGCAGTCATGCTCGCGAAGTAGGAGGCGGGCCGCAGAGGACAGCATCCTCCCTTCACCCCAGCTGCAGTGACGGACGTCGGCAGACGATCTCCGGCCACCGTAGGCACGGGCACGTGGGTGGCGAGTAATGAGCGACTCGCTGTCCGATCATGGACCAGGGGTCGACGGCGTGTTGTGTTCCACGCGCGCCTCAAAGAGTGTCAGGTCAGCATGATGACGGGGCCCCCCTCTAGAGACTTCTCATTACCGTGACCCCGGAACGTAAAGGGCTATTGAAGGACACCGTGGATTTACCGCTAAAAAAAAAGGCAATGTAACTCTAGGGCCCCATGGTTACATTTGCTACGGGCCCCGCACCGGCTTTATCCGGCACTGCAAGCACCCATTAAAAAACGTGCGGGTCCAGCGACTTGAGCATATGTACCAAAGGGAGCCACCCGCGCAACTAAATCGCGTGCTCTGCGGCGCGCGCGGGTTACTCGCGCATGTTACTTGAACAGTTTTAGACGTGCGTAAGTTTCATAATTCCGGCAAAATTACATTTTTAACAATGTTTTTAAAAGAATTTTCGTTCGTCGAGACATCTTGACTCGATTAAGACATAAAGCTACCGCGCGAATAGCATGCACATGTAACTTTTGACCACAAACAAATAACTTGTACATACAGCTTGCGCAAGTAGCCCGCGTCTTTACTTGCTCCAGTTATTTGCAACATTTACACATTTACACGCGAGTAACTTGATCAAGTAGCTTGCGCATGATACTCGCGCGGTAACCCGCACCCTTACTTGCGCGGGTTACATGCACCGTGTACAAGCACGCTTAGAAACCGAATTTATTTCATCACCACTGCTCTCAAAATGGTGAAGGGAAATGTCGTGTGAAAACCAGCATGTCCTAGAAATATAGGTCATGCTGGTGCTGGTCATGTGGATGCTATCTTCCAACCCGCAATCGGCCCGCGTGGCGGCCCGTGCCCTCTTACAGAGAAAAGGCCTAGACTGTGTCCCAGCAGTGGGAACATTATGGGCTGATAATGTAGTTGATAAAAAACTTTTTCAAAAAAAATGTAACCGACTTCAAAACAACCACAAAAAAAGTTCAAAATAACCTACAAAAAAACTTTTCTTTCGAAAGTCGGTGACTTTATTTTTTATTTCATTGACTTTGTGTCACCGACTTTCTAAAGAAAAGTTTTTTTGTAGGTTATTTTGAACTTTTTTTGTGGTTGTTTTGAAGTCGGTTACATTTTTTTTGAAAAAGTTTTTTATTTTATCCTTTTTAGTTTCACTATTCAACCCAAATTATTGTCAAATACATAATTTTCTTACATGTGCACTAAAATGTTGTAATCCGTAGCACCGGTAATAACAACGCCCATGTATGTATGTACACAATGAGCTAAAAATATTTACTACTGCACCAAACTAAATGAAAATTTTATGGGATCAAATGGCAGATATACTGTATCGAACAAAAAAGAATCATCGAAATCGGACCAGAAACCTCGGAGTAATCGGTGTAGACAAAGTTGAAAACTTTTTAGGTTTTTGTTGTTTTTTGTTGATTTTTCAAAAAGTGCTAGTCCGATTTCGATAAAATTTTAATGGAACCATTTCGGAAGTATACCCTATCCAACAAAAAAAGAATTTTTCAAATCGGTTGTGAAACGACGGAGTTATGTCCGAACAAACATAAAAAAAAAAAAAAAAAAAATACAAACATCCGAATTGAGAACCTCCTCCTTTTGGAAGTCGGTTAAAAACACGTGTGACTCAGATATATAATAAATAAGTTTTAAATATACGAGTATGTCTGTCAATGCAACGACACTCCAAGTTAGACCCAAAAACATTAAAATAATTCTTCGGTAATTAAAAAAGAATCCAAGGTAAATAATAGGGCAATGTCCTTCACACGACCGTGATAAGGGCACGTTAAAACCAGGAAGCATTTATCCATAATAATAGCGAGTCCCCAGTTAATTGAATGGAACATAAAGATATATTTATCATACCTATGACGTCAGGTTGAAGGTCCTGATGACACTTAGGTACGTCCCACGTCCCACCGCCGCCGAGTCCCGCGTCCCGCCGCCGCCGCCGCGATTCTACAGCTATGTGACAACCCTCGCGTACTCTCACTTAGACGAGTAATTAATTATGTTCACACCCTGGCGATTTGTAGGGCTGTCACGAAACATTGTAGAAAGTTGTAGTAGTTTTGTTAATAACCGCCTTCAAAAAAAAGTAGGTCTTTGAGAAGATGTCTTTTTTTTTCTTAGCGTGGTATAATCGTCAAATGAGTCCTATTCCTGGGCGGGGCGGGAGGGACTGTCAGACTTGTACTAACCAAAATCCACGGTGATTCTTCAATAGCCCCACTATCCAAGGTCACGGTTACCTAATGAGACAGTCTCGCGACCCCGGCAGGGTGACTATATCCTTACATCCAAACTAATATTATAAATGCGAAAGTAACTCTGTCTGTCTGTTACGCTTTCCCGCTTAAACCTCTCAACCGATTTTGATGAAATTTGGCACAGATAATCTTTAGACTCTGAGAAAGAACATAGGCTATCAAAACACCACGCGGGCGAAGCCGCGGGCGGAAGCTAGTATTAAATAAAAATATCTGTTAGAACTATTTGATAATTTCGCGATAACCTGTATCGAACCCAGCTCGCAGCTGAATTTTTCGTTTCCTTAAAAATATCTTTGTGAAGACGCGACGCAGGCGTTATTGCGTATAAAAATATAACTTTTGTATTAGATAACGACTTTATATAAAGTCGTTATTACAACATTGATTTGATTGTAATATCAGACATGTTGGTTGGTAAGTAGTTTGAAACACTACCAATAGATGGCGCAACGTGTAAACAGCGTTCAAAAAACCAGGTAACGAGAAAATCAGCTTCGAGAGTAGTGGTTGCGATGACCTAATGGAGTATCTATCCAAAAGACGCAGGTTCGAATCCTGCTTGCAGCTGAATTTTTCGTTTCCTTAAAAATATCTTTCAGAAGACGCGACGCAAAAAATATAACTTTAACATGTATAGGTATAAATATGTAGGTACATTAAATTAAAATTCCACAAAAGGGAATGGCAGATGCCAGTGATACCAAACGCGATGGGTATCTCATAAGTACGCGTACTGTCCTCCGTTCACCTTGAATCTTAGACCGTGATAGCTCCGGGCTAAGATCTATTTCAATTTACTAGAGATTGGAACATAACTTCATTTCAGCAAAAGGTTACGGCGACTGTTGTTAAGAAGTAAAGCCTGTGTATCTCGAATACTTAAAAATAGACAGACAGGAATCTTTACTCTTGATTGCTACTCAAAATGGAAGCGAGCCTAATAGTACACGGTTCGCGCAGTGTTATTTGACTGGCCTGTTGGTCTAGTAGACTGGCCTGTTGGCTAGTGGTTAGTAACCCTGACTGCTATACCGGAGGTCGTGGGTTCGATTCCCACCCAGGACAAATGTTTGTGATGAGCACGATCATTTGTTCTGTGTCTGGGTGTTATTTATCTATTATATGTATGTATTTAGAAATATGTAAGTGTGTTTATCAGTTGTCTAGTACCCATAACACAAGCTCTGCTTAGCTTGGGACTAGATGGCGTTGTGTGATAGTTGTGGAATACTATTATAATTATAATATTATAGTGGTTGAGCGATCGACTGCTGCGCAGCGTGTGGCGGGTTCGATCCCCGAACGGAAAAAATATTTGTATAATAATAATATTCCACAACTATCACACAACGCCATCTAGTCCCAAGCTAAGCAGAGCTTGTGTTATGGGTACTAGACAACTGATAAACATACTTACATATTTCTAAATACATACATATTATAGATAAATTACACCCAGACACAGAACAAATGATCATGCTCATCACACAAACATTTGTCCTGGGTGGTAATCGAACCCACGACCTCCAGCATAGCAGTCAGGGTCACTAACCACTAGACCAACAGGCCTGTCAACTGTATGACCTGCAAGTAGTTGTTCCTGGTCTGGGTGTTTGTGTATATGAGTTTCTATGTTCGTAAACGCACCCACGATACAGGAAGAAATTTCTAATGACAAAGTTAAAAAAAAAAAGAAAAACAATTGTCGCACATTTGTGACATCCATGTCACGGGACCTAACCGTGGCCCTGGAACGGCTAAAGGGCTAGTAAAAGATCACCGTGGATTTTATTCAGCACGAGTCTGACCATAGTCAGTTCCTCCATTCACCAAAATAGTCTACACTCTCTGGAGTCTAGAGTTTAATTTCATTTATACTTCATTATGAACAAATACAGTTTGGTATGACGCGGACGGATAAAACCACTCCTATGACGAATGTAGATGAACAAATCGTTACCATATGTACATAAACAAGGTGGCAATTATTATTTTTTTAAGGTGGAAAAAAAAAGCTTTTCCCGTGAATTTTAGCAAAAGCGTAGGTGCGTAGCGTGCCAACCTTGATTCGTGCAGGCAACCAATTAAATAAAATTAAAAACTTACCTCGCATGAGACGCGTGACGCAACGGTATTTATTATACGCACTTACTCTAAATGATTCACTATTTCATTGATATTTTACTGGTGTTGAAAGGTCAAATTTATTAGTTACTAATTTTGAGTATCAGGAGGAATTCACTAGCACCTTTAATTTTTTGAATTTTGATGAGTGATTATCCGTGTTCACACACGTAGCCACACTTAGTCCTAATGGTTCCTTGATCCTATGGTTTTCATCAGATCGTCTGTCCACCTTGTGGGTGGACGTACGACACGGCGCTCGCGTAAATATTATTGCAGATATTTTTAATTATTAAGATGTTTCGTAAATATTCTCTGATAACTTTTAGACGAGACGATTACCTACACGTTACGGCGTACACGCTGAATTAGTTTAGATAACTTACAAATATAAGTTTTCTACTAACATCAACAAACTAAGCTCACGAACCGTTTACCAAGAGGGGTAATTTCCGTTTTAAAAGTATTCTTGAAGAGAAATGAAAGTTTACCGGCTCATAGATATATAATGCAGCTTTACTTTGTTTGACAGATTAATTTATAAAAGGAACTGACTATAGAAACTTCCAGATATTAAAACTTATTGATAAATAAATATTTTGTTTTGTTAGTTTGAAATCATTTAAAGTTGAGGGTAACTTCATAGGTCAAAAGGTTAACAATTTTGCCTGCCGGGGTTGCGCTACTGTCTAAATAGTTAACCGTAACCCTGGAATGTAAAAATAAGGAAACACTGAACTACACTATCTACATCAGAGTGTCAAGTCAGTCGGCAACACTGCCCCACTCTACAGCCGTCATTGAGGGCAGTCGCCCCACATTCCGTCCGCTACCACACGTCGGACTCCGGACGTTTTACGAGAGGTCTGTCCAAAGGTTTATCACTATGACAGATGTCATTTAATGGGCAATGAAAATTATGTGTTATTACAGATTAATTTCGGTCTTTATTGCGTTTTTGTTGGTTATTGGGAAGTAGAATTAAGGAATCTTCTAGATTGATGATAGTAATTGAATTCTTGACGCATTTCGCCACGTTTTGAAGATCTTTCGTCGTCATCATTATCGTTTCTGCTTACTGTTTACTTGCTGTACACTGAGTGAGTTCACAAGGGCCACGACTTATTGTGTAGCATGTAAGGATTAGTTTAGTATATTTTAAGTTACTTTGTCGCATTAGATTATTAGGTATCTGTAATGACAAGGAAACATGTGTTTCAACCTGGTATCCTATATCACCGAATATAACAAAAAGTTTTAGTTGTTGTGTTGGGTCGTGGGACTGTAAAGCCAGGACAGAGTGACCCTGGAAGATGAAGGAACACAATGAATTCCATTAGTCTGTAATAGGTCTGACAGTTCATTCTACACTTAACCCAGTGCGGGAGGGTGATCTAGTCTCCTCTAAAAAATGTACTTTTTCGAAACATTTATTACATCATCAATACGACAAAGTAGAAGTTCTTTAGCTGGAAAACAATATAGCAAATTTCTGCATCAATACATAATTAAAATAATAATAATATTCCACAACTATCACACAACGCCATCTAGTCCCAAGCTAAGCAGAGCTTGTGTTACATGGGTACTAGACAACTGATAAACATATATTTCTAAAAACATACATATTATAGATAATTACACCCTAATAACTATAGCTACACAATGTAGGAACATTCGACTACGCACGTGTAGCTTAATCCTCAGTATATACTACTAATATCAGTGTCAATTACTGTTCCTCCCTGTACAATCAGTACATTGGAGCTGTCATCTGCCGGTAACAATAACTACCAAGTCACTGACAGACATTCGGTAACAGCGTTATACGCGAATGTATTATTTCTTCGACTGGTGTGGAAGGATCTACGCAGTAGTCTTTTATTGAAAGATAGCAGGGATATTGAAAAGTGAATTCTCACCACGAATTTCTCTTGAATAGTGGATGATTTTTTATTTAACCACAGGCTTGCGTCTAGAACATATTCACTCTTGACTTATAGACCCTGAAGTTGCATCATCAGGAAACAAAGACCCCGGCAAGGAATTCCACTCCTTGCGGCATGCATTTAAAAAAAAAATCACATACACAAATTTTATTTTAATACAAGACAATCTATATCTATTTTTCTTTATAAACCAGAAAATCTGGATAAATTCTATTTATCTTTATTTACCATAGTTAAAATTTCACACCATAAAATAATATATCTTTCTTTACCCTTTTTCGTGGTCGTTTTTGAAGTCGGTTACATTTTTTTTTAAAGTTTTTATGAATTGAACATTCTGTAAGCTAAAGAGTTAGATTGTTTATTTGAAAGAACTTATCTCTGGAAATACAAGTCGATTTTGTAAAAATACATATTATTTTAAATGCCACATTGAACAGGGATGTTACTACGGTATGACACTCAGGAGTCGAACAGTGATGACACAAGGAACAACGGTAGTCTTAAAAATAACATATTTCTGATACACGCTGTATTGTACTTAGTGTCTACTATTCAGGTAACCATTCCAGGACATATATTGACAGGTAAAGGACACCTAGACAAAACAAAAATAGGTTATTTCTGTAAGGCTTACCTTCTCATATATTTATACATTTCATATTTTCCCGGAAACTTCTAGACTTTCAGGTGACTGCCAGATACGATAATAATGAACACGTAAGGTTCTAGCTACTGTAATATGCGTAGAAATAATATTTTCAGCGAAAACATCAGGAATTAACATCACCGACACTTCGTCCCTCTTGGAAATCGAACCCAAAACTTTTCGGTCACAATAAAGGTAGGAAAAGAAAGCTTTTAGAAAAGCAGCTACCCATACTATGTGTTTTAACTATTAATAGAATTAGATTTGTTTATTTAGTTGACTTCTGATTTTTTATCGTGGTAAAATGATCAAATAAGTTCCCTGGGCGGCACGGTAAGGACTGTCAGACTTGTACTGACTAAAATCCACGGTGTTCCTTCAATAGCCCTGTAAGTTCCAGGGTCACGGTTACGGTTACGAGACTTTAAATTGGTGGACAAGTCTCACTGTGAGTGTCCATGACTCGGCACCGTAGGTCATTACTGGTAGGACGCACTTATTGAAGACTTTAGTCTTTAGGCACTGTGGTATGGACGACGAGAAGACCTGACGAAGTTTACCGAATGCTGCCCAACCCAACCGAATCCTTCTGCTGGCTTCCCCTCAAAGTTGTTTCTACCCAACCGAACTGTGTGCTCCAAGGTAGACGTATTCTTGAACAACTTCAGGAGTTACACCAACAACATCTAACGTAATTAACGCACACCCTCAGACACCCCAACTAGAATATTATGTTATAATCATAATACATATATTGAATTTTTAATTTAACATGTAAATGCATTGTTATTAACTAAATTAGTTATTTTGCAGAAAGGTTTATTTTTCTCAAGTTGTCTGAGAGTGAGACGTGATGCCCTAAGGGCAGATTTTTTGGGTGCTTCTTCTGGTGCCCCCCTCAGTCTTGATGCCCTAGGCAATTGCCTAATTTGCCTTGGGGTTAATCCGTCACTGCATATCACGTTTGGATGTTTTAAGACTGCTGTGCGTCCGTCACGTCATCGTCCAGGTCCAGTTGAAAACCAGCGTCGAGTAGGTACTAGCTACTCGACAATTCGCTGAACTGGTCCCATTTGGCGTAGCCGTGGGACACACAATGTTATATTTTGCTATGTTTCGTTGTATGTACATGTTTTACTTTCTTGTTTTTTTTTTTCATTCTTTTTCATTTATTTGTTTATATTGTGTGTACCGCCGCGGTTACCCAAATAAACGTTATTCTTTCTTTTCTTTTCTTTCTTTCTTCTTTATTTTGTATTGAATGACGGAATTTGTATTAATACAAATAAAATTGCACTTTTAAGTCTTGTTGCCTTGATTTATGGTCTATCTTAGTTTGTTTTGACTGTACAGGGGTAATGTGACTATAATTTCCGTAGTTTTAATTATTTTTGATAAAAAATTACCTTTAGTAAAAATGATAGAAATCGATTCAATAAACTATTCTGAACAAACTAATTTCAGGATGTGCGTTAATTATGTTACATGTTGTATGTACTCGTATAATACACAGAAACCGTTAAGATTTACGCACCAAAAGTTTCATACATAGAAACACATAAAAACGAAGAGGCTTTAATAAAGAAACGGAACCTTTGACAAGGTAGCTACACTCACACAGGACCATATTTTCTTTCTAGCATTACCGTAGATAAGCCGATTTACAAATGTCTATGATCTTGAGATTTTTAGTTTATAAGAACCGTAAGGAACTTAGGATTACCGTGCTTTGAGGTCAACTTACTCGCAGTTCTTTTTGACCTTGAAAAATATGAGACCGTGGAAATATTACCCGTATAACTGACTAAGGGTTCTTTTATACATAAGCAGGTTGTCTGAATAGACATATGTTATTTTATGCGCTCGCATTTTAATCGACATTGCGCGTAGAATAAGCATGCTAAAATGGAAGTGGGCCGGCCACGTTTGCAGACGGACAGATGGTAGATGGAGCAAACATGTGCTAGAGTGGAGACCGCGAATGGGCAAACGTCCTGTGGCAAGATGGGTGCAGACTGCCCAGGACCGGGAGGGTTGGCGCTCTTTCCGGGAGGCGTACATCCAGCAGTAGACGGCAATAAGCTGATAATACCACTTGGCAGATTTGCCCGTATCTTGGAAAATGATGAACTGCAATTCAAGAAGCACAAGATTTTGAGTCTAGCCTTGGGATTGGTGGAAGCGTCTTTCCGACTGAATATTTCTCTGGTCATCATTTATTTCTTCTTCTTTCATCTTTAGCCAAGCGATGCTGAGTGTTGGTCTCCTAAACATTCAATCTTTCGAGTATCGGAATTTTTTTAACCAATTTTTTTACGGAAATTCCAACAAGATCTTTTGTCCACCTCATAAGTTGGTATATTCTTCCGCCCATGGTTTCCACTCCAACACATTAATGATGTGATGGTACCATTTTATTGAATAAGCAACTCAACAGTGTTGAGACATTGGAAAATCACAATATAAAAAAACATGATAAAAAACATAGTTTAGTAACCTTGTCTTTTTAAAACTTCAATTAGTAACAGTAAAATTGGCTCTACTTATACTACTGCCTTTCGAAAGCGCACGTTCAGTTATTTTATGTTTTACTTAGTAACCCCACAACATTGTAATACTCATTTCAGTTCATCGATTTAAGCTCAAAGACCTTTTTTATGGCTTTAGCTCCCAGAATCAGATAGGTTCGCTCTCTCAGTCTCCCGTCGGTAATAAACACCCTGTACATAAGATAATCGTACACAAAGCAAGTACAGGGTGATTCGTGTATCGGTTAACAGTCCAGTGGGTCCGCTTTTCACAGAAATGTTGGCAAATATATGAATTTGTAAAGGTTTTGGTAAATAAATCATATATGAATGTTAGGTGTGACGTTATTTGGTTACTGAGCCTTTATATTACTTACTTACGTACGTAAATTAGTACTAATTGTTTCACGGGACTGTCTCATTACGTAACCGTCACCCTGGAACGTAAAGGGCTATTGAAGGATCACCGTGGATTTTTAACCGACTTCAAAAAAAGGAGGAGGTTCTCATAGTCAGTACAAGTCTGACAGTAGCTCACGCCCCACACTGGGTAGCAAGTCTCATTTGATGATTTTACCACGATAAAAAAGTGCTAATTGTTACTAATTTTGTAGTTTTTAGTCCTATTTAATTAAGGTTCATAAACTTTAATCATAATTCAATTAACACTACTGTTGTTATAGAAAATACACACTAACTCATAATTTTGACACGTCAGTAATTTTCGTTCCAAAAACATGGGTATTAATTGCGTGTTGAGTGAAGTCGCGTTCGTCATAATTTAAATTTAGTTATAGTTAAACAAAATAGCAAATAGAAAAATATCGCGTTTCCAAAATAAAGTATCGCGCACCAAAAGTTCATAAGCTCATCAACACTGAAAACTATGCGGAAAAGAATAAAAATTGTTTTTTGGCTTCCACCGAACACAGGATTAAATAAAAGAACTTTTTAACTTACTTTTAAAACTAAAGGAATGTTTTCTTTGAAGTACTTACGTCTAATAAAAAAAGAAAAATAGGTAATGAAGATTTTCTTTTTGTTTGCCTCTAACATCTTTTATTAATGCTTCGCTGCCAACCTAATCATTAAACTGGGGGTCATTCATGACAATGTTTCCGAAGTCGCAGGACTGTCTTAAAAGGAGACCGCGACCCTGAAACGCAAAGGGCATGAAATAACAGCGTCGTTTTTAATTTGTAAGAACCTGATAGTCCATTTTCTCCACCAAGGGCGCGGAGAGCCACGCGTACGGCTGGAGGGCCCATTTGACATCCCAAAAAGGCTAGTCATTTTAAAAGAAGAAAATTGGTAAAAGAGGCTTTTCATATTATAGTACCTACATACATAGTTATACCTACCTAAACATCGAATAATTCATTAAAATTAGGCTCCAAATCAATGCAGTAAATCAAAACAAAGCAATTGAACGATTCTTTTTAAAATCAAAACAAATCTGCGCGATCCATTTGAACGACCAGAGGGTGGAGGGCACACTTCACAGACAATTAGGCGCGAGTCACACTGCCCCCAGCAGGACAATGGCGGCCCTTATCACCGAGCGAGCCACTGCTTTCTGCTAGCCTCACCTCGGCTTTATAGCCGTAGGTATAGATGCGGGCCATGAAGTTTAATCTTTTTTTTCCCGCCCCAGGGCGGAGCGGGAGGAACTCTCAGTCTTGTACTGACTACAATACACGGTGAATCGTCAATACCCTTTATAACACGTTTGCTCGTAAAAGGTATAACACGTCGTATGACATATGTGCGGTTTGACAATTACAGCCTCTGCTTTCTTATAGCCCTCACCTACGGCTCGGGCTAGCAATATCGCCTCAGCTGTAATTTTCAACTTACCGCACTTATATTATAACATAATTACTATTACGTTCATGTGTCAGCGGTTACCTGATGAGACAGTCCCGCAACCCCTAAGGTCCCCCCTTTTTTTTCGTGGTAAAATCATCAAATGAGTCCTCCCACCCAGCGCAGGGCGGGAGGGACTGTCAGACTTGTACTGACTAAAATCCACGGTGTCCTTCAGTAGCCCTTTATGTACCGGAGTCGCGGTATACGTGTGTCCCGTGACCCCGGCAGGCATTGGCCCTCTAAAAGGGGTAGGTCCCCCCTTAGGGCCAAAGCATTCCGGGGTCGCGGGACACCCGTCAGATGAAATTTAACAGGCAATACCCCTGCTCTATCGTAGGTGCGTTTAAAAACATCTAAATATTTATTCTGTGTGGGAATTGAACCCGCGATACCTATGTCGATCACTCAGCTACTGTGCCAACTAACGAAATGTCAGATTCGTAGATTAATTTTTCAGTTAGATTATTGTTTGAAGAGCATCAGCACAATAAAATTCATGTCAGTTCGGGGTAACAAGTGACGTGGCCAAAAAATCTACTAAATAAAAATAAGTCGGGTTTTCCTTCCTGACGCTATAACTCCAGAACGCACGAACCGATTTCCACGGTTTTGCATTCGTTGGAAAGGTCTCGGGCTCCGTGAGGTTTATAGCAAAGAAAATTCAGGAAAAAAAACGAATCCATCTGGTGGCGAAACGGAGTTTGCCGGGTTTGCTAGTCTGTTTTAAAATAAACATCTCTTGTAAATTATAACCTAGTATTAATTTAGTGGTCGCGAGACCTATCAAATTACCGTGACCCTGGAATGTAAAGGGCTATTGAAGGTCACCGTGGATTTTAGTCAGTACGAGTCTGACAGTCCCTCCCGAGCTGCCCTGAGTGGGAGTACTCATTTGATGATTTTAACACGTAAAAAATTATATTAATTTATTAGTCATTTTCTTTGATGTTATCTAACAACTTATCAATAGATATAATACATTTTTATTTTAATTAACGTTTGGTTCGCGTTTGACCACCATCTTGCCTCATGGTAAGCGATGATGTGGTCGAAGGTGAAGCATGCTTGCCTAGAAGTAACCTGTTCACTCCTGACTTGAAGACCCCAAAGTTATAGCAATCGGGGAACACAGAACCAGACAGAGAATTCCACTCCTTAGCTGTGCGTACAATAAAAGTATTGGCAAAACACTTTGTACGTGCCGGAGGGATGTCCACCATGTAATGGCATGTAACGATGGTCTTTTATTCCGTATATACTAATTCATTTAAATAATAATAATATTCCACAACTATCACACAACGCCATCTAGTCCCAAGCTAAGCAGAGCTTGTGTTATGGGTACTAGACAACTGATAAACATACTTATATTTCTAAATACATACATACTCGTATTATAGATAAATTACACCCAGACACAGAACAAATGACCGTGCTCATCACACAAACATTTGTCCTGGGTGGGAATCGACCTCCGGCATAGCAGTCAGGGTCACTAACCACTAGACCAACAGGCCAGTCAATCTCGTTCATTAATGTAGCATGGCTAGTAAAACAACATAGCATGCTTCCTGAATAAAATAAACATTTCCATCTTTGTTCCAATGATCCCAACTCTGCTCTAGTGGCCCCAACATTTTTGTATGACTTTATCAGTACATAGAGTGTAAATTAGAGGTATGGTACATTAAGCACGGCACGGCTGACCTTAGTATCACGGCTGGCGATGGTGCGGAAAATACACAGTTCTGTTAACTTTACATTTTTGCGCAAAACGTTTATTGGGAGCTGAAACCAAGGTCGACTATTGGTAAACTTTTTTTTTATATTATACGCGACGTAAAAGTAAGATAAATAAGTCGATTTTTAAATTGAAAATTGAAAGTCTGCATTACAAAATTTTCATAATCTTTAAATAGGTTAAAAAATGTCATAATCTAATATTATCGTATTGTGTTTTGCAAAAAACGAATGCTACTGTTTCCCAAACTAAGCTTGAGTTTGTATTTTGGATCTATTTTAATGTTATGGACTAATTTATTTCTTCAAGACATTTTGATTTTTCTCCAAATAATGGAACTAAAAACATACTTGTGTTTTCGGTCCAAATTCGGTGTATTTAATTACATCTTTGTTACCGAAACGTGATACCCGAATAAGCGGTATCCTATGTGCTACCCCAAAATATAATCTATCTCTGAGCAAAAATCATCAAATTCCATCCGATCGCTCTGACGTGATATGATTAAGAAACGTTCACCCAGCCACGTTCACCCAGCCGCCTTCTCCCATGGGAATTTTAAATTAAAGTTTGCCCTCCCACGGTATATGTTCTGTATCGTAGGTGCGTTTATCAAGCATAGAAACTCACATACACAAACACTCAGACGCGGAACAACTACTCAATGATCATTCAAATATTTGTTCCGTGCGGGCAAAGATGAATCAAACCGCGACAAGCTACGCGGCTGTAGATCGCTCAGTCACTCGCGTGCCGTCAAATGTAAAGTATCCTATTTGTTTATCCTACTTATAAACTACACCTGCGTACAATAAATCCAATAAAAGAAATGAAAGAGTAACAAAAATCCATCCATTTTAAAACATAGTTAAGATTAGATTAGATTTCTACATATTATCTATCACGGTCAACTAAGGTTCAATTCAATATAGCAACGCTCTAATAATTTCCCTTCGATGATTTAATAGTGAATCGTCAGCAGTTTAGCACATGTAACTTAGTAGATGTCAGTAATTTATCTAGCAACAGTAAGATATGCTCGTAAACTGCCTAGTGGGTGCTGAGTTGGCAGGATTCAATGCAATTGTGGGATACATCCATTTACGTTTGGTACTCTACAATCAACCATTTGTTATCCTAACTAGGAATAATATTTAACAAGCTGTTTCACAATTTGGGACCCATTAATATTAGTATTCATTTTACACGTGGTGCCAGACAACTAGCCTTCTCCCAGTTGTAATGTCCCTTTGTGCTTTTTGGCCTTGTTTTGTTCTGTCTCCTGCTTGCATGGAGGGAAGTGGAAACATATTTTTCCTATTCCTCCACGATTCTTTTCTGATTAATTTCGTTGCAGGATCCAAGACAGGTATATTCATTCACCGGGACACGTCGAGCTTCATTGTCTCGGCGCTTTTCTGGTGGTTGCCACTGTTGATTCTGGTTTCAGGAGTTGCAGTGGTTTGGGAATAGGGTGTCCCTTAAAAAAAGCTGTTTCCCGTGATTTCATCCCTACTGCGTTGTTCTATTGATCGAAGCGTAATATTATATACTCAATGAGCTTCCTCGATAAGTGGACTATGCAACATAAAAATATTCTTGAATTCGAACTAGTAGTTCCTGAGATTAGCACATTCAACCAAACAAACATGCAAATAAACAACCTTTTCAGTTCTATAATATTATAGCATAGATGTATCATTTTATACCAAGTAGCCACGTGGTCTACTTCTTACCAATTTGGACATTCTGTAAAATAGGTAAGAATGATTCGCTGGTTATTTGGTGAAACTGCCTGAATATAAAGACGTTGGTTGATAAGATGGTTCAAATTTAATTCGAAATAATCAATTCTTTTTTCATGAAAGTGGCTTAAGGTCAAACAAGTCAACATTTTTTCCATAGAAACTTCGTTGGGGTTTTACTCCACTATTTGACAAGGTACATCCAAAATTAAACATGTTATCGTTTTGTCTCATTATTAATTTTGTCTGTACGGAAGCAGAATTGTAAAATATGAAGCTATTAAAAAGTTACGAGCTTCTAAAGATTCGTTTTTTTGCTAATTTTAACACAACTTTAGGTGTAAATTAGAAGCTAAAGAAGCATCAAATTTCCAAAACGAAGTCCGTACCGACACAGCAAATTTATCGAAGAATTTAATAAATTTTATTTGAAATAAATTGGTGCAGTGGTTTTCTCATAAAACCCCAACTTCCAAAGGCTTTTTCGTATTTTTTTACGCGCGCCTTTTACTCTGAATGATCGTGCATCTCACTGAATAAGTTTTCCCCTGTTTTCTCCACGGGGGGATGACCCTCGCGCACACATGAACAATATGGCTCGATTTCCGGTGAAATATCATGGTTTTTGACCATGCCTGCCAGTGAGTTCGAGCTCGCGACTAGCGCCGCCTTAAGAGCTTATAACTTCGTACGCAAATGGCAACTGAAGGTACAAATAAACAGATAAAAACCCCAGGCAACATTTCCGAAAAAGGGGGATAGTTCGTCTAAGTTTGTATTAATCTCACAAGAAACATAGCTTGTTTTATATAAAACAGCTCATGCTATGCATCTATAAATCATCCCTAACCCACCAAATTAAATCTAATTGAATCCGTAATAGATTTTCAAAGACATGATGAACACAAAAATTGTGGAGCTTCTACGTCCGTCGAGAGGCAAGCAATCAGATCAAGATGATCTTAGCTTTGATCTCTTGATTATTCCTTGAATTATAATTTCTAGTACGTTTCCCTTTTTTACTTGAGACGGTTTTGGACTTAAGACGCGTTTCGATTAGGCAAGTCTTGAACTAATACTTTTTCGTTTGGACACATAAGCTGAACTGCTAACTGAATTAAACTGAGCAGGCAAAAAAAACCACTAAACCAAGTTTTATGATTTTTATGGGACCATATACGGAACAAACAACATCGAACATTAAAATAATCATACAAATCGAATCAGAAACCTAGGATAACTTGGTTGGTTTTTTTTATGACACACTTTTTTTAGTTCAGTATTTATAGTTTGTAGATAAGTAAAAATAGTAGATTCTTTAACTTATTTTAAGTTTAGTCACAATGTGTGTGTTGAAGATAAGGATGGCTTGATAGCTTAAGAAAACAAAAGACACACACTTTTTGCCGAGTTTATTAATCTAGCTGGTTCTAGCTAACACATTTTTTCGGAGTCCTTTTTAGCATGACACATAGCCAGAACAAAAGCATAAATCTAATAAAAAAGAAACTTAAAGGTAAAAAAAACTTTTTCAAAAAAAAATGTGACCGCCTTCAAAAACAACCACAAAAAAGGGTAAAATAACCTACAAAAGTTTTCTTTCGGAAGTCGGTGACTTTTTTTATTAATTTCATTGTCTCTTTTGCCACCGACTTCCGAAAGAAAAGTTTTGTAGGTTATTTTACCCTTTTTTGTGGTTGCTTTTGAAGGCGGTCACATTTTTTTTTGAAAAAGTTTTTATTTTACTCTTTTTAGTTTAAATATTCAACCAAAATTCTTGTCAAATACATCATTTTCTTACATGTGCACTAGAATTTTGTAATCCGTAGCACCGGTAATAACATCGTTAATATCTCTTTAATTCATTCCCTATCTCAAAAACTACTGAACCGATTTTGATGAAATTTGCAGTATTCCCTAAGTTGAACGATACCTAGTACAACAAAAAAAGAATTACTTGAATCGGACTTGTAGTTCCGGAGTTAAGCAAACACAAACATAGTTTTCTTACTTCAGGAGTTGTACCTTCCATCATCAGCTCAGGTACATGAGATGATGATTTCCATACGCAAATACTTGAATTACTTCATAAGATTTGCGAAAAACTATGTGTCAGCCAATAAAATTTGAGGGTTGCCCTCGATTTCTCCAAGATCCAATCATCAGATCTTGAAATGGTGACAATGGGACCACACGGGAAGCACCAGCTTTCGAATAAAAAAAGAATCATGAAAATCAGTTCACCCAGTCGCAAGTTATGAGGTAACAAACATAAAAAAAAAAAAAAATCAGTCGAATTGATAACCTCCTCCTTTTTTTGAAGTCGGTTAAAAAGAGGTTGGTTGCTGGTCGCCAACAGTGTGAAAAGTTGACACTTGACTTTTGCATTGGGTGTTGCGGGTTCCGCAAATATTTAAAATATGAGTTACAAATTAAATGGTTGTTTCGAGTAGTATAATATGCATGCATGTATAGCACCCATGATACAGGAGAAACTCCAAGTGTGAGGGAAGGTTTTTTTTTAATTTTCATTCAAATTCTCGTTTATTTTCAGCAACGTAAATTACGTTCATGCGTAATTAACTCACTCCACAATACAAATTAAGTTACTAAACCCTGTGAGAGCTACTTTCTAACAAATAAAGAACCATAGCAACGGAGTCACTTCATGCATGAATTGAAAAAAGAAAAAAACATCCTTCGCATCTAAACCGATATCGGTTTTCGATACCGTAAGTGTGACGAAAATTGAATTTCGTTTTGTAGCTGGATCTCGATTTCTCAATCGCCTAGTATTGTTAATAAAGTAATAGTTAAAAAAATAGATGTGACACTCGGAGACTGCCGCGGTGAAGCTATTGCATAACATTTTTATATTTTGAAAGAATAAAATCGCCTACCGCGTATGTTTAACGAGAATATAATTTATTTAAAATGTTTGTGGTGCACTACTGTATTATAGAACTTCTTTTTTGTATGAGAATTTTATGAGTAGGTTTCATTGTGAAAACTCCTTTTGTAGCTGGCCGTTTAGAATCTGTAAGAAAATGTAAATTGTCTTGACGGATATTTTTATCATTGCCAAAGTCTCCCGAACTGAAACGACGTTAGACGATGCGTGGTGTCAGGTTTTTTCGTTAGGTTTTTGGGAAAATTCTTGATTTGGTCGTCACGCCGCGCCGCGCCCAGAGCTCGCTCGCTCGCTCGCTCGCGATAAAAGCTATGCAATAGCTTAAAAAGAAAACTTGAAAACTATTTTTGTCGATTCTAAATAGTCTATTATAGGTAGAAACGTCAAAAAGACCGGAGGCCTCAGCACGACTTTTCACGTTTGACCTTGACTCGATGGCGATGCCTGCCAATTGATTGCATAAATATTCAGTTCAGTATTTTTATTTTATGAACATTTTTCGCTTGTTGTTTACATGGACGATGTTATTACAGGTTCTCGTGCACATGTGTAAGAAAATTATGTATTGACAACAATGATATTTTTAATATCATTGATTGACAAGAATTTGGATTGAATATTTGAACTAAACAGGATAAAATTTTATATAACTTTTCTCTCGGAAGTCGGTGGCAAAAAAGTCTATGAATTATAAAACAAAGTCACCGACTTTCGACAAAAAGTTTGATGGTTTTTGAAATGTTTTTTTTTTAAGTATACCATACAATGAACGTCGAAAATACATCATCAATTACGTTGCAGGTAAAAAACGGAAATCATGTGCTAAGTCCTCGGTGGTTCGGTCCTTTAATTGGGTACAGACTAAATGATCTTCAAGGTTACCTTTCCTTGATTAACCACTTCTTGAAATAGGCGACTATGTTACCTATAATAATTAGCTCAGTCAAGTTTTTACCCGACTGCGCGACGCAAAGGAGGGTAATGTGTTTATCAGTCTATGTATGTATGTATGTATGTTTGTTTCTATGTGGCGTTCTAGAGACCCAATGCGTAGGCCGATTTTGATAATTCTTACGTCAATCGATTCGTCTTAGCCTTGCGAGTGTCACTAAAGACATGACAGTAATCAAAATTCACCACAGCGACAACCAGACGCCATATTGTCAAAATGAAAAAAAGAAACGTCCATGAAATATGTCATGTGGGGTATCGTTGAATAGGTATTTTAAAATCATCTTTAGGTTCACTTTATCATTTTTCATTTTAAATAATAGTTTAGGATATATAACGATTTAAAGTTATTTAACAAAACAATAATTCTCGCTAATTTTCTTACATAATTGATTTAAGTTTTTAGTTCTAGTACTCAATATAAACGATATACAAACAAAAAAAAACAGTGAATAAGCATGACGAACGATGGTAAAAATAATCTGTACACAAGCTCCAAGGAACTACTTTGGACCGAGCTGTCGTTGACTTAAGTTCACGCATTTTTGCTAAAGGTCATATCAAGCATAGCTTTGAGCCGAATTAGGTCTCTAGAGAGACTAATCCACACAAATATTATGAAATTAATGCGAAAGTAACTGTCTGTCTTTCTGTCTGTCTCGCTTTCCTGCTAAAACTACTGAACCGATTTTAATGAAATTCGGTACACAGATAGCTTAGAGCCCGGAGAAAGGACATAGGCTTTTTATTGCGGAAAGGGGGTTTGAAGGGGTTAAAAAGGTGGGTGAAAGTTTGTATGGAAGTATTGTCATTTTTAAAGCTAGAATGGTGAAACTTTAACATACAGGAATGACGTCTTTGGAGTTATTCAGCCTGCTGAGCATTCTCTTTTGACGTATGAAGATCAGAAAATGAAGATCTGGAACACCTGATGTGGAACTCCACGAGCCCATCAGCTACACTATAAGATAATTATGAAGGAATGACTTCTTAGCAACAGTTGTTCAGCCTGATGAGCACTCTCTGTTGAAATATAAAAATTGAAGATCTGGAAAACCTGTTGTGGAATTCCAAGCGCCCAGCTGCACTATAACATATAGGTACAGGAATGACGTGTTAGCAAGAGTTGTTCAGCCTTATGAGCATTCTCTTTTGACGTATGAAAATTGAAGATCTGGAACACCTGATGTGAAACTCTAAGAGCCCACCTACACTATAAAATATATAGGAATGACGTCTTAGCACGAGTTGTTCAGTCTGATGAGCATTCTCTGTTGACGTATAAAAACTGAAGATCTGGAACACCTGTTGTAGAATACCAAGCGCCCAGCGACACTATAACATAATTAGGGATGGCGTTTTAGCACGAGTTGTTCAGCCTGATGAGCATTCTCTGTTGAAATATATAAAAATAGAAGATCTGGAACACCTGATGTGGAACTCCAAGAGCCCAGCTACAGGATATAGGAGTGACGTTTTTGCACAACTTGTTTAGCGTGATGAGCATTCTCTAGTGACGTATAAAAACTGAAGATCTGGAACACCTGTTGTGGAATTCCAAGCGACACTATAATATAATTAGGGATGGCGTTTTAGAAAAATTTGTTTAGTCTGATGAACACTTTCTGTTGACTTATAAAATCGAAGATCTGAAACACCTTTGTGGAACCCCAAAGCCCTGCGACCGCGACACTATAACAGATTTTTAAAAGTTGTTTAGCCTTACAAGAAATCCTGAGCCTGATGAGCAACCTCTGTTGTCGTATAAAATTGAAGATCTGGTACACCTGATGTGGAACTCCAACAGCCCAGCTACTTTATAACATAATATATAGGAATGACGACTTAGCAAGAGTTGTCCAGCCTAATGAGCACTCTCTGTTGAAGTATGGAAATTGAGATCTGGAACACCTGATGTGGAACTCCAAGAGCCTAGATACACTATAACATATACAGTAAAGACGTCTTAGCAAGAGTTGTTGAGCCTGATGAGCAACCTCTGTTGTCGTATAAAAATTGAAGATCTGGTACACCTGATGTGGAACTCCAACAGCCCAGCTACTTTGTAACATATATAGGAATGACGTCTTGGCAAGAGTTGTCCAGCCTAATGAGCACTCTCTGTTGACGTATGAAAATTGAGATCTGGAACACCTGATGTGGAACTCCAAGACCCCAGCTACACTATAACATATATATGAATGACGTCTTAGCAAGAGTTGTTTAGTCTGATAGTCATTTCCTGTTGACTTACAAAAATGAAAGATCTGGAACGTCTGGAATCGTCTCGCGCATCCCGTTGTTTTCCCGTCCCCAGGCTCTTAGAATTCGACGTTTCTGATTTTCGACTTTGACGATCCCGTTGTCGCTGGCATAAGCAACTGGATCCGCGTACCAAGTCGCGGGCAGAAGCTAGTCATCAATAGTTTAGAGCACCGCAAGATGATTAATAATTCCCACGATATTAACTCTTTCAATGAGATGTCTTTTAACGAACTCAATGAATAGTAACTAAAAAGTATGAAATAAAAAAAATAATTCACTCATTCACACTCACAGTCGGGGCCCATTCAAATTATACTAATCAAATCTTCCCAAGGGGCCCCGACTGAGTGTGAATGAGTGAATTCTAAACTACTAGGCTTGTTTCTTTCTTTTTAGTTTTTTTTTTAACGCAGTCGGGTTTTTTGTTTTTCGTTAAATTATTTTTTTTTTACAACTTTGTTAGGGGTCAGCTTCCAGTCTGAACATCATCATCAGCCTATAATGTTCCCACTGCTGGGACACAGGCCTCCTCTCTGAGAGAGGGAGTGGGCCATAATCCACCACGCGGGCCCAGTGCGGCTTGGTGGATGTGACATGTCTTCAAATTTTTGGTTTTAGTACATGCCGGTTTCCTCACGATGTTTTCCTTCACCGTTTTGAGAGCAGTGGTGATGAAATAAATTACAGAAAGTAATGCGCCTGGCGGGGTTCGAACCCACGACCTACAACTTGTAAGTCGGGACCGATACCACTGGGCCACCACTGCTCTCTGAACACTTCCAGTAGAATACTAGTAAGAGTCCATTACCAGAGATTAGCCATCTGCGCGGAAGGTATTACAATGCACCAGTGTATGCGCAGGCACAAGTGCACTCATTGTTACTTTACTTTCATAGGACGGCTATGCGACAAGACCAAAGAGAGTTCAGGTACAGGACCAACTGACCAACTGCTAGATACTTACTGAGATTTTAGAGCACCTTTTGCTCTATCCTGGAATCGAACCCAGGACTCAGCATTCGACCGCAAGAGTACATGGAGCAACAGCTTATCTGACCTCCACTAACCAATCACTGGATAAATCGATACTCCTTTACAATGTTAGTAGAGTATCACCACAGGTAATATCAGTCAGAGATCAGGCTGTAGGTAACAAATGTCAAAAATATATTAATGACAGCTAACGTTCTTTCCGAGCTACGAATGGATAGCACTAGGCATAATTATATGGATTGTCAATTTGTCACTATTTTACGAACATACATAGGATAACATGGCGATGTAATGGACCTACCACACGCACAAGCTTCACCACAGTTTTACCTGCGTGATTGGGCGTTCAGTGTTGCCGACACAGATATTTATACCTGGATAACGCAAGAGCCTACTTCACGTGCCAAAAATCCGTGCTTGTTTACGACCAAAAATCGTAAGTGGCCATTTTGGCGCTCGTCTAAATCGGTCCATCGTTAGTTAGACGTCAGTTTTAATAATAAAATGATCGTGTGTGTATTGTGCTGTGGGACGACGGGGGCACCGAAAGCGGGGGCGTATTTCAATCGATTTGATTTCCCATGACTAAATAGTCTTTGTGACGTCATAAAAGGTAGTCATAAAATGACTGGCTTGGTTTTCATACAGATCGTGATACTTGCGTTATCTTGGTAACTATATCTATATCTGTGGTTGCCGAAAGTGTATTGTTTTTTCTCGCGCAGGTAAAACTGTGGTAAAGCTTGTGTGTGTGGTAGGCCCATTAGCGTAATGACTGAGTAATTGGACTGCTGCACTGCGTGTCGCGAGTTTGATTCACGGAATACATTTTTGTATGGCGATGGCCTATAAGTAGTTGTTTCGAGTCTGGGTAATTGTTTATGTGACTTGAAAGCTTTGTAAACCCACCCACGAAACCACACACGAAACTGGAGAAATTCCTTAGTGTCAAAGTAAAGGGGCAAAGGTAATAAGGGTCAGGCAAAAATATAAAATGGTATGCTGGTTTTTATCTTATAATTCAAGAAATTTGCCTATTATTATTAGCCACGAGACCCCATATCATAATCCTACACTTAACGACAAAAAATACAATTACCGTCAAAAAAAAAAGACTAAAAATGTAACCCGAGCAGTGGTCACCAGCCAACCTTTAAATTGAATCGCACGCCAATTGAACTTGGGGGCCAAGTCAGCATTGTTTTACGTTAACGCAGAGAAAAATGACAGTTTTATGAAGGGACAATTAAATGTAACTCTGAATTAAATATATCATCAATGGTGTTACGATTTCAGTATTGGCGCCCAAACTGGGACTTTTTAGCTTGCTAAAATTGGAGGCCTTATCACAAGATTTCTGTGTATACTAGAATTATTTACAGTTTTTATTGTATGTAAAATTAAAAGCGCCTCTAGTGTTCGAATGAAGAAAAACAAACGTTTTTATAAACATTGCCCCACTCTAGAAATTTACGTGTACGGTCTGGATGTTTGGGTATGTGTGTACGTTCACAAATATACCCAAACATCCAGACCAGGAAAAACTACTTACAGATCATACAAATATTTATCAATGAGTATAATATCAAATAAACGTTAAAGTTCCCGTTTACGTTCCCGTCCCGTTTTAAATCACAGGCTTCAGGAATACCTACAGTATCAAATATTAGTAATTCAAAAAATATTTGAGGTAAAAATAGCATTAATAAGACTTTTCTAAAATAGTTGCTAGCAAATCATATCATATTAGAATAAAAAAAAAGGTTTCAACTACCCAAGAGGTTTTGTATCGTATTCCAATTCGTTTCACCGCAGCCATTTATAAGTATAAATGTTTATTATCTCACCATTTCATACTGAACTCAATGTTTTGTTGAAGACGCAAACAAAACAATCAATTTAATGTAGCCATTGTTGTCATTATACACTAGTCACCCGTCTGGTCACGTGGACATTTATAATTAATTGCAGGTGAGTGGAGAGGAGCTCGTGGCTAAATAATTACAGCCGCACAGGCCGATCTTCCGGGGTAAGCCGCGCTTGCCGAGGTTGGTCTGTGGATGGACCATCTGTCATAGCGAGTGTCCTCCGTGCCTCGGAAAGCACGTAAAGCCGTTGGTCCTAGCTATCATTTGTAGATCTTACAATAAATTGCCAAATTAAAATTACTCGACTTGTCTCCACCTCAAAAAACGTGATTTGAATGAAATGCAAGAACATCTAACAATATCATTGATTCATGAAAGTAATACGAAACATGCATAATACCAGTTATGAGTCGTTTGACTAGAGTTTGCAATAAGCATGACTTAAGTTCGTTTGTTACATAGTTCGCAGACTGAGCTGCGACAACTTGCAACAACTTAGTCGAGGTGCGGTTACTTGAACTTAGTACTTCTACATACTAAGAGAAAATGAGCTACAAACGAGACTTATGTTTTAAGTACTTGCTAAATTTAAAACCTTAGCATATCTAAACTTTTGACAAAATGACTGCCCGTCATCATAATATTGAAGATAATAGTACATTATGCAACGAGTGAATAAAGAGCGGATTTAAAGCGAGGGCCTTATATATGAATCAAGAGCAAGCGAAGGATTTTAATGACTGAATCACGACCGCAGGGAGTGATTCATGATGATTGAATCACGAGCGAAGCGAGTGATTCAAGTATTTAAATCCTGAGCGACGCGAGTGATTCAGGCCCTCGATTTAAATCCGTTTTATTCACGAGTTGCATACGATACTTTATACCATGACCACGAGAAAAATAATTGTTAAGCGATAATAGATAGGTATTTAACGAAGAAAAAAAAGACAAAGGTGCGTTTACAAACATCTAAATTCACATACACAAACACCCAGATCCGAAACAAATAACTGTAGATCATACGAAAATTTGCTCCGTGCGGGAATCGAACCCACTGCACGCGACGAAGTAGTCCAATCGCTCGGTCACTAAGCCAACAAATTGACATTAAACTCGGAACAATGTTTTAAATTAAGAGTAACATTATCCTAACAACACGGGGGCTGACGGGGGTGGACCGCAGCAATGTTTTCTAGTTTCAAACACCAAAACAGTGAGAAAAAGAGCTTTTTCGTACCACTTGCTCAAAAAAGTGACATTCTATGCCACAAAAAGCGTACATAACAATAGTCATTATTAATCTGTTAGAAACAGCTTTCCCTAGGGAAAGAAAGTTGTACTGAATTTCATTCATCCTCTAGGGAGAGAATGTGATTTGAATTTGGAATACTTACCGATACTGAACTACATCAGTCTGTCTTTACAACATTGAGTTTGTATTTAAAGCATTATACAACTTTTTGAAAAAGGAATACGCATTTATTATGCAGTTATGATTATTCAATACAATTACGAAAACCGTCGAGGCCGTATGAGCTTGATGCCTTTGCTTTTCCGACAAAAAAATATTAGTCTAGGAATTTGCCGCGTTTTTGTTTTTTTAAATACAATTTTAATTTATTTTTATGAATAAATTAATATTCTAATATAAAAACGTGGGAAAAATAAGTTACGATGTTAAATCAAAGCGACAGTGACAGTGAATTGTCTGATTCCATCAGTGCAAATGCTGCCGCAATTATAAATAATTTGCTTCCAACAAAATCCAAGGAAAATTATTTAAAAACTTATGAAGAATTTTCAACGTGGAGAAGTGCGAAAGGCCTATCAATTTCAGAATCAGTACTTCTTGTCTATTTTGATTATTTATCCAAGACAAAGAATCCGAATACACTTTGGTGCATATACTCAAAACTGAAAGCTACAATAAGCATCAAACACAGCATTGAAATAAACAGATTTACGAAATTGCTGGCTTTTTTAAAAAGAAAATCAGAAGGGCATTGCGCAAAGAAGTCTAAAATTTTTACGACTCAAAATGTGGAAAAATTTCTTAATGAAGCTCCTGACGAAGTTTATCTGGCCACAAAAGTAAGTGTACATGATATAACTATGAATATTTCGTATCTTAGTAACGGTAATTATTCTATTTATTTACCCGTTTTTTATCTTTGTTATAGGTGGCCTTAATTTTTGGACTCAATGGTGCCTGCCGCGGATGTGAACTTGTAAACTTAAAGGTGGAGGACGTTGAAAATCATTCCAATGAGTTGCTGCTGATTAATGTAAAGGAAACTAAGACAAAGAAAAATCGCTCATTCATTGTACAAGGAGAATATACTAAAATCATTCACAAATACCAAGCATTACGTCCCAACAACATGGAAAACAGTAGATTTTTTATAAACTATCGGAATGGGAAATGTACTCGACAAGCCATCGGCAAAAATAAAATTAGCAACATGCCAAAGGATATTGCAAAATATCTACAACTTAAAGATGTTGAACTCTACACCGGTCACTGCTTTAGAAGAACTTCGGCGACTTTCTTGGCGGATTCAGGGGCGGATATTACGTCAATAAAAAGACACGGTGGTTGGAGCTCTGATGGAGTAGCTGAGGGGTATATTGAAAGTTCAATTGCGAATAAAACTATGTTAAGCAGTCAAATTAACAAAAACATAAAATTTAATCCATCAGAGCCACAACCATCAACTTCTGGCATCATATCTTCGTCCGTAACTGACATTGCACCACCACCACTATCTCCGACGTTTACTAGCTGCAATGAAACGCAAGTTCCTCAGACGCAACTTGAACAGAGAAATACTCAAATTAACTCATCAACAATAAATGTACCCAACAAAAATATTACTCTTTCAATAAATAATTGGACCAATGTTACAAATATTAACTTTTACTTTTAATTTTCATTATTTTTATTAAATGCTTATCTTATATTATTATTGTGTTATTTTTTTCGCAAATGGTACGAAAAGTAGAGTATTTTCCTCGGTGATAAAGCTGTCTTAGTCTTGGGTGAACTTAAATCCCTCGCTACACTCAGGACGCGTCTTAAATCCCTCGCTTCGCTCGTGATTTAAGGTTTTAACACCCTCGCTACGCTCGGGAGTAAACCTCGAGTCCTTCGTGACGCTCGCGATTTAAATCGTCACCCGCGACAGAAGACACTGCTTTATCCCCTTGGTTAATAATCTACTATTTACTCACTGTTTTCAGTGAGAAAATAGTAGATTACGCACCAAGGGAATAAAGCAGTGCCTTACGTCACGGGCGTATTGAATCCCGAAGCGACACTAAGGATTCTGGGGGTGAACCTCCGGAGCGCAGCGAGGAGGTTCAAGTGTTAATTCCCGAGTGAAACGAGGGAATTAAGATAAGAATCCTTAGTGCAGAGAGGGATTTAAGTTAGCCCAAGACAAAGGCAGCTTTATTCCTGAGGTGAGTACTCTGCTTTTCACACCACCTGCGAGGAAATAAATTCGAATTTTGAAATTTGATGTGGTACGACAACCTTCGAACGTGAGCATGCTGTGGTGCCCACCTCAGCAAGCGATCAGCTGTTGCAGTGGGGACTGCCGGGGGGCAGCCGCCGCTGCTTCAATTCCTTCGTTCCAAGTTTTCATACTATGTTTTGTTTGAGGTTCCAAATTCAAATCACATTATTCCCAGGGAATAATGAAATTCAGTACATATATTATTCCCTGGTTTGAGTGTGGGGAACAATGACTTGCTTTACGGCCAGTTTGCATGACTTATAATGTGACATTTACGAGCAAGTGGTGTGAAAAGTAACTTTTTAAAGTGGGAATGCTATAAATATAATTACTTGTAGCTTATTATAAGATATCATTACAATTTGCCCAACCCTTGAGACTAATGGAAACTCTGTTACACTGAAAAATATGGTTCAAAGAAAGAGAGTTAACTCTAAAATCGTGTCCCATGTTGGGCGCCAAAACAAAAGATACAATTAATACATTATAACAAGCTAAGTACGATAAAATAAGCACTTGCTTTCATGACCTTTCGTAAAAAGAATAATCTTCGATTTAAATAAATGTGTCCCACGTCGGGCGCCATTAGTGGTTTGTTTAGTAGAATGATAACTACTACACTTAATCTCACTTAAAATATTCAGTCCTTAAAAAATTACCAAGATATAATCTCAAGAAGACAAGCAGTGGGAACATAATGCGATAACCGACAAATGCTTGCACTGACTGGACAGGTCCACTCGAATCTGTGTGGTTCTTTTCTTTCCTCAAAAGACCATACTCGGACCCACCATGGTCCTCGTATGACCTGAGCAAAACAATGTCTTGACTTTAAAAGAGACAGTGACCTCAGAGTTTGTTTCCGCTGTTTCTTCTCAGAGTAGTCAGGTACGAAACATCGGCCTCATCTTGTTTTATTAGTAGATTACGCACCAAGGGAATAAAGCAGTGCCTTACGTCACGGGCGTATTGAATCCCGAAGCGACACTAAGGATTCTGGGGGTGAACCTCCGGAGCGCAGCGAGGAGGTTCAAGTGTTAATTCCCGAGTGAAACGAGGGAATTAAGATAAGAATCCTTAGTGCAGAGAGGGATTTAAGTTAGCCCAAGACAAAGGCAGCTTTATTCCTGAGGTGAGTACTCTGCTTTTCACACCACGAGGAAATAAATTCGAATTTTGAAATTTGATGTGGTACGACAACCTTCGAACGTGAGCATGCTGTGGTGCCCACCTCAGCAAGCGATCAGCTGTTGCAGTGGGGACTGCCGGGGGGCAGCCGCCGCTGCTTCAATTCCTTCGTTCAAAGTTTTCATACTATGTTTTGTTTGAGGTTCCAAAATCAAATCACATTATTCCCACGGGAATAATGAAATTCAGTACAATATTATTCCCCGGTTTGAGTGTGGGGAACAATGACTTGCTTTACGGCCGGTTTGCATGACATATAATGTGACATTTACGAGCAAGTGGTGTGAAAAAATAATTATTATGACGTGTAAAAGTGTTTTTTCTAACCCAGTTACAAAATGAATATCATTTATCAATACGGTGATCGCGCTGAGGTGTTTGATTTAGTTGCAATTGCTTACAATAATTTACTGTCCAAATCTCAGTACTATTCAAACAGCTCCATTACAGACAGACAAACATACATTAATGCAGACAGTGCACCGGGCGTGTGCCAAGGACAGAGCACACACAATTAGTGAGTCTCCAATACGGTCATGGTTGCGAGTGGCAGACTGACAGCCCTACTGTAAACATATCCCGAACTGCACACAGTGGCGTAGCTAGGCGGGGGCGAAGCGGACCCTAGCCCCAGGCTTCAACTGAAGGGGCCTCGCGCTCAGAGAAAAAAAAACGATGGGTCGCACCGGGAGTGCCGGTGAAAACTTTTTTATTACTGTGTTATATTTTAAAACTGGAGTGGTACAGATATGAAATTAACGAATTTTTTTACATCTTGTTAGGTTCGTACAGGTGTCAAATCACAAATGTTTTCTTATGCTCGATAGATGCATTGCACGATTTTAATGCAAGCTATCGTTTGCCTCTTCGTCTTACGAATTTTCATTTTACATGGTTCACGCTAAGAGTGATAGATGGCGCTTATTTAAATTACTTCTTACGCTTTTTCGATCAGGGTCAGGTGACCCTGACACGAGTTTAACATTTTTTGCCCATTACAAAAAAGTGTACAACGCCGCTAAAGAAATTTTCACTTTAAAAGTTGATAACGGCGATCACCAGTCAGTCAGTAAATCAGTGCTATTTAACTTCAACTAAGAAATTGACATGACCTACAATTACATACTTTTGGTGATTTGGGGGATCAAACTCATCTTAAAATAAGGGGGCCACGAGCAGCGGAGGAATATTTACATATAAATATGTAAATATTTCCGTCCACAAACAAGGGCCTTGCACATGCGTTTTGCCCCGTCCTAGATTCGGTATCGCTATGCCACATCTAGTGAGGTTTATTGAGAGGGTCAATCGCACGGGTGAATTGAAACACGGTAGTTAATGTTACAATGTTTTTCATGCAGGCTGTTGTATGCGTGATTAACAACTGTATTTTCAACGTCTAAATATTGAATTGTTCAGAAGCAGCCCAGAGACCAAGATGGTGCCCTCTTGATGGAAATTTACCTGTCCCCTGTTATATGGCAGTTAAACAGAACTAGCGAAAAATTAATGTCTTACAGGTTATAATGTACGGTATCTCTTTTTTTTTAGCTTGGTAAATCGTTAAATGAGTCCTTTCACCCTGGGCAGGGCGGGACGGACTATCAGACTCGTACTGACTCGTAAAAACTGTTCTAGTATTACAGGCATGATGATTCTAGTTCAGGGCGTCTTTTTCCAAAACATGTCCTCTGCTGGACACAAGCCTGCTTTAAATCTCTATTCTATTACAAAAGAATAAAAGGTGCATAATCCATCTATGTAATGATATATCATCAAGTTTAAAAATAGTTTTTTACTACAAGTTTTGTTCTCAGTGTTTAAAAACAGAAAGCCTTCACCGGAATGAGTAGTGAATCATTTAAATTAATTGTGAATGTGATGCGACAAAGGTCGAATGTAACAAAGTGCAGTACTGTACCCTTAACACGAGTTTTCGTAATTGAGACGTAAAGTAAACTGGAACTTTGACAATTTCAAATTGACAATTTTCAAGGAAAAAATTAGTTCCTTCTTCGCACACCAGAACCGCTGTTCCATTTTTTCATACAAGAAACGCTGTAAATACTGGAAAGACGCTGTAAAGTAAAAGAGTGAAAACTCGTGATAAGGGTATAAAACAGAAATATATTTGAAAAAAATCTGTCACGTTTGCAATGTTCTTATGGAGGTTGAATAAAACTGCAAAGACTGTTGGCATAAAGGCTGAGACATTGAATGCTACGATTGCTACGCTACGTGTCGCTGGTTTGATTCCCACTGAACAAATATTTTTGCGTACACTTTGCGTAGTGTGTTTAAACATTTATCAAAGTATCTACGAAACAAGAATTATTCCCAGTGTGACGTGGGGTAATTTTTACAAATAATAATCATGTCTTAATTTTTAACTGAACAGTTGAATTAGTTTATAAATATTTTTGTGTGTCTTCTTACTCATATTTTTTTGCTGTAGATACTCCTTTCAATGAGCTACTCGGCGTCATACGAGTATTTACCCCCACACGCAGGCACAAGACTCCTTACGACCCGACAGCTTGTGACAAGAGTCTCTCAAGAGTGATACGTGACAAGACCACTGCCGAGTGGAGGCAGGGCGTGTACCTAATCCTTCCCCCCTGAAGGTAAATAAAAATTACGAAGGTATTTGAATTGTCTGACCATAAGCTGTAGCTGTGTTCACGATATTTAGGATGATAAGTCAAAGATGATGACTAAGAAGGGTTATCAAGCAGGTTTTGCCAACTATGTGAGACACAAAGATGATTTTTGATAAAAGAAAAATTCAGTTGCAAGCGGGATTCGAACCCGCGTCTCTGAATAAGACGCCTTATTACCAACTAGGCTATCGCAACCCACACCTGCAAGCTGAAATTCTCTATTCCCGCAAAAATCATCTTTACGTTGCGCGTCGCATGCGTTATTGCGTTTAAAAAAAATATGATAGACACCGCTTCCATTCTCATCCGATGTCAGCTATGTATATCTATGTTTTTCATGATAAAATCATCAAATGTGTTTCCACCACCCTGGATAGAGCGGAAGGTGCTGTCAGACCTTACTGACCAAAATCCACGCTGTACCTTCGGTTGCTCTTAACGTACCAGGGCCTCGGTGTCCTTTACAGACAGGCCCGTGACCCTCACAATGTCAGCTATATCATACACTGCTAAACTAGCAATGTTTGTATGTGTATTAATTTTCACGATTTCGAAAATAACTAATAATTGTGAGGATTTAGGAAGGCGACAAATGGATCTAGCTAGGTCCCATGTAGACCAGCTATACTCAAAGTGTGCTCCGCGGAGCCCTTGGGCTCCGTTAAATCTGGGGGCTCCGCGAGAATACAGCTACCAAAACAAAATATCGCAATAGACTGGATGCCGAACCTGGTATAAGAATTCAACTCTTTCCGATCAAACCTAAAATAAACCGATAAATGAAAAAGAAGAAACAGTTTCACACGTCTCATTAGATTTTACTTTCATTTATTATACACTTTCATTAATTCCCTGTTATTGAAGAATGCACATAACTTTTTGGTTAATTTGGGATTCCGTCAAAAATTTTCCATTTTAAAGGGTTCTACCGCCAAAAAAGTTTGAGAACCACTGTCTTAGACAATGCTCTAGAAAAGTCATTATTGTTACTGACTCTGGTTAGTTAGGTTCTCTATCGTATTCCATGAAAAAATCCTACCAAAGGATCCATCACTAAAATCCCATATCATATCCACTCGTTGCATAAAGTGTAAATATCAAAACCATTGACAATAAATATCCCGTCACCGTCATAGCTCTAAGTTGCATATCAACAGTATACTTATAGTTTTCCTCAGAGACGCTCTTTGAGTTAACAACACATCACAGAAAACGATGAATGTACGAACTTAAGTACAGTCAACAAAACAGATAAGTATGCATGTTATGACATAACTTCATGCTTTTATTCACCAAGGATAGGCTTTTTTTTTTTTTTTTTTTTTTAGCGTGGTAAAATCATCAAATGAGTCCTCCAACCCCGGGCAGGGCGGGAGGGACTGTCAGACTTCTACTGACTAAAATCCACGGTGTCCTTCATAGCCTGTTAAGTTCCGGGGTTACGGTAAGGGAATAATCCCGCGACCCCGGCAGGCTTTGGCCCTCTGAGAGGGGGGCCCCGTCATTATGCTGACGCTCTTTGAGGCGCGCGTGGGACACAACGCGCCGTCGACCCGGGCATGGTCCTTGGTCGGGCAGCGAGTTGCCCTTTACTCGCTGCCCGCATGCCCGCGCCTACGGTGGCCGGAGATCATCAAGCGACGTCCGTCGCCGTGGGCGCCTACCACTGCGGCTGGGGCGGAGGGAGGACGCTGTCCTCTCTCGCTCGCGGCCTGCCTCCTCCTTTACGAGCATTACTGCCTCGCAGAAGGAGCTGACCGCTTCCCACTCCGTCTCGCCCCGCAGCATGGCCGCAACCAATGCCGGGCGCGAGAGGTCTCCGCCTATCGCAGCCGTGAGGACACGTCGGTGCTCCGCCCAAGCTGGGCAGTCTTGCACCGTATGCTCCACCGTGTCCTCCGGGCGATCTTCGCAGTGGTGACACCCAGGCGTCTCCTCCTTTCGCATCAGACACAGGTACCTCCCGAAACTTCCGTGTCCGGTGAGGACCTGCGTCAAGCGGTAGGTCAGGACGCCATGACTTCTCTCCAGCCACTCCTCAAAGAGGGGTCTTACCGCCGCAATTGCGGCGTGCCCACCAAGGATAGGCTAAACGATAGAGATGTGCAGTACTTTTAAACTTCCTCAGTTTCCTTGTTGACTTTACATTCATCGCAGTCAGATAAATAAATAAATAATAGTATTACTAAGAGACTACGATAAGGGTGAAGTTGTAATTGAATTGCGTTTTATTATGACGTCACGCTCTAACCCTTATACGCTAATAAAGTAAACAATAATTTTAAGAAAATAACATATTAATGATGACAAATTTTGCAAAACGTATTTTTTGCGTAACGTAATTTTCAACTAACAGTTGACAGATAGGTTATTGGCATGTCGCCTTTAAGACTGCCAAACAGCAAGCTCGGCTTGGAGCGACGCGTGGGGATCGTGCTTAATAACTTTGAAAATAGCGTCGACGTGGTGTGTTATAGAAAGTAAGGATGTCAAGGACATGCCAGGCTAGCGTCGTGCCACGCCGTCTGCTTAGCAAAGCCTTTAAGCACAACGCTAATTATGCCTAGGTATGCACACCTGTCTTCTTCGTCGACTGTACATACTTTCATACATCTTACATCTATATTAATATTATCTAAATGTTAGTATTCCCTTTTGTACAATAACGAAGATATTGTTAAAGTTGAACTTGAGGGGTGTATGAACTTTGCTGCGTACATAATTATATGCAAGTGGGAGACATTTATTTGTTTTTCATTATGCTAGTGAATAGTCCTTTTGGGTGATTAATATTTCTGTGTAACTAAATATTTTCTACATGCGTTTTTTTCTGTTTTCTGACACTAATAGAACACATTTTCAAACAATGTTTTGAAAACTCATCAAATATATCCGGGATCGGAAGTTCTGAGTGGAGCGAAAGGGCCTAAACAACCTCTTCTTTCAGTTGCCCTTTTACGTTCCGTGGCCGTGGTGTACTTCGAGGCGCATTCGGAAAAACAAGAGTCACCATGAAATGAGATTCTTTGTTTTTTTTAACACTTATTTCATTTAATTAAAATGGCTTCGACAAAGATCACTAAAATTTTCAATTACGTGTATCTTGACTTCGCTATCACTATCATTTTCTAAGGAGTCGACCGCCACATTAGCACATGAAAGAAGGCCTCACCTCCTTATCTCATAAGCTTTTACACTCGAACATTATACAAGCCGCGACCGACGAGCAGGAGCGATAAGCCAGGGCTTAATGACTTTTTGGGTACTTTATGGTATTTTTAAGCATCCTCATCTGCCTAGCCTTTTCCCAACTATATTGGGGTCGGCTTCCAGTCGAACCAGATGCAGCTGAATAACAGAATTTTACATGGAGCGACTGCTTGTCGGACCTCCACAACACAGTAACTGGTAATACGATAAAGCTTCTGACTTATTATAGGGACTTTACTCATGGCGCGATGCGATATCGAATTGCATCGAAATTCAATTGCGCAACTACTCGTCTCGTGCGACATCTTTTGTCTTTGGTTTGCAGCGCCTTTATGTCGTAGTAGTAAGGTGGATTTTTGAAGTGCACGGTCGAATTGCATTGCATCACTCCATTAATCCATACGCGCGACTTTAATCGGCAATCGACTCGATATCGCACGAATCGCGTCGCGTCGCATCGCGCCATGAGTAAAGTCCCGTACAGTAACGACTGTCAAAGATCTACAAATGACAGCAAAGACCAACGGCTTGAGACCAACGACCAACTTGCTATGACCAATGGTCACCAATCCCCAGACCAACCTCGGGAAACGCGGCCTGTGCGGCTGTAATTATTTGCTAAGCTAACTAATCTAGTTTTTTTTCTAAATATGAAAATGTTTACCTACGTTTTAAGTCTTTTTCATTAAGGTATTATAAAATTAGTTTCCAATCCATAAAGATTGCATGCTCACGTCAAAAACATTGACATTCCATTGACGATCAGATTACCTCATCAAAAGCACCGATATCGAGAAATTCATGAAAAATAAAATCCTCGAACGGAAATTAATAGCGTACGTTGACTGGCTGGCTAGATCCTAAGATTGTAGACTTTTAAGAAAAATAATAAAGTTGAAAATTCAAAAAAAAAATCCTCTAACTGGCTTTGTGCACAGATGCTAGCTCATCATCTTACCCGAATCTATCAAATTTTGCCAATCGAACGTGAAACTTCTTGTTTTGTGATGAAATTGAAATCTACTTCTTACAGTAATTAGCCAGATTATGGTAGCTTGATGTGCATATTTGTATTTTTTATATGTCTCTACTTCGTCGCATCATAATTATCCAATACTATATCCGTTCTCCATGGTTTCACCTCCGCTCGGCTCCTATTTATCATAGCGTGATGTTTTATAGCCTTCCTTGATAAATTGACTATCCAACACAAAGTTCAGCAGTTCTTGAGATTAGCGCGTTCAACCAAACGAACAAAGAAAATATTCAGCTTTTGTCAATAATTAATTAACAAAAGCTGAATATTTACAAAATATTATTATTTTGTAAAGATTAAATCAAACTGAATCAGACTAAATGAAAAGTTATCTTGTTTTCAAAACTTTTTGGTTGTATCTAAACTATCATCATGTCTAGGTATTTCTCAAATATATTTGGGTTAGTATCTAGTTTCACTACGTGTAGCTGTTTACATTAGGTACCCATTAAATCCGAAGCTCTAGTACGAGTGCCTGAGGTAAACGTCAAGTAAATTTTATACGCTGATTTTTTAATCGAAAATACAAATAGTCTTTAATAGCATTTTGGTCAAACATCGAAGCATTTTCTTGGTGTTTAAGTCGCACTTCGTATACAAGTTGCTTGAATTAAAAAAATAAACAGACCACACAGTATGTACATTAGGTATACCTAGTTCAATAAATCTCTGAATCTTATCAATAAATTGATGCCGATAGCAAGAGGGAAAATAAATAAATGTTTAAATAAACATAGGTTTTTGTTAACTTTGCCCCACATTAGGATTTCTCTTGTAACGTGGGTGCTCACACGCACAAACGCCCAGACCCGGAACAACTGCTTGTAGATCATACTAAGGGTTGAACCATATCTGGCAGCTGCACGGAATCGCCTTTTTCCGTTGCCCTTTCTCTTTCTGTCGCTTAGAACTGCCATTTGCTAGACCGAGACAATGCGACAGCAGCCGGCCGCCTCACGGATTCCGCCGCGTGCTATCGCGTGCTATAGCAAATGGCAGTTCTAAGCGACAGAAAGAGAAAGGGCGACGGAAAAAGGCGATTCCGTGCTGCCAGATGTAGTGTAGCCCTAATATTTTTTTTAAATGAACCTGCGCAGCGTAGCAGTCCAATCGCTCAGCATCTGCGCTAATCGTTGCCGTCGAATAAGCAATTTTTTTAACTGTGATAGCAACAATCCGTGCGACTACAATAACATTGATTGTAGCTATCCAACGACGATATAATACTAGACTCCGCATGCACGATCTAAGGAACAAAAACTATTCTGTCAACTCGCTGAGGTACTACGTAAGCGAGGGGGACGGTGTACTGCGTTGTGATTGGCTAACTCAAGGTCTGTTCTGTCTCAACGTATGTTTACGGCTCACAGGAGTGGTCGAAATGAGACGGATATAAGACTTTTTTGCCTAATGTGTTGACAGACATCGGTCGCCTGTTATTAGGAGTCTAGTAGTATATCGTCGTTGTAGCTATCACAGTTATTGAACAAGTCTGCAGTCCACTTTATAGAATTAAACCAATGTACGCAATCTCGATTTATTTAACTACGGCTGATTGAACCCGTTCAGTACCTAAAGGCGCGTTTCCATTATGCAAGTGGTTTGCATACAAGTTGCAAGTTGCATGCAAATTGTATAGTGGAAACAACAACTTGCATACAAGTTTCAACTTGTATGCAATTAGGTTTAAACTTGTACGCACAATAATCAAGTCGGCACATTTGCACGCAAGTTGCAAGCGCATGCGGTCGTGCATAGAGTATTACTTTGTTTATGACTTTATTACTTTGTAAAAATGACTGCTAAATGGGATACGGAGAAAACAATAATGTTTATTGAGGAATATCATAGATATGATTGTCTTTGGGAACCAAAAAACAATCTTTCTCAACTAGAACTAACTTGTATACCACTAAAATCTTGTATGCAAGCTGCAAGTTGAACAAAATCGTGTTTCCAATTCAAATTACTTGCACACATGTCTGACGTCATACATGTATGCAAGCACTTGCATAATGGAAACGCGGCTTAATCCACCGGGCGGCGGCGGAGACTGATGGTCATAGTTTACTAAATAAATAACGGTTACAAGTAAAATACGACTCTACGAGTATGTCGAGCAATTTAAAATTAACTTTGCTAAATCATTATAGGTAATATGTACTTACATAGTTTTTGAGAAGAATTCGAGATAATGATTCGTATATCAAGTAAAACTTACAAATCGACCGCCCCTTTATCAACTGTTCTTCAAAGCGCTCATATCTTCAGAAATCAGAACTAGTGTCTTCTGTAAAAACATGTATACTATACCTATTATACCTAACACAAACTAGAAGAAAGACAAGAAGAGAAGTAAAAAAAAAGTGAACATTAACGCAGCTGTAGTCCTCATAAGCTTAGGCAGATACCTATAATGTTCCCACTGCTGGGACACAGGCCTTCCCTCTGTGAGAGAGAGTGGGCCATAATCTACCAGGCGGGCCCAGTGCGGATTGGTGGATGTCACATGAACAACTTACAAAACCACTTTTCCATAATTTAATAACTCAAATAATGTACTTTAAAAAGCATTCCAACAAAGATGTCCTCACAAAGTAATAAAGTCATAATGGGATACGGAGAAAACAATAATGTTTATTGAGGAATATCATAGACATGCTTGTCTTTGGGAACCAAAAAACAATCTTTCTCAACTAGAACTAACTTGTATACCACTAAAATCTTGTATGCAAGCTGCAAGTTGAACAAAATCGTGTTTCCAATTCAAATCACTTGCACGCATGTCTGACGTCATACATGCATGCAAGCACTTGCATAATGAAAACGCGCCTTTATATTAGTCTGATTGAATTGCGTCATGTGCAAGCTCGCTAAAGCTTATGAATTCTGGGGGGACGGCGCGTACGCAGTCCCCACTACCAAAAATTACGCATCCGAGTTATCCACATTAGGGATAATCGCAGGGGTCAACCTAACCGCGGTGCAATGGAAAGGCCTCGCCCTGGGGGAACCGCCTTCTTGATCACGGTATCCCCTATGCCAGGTAAGTATGAATTCATTACAGTAGCGCGCGAGGGTCGTTCGACGGCGGAGAATCTTAACACCGCGATTCAAAATCATGACGTAAGCAACACAGCGCCATCTAGTTTTAACATTGGAACTTAACGTTGTGGTACCTAGTCTAGTATTTGTTTTTTTTATATGTCTCTACTTCGTCGCATCATAATTATCCGATACTATAGCCGTTCTCCATGGTTTCACCTCCGCTCGGCTCCTATTGGCCTTAGCGTGATGTTTTATAGCGTCCCATAATAAATGGACTATCCAACACAAAGTTCAGCAGTTCTTGAGATTAGCGCGTTCAACCAAACAAACAAACAAAGTCTTAAGCTAAATATTTGTAAAGATTCAAATCAAACTGTATCAGACTGAATGAAAATTTATCTTGTTATTCAAACTTTTTGGTTGTATCTAAACTATCATCATGTCTAGGCATTTCCCAAATATATTTGGGTTAGTATCTAGTTTCACTACGTGTGGCTGTTTACATTGAATACCCATTAAATCCGAAGCTCTAGTGCCTGAGGTAAACGTCAAGTAAATATATGCTGATTTTTTAATAGAAAATACAAATGGACTTTAGCATTTTGGTCATACACATCGAAGCATTTTCTTGGTGTTTAAGTCGCACTTCGTATACAAGTTGCTCGAATTAAAAATAAAACAGACTACACAGCAGTACGTACATTATACCTAGTTCAATAAATCTCTGAATCCTAACAGTAAATTGATGCAGATAGCAAAAGGGGAAAATAAATAAATACTTAAATAAACATAGGTTTTTTTTAACTTTGCCCCACATTAGGATTTCTCTTGTAACGTGGGTGCTCACACGCACAAACGCCCAGACCCGGAACAACTACTTGTAGATCATATTAATATTTTCTTCCGTGTGGGAAATGAACCTGCACAGCGTGGCAGTCCAATCGCTCAGCATCTGCGCTAATCGTTGCCGTCGAATAAGCAATTTTTTTAACTGTGATAGCAACAATCCGTGCGACTACAATAACATTGATTGCAGCTGGGTCATTTCACGCAGGCTCAATCCTTTACTAATTTCGGTGGGATGGCAATTTCGGTGGCTGTCTTATTTTCAAAACAACTACAGTTGTTTATTTCATACTAAGAATACTAATGTGTTCCAGAATAAAACAAGTTTATTTTTTCATCCAAAAACCTACAAATAAAAAAATACACCGAAATTAGTAAAGGATTGAGCCTGCGTGAAATGACCCAGCTATCCAACGACGATATAATACTAGACTCCGCATGCACGATCTAAGGAACAAAAACTATTCTGTCAACTCGCTGAGGTACTACGTAAGCGAGGGGGACGGTGTACTGCGTTGTGATTGGCTAACTCAAGGTCTGTTCTGTCTCAACGTATGTTTACGGCTCACAGGAGTGGTCGAAATGAGACGGATATAAAACTTTTTTGCTTAATGTGTTGACAGACATCGGTCGCCTGTTATTAGGAGTCTAGTAATATTCGTCGTTGTATCTATCACAGTTATTGAACAAGTCTGCATTGCACTTTATAGAATTAAACCAATGTACGCAATCTCTATTTATTTATCTACGGCTGATTGAACTCGTTCACTAATCCACCGGCGGCGGCGGAGACTGATGGTCATAGTTTACTAAATAAATAACAGTTACAAGTAAAATACGACTATATGTCGAGCAATTTAAAATTAACTTTGCTAAATTATTATAATACATACTTTTTGAGAAGAATTCGAAGTAATGATTCGTACAAGTAAAACTTACAAATCGACCGCCCCCTTATCAACTGTACTTCAGAGCGCTCATATATTCAGAACTAGTGTCTTCTGTAAAAACATGTATACTATTATATACCTATTATACCTAACACAAACTAGAAGAAAGACAAGAAGAGAAGTAAAAAAAAGTGAACATTAACGCAGCTGTAGTCCTCATAAGCTTAGGCAGATACCTATAATGGTCCCACTGCTGGGACACAGGCCTTCCCTCTGTGAGAGTTACCACTTTACCATAATTTAATAACTCAAATAATGTACTTTAAAAAGCATTCCAACAAAGATGTCCTCTAACCACAATATCATAATAATGAAACATTTAATAAAGGTCCGCGCTCGCTGCGCTATTAGATTTGCCGCCGTAATGCAGCGGAGTGCACCTGTTCGGTTTATTTGTACCCTCGCCGTTATCTCCCGTCTTAAATCCAACTGCTGTTAGTTTAACCGCGTTTTAGCATAAATTAGTTTTTGTCTGGTCTTGGTACCAGTACTCTGTTTTATTTATTTAAAGGTGAAAACATTATTTATAATTATTTAAAAATGTAGAATTTTATGTTGAAACAAAAAGTTAATGAAATCAAACCACTTAAGCCCCGTTTAGACAATGCAAGAACTGGCATGTAAGTTTGACTTCATTGCGGTGTTTGATCGGTCAACAGAGTTCATTGTCCTTATATTAGGGATGAGCGTTGAATCAACGAACTAGTTGAATCAACCGTTGATCTCCTGTCAACGTATTAACGTTAACTGAAAATGAATCAACTAGTTGATTTCGTCAACGACGTTTGTTCGTTGAACTCGTTCGTTCGTTCATAAACGTCGTTGACTCGTTCGTTCGTTCTCGTTAATTCAACTCGTTGAATTAACGAGAACGAACGAACGAACGAGTTCAACTCATAAACGTCGTTGACGAATTCAACTAGTTGATTCATATTCAGTTTTAGAACGCAAACGTTATCTTCAACGTTGAGTTTTATGGTTCGATATTTTTAAAGTCATAGATTGCGAGCGGTTGAATGAGTTGATTTTCGAAATATTTATTTTTAGAATAGTACATAAATATTGGTGGAGTTTGTTTAATTATCCCAATGTATTATTTGAAATGTACTATTTTTTGAGACGCACGAGGTAGAGCGAACAGACCTCTGTGAAAAATGTAATAATAATATTTTTATTTCACACAATTTAAGATGTTAGTTTGTACTTAAAACGTTTCCAATACAAAATTTGAATCAAATTATTTCTTAAATAAAACGCGCAATCGTTGATTATAAATAAAACCGTTTAATGAATCAACGGTTTACGTTGCAAGTTGACAGTTAAATTCGTCAACGAGATGAACACGTTAACTCATTCAACTCGTTGACGAATTTAACTAGTTGATTAACTAGTTGACAAACGTGAATCAACGTTAACGTTTCGTTGACGGAAAAACCGTCAACGACCCATCGCTACCTTATATTAGTCTGACTGAATTGCGTCATGCGCAAGCTCGCTAAAGCTTGTGAATTCTGGGGGGACGGCGCGTACGCAGTCCCCACTACCAAAAATTACGCATCCGAGTTATCCACATTAGGGATAATCGCAGGGGTCAACCTAACCGCGGTGCAATGGAAAGGCCTCGCCCTGGGGGAACCGCCTTCTTGATCACGGTGTCCCCTATGCCAGGTAAGTATGAATTCATTACAGTAGCGCGCGAGAGTCGTTCGACGGCGGAGAATCTTAACACCGCGATTCAAAATCGTGACGTAATTGCACAGCGCCATCTAGTTTTAACATTGGAACTAAACGTTGTGGTACGTAGTCCCCATAAGAAAACGAGAAGTAAAGTTACGCAAAAGTTAATCCTTAAAAATGTAGGTATGGTTAGTCCGAAGATTATCCTGGTTGTAACTTTAGTCCACGTTTATTATTAAGGGGGTAGGTGTCTACTTGGTGTTATTATGGTATATATACTTAAGCCCAATTTAGCCACGCAAGAATTTGCATGCAAGTCTGACTACATTGCGGAATATTAACGGACAATGAATTCAATTGATCAAACAAAAACATAACCGTAAGTTAAAAGAACATTAAGTACATCAATACGATCATAAATCATAAGTTACTGATAACAGCGCGTTATTCAAATCTCAGGCTGTGGCATGCATAGACAGACCTCAGAGGTCTAATTGTATGCTTGTTTATACTTAACTTTAACCGCATTCAGATCTGGCTCATGCAATCAGTATTATCAACGAGGATTTGGCCTCAATTGGCGAGTGGAGTGAGGCGCATGGATTGGTGGTTAATCCATTGAAGACCCAAGTCATTGTTGTCGGCAGCTCAAGGATGATCTCCAAGACAAACTGGTCGCAGCTACCGCAGGTTAAATTCAACGGATCCACCATTCCTTTTAGTGAAAAAGTGAAAAATCTTGGAGTTTGGATAGATCAACACCTTTCTTGGGGTCCCCAGCTGCAGGACGTAAGTCGAAAAACGTTTGCGTCTGCTAAGACCTTGAGACGACTGCGGAACTTTCTTCCGACTGCCACTAAAACTGCGCTTGCACAATCCCTCCTACTTCCCATCCTTGACTACGCTGATGTCAGTTATCTTGATCTTACTGAGGAAAAACTTGATAAACTTGAGCGACTTCAAAATTTTTGCATAAGATTTATATTTGGCTTGCGTAAATATGATCACATTTCTGAATTTCGTGTAAAACTCAAGTGGCTTCCTATACGTCTTCGCCGGAATTCTCATATTCTTGTTTCAACTCTACAGTATTCTGTTCAATCCTACTACCCCCACTTATCTTAAAGAACGTTTCAAGTTCCTTCATGACACACATAATAGATTTCTTAGGTCATCGGAAAATTTGAGACTAGAGATGCCAATGCATTCTTCCAGTTTTTTCGACAAATCATTTACAGTCGAAGCGGTACGGCTGTGGAATGCCTTGCCCTTGTCAGTAAGGCGTGCACAAACCTTGTCCACGTTTAAAAATCTGGTAAAGAAGCACTACTTATCTCCTTAAAAATGTGGCTAAAATGTTTCTTTGTTTTAAGTTTGTTATTTTATATTTGTATTATGTTTTGTATGTATTATATATATTTATAATGTTTGTATATATGTATGTATTTTGTCTGTAAATAGTACACCACAGACTACCTACAGTACTGTTTCTCCCTTTTCTTCAAATCCATCCAAAGGTTGTCTTGAAAAAATCGCTTTTAGCGATAAGACCGCCCATTGTGTCACCCTATGTATAAGATACTCTGTACCAATAATTTGTATGCTGTGCATAATAAAGTGTATTTCTATTCTATTCTATTCTATTCTATTCTATTTAACTTGTTATCTGAAAAATAACGCAAAGTAGTCAAAACTTGCATGCAAGTTCTTGCATGTGTAAATGGGGCTTTAGATTGCAATCACAATACAATGTAAACAAGTTAATATATCAAGTGCGATTGACAAGTGTGTCTATTCGGTACTGCACTTAGTGAGAAATATCAGTAAGATGAATTGAGAACAATCTGTAACGAGATACTGACTGACGGATCATAGCAACAAAGGAATTATAGGATCTTCTTCAGTGCTGTGATGTCTAATTATTGCAACATTATCAAATGGTACAGCATTGAAACTTGAAAAAAAATATTTTGTAGTGAACTAGTGACAGTGAAGAAATAATAAAAAAACATAATAAAATAAATGCTTTAGGGGGCTCTCATACAAAAACGTGATCTTTTTACCAATTTTAATGTAGGCACGGGACCCTTGTTGCGTGAGTCCGAGTCTTACTTGTCCCATTTTTTTTATGTTGTTTCTAAGTGTCGCCGCACACGAGCGACTCGCGACATCCACAAACGCCGCCACGAGAAGCTAGAAGCGGGTACAGAGGTAGCTGAAGGGCGCGACTGACATTTATTTTGTGGCCGGGCGGTGGTCGACACCTTGCGGTCGTTGGCTGCTACTTTTTTTAACCAATGCATTACTGAGGTAAGAGAGAGAGGGGTGCGGAATCGCGCGAGTGGCGTGTGGCGGCGTTTTGTGGCGGCGTTTTTTCGCCACAAAACTACGTACTTAGTTTCCGGTCTGAATTAGGAAACTTTAATTGGAAATGATCAAATAATACAATTGGAATGGATTTGGATGAGTAGGTACCTATTTGTGTTTGGATGAGTACACCTAGTTTATAACCTGTAATAAATAACACATTAGAGTATTTTATCTTAGTATGATGTTCCCGCGGGATAATTACTGAGTGGAGAACCCAAAAAGTGTAAATTAAGGCTTCAAGTTCTGAAGTTACGAAGGCGCGTTTCCATTATTAAATACAAGTTACTTGTATACAAGTTATAAAATCCGCGGTATCCTTCAATGGCGCTTTACGTTCCGGGCCACGGTTACGTGATAAGACAGTCCCGAGACCCCGGAATCGGGAACTATTTAAAAACTGCATGCAATTTGCACACTCTTGAAAACATGTTTCCAATTCAAGCTATGTACTTGTATGAAAATGTGACGTCATACTTGTGTGCATGAGTTGCCTAATGTAAATGCGCCTTAGGGCTGATTTTTTAATAGTCAGATAACTTTTATCTGAAGAATAAAAATGGCGGTTTGACAGCTTAAGGGCTGATTTTTCAATAGTCAGATTACTTTTATCTGAGGCATAAAAATGGCGGTTTGACAGTTTATCTATGGAAAATAAGTCAAACCGCCATTTTTATTTCTCAGATAAAAGTTATCTGACTATTAAAAAATCAGCCCTTAAACGTCTGTTTTGAAAAGCAAGTACGTGTAAAAACAAAATATAGTTTGGTTGAATTCCCAGTCATTTGTCACTATGTCGTATATAAAAACACTCATGTTTTTATTCCGTACAAATTCTTACTTACAAGAAAAGTCCTTTTATTTCAAGAAAGCATTTAGTTTTCGAGTTGTTGGATACAACTATGAACAGAAGACACTTTATTTTATATGAGAAAATCGTTCCTGGATATTGCTAAGTAAGAACATTTTAATGTCATTCATGCACGCTTTTCTAATAAACAATAATCACATGTATAATAACTTTAGAGAGATCATCATCTGCCCAGCCTTTTCCCAACTACATATATTGGGGTCGGCTTCCAGTCAAACCTGCAGCAGATGCAGCTGAATATTTATACTATTTTACATGGAGCGACTGCCTATCGGACCTCCACAACCCTGCATGTAACTGCAGGTAATATGATACCCCATGGTAAGACTGGTTGTCAGAGAGCTTCCGACTAACAGTAACGACTGTCAATGATCTACAAATGACAGCCGGGACTGATAGAATACAGGCCCATGTCCAAAATGGATGGGTCATATGAACCACCAGGTGACGTATATAGGACGACATAAGAGCATAAAATAATAAGATTCAGCACTATGTCGTCACTTGTAAGCTGTCCAACTGGGTGCTGGTGAGAATTCAAAAGTGCAGGTAGAGTGAGTACATGACCAAATCATTATATTTTTGTACGGCATTTTTACCATCGATAGATCCATAAAAATTATAAAAAAGCGCGCAGTGCCGTAAAAAAATGGTGCGCCACAAAGTCGGTAATTTTTTTGATTTTTTGACAATTTCCAGGGTAAATTTGGTCATTTCAGTCTGTACGGCATCAGTTTCATACTGTTTCAATACAGCTTCTAATCCATTACTCCGCAACGCACAATATCGCGCGAGAGTAATCGCAATGGTTGAATGTTCGACTGCTACGCAGCGTGTCGCGGGTTAAATTCCAGCTTAGAACAAATATGTGACCTGCAGGTAGTTGTTCCGGGTCTGGAAGTTAATACGGTCGGTCCCTGGATTGGTGAGCACTGAGCATCTATTACTTGTATTCATGAACACCCAGTAAGACTGAAAGCCGATCCTGATATAGTAAAAAAGTTAGCATCTGCAACCTTTTATAAAATGATACCTTATTAAAAAAACACATTTAATAATAGCCCCTATTTTTTTCTCACTTTTGGAAACGGGACACTCTAGGAATTTCTTCTGCATCATGGGTGCGTTTATAAACTTTTAAATTAACACAAACAGACAAGCCGGACTACTTGTAGACCCTTCCAATATCTGTTCCCTGCAGGAACCGAACCGACGCGCAGCGCAGCGGTCAATCGTTAAACCATCTGCTCCAAGATTGGCGGTATTCCCATTTGAGCAACTATTTCCTACTTATACTAAAAATGCTTCTATGAAAATAGTTGCTCAAATGGGAATACCCCCAAGATTGAGGTCTTTGATTTTCAGAAGGACTCAAGACGTAGATTATATATCTATATAGTATGCCACACACACATACGCGAAGATCAAAACTTTGTTTCTTGCTAAGTGATATTGTAGTCTGAAGAGCAAATTATGTTAAACTAAGAACTCGTACCCGGCTTCGCTCGGTTAGAATGGTTGACTGAGAGCCTACCCCAAAATGGTTGAGGAAAAGCTAGGCAGGTGGGTGATCTATTTATACACCGTGACTTTTTAGTCGTCCTACAAAAGCAGCCCAGTTCATGTATCCAATGACTAGAACACGTTTATAATAAAAAAATAGGTATTTAAGAGATTTTAAAAATTTAATAACAAAATTTTAATTCGTTATTATGACGCAAGGCGTAGTTAGAAACACCCTTGTCTCATAGAAAATTGGAATGGAATGATCTGCCCGACTATTGAGCTGGGTAGGTATACTCTACAGCTTGATACGTAAACATTTTAACAGGGTGTTTCATATTTCTAATGTATCTATTTATTAAAAATAAAAATTATTATTACGATAAAAAGAAACTCGCCTAGAGGTATTTTAGGTCGGATACATTAAGTGGATCACTTTTGTAAGACGACTAAAAAGTCACGGTGTATAAATATTAATTTACCTACTATCTTGATAGATGATGAGTTTTAAATAATGTATAAATGATATTCTAATTACGCATTGTCGAGGATGAAATATAACTTATTATTTAGCGGCCACACACACAAACAGTCTTCTCTCTTAGAATTATTATTCCATAATATTACGATTAGACTAGCGACCCGCGCCGACTCCGCACGTGTGCAATCTTTACTATATGATGCATTTTTTATGCTTACAAAGCTTCCTTAAATCACTCTATCTATAAAAAAAACCGCATCAAAATCCGTTACATAGATTTAAAGATCTAAGCAGTATCTATATAGGGACAGACAGACAACGGGAAGCGAATTTGTTTTATACTATGTAGTGAAACATACATACATAGATATAACTATAGCTATTAAAGTAATATGCTAACATAACAGTTTAGGGACGGATTACCAGTCCCTTGACGATGAATTATGAGCGTGAAGTGTTAATAGCTAATCACCCACTCCTAGTTGGAGTTGAGTGACATTTTTTAAATTATTATGTGCTAATTGGTTGATTAATCATTGATTATTATTAAGGCGTGATGTCGGGAGGGACTGGTCATCTCGAAGAATTGAATGCCTGTGACGTCAGTCGTATATAATATTTTAGTAAAAAAACCGATCAAGTGCAGATCTGACTCTCGCACGAAGGAGCATTTGTTATAAGAAACGATAAACAAATGTCTCTTGTATAAGGAGCCCCCTTAAATTTACTTTATTAAATCCACTGTTAGTATAAACGCTTAACCACGGGAAAGTTAAAATTATTGTTTTTGAAATGTTATAAATTCCTTATACCCACTCTCATATCGTTAAATTCAAATTACAAAACTCAAAACGAGTTTATATAGACTTACTTTACAGAATAGAATATCGAATTTTTTTTTTTTTTTTTTTATGACTCTATATTTCCCTAACAAAATAATACTATATTTTTTTTTTCATTACGATAATTATGTCAAATGTATGAAAGTAGTAAAAAAAACCCACACTAAGAATTTCTTCTGTAACATGGGTGCGTTTACAAACATGGAAACTCACACACACAGGGAAAAGATTATGAGGATCATTACGCGTGGCGTTCTGTAGTGTCTGCCTACCCTCTTGGAAAAATCATAAATATATGCACCTTCGAGCTTTCTCTTCAATTTTTAAGCCTTCTTATTGACGAAATCAAGAGTTTTGCGCATTTCATCCCATCCACAGTCCACCCCGCGTGCGAAACTTGGTCCCATTAGAGGATCGCCGAAATTTACTCAAAATAGTCTGATAAAATCAGTATGCACCCCCATCTCATCATGATCATCATCAGCCTATAATGTTCCCACTGCTGGAACACAGGCCTCCTCTCTGTGAGAGGGAGTGGGCCATAATCCACCACGCGGGCCCAGTGCGGATTGGTGGATGTCACATGTCTTCGAATTTTGGTTCTTGGACATGCCGGTTTCCTCACGATGTTTTTCTGTATGTACCCCAATCTGTAATTCTTCAATAGATTTCCATCTTTATGACAAAAGAAGGTTACACTTTTTTGTATAAATTGTTTTAAAACAGACTCGTACAGATTGTTGTTTCACCATCTTCTAGCTGTTAATGATGAACATATTAGTCATTACATCAGCTGTACCACTTATATTTTGGGAGTAATTGAGAAAAAATCTCAAAAATAAACTGAAATGGATGATTTAATCACTTAGGCACAATTAAATTAGCTTTAATTATATCGATGATCAAACAATTAATAATCGTATAGTAAGTAGGTATTACGAAAATTAGGAGATATCTCATCGCATCCTAAAGCGTCATTCTCATCAAAAAGTGAAAATGTTAATTAATTATAATAATCGCATAAAATATTACCAACAATCCTATAACATTTCCAAACTTCACATCTTCCAGGAAAACCGAAATACAAAACTCCAAAGTACTCAAAAAGGTCTTACCTGATATAAATCTTTGATAAGTCCCGATTTATTGGTTTCAGAAGTAAAAGGGCACTCAATGAAAAGTGTTTATTCACTCGAACAACTTTCGTCGAACTTTTGCGGAGCGCGTCACGAGGCGTGCGTCGTGGTCGACCGCCCGTTCACAACTGAATCCTGGCTGGTATACTGCGTGTACTGGCTGGCAAGGACAGGTTTTTCGTTGTCATTATTATTTAAAAAAACATAGTTCTCCATGGTTTTAGGATATAGTAATCGCGTGTTGTTGCGTTCGGTTTCAGTTTTTGAATTTGATGTGAATTTCTATGCAATGATGGGTGAAGGTTAGACTTATTAATGTACTTTTATCGATAGACTACATTAATAAAATTAATAATGATAATACGTAGACTTCATTCGTGGTTCACCCGAGTAAACAGAATTTAGATATTTGATTTTGAGTTTCAACTATAAACTATGTACGGTACATCTATTTAACGATATGATTCAGAGAAAAAAAAAAATTCTACTATAAAGATTCGTTGTAAATATTTAGCTATGTTTTCTTTCTAATACACAGCTGCTAAATCTAAGTCCATTCAAAAGTACACACGCGCTACGGCGTAGCAAGGTGTCTACGAAACTGCTACGACGCTACGCCGTAGTAAAAGTTAAGCGCAGTTTTGAAAAGAGAAATAATAATGTTTTATGCGAAAGGTACCGCACTTTATTAGGTATTAGCGTTTAGTACATTATAAAGGTACGTTTTATAATATAATAACTGGAGTTTTGTGACCATAAGAGCGGTAATAGTGTGTCTTATGACGATGTTCGAGAGTTGGTGTTTCAATGTCGAAAATCGAAGAATTCTTTTGAAGTTTTTGAGGTTCGTTCTTTGATTTAATGGACATTAGCGCTCTCGCATCAAGACGCAGTGTTGCGCGAGGAATTTATTAAACAATTGCTGTACAATAACATGAATCGTTTTGTTATTATAATTTAAGTTTAGAAGGCACAGTTGCTGGCACAGTGTTCGAACAATTAGTCGCGGGATTGTCTTAAGGTGATTGCGTCGATGTAGCGAAATTCAAATTTTCTTGTGTTTTTTTGCAATTTGCATATCAGTGACATGTTGTAACTTTATCAAAATATGATTCGCGGCAATAACAAGTATAATTTTAAATATCAGAATGATCAAAACATTCGCTCCATCAGCTCTCACATAGATTTGGTGTAAATAGGTAAAATCTACTTTTTGACTGGCCTGTTGGTCTAGTGGTTAGTGACCCTGACTGCTATGCTGGAGGTCGTGGGTTCGATTCCCACCCAGGACAAATGTTTGTGTGATGAGCACGATCATTTGTTTTGTGTCTGGGTGTAATTTATCTATAATATGTATGTATTTAGAAATATATAAGTATGTTTATCAGTTGTCTAGTACCCATAACACAAGCTCTGCTTAGCTTGGGACTAGATGGCGTTGTGGGATAGTTGTGGAATATTATTATTATTATTATCTCCGAAATCTAACTTACATGCACCATCATGATTTTAACACGTAAAAAAAAAGTGTTCGTGCGATTGGGCTGCTGCGGTGGGTGATGCGAGTTCGATTCACACACTGAACAAATATTTGTATGACCTACAATTAGTTGGTCCGTATCTGATTGTTTGTGTATGTGTGTTTAAATGTTTGTGAACGCATCCACGATACAGGGGAAATTCCTAAAGTGGGGAACGATTGTTTTTTAATAATTTATTGTTAGTATTTATTTGTAATCAGTTCATAATCCTCACCAATTCTTTCTAACGAACCGCTCCCTCCTCGGTCATCGATATCAGTTGATTCCCAGTATTCCTAAGTAAACAACTAAAAGAGCTTTCAATGATTTCTGAATAATAATAATAATATAATAATAATAATAAGGATTTAAAATAAAAGTAGCCTACGTTACTCCTTATTACATCAGCTACCTGCCAATAGAAGTCCCGTCAAAATTGGCCAAGCCGTTTCAGAGATTAGCCATTACAAACAGACAGTCAGACAGACAGAAAGACAGACAGACAAAAATTGTAAAAAATGTTATTTTGGTGTATGTACCCGTATTATATTTGTATGTATGTTATTTCGACATTACAAACAGACACTCCAATTTTATTTATATGTATGTATGTATAGATCTTCGGAACTATTCGTGCGCGAGTCCGTCTCACACTTGGCCGGCTTTTCTTAGTCTTTGTTTAATGGACAAGGAAAGGACTTCGCACTGGACGACGTAAAATGCTCATTACGACACGTAGACTTTCCCCAGCTGGATGGACTGACGACCATAAGAAAGTGGCTGGGAAAGACTGATGGTTGTTGAAGGCAGAGGACAGGGTGATATAGCGCAGACTGTGAAAGGCCTGTGTCCATCAGTGAACTGCGATAGCCTAAGTTGAAAACGCTTCGAAAACAGTTTTCAGGAACATTAAAATCAACAGTTTTTTACATTGAGTTTGCTTTTCTCTCTAATCTCGCATCTCGCCTCAGGAGCAAAGACCCAGAAAGAATTGGTAGTCCTGCGCACCGACGGAACGCAGTAATGGCCGGTTGCGGCGTCAGACTTCGAGGGGATCAGAGGTCGGTGTTCGTGAGCCAGGTGGCCCTGGTAAGGGCTACCGCCAGTGGGATCGCTCAGCTGTCACCACAGGCCCTATAGACAAACAGACGACGACAGCAGACGACAATCGTAATCGCTCAGCAGTCACTAATACATTTTCAACTTTATACGCCCAGCGTGTAAAGTTGAAAATCTATTGAAGTTCACATATCGTTTTCGATTGTTTCGTTCGTTATCGCGCAGCAGTCTTTAATAGATTTTTAACTTTATGTGGTAGGGTATAAAGTTGAAAATGTATTAGTGACTGCTGAGCGATAACGATTGTCGTCTGCTGTCGTCGTCTGATTGTCTATAGGGCCGGGTTACAGGGCCTTTGCCCAGGGTGGCGCGCTTGAGGTGGATGCCCCTACCCCAAAACATGTTTGATACGATCCTCCATTTCTCTCATCCAATGGCACTAACGAACACTGCTCCGCTTTAGCGTCCAAATTTTTTGGGTATCATAATATTGACACGGATTTTTTTCTCACGATGATGGTAATCAGATTTAAATAATTTTTTGTTAAGAAGCCGAGTTAATTCATTGTTTGAGGAAGGAGGAAAAATCAAAGTGTTCAATTAATTTACTTGAAGATCGAGATTGCTGTGACGTAGTCTGTAACAGTACAGTAGTCAAACTTGTAAATATAATACTTAAAGATAAAGATACTTCATACAAAATCAAAATATTTCCTTTTATCAGGCATTCTTGTAAATAAACTTTTTTTTTTAATGATTAATGATATTTATTCTGCAAATTGGTTTTGGCAAACTCTTTTACACGTCAAAAAGACACTATTTTTACACTGGATGAGGCCGGTGTTTCGTACCTGACTACTCTGAGAAGAAACATCCGAAACAAACTCAGAGGTCACAGTCTCTTTTAAAGTCCAGACAATTTTGTATTAATCAAGATATATGAGAACCATACAGGTGTCTGAGGTGGTCTTTTGAAGAAAGAACCACACAGATTTGAGTGGCCCTGTCCAGTCAGTGCAAGCATGTGTAGTTACCGTGTAGCTCAACTCATAACACAAGGAGCTCAACTTAACCATCTTTAACCATCTTACTACGAACAGAGCATCTGTTAAACACTTGTTTAAAAACGTCAAATGCTGTTTTGGAGTTGACAGATTTTTTAGACAGGTGTACAACCGTTATTTAACTTTTTTGTAGTACGCGGTCGCCTCCTTCTGCGAAGCAGTTAGCTCGCGAAAGAGGAGGCAAGCCGCGTGAGGGAGAGGACAGCGTCTCGCTGTCCGACCATAGACCATGCCCGGGTCGATGGCACGTGTGTTCCACGCGCGCCTCAAAGAGTGTCAGCATAATGACGGGGGCCCCCCTCTAGAGGGCCAAAGCCTGCCGGGGTCGCGGGACTTATCGAATTACCGTGAGCCTGGAACGTAAAGGGCTATTGAAGGACACCGTGGATTTTAGTCAGTACGAGTCTGACACTCCCTTCCGCCCTGCCCTGGGTGGGAGAACTCATTTGATGATTTTACTACGATAAAAAAAGACGGTTGACGTTTATTTTATTAAAAAAATATGCATGAACGATGTCGTAAACCCTTGCATATCTTATCAGAGACAATCTAAATCATGATAGAAAAGATGGATGCTCATAATACTGTAAGAAAGTCAGCGAACAGTAAAAGTTGAAGTATGTGCAGTTTTTTCGCTTTCCGGGTAACACACCATTATTCTAAATGGGTGATTCTGCAAACATTCACTATACTTATTTTTTGTAAGATACGCGAGTTTGGAAGACGGCCCGTTGATTGTGTGGTAACAAATAAGACATATAATAAGACTGCTAGCGTTGCTAGATTCAAATCCAAGGACCGTCTAAAAATAAATGATTAATAATTACTGAGTTATTTTTTCTGTAAGGAATTTTTGAGAGGCGGGGGCGTTGAAAGTTTTAGGTATAATCGCCCTATCTTTGATAAATCACGAAATGATTCATCCCACTCTGGGAGGAGCTGAAGAAAGACTTTGCAATCCTGGCAGATCCCATGCCACCGTGTTGGAAACAGCTACTTTGCTCCGTACCATGGCCTGGACTAGTAGGGCTGGACCGTGAAAGCCACCGGCACTGATCGCATCCGCGAGGATACAGCGTGCTACGCCCAAGCGGTGCACACCTCCATTGTATTCTACACTGTGATTTCTGGGAGGTTTATTTATTTATGTAAATAGAACGCAGAATCTTGGAACGGGCATTCTACGGTACTTTCACAGTTTTTATGTCTTGTGACTGGGACTGTAGCACCATAACTTTTTAGTGTTTAAATTATTTTTATTTGTCCATGACAATTCAAAAGTGCCTGTAACTGGCCTACTTGAAATAAATGCTTTGATTTTGATTGAATCAATTATACTATTTAATCATATAAAGCCAATAAACACTATTCATTACAATTACATCTTAAAATTAATTTACCACAGTCATGCATTCATCTCACAAAACAGACATTCCGACAGCATCATCTTCCAATCATCCATAAACACATCAATTTACGATTGTATTTACGACTAGCTGTGCCTGCGACTTTGTTCGCGTGGATGTTGGAACTCATCAATGTAATTTATTTTTTTAAACAAAGAATTGTTTTAAAATAAAGTTACTCCCTATTACGTCAGCTACACGCCAAATAAAGTCCCGTCAAAATCGGTCCAGCCATTTCAGAGATTAGTCATTACAAAAATACAGACAGACAGAAAGACAGACAAAATTTTAAAAAAAAAAATATTTTGGTATATGTACCGTATTTATATTCATAGATATGCATGTAGTAAAAAAAGGTTGTTTCAATATTACAAACAGACACTCCAATTTTATTTATTAACTAGCTTCTGCCAGCGACTTCGTACGCGGATCCTGTTGCTTATGCCAGCGACAATGGGGTCGTCAAAATCGAAGATCTGAAACGTCTGATGTCGAATTCTTAGAGCCTGGGGACGGGAAAACAACGGGACGCGCATGACGATTCCAGACGTTCCAGATCTTTCATTTTTGTAAGTCAACAGGAAATGCCCATCAGACTAAACAACTCTTGCTAAGACGTCATTACTGTATATGTAATAGTGTAGCTGGGCTCTTGGAGTTCCACATCAGGTGTTCCAAATCTTCGAATTTATTTTCTCAGCAGAAAATGCTCATCACGCGGAACAATTTTTGCTATGGCGCTATTTTTGTATCTCTTATAGTTTAGCTGATCTATTGCAGTTCTGCATCAGGTGTTCAAGTCTCCAAGATAAATTATAGCCTATAATATGTTGCCCAGACGTAATAGCTATACAACAAAAAAAAGCAATCAAATCCGTCAAGTAGTTCCGAAGATTAGCGTGTATGGAGTAACTTCTCCTGTTTTCCTAACATTTCCCTTCACTGCTCTGCTCCTATTGATTGTAGCGTGATGAAAAGTATACTATAACCAGCGCAGGAGTATGAAAAATAATTGTATCAAGTTTCGTCAAAATCCGTCGAGTAGTCTTTGTTTCTATAACGGTTATACAGACAGACAGACAGACAGACAGACAGACAATAATTTTATTAATTGCATTTTTGGCATCAGTATCGATCCCTAATCACCCCCTGATAGTTATTTTGTAAATATATTTCATGTACAGAATTGACCTCTCTACAGATTTATTATAAGTATAGATAGATAGATTAAAAAGAAATATATGAATAGATGTATAGATTTGTATTTACGCAAGTACAGGTGCGCACCGCTGACATCGGCTATGATCACTAAATGCGGTCTAGACTAGTTGGTTTTTGCACTTCTGCAATCACCTGCTCTATGGCAGCCAGTCCGAGGCACTTAATCGAACTAGTTGGCTCAATTAGTTGACTATAGTGCATGGTTTTGGCGTCTCAATAGTTCTTATGTCAAAGTTCAAACTAAGGATGCGCCATCTGGTCGCACTTCCACCATTTTAGTCAGCTAATTAAAAATTATGAAGGGAAATGTAAATTAGTCAGGATGGTGAAATACCTTGCATATTTTGCCTGGAAAAACAAACCTAAAACCTTACCTAAATAACGTACTACATTTAACACGTTGGCAGTCCCGTCTATTTTGGATAATCTAGTGGTACTCGTACGTCCAGTAGGTACCACGATAGTTTATTTTATAAAAAGCTTTGTTCATACGTCCCTAGAAAATCCCGTCGCACAGCTGGGTAGTTCTTCGAAATTTGATTCTTTGACTGATTCATATGGTCAAATTTTAATTTCACTTTCAGCTCAGTAACACATGTTCATATGAAAATAGATATTCCAAATAACATTTATTTGTTTGAGGGACTCCTTTTTACAAAGTAGTTTTTAAGATGTCGACGTTTAAAAATTTTGTGCCCAGATGAATCAGAATTTTTTACAGATGAATCAGGAACAGAAATAAAAAAAACCGGCCAAGTGCGTGTCGGGCCACGCACAGTGTAGGGTTCCGTAGTTGCCCATCAAAATACTTATGCGAACTAACTAAACTGATTCGCTGAATTTAATTTTAAAAAGAAGAATTTTCACAATCGGTCCAGGAGTCTTTGAGAAATCGGGCAAAATACATTTAAAAAAAAGATTACGACGAATTTAGAACCTTTTTTTTTTTGAAGTTAGTTAAAAATAGTTGACGATAAAAACCTACCTATCCCCAAAAAACATACCGTAAAACGTACCTATTAAAGCTGTAAAAATAAAGTTGACAAACTTACATTTGCAGTTGAATAACATGTTCTCCGATACATTTTGTTTAAGAAAAATATTATCCAAGTACATTTTATAAGTTGGTCGACTATTACTCGTAAAGTTGTAAAGCCTACTAAGTCATGACAATTTTCTTTTAAACTTCGTTATATATACTACTATTGTGAATTTTTTCATACCCCCACACATAACCGTTTAGCTGGTAGAGGGGGGGGACACTCGAGTCGAGCAAAATTTAACACTTTAAAGCTTAATATTTCACAAACCAATTTTTTTATCAAAAAATTGTTAATGGAAACTGTCAATATTTTTTAAAGACCTATTTAATGATACCCCACACTATGGGGTACGCGAGAAAAAAAAATAACATCCCCACTTTACGTGTACAGGAGATACCCTAAAAAAAAAATATTTTACGAGATTTTATTTTACCACTTTTTCGGCACAACAAATCCATATATTTACACCAAATTACAGCTCTCTAGTACTGTGCGTCTCTGAGCTAAACTGCGGACAGACGGACGGACGGACGGACGGACGGACGGACGGACGGACATGGTGAAACTATAAGGGTTCCTTGTTGACTACGGAACCCTAAAAATGGAAAACTTTAAATAAAAAGGGGCTTTGTATTAAGAAAATAATCATAATATTATAACAACAATAATATTTTTTTATAAAACAATTAATTATCAGTGATCATATCAAGGAAAATCTGGTCAATTCAACAATAAAATTCTTGTTTTTCAAAATGTTGTTATAAATAGGTACTAGATAGTTATTTTAATGCTACGTTATAATGTTCTCTCTGTTTACTTTTGTTTTTTCTCTCTATCTTTTCAAATAATATAATTATTTCATTTTTAATTTCCACGCAGCATACTTGTCTGGATCTTTTCTTATTTTCCATCTTAGAAGGATGAAAAATTAGTACGTTCTGTGAGTCTCTTTTTCTCATGGATATATTTTTTTCCATCTTTTCTACTTTGGATAGTGGCATTGTTGTGAACAGCAATATAAAATAAAATAAAATAGATAGAGTTTGACTTATGAATAAATACCGAAGAATAATGTCAAAATTGTCTCACACACACTCTACTGACATGGAAAAGTAAAATAACGTAACAAAACTGCTCCTTTCTGGCTGGAAAAGGAGAAAACCTATTTATTTTCAGATTCATATGGGTTTTTGAACATATGAATCAGGCACAGATGAATCATGATTTTGCCTAAAATCATGCTTAACTCATCATTCATACAGACTTCAGTATTATCATTTTTCTACACGAATCTGTAACCCAAAAGCATCATACGAAACTCAGATTAAAGTCTTAAAACAGCAAAATAAAATTAATAAATTAGGCATTGTAATCAGCAAGGTACCTAAACCAAGCACAGATGAATCAGGCATTTACCTTTGTTTCACCAGGTTCTAAGCCAACCAGGCTCACGTCCGCCTTCTAGCACGTCTGTTGTACGACAGGTTTCCCTCCACGTGGGATCCCAGACTATCATCATTATTACTCGACCAAGTACAGTCAAGCAAAGCTTACTCCACATGAATCAGTATTATACGCCGGACACTTCTTATTTACTTAATTAAAAACACACTAACGTAGTTATATCTAATACATATTTTTTTTGTAAGAGGTCAATTAATTACCTTTCGATATAACTTTAATTTATATTGATGAATCAAAGGGAAAATGCGACATCGACCATTTTGTTCCGGAAAATGGGAAACGGACGCCCCATATGAATCAGGAGAACAGACTTCAAATTTTTTTATTTTGTATCTAGATAGCTACTATTAAAAAAATATAATTTGTCCCAGGTAGAGCTAAAGCTAAACTGTACAGAAAAAAATATTACATATCGTTTTGTTAGTTGGTTACAGAAATATACCCACAGACATCGAAAATTTTGTCTCTGAAGAACTACCCTAGACCAAAAATGCATTACATGATTGTACTACATGCACGGACAGTCAACGTGTTAAGATTACTGTTTAGTTGGGGGCTCGCTGTTAAATATTAAGTAATATAACTATAGTTTATTTAAACTACGAGTATAACATTTTGTCCATTATCAGTGACAAACGACCACTTGACGATCGATGCCGATGGATGAAGACCAGCTGTCAAAAGGCAACGCCGGCCGGCCAAAGATCATGTTACACTGCACCTCTTGCCTTGCCGGGGTCGCGTCACTGTCTCATCAGGTAGCCGTGACCCTGGAACGCAAAGGGCTATTAAAGGATCATCGTGGAATTTAGTCAGTACGAGTCTAACAGTCCCTCCCGTCCTGCCCTGGGAAAAAAAATAACAACTGAACTTGTCCGCTCAAATCTGTAAATCTTTCTTCAAAAGAATAAAGATCGTCTCAGTTCAAATGATAATAATAATATTCCACAACTATCACACAACGCCATCTAGTCCCAAGCTAAGCAGAGCTTGTGTTATGGGTACTAGACAACTGATAAACATACTTATATATTTCTAAATACATAAATATTATAGGTAAATTACACCTAGACACAGAACAAATGATCGTGCTCATCACACAAACATTTGTCCTGGGTGGGAATCGAACCCACGATCTCCGGCATAGCAGTCAGGGTCACTAACCACTAGACCAACAAGCCTGTCAAAATGCAGGATATAAAGGATCTATTTTAGATCCCTAATGTAACACCACGTTATTAATTGCAAAATGTACAAGGTATCTTACTCACAAATAATAATTTTGCCTCACAAGCGAGATGCATGAAATTAAAACAATATGTTATACCCCTTTACGGGACAGTGATTTCTGCGTCAAAGGGAATATTAAAATGGCTGCCAAAGCTTTAGTGTTCCATTTTTGTTTTATTTTATTTTACCAGAAGCCCGTTGCAAATGATTCGCCAATATTTAAAAAGTTAAAAGTGATTTTCCGGGCAAAAAGTAGTTAATGCCACATTTGGATTAAAAGATTACTGGATTATATTTTATAATCACTTCCATCGGTATATCTGCCTGAGATTTATCTATAGTATGTATGTATTTAGAAATTTATAAGTACGTTTGTCAGTTATCTAGTACCCATAACACAAGCTCTGCTTAGCTTGGGACTAGATGGCGTTGTGTGATAGTTGTGGAATATTATTATTATTATTATTATTTGCCTGATGACTGGCCTGTTGGTCTAGTGGTTAGTGACCCTGACCGCTATGCCGGAGGTCGTGGGTTCGATTCCCACCCAGGACAAATGTTCGTGTGATGAGCACGATCATTTGTTCTGTGTCTGGGTGTAATTTATCTATAATATGTATGTATTTCGAAATATATAAGTATGTATATCAGTTGTCTAGTAGGTACCCATAACACAAGCTCTGCTTAGCTTGGGACTAGATGGCGTTGTGTGATAGTCGTGGAATATTATTATTATATTATTATTATTATTTGATGAAAGTATTACATATATCTATCGATATTCACGCTATAAATGTTCAGAGAATTGTAGAGCAGTAGGGGCTAAGGTCACAACTTACGTATCGTCATGATGAAAATCATCACTAGGAAAGTGGCGTCTCCAAAAACCAGAAATTCGTAATTTTACCAACTTGCAGTGCTTCCACTTGGTAGCTTGATTCTTACCTCTCACAGAGGGCCGAAGACTAAATCTAAAAGTAGAAATGATGTAGGCTGATTTAGCAGGCTACACAGTACGGCTCCTAAATGACTGTGCTTTTGTGTAACTCAGTGGTTCTCACTGCTGTAATAATCCTCTAAATTAGCTAACAAGAAAACTAGATATCTAAAGTCTTCCCTAATTATGATCGCACCGTTTTTATAAAACCCATAGCTACTCCAATTAAGAAATCTTTCTCAACATTTCAAAATCATGGTATCCAACCTATAATTAATAAAACATTTCAAAAGCTGTGTAGTGAAAAGCTTGAACAGATCTGACCATAAATCGCGACGATTCTCCTTGGATAGCCGATTACCAGAGACAATAGAGGTGCGCGCGATTAATGCGCATTTCTAGACGAATGTCCGCTGCGAACCGGCGCTGTTCGCGACAATCGCCAGTCTTAATGACCTTATTTAATTAATTGTTTAATTTTCTTAAATGGGATGTATATTTTTCTTTTGGTTTGAAATGGTTTCATAGAATTGCATTCTGTCTGCATTTTGTTAGCACTACTTTTATCCAAATAAGTGCTAGAATCCGCCACTCATGACTTGCGGAAAATTGGTAGAATTACATTCTGCAATTTGATGTAATGACATACTCACTAGCGTCGCATCAAACGGTCTTCAGTTGTAGCGCGGTCTACTTTATCAAGATACATAATATTTGATGGCTCGATTGACGCAACAGCTGAGCGATTGACTATGCGCTGTGCTGCGTGTGGCTGTTTCAAATCAGGCGCTAAACAAAATCCGCCTTACCACAAAAAGATAAACATCTGTTGAACGCTTGTCTAAAAACAGTCATCATCATCATCATCATCAGCCGGAAGACGTCCACTGCTGAACATAGGCCTCCCCCTTAGACCGCCACGCCGAACGTCATCAGACGTTATCAGACGGAAAACGTCCATAACTAAACATGGGCCTTCCCTTTACACCGTCACGCCGAACGACAATTCGCCACTTGCATCCATCCGTTGCCCGCGACCCTCACGATGTCGTCGGTCCACCTAGTGGGAGGCCTGCCTACGCTGCGCCTTCCGGTCCGTGGTCGCCACTCTAGAACTTTTCTTCCCTTAAAAAAAGTGTAACTGCAAAATGACCCATAAATATCAACGTGAAATATCGTTTTGACATTGACAGTTTTTTAGACAAGTGTTCAACAGATGTTTATTTTTCTTGTGGTACGACGGAATATCTCTATAATCTACAAGTAAATGTTCCCGGTGTTGGTGTATATGAGTTTAAATGTTTTAACGCACCCACGATACAGGCAGGGATATTATTATCTTAGCTCGTAACACGTAGCTTCGGCCGAAGTATCAGGCGTGTCCTCGTTATCAATTACGGAGATAAGATTAGTTAGAGGTACAAACTAAAAATTCGTGACAACATGGTAGGAGTTGTCCCGATGTGTTGTCAGTAGGTACTTATGAATTCAGATGTAGTAGGGAGATTTCACTCAACAGTTTGAAATTACTTTCTAGTAGATCCGAAGTGCCAGTGTGGGGCTAAGTTTTTTTTATACTTTGCCCCACACTAGGTATTTCTTCTGTATCATGGGTGCGTTTACAAACATGTAAGCTACTACCATTACCCTTGGTTGACTTAGAGCTAGAGAATGCTTCAGGCATTAAGTCCGCCTATGTAGGTACTTTTTGTGTTGCATGAAGTTTTAAATAAATAAATAAATAAGCTCACGTTCACAAACGCCCAAACCCGGATCACCAATGTACTTGTAGATTATACAAATATTTACTCCGTGCGAGTATCGAACCCAGGACAAGCAGTGCAGCAGTCCAATCGCTTAGCCACGGCGTTAATCATGCCGTCAAAAAAAAAAAACCAAATCATTATTACATTTCCAATAATTCCAGGTGTCCAGGTGCTTCAGTTGCAATCCTGAGTGTTATTTAGTTAGTCCCAGTACAAAATGAAAGTGTTCCCGAAGCGCAGCGGATTAATCTGAAATCCATTAGGAGCTGTGTAGCTGGATTTGTTTTAATCCCTGCTTTCGATGTAATTCAGTGGTCGATTGTTGTGATTTCAGGTACTTCTTGATGTAAATTGTGTAGGACGTATTTGGTATTTAATGGACTAGCTGAACTGAATTTAATGAATTAAGAAAAGCAAATAAATGTGAAACAGGACTCTCGAGTAATACCCAAGATAAAATAAGAGAAAAGAGATCTTTAATATTTTTTTTTAAATTACGCCTACCGCCGTGTCCTCACGAAGGCGGCGATAGGCGGAGACCTCTCGCGCCCGGCATTGGTCGAGGCCATGCTGCGGGGCGAGAAGGAGTGGGAAGCGGTCGCCTCCTTCTGCGAAGCAGTCATTCTCGCGAAGGAGGAGGCGGACCGCGTGAGGGAGAGGACAACGTCCTCCCTCCGCCCCAGCCGCAGCGCTGGTAGACGCCCACGGCGACGGACGGTCAGACGATCTCCGGCCACCGTAGGCGCGGGCATGCGGGCGGCGAGTAATGGGCGACTCGCTGTCCGAACATGGACTATGCCCATTGCCCAGGAGGCCAATCGCGCTAATTTGAAACGTCTGCAAACGTATACGATAACGTTATGGTTCGATTGCAACAGTGGTTACGTTTCGATTCAGTTTTTTCTGATTTTGGTATTGCGTTATAAGTTCAAACGCTAAACAAAGTTAGATAGATAAATTCATAAGATAATATCATATCAGTAGGATGTAGTGTAGAATCACTTCACAACAAAGACAAAACACTCCAACGATGCAGTAACGATCATAAAAAAGTAGCGTCCTATCAACTTTACGTTTGACAGCGGTTACGTTCCAGCTACGATCGCGTTGCGTCTCAACTTGCTGTCAAAATTTTAGCGCGATACGAAACGGTCCAAAAGTTGTGTTATGGTAGCGGTTCAGTTGCGATTTCGTTGAAAAAAAATAGCGCGATTGGCCTCCAGGGCTCCAGGTCGTACGATAAAACTTTAATATCTTAGAGAACATATCTTAGAACATAATAAAAACAAATAAATTGGAAACGCAGCTTGCTAGTTGTAAATAAGTGACAGGTACAGAGAGAACCGTTGTAACATAAATCAGAAAAATGTATGTTTCATAGTTCTGCTTCGAACTATAAAAGAACGTTACGGCTATTGCTATGTTCAATAGTTTTTATAACAGACTAGCGGCCCAATACGTGCTTCGCCACTTTAACAGCAAATACCCATCAACAAAATGATCCACCATAATAATTAAATTGAATTCATTTGTTATAAAAAATGTGATAAGTTAATGAAGAACCGCTCGACCGATTTTGTGAAAACTTCACATAAACCATCTACTAAATAGTCCGAACAAAGCCTAAACATTTGGTTAAGATAGGTGAGACCGTTCTTGAGTTATAAAATTACAACGAAAAGTAGCATTGATTTTTATATTATATAGATTTTACTCAAAAATATGTTATCCCAATACCTATAGTCTCAGATACAATCAGTTCTTTTTTACTTATAGATATTTTTATTAAGCCCCTCTCTGTTTATAGCAGAAGTGACTGTCAGACTCGTACTGACTAAAACCCACCCTATTTCTTCAATTGCCCTTTGTGTTCTAGGGCTGTCAATGATTTACGGCAATGATTAACCTAAAGGCGCTCCCTCACCGCGAGCATTCGCGCCTGTAATGTAACGTTACAGATTCGAACATTTCAAGTGAGTGAAGACAAACGAGCTTCACAATGCGCACTTTGTATCAAATCTATACTAAATGAACGCGAATGCTCGTCGGATAGTAGGGAGGTAGTATTGTAATGTAATGCTCAAAGTTGAATCTATAATGTTACATTACACGCGAATGCTCCCGTTGAGGGTGCGCCTTAAAAAAACTTTTTCAAAAAAAAATTTAACCGCCTTCAAAAACAACCACAAAAAAGGGTAAAATAACCTTCAAAACTTTTATTTCGGAAGTCGGTGACTTTTTTTATTAATTTCATTGTCTTTTTTGCCACCGACTTCCGAAAGAAAAGTTTTGAAGGTTATTTTACCCTTTTTTGTGGTTGTTTTTGAAGGCTGTTACATTTTTTTTTTAGTTTTTATTTTACTCTTTATAATTTAAATATTCAACCACAATTCTTGTCAAATACGAGTACATCATTTTCATACATGAATTTTGTAATCTGTAACACCGGTAATAACATCGTTAAAATCTCTTACATTCATTCCCTATCTCGAAAACTACTGAAACGATTTTGGCGAAACTTGCAGTATTCCCTAAGTTGAACGATACCAGTACAACAAAAAAAGAATTACTTAAATCGGACTTGTAGTTCCGGAGATATGCGAACACAAACATAATTTACCAAATCAGTCGATGTCCTTACGAGTTGTACCTTCCATCATCAGCTCAGCTACATGAGATGATGATTACCATACGCAAACACTTAAATTACTTCATAAAATTTGCGAAAAACGATGTGTAGGCCTATAAAATTTGAGGGTTGCCCTCGATTTCTCCAGGATCCAAGCATCAGATCCTGACATGGTGACAATGGGACCACTCCTGAAGTATCTCCTTTCGAACAAAAAAAATAATTTTGAAAATCGGTCCACAATTGCCGGAGTAACCGCGTAACAAACACACAAAAAAAAAATACCGTCGAATTGATAACCTCCTTCTTTTGAAATCGGTTAAAAATGAGTTCGCTTGTGCGCTCACTATATCCTATCCTACTAATATTATAAACGTGAAAGTTTGTTTGGATAGATGGATGTATGTTTATTCCTCTTTCAGGCAAAAACCACGTAACGGATTTGGTTGAAACGAGTTGTAGCAGGTGAAACCGCTGGCTACAGCTAGTTATAAATATTGCACCTCATCGTTTGTCAGATAAAAATTTAGCTGAAAGTTAATGACTTAGAGATTAGTAACATCAAGTTCGGGTATTCATCCGTACCCTTAGCACGAGTTGATGCCGCCGACGGAACCGCTGAACTGCTGCAATCTGACAGCTTACTGACTTACTGGTAACTGTACCCTTATCACGAGTTTTCACTATTTTACTTTACAGCGTCTTTCCAGTATTTACAGCGTTTCTTGTATGAAAGAATGGAACAGCGCCTCTGGTGTGCGAAGAAGGAACTAATTTTTTCCTTGAAAACTCGTGCTAAGGGTACAGAGGCCTTATCATGAGTTTTCAGTTATTCCGACGTAAAGTAAACTGGAACTTAGACATTGTCAAATTGATTTTCAAGGAAAAAATTAGTTCCTTCTTCGCACACCATAGGCGCTGTTCCATTTTTAACCGACGAAAAAAAAAGGAGGAGGTTCTCAATTCGACATGTATATTTTTTTTTTTTTTTTTTATGTATGACCACGCATAACTTTTCCTAACGTGGTCCGATTTCAAAAATTCTTTTTTTGTTAGAAAGAGTATACCTCAAAGTTGGTCCCATTTAAATTTCAAAACTAAAATCGGCCTCTAAGGGCAGAAAAAAAGGAATTAATTGTCAATCTTCCTACAGAATTTTCAATTATGAACCGATTCTGTTGAAATAAAGTTAACAATTGTAGTTCTGAGGACAATATTATATAGCAGAGATGTGGAGAACATAACATGATGGCGTCACCATCATCAGATCAACTCCAGATCCCTGTAATTTTGTGAAGTCAGTCCCAAGAGTTCCTTAACAGTTAACAACAGCTATATCGTGTTTGGGCTCGTTTCACTCAGCTTGATGAGAACTTTAGACCTAGCTGAGGTATCATTGCCATCGAGGGTCTGAGGATGGTGACGGATAGCAGGGGCAAGAGGTCCTCAACAGTTAACAGCACCTTTATCGTGTTTGGGCTCATTTCACTAGTCTTCATGAAAACTTTATACCTAGCTGGGGTATAATTGTCATCGAGGGTCTGAGGATGGTGACAGAGGGCAGTAGCAAGAGATCCTTAACAGTTAACAGCAATTATACGTATTTGGGCTCATTTCACTCATAATGATGAGAACTTTAGACGTAGCTGGGGTATGACAGTCGTTGAGAGTTTTTAGTTACAGAAATTGACACGAGATAGGAAACTCAAAAGTAAAAAATAAGTCCTTTTTAAAAAAAAATTCAAACCGACGAAACATCTGAAAAGCAAAAAATAAATTTTGAGGCGGCGCCAAAGAAACAATCAACGAATAGCTACGACGAGCTATTCAACCACGACAAGCTATACAACGAGCTATTCTGCTCTTCAAATAGTTAATTTATATGTTTGTTTGTTTGGCGCCACCTCAAAATTTATTTTTTGCTTTTCAGATGTTTCGTCGGTTTGAATTTTTTTTTAAAAAGGACTTATTCCATACAAGAAACGCTGTAAATATTGGAAAGACGCTGTAACGTAAAATAGTGAAAACTCGTGATAAGGGTACAGTTACCAGTAAGTCAGTAAGCTGTCAGATTGCAGCAGTTCAGCGGCTCCGTTGGCGGCATCATTACAAGGGGCCTATTGTCACGCACCGCAGACATCTCGGGAATTCATCCGCGGCCTCCAGTGCGTCTGTCAGCGAGCGGCTCGAACGCTACGTTTATTATTATTAGTTGATTAATAACACTGTTTATTTCTCTCATTTCTCATTTTGATGAGGTTTCCGAATCAATAAGATTTTGCTAGAAATGCACGTACTTGCACGCACGACTTTGGGACATAGTTTGTTGTCAAATTGACTGTACCTGCGCGCAACTGCACTCGCAGCTAACTTCCGAACCGCCATTAAGTTTGAATCGAACTGTAATTCTATGTAGTTATGACCTAACTAGAATTACAGTTCGATTCAAACTTAGTTCTGCTTTAGTTTGCTGCTTTAGTATAATGTTTAAAATAATTAGTAAATTATAATAAAAAAGGATAAAAAAGGAGCGGCACGACAAAATGTAACAAGAAAAAAAAATATCAAATTAAAATCTAACATTTTAAACCGCCGATAAAAATTAAGGGTGAATCTTGAACGCTGCTTCCGAACCGCCAATCAGGCGCGCACCTTAGGGCGGCGGCGGGTGCGACCGCGGCGCGCGGGTATGCTGCGGCTATTTCAATTATACGTCTTATGAAATAGCGGGGAACCGTGTCTCTTTCGCCTGTGCCCGCAATATCGCACCGATGCTATGGCCGATTGGAATTTTTCGTGGAATGCGTTGTGTGTTATGGCCGGAGCGGTTTGTTAATATTATTTATTTTTTGTTTGAGATGTTTATGATTCTGATACAATGGTTGCTAAAGACAGCCCCGGCTCACGATTTTTTCGAACCCGGGCAAAACTTGATAGTGGCGCCCTCTTTCCAGCCTTCAAATTGTAAGTCTAAAAAATGTAGGTTGTGCAGGAGACAATGATAGAGTACATGATCGGTCGATATGCCCCTTTCTGGAAATGCAGGCCTCCACCCCCCCCCCTCACCCGCTATCGCGCTCATCTCACATAGCCCCTAGTTTCTAGAGAGAAAACCCATTATCTTGTACCTACATTTTCTTATTGCCATGTTCGTCCTTCGTCCGCTATTGCTATCGCTACCGCTCATCACCGTATCAGCCGCCGAAGGCACCTCACGCGCCCGACACCGCGAAGAATGAGAGATATAGCGGGACGAACAGCTTTTTAAATTCAGTCCATGGACGCTTAGCGGAAGGACGCCTCATTTATTAGAATTTTCCATTTCTTATTGGTATTTCTTTAGAAAATTATGTCTTCTATTGATTGGAGATTGTTTGGATGCCTGTGAACTTTTTGTTGATAAAATTTAGTTGGAATGGGGAGACATTTAGAAGGCTAAAAGGAATTTAGGTAATTCTTGGTCTTTTACTGCAACGTTCATTAGACGAAAAGTATTAATTGAACTCACACAGGATAAAAAATATAAATAGAAAATAAATAGCATAATATGTCGGTGGCGCGTTGTGTTCCACACACGCCTCAAAAAGTGTCAGCATAATGACGGCCAAAGTCTGCCGGGGTCGCGGGACTTATCCAATTACCGTGACCCCGGAATGTAAGGGCTATTGAAGGATCACCGTGGATTTTAGTCAGTAAGAGTCTGACAGTCCCTCCCGCCCCGCCCTGGGCAGGAGAACTCATTTAATGATTTTACCACGATAAAAAAGGGGTTCACTCTTTCTTTTAGTTCGCGAAGCACTAAGGGTCAGCTCACACCAAGACGCGACGTTAGTTGCACATTTCAATGGAGCTACATATCTAACTTTATGAACTACATGCGCCGACAGAATAGTGATCACGAGCCAGCAGGCGCTCTGGTGAGGCTTATCAGTTTTATCACGCAATGGGATCACTCAGCTCTCACTGAAGATTACAGACAGCATGTGGTGCCATTGACTTTTCACTGCCAAATTATGTATCATCAACAGCCTATAAATGTTCCCACTGCTGGGACTCAGGCCTCCACTATGTGAGAGGGAGTGGGCCCAGTGCGGGTTAGTAGATGTCACATGTCTTCGATTTTTTGGTTCTAGGATATGTCGGTTTCCTCTCTATGTTTTCTTTCACCGTTTTGAGAGCCGTTGTTATGAAATAAATTACAAAAAGTAATCCGCCTGGGTGGGTTCGTTCCTACGACCTACAACTCATAAGTTGGGGTCGATACCACTGAGCCACCACTGCTCTAATTCGAGCTCAAATTATGTTGTATGCTGCATCCAAAATCATGAGATCATGATTGCATCTTCAATTAAATTTAACCTCAAGTACTCCATATACTGGTGTAATACAAATACACGGTTGGTTCCACCGTCGCCGGCGGTAGCAATCTATCCGGTTTAAGATTAAGCCAGGAAGCCCGTGCTAATATCGTTAACCGACCCATTAAAATTAACATCCCCACCTGTTGATTACAACCACTAGCGGAGGTTTAGTTCTTAAGGCTCTGATTAAGTTGTGGTGTCAACAGAAGTTAGAGAAAATTCTATTCGAAAATCAAATCGAAGTGTTGTTGAAAATAGGGACTGGATTGAACTATCAGAAGGCATAAAAATAAATATGACAAGATTATTTAATGTTGCCTTAAGTGGCCTACACACGGTCCTAAAATCGGCCCTAAATCGTATCGTGTGTAGGCAAATCGCAACCATATCGGCCCTAAAATCAGAGGCGATCTATGTACACACGATACGATTTAGGGAACGATCTAGGGCGCTCCCCCACCACTTCCCCGATATCGCCTCTGATCTTAGGGCCGTGTGTAGGCCACTTTATATTAATGGCTTCTGAAGATTCTAATATTTTTTAAATAAATATTAAGGGTTTTCTCATGTATTTAATCCAGTTCATAACTCATTTTATTTCTGAACAGAAACTGATAAGAAAGACCTTGTCCATAGAGTCCATGACCAACATAAAATGTCAATGTAAATCAATTGACGTTTTCATTCGCAACTTATGGAATCTCGTCACACCACAAAAAGTGGTGTTTTTTTTTCTAATATTTTAGTGAATTATTAAAAATCAGGTGTCTATTACTTCTTTATGTATTTTATAGTATACTAGCGACTCGCCCCGGGTCCGTAACATTTAATATATTATAAAGATACATAAATACAAAGCTTACTCTTGAATCTATCTACTAAAAAACACCGCATCAAAACCCGTTGCGTAGTTTTAAATATCTAAGCATACAGACGGACAGTAGGAAGCTTTTTCTTGAGGCAAGTGTCGAGATGTGGTGTCGGAACCCGCACCATCACAAACGACTTGAAGTTGGTGTAGTGATCTCTCGGATTACTCAGCTTGCGCTATGTAGGATTTTCATACAATTACGTAATTCGTATCTACTCGTATTTCAGACAGGATGACCGAAGGAAAATGCACGTTCGGGACGCGGGCCCCCATCGACATTCACATGCTCAATGAAATTATCTACAGAGAAGTCAAACATTTTCGGAACTATAAGATTTACAGGCCCAACTTTGGATGTGAGTTCATTTACGCACGAAATTAACGTTCAATCTCAATGCAAATCCTGTTCCTTTGTTTTTGATGGCTGCTTTTAATTTCATCTTAAAGACTTGAGTAGTAAAATTAGGTTGTTGACTGGTTACAGACTAAAATTTTGGATTTTAGATTTTGTTTTTCGAAGATAGATTATTTCCAGCTATAATTTTGGTTACCTATCATAAGATCGAAAAACGGTTGACCGAATTTCATTTGCCCTAAAACTTTTCAACTATTACCTTTTGGTTTTTTTTAACTTCATCGAAGTCACGTTTGCCACTGTTTCAGTTAACCTGTTATCTATTCATCTTTTTTCGTTTCTCCAGCATTTCATTTGGCCGACAAACTTTTTACCGATGTTACACTTACTCGAAGTGACGGTTGTCCGAAGTATTATGTTTCCAAACATTCATTATACCACTGTTTTAATTGCCATATTTTTATTTCACCGAACGCCTAGAAAATTTTGCACACTAATTATTGCTGTTACATTATTAGCAGGCGCCATTGAAATGTAGGTAGACAACACAAAATAATTGTGCAAATGTCGTATACGATAATATAATTCTGAAGGGTATTGTATTATAATTAATGACATTTGCTGTTAATTACATAGTTGATGTGCGTCGTAGTCCTGACAATTGTTTCAAGCAAGCATGCAGCATGCAGCATGCAAGCAAGCATGCAGCATGCAGCATGCAAGCAAGCATGCAGCATGCAGCATGCAAGCGAGCATGCAGCGTGCAAGCAAGCACGCAGAATGCAACATGCAGCAAACACGCAGCGTTCCAGCAAGCATGCAACATGCAACAAGCATTGTTTCTGTCATGGCTCCGGCGCTGCAGGGTTTTGGGTGGCCCCACGCGAGCTTATCGTCGCAGATGATTTGAACGCTCACCACCGCAGCTTCGGCTTACTGGCCGGCTTCGCCGGCCAGCCTCAGCCGCGGCGGCGGTCGTTCCAACCACCTGCTCCTCAGCTCGCGGGCCACCCCACCCCTCCGCGCCTACGCGATTTTAAATTACACTCTAGGGGTAGGGCAGACAAGACTACGTAAAGTCGGCTTTGCAGCATTTCGTTTCCGCCACAATGTTTTGTAGCAAAATATATTGAATTTTTATGACAGTAATTTAATTTTTCGGTAAAATGTTGTTTCGGTATGGTGAAAATATGGCAAATAAATCAGTTGGCAATTGAAAAAAGTTTAAAAGAGGCTTCGGTCAATAGTAAAAAGTTATTTTGTTAATCGGCGGAACATACTTCGGTATAATAATACTTATGGCTAATGATACTTCGATGATCTGAAAATATGGCAAATGATGCATATAGCAAAAGAGATGTCGGTCAATAGTTTTCGGTATAATGAAATTCGAACAAATAAAATTCGGTAAATTGATCGGTTCCCTATAATTTTAGCACCCTGACCGCGTCTCTCGGAGTCGTTAACTGCCTCATTTATCAGCTATGTATGCTCATTTCTAAGTCGTCGACGTACTTGTCTCCAAAACTAAAGTTTGTCATGAATAGATTTTCAACTTTATGCCCTAGAGTAAAAAGTTAATTATCATCATCATCAGCCTCTTCTTTGTGAGACAAGAAATAGGATTTTAGATCACCAAATTCTCTCTTCCTTTCTTTAATTACTAGTTTTCGGCAAAAGAAAAAATATTTTTTACCCCACTCCCCAGCCATCCCCGTGACCGGTAAGTTCTACGCTGCCCACGATCAACTGAAGGCGGAGACTAAAGCCGAGACTAAGAAGGTTGATGACTACCACGAGAACGTGGCGCAGACCAGAGCTAAGGGCCCGCACAGCAAGTACCCCCGGCCAGCTACCGAGAACCAAGTGTAATTAAGATTACAGGCCAACGGCTGCATAAAAACTATCCTAAAGGCGATCCCTCATCGGGAACATTCGCGTGTAATGTAACATTATACAGGGTAGGGACAGCCCTCCACAAACTTTCAGGGCTTGCTCAGTAGACGAAACTGAACGATCTTTTTCCAGGAAATCAAAAAAAAAGAACGGCCTCACCATACAAAATTATAAACTTGATTGGACAGTTTGTATGGAGAAACCGATTTTTTTTTATTTCCTGAAAAAAAAATATAGAAGGTTGTTCTGTTTCGTCTACTGAGCAAGCCCTGAAAGTTTGTGGAGGGCTGTCCCTTACACCCTGTAGATTCGATTTTGAGCATTACTTTACAATACTATATCCCAGACTGACGAGCATTCACTTACATTTAGTATAGACTAGCTGTTGCCAGCGGTTTCACCCGCTGCAACTCGAAAATTATCCCACGGGAACATAAAATCGGGATAAAAACTATCCTATGTGTTAATCCAGGTTATAAACTATCTGTATACCAAATTTTAGCCAAATCCGTTCAGTGGTTTTTGCGTGAAAGAGTAACAAACATCCATACATCCATACATCCATACTTACAAACTTTCGCCTTTATAATATTAGTAGGATTTGATAAAAGGTGCGCATTGTGATGCTTGATTGTCTTCCTTCACTGATGAAATGTTCGAATCTGTAACGTTACATTACAGGTGAATGCTCGCGGTGAGGGAGTGCCTTTATGTGTTAATCCAGGTTATTATAAACTGCGCCCCCTATCTCTTTCTGTGATCTAAATCTGGTCAGTAGTTTTTGCGTGAAAGAGTAAGAAATATCCAGCCATCTTCAATATCTTTCGTATTTATAATATTAGGATAATATAAAGCAGTGTCTTATTTCATGGACATGTTGAAGCCTTTTTACAAGCAAGTCACATTAGGTGAGAAAACCATAGCTTAGCTGGTCCTATGTTATGTTCGGGGTATAAAGGCGCCTTCGTTTTGGGCAAGCTTGAATCCCTCATTCCACATTATTAGCTTGACTCTTGCATCCGATCGGGATAACTCTTGCTTCCTCGTTTCCTTTTGAAAAGTGTCTTTCCTCCGATCAGATGGGTACCTACGTGTTATTTACCTGGTGGGCCACTGTCCCACAGTTGCTGCCATGAATAGTGTTTCTACATTGTCTTATTTCGTGGCTAAAATGGCAAATAGGCAATTGATTTTAATTCCTTTCATATTCAATTAAAAAAAAAAGTTGCCCCACACTAAGAATTTCTCGTGAATCGTGGGTGCGTTTAAAAGCATAGAAAGGGCACTACACGGAATTTTACTTTCCGGCAGTAAGATTTACATCAACTTTCATAGAAATTCATTGACAATATTGTAAGAAATCGGACTGCCGGACGGTAATAGTAGATTACGCAACAAGGGAGTAAAGCATTGCCTTACGTCACGGGCGTATTGAATCCCGAAGCGACACTAAGGATTCTGGGGGTGAACCTCCGTAGCCCAGCGAGGAGGTTCAAGTCTTATTCCCGAGTGAAACGAGGGAATTAAGTTAAGAATCCTTAGTGTAGCGAAGGATTCAAGATAGCCCAAGACAAGGCAGCTTTACTCCCGAGGAGCGTACTCTGCTTTTCACACCTCCCGAGGAAATAAATTCGATTTTTGTTTGATGTGGTACGACAACCGGCTGCCATTACTGCTACAACTCCTTGGTAAAAGTTTTCTAGGTACTGTTTTATTTGAGGTTCCAAATTCAAATCACATTATTCCCACGGGAATAATGAAATTCAGTACAATATTATTGCCCGGCTCGCAGGGGGGGCAGCTGACCTGCTTTATTCCTTGTTTGCTGGACATATAATTTGACATTTACGAGCAAGGGGTGTGAAAAATTCCTTATAGTGCACAAACGCCCTAACTCACACACACATACACCCAGACCCGGAACAAATACTAGCAGATCAAACAAATATTCCGTGTGGGAATCATAACCCCCGACACATCGCTCCAGCCACTGCGACTGCCAACCGTGTTGCCACTTTGCTTCATCATCATCATCATCATCATCAGCCTATAATGTTCCCACTGCTGGGACACAGGCCTCCTCTCTGTGAGAGGGAGTGGGCCATAATCCACCACGCGGGCCCAGTGCGGATTGGTGGATGTCACATGTCTTCGAATTTTTGGTTCTAGGACATGCCGGTTTCCTCACGATGTTTTCCTTCACCGTTTTGAGAGCAGTGGTGATGAAATAAATTACACAAAGTAATGCGCCAGGCGGGGTTCGAACCCACGACCTACAACTCGTAAGTCGGGACCGATACCACTGGGCCACCACTGCTTCATACTAGTGGCTAATGTTCTTTTTGTCAAATTGTTTCAGTTACGGCTGGTATAACAAGCCACTGGTGCCCATGAATCGTAACGACAACCGCTTCTACTTCCCTCAAAGAGAAAGCAAGCATACGAAGATTGAAGTCATCATTCTCATGTCCAATCCCAAGAATAAAAAGGAATACTAACTTTAGACGGCTTTTAATAGGAACTTAAATTAAGTGACAATTTGCCAGGCGTAAGTGGGCCATATACAAAAACAACAAATCGAGGTAAAAATACCTATAGTTAAATACAGACTAGAGATTTTTGATAAGGTCTCATACGAGATACGAGACGCCTTTATCAATATATCAATTTATTTATTGTGTTATTAATTATTTTTTGTAAAACCCTCTATTTTTTTTTTGTATTTTGATACAAAAAAAATAGAGAATAAACGCAAAATTGAAATCAATAAATACATTCATTACAACTGATACTTGGTGATTTTTATTTTAGGTAGAAAGCGTCTGCGATCGTGCTCGTCTCTCTAGAGACGAAAACATTATAAAAGGATTGTAACAGGCCTGTAATAGTTATTTGTTATGCAAGGCTGCAAAGTTGATTTTTGTGCGCGAGTACTTGAATTGAAAACTGAGAGAGCGAAGGATTCTAAGATTGAACCGCGAGAGAAACGAGCGGTTCAAATATAGAATCCTGAGCGATGCGAAGTTTTCAAAAGTACGAGACGCAGAAAAACTTTGCTGCCGAGTGCAACACACAACTTTTCACCTCAAACAGCGAGGAAATGGTAGGTGTAAGAGAAATAGCTTAAACAATTTACTATATAAGTATATATTATATATCAGTAAATTAAAAGCAAAATTACTACAATTGTTAATATTAAAAGTTAAATATTTTTTTGGAACATTAATACCTACCTACTTGTTTTTGTCACTTGTGTGTTATTACGAGTATTACGTAAATTTGCGGAAAATTGCTCAAATTCATTGGATTCCATTGTGAATGTTGGAGACAGAGACAGATTTACAGGCGGTTCGAGACGATTTTCTCGAATGTTAAAAACTCAAACTTACGACATCTACTACTTAACACTAATGTTCAGAAAAAAAAATAGGTTGCAACAACCCGGTGCACTGACATGCAGTGGGGGCGGCTCACCTGCCAGTGTAGAAAATAATTGAATAAAAGACGTGTTCGATTTTTAAACAACACTTTGTGCTCTAGAGCACAAAATGGAGTTTTGCGCTCAGATTTTGAATGAGAAATAGAATCTTTCCGAGCGGGTGAGGTGAAAATATAGTTTTCAACACATTTGCTCGAAAAATGCATTTACGAAGCCTGTATACATTGTTCGAAAGTTAAAAATTACGCACCATACAACATTACTGTGATACAACGGAGCGTGCGGTAAAATAGGTACTCTCACCTAAGTACCTATTTTACGGCACACCCCGTTGTATAGCACCGTGCGTTTTCTTTACGGTTTTTTTTTAAATTTCCATTTAAAAAAAATAAGAATTCCACCAAAGAGTTTCACATGCGAATAAACAACCTGACTGATCGAACCTCCTTGGAAGCGCTTTTGCTCAATGCGTTGTCTCACTTTAATACTAAAGAGTAAATGAGACGAAAGATGTAGGTCTAATTTCCACCACATGCATGTGGCGCCATTTGCAAATTCGCGCCTTTTTCATATTAGGAACTTTAAAAATTGTTGCGACTTTTCTACCGTTAAATAAAGTTTGTTTAGTTACATATTGTACTGTTTTCTCGCAAATGTGTTGAAAAACATTGTATGACACACGTGCAGAAATTGGTATTTACAAACTCGTGACTATGGTAAGCCCTCGGCTTCGCCTCGGGCTTACATTCGTCTACTCGTTTGTAAAAACCAACTTACCGCACTAGTATCATAAATAACTATTCTGTTTTTTTCAATAGGAAAATGGCTCGAGCTTATGTATAGGTACATTAGCTGTTGCCAGCGGCTTTGCCCACTACACAACGAAAAATGCCACACGATCATAAAATCGGGATAAAACTAACTATCATAATGTGTTAATCCAATTTATAAACTATCCGTGTACCCATCCAAATCCATTAGACGTTTTTCCATTAGACGGCACGGCAACGGCGTCTGCGACGGCGCCGGCGTAGTGCCGGTGCGGGGAAGCAAAAATGTATGAAGGCCGGGCCGGCGCCGCGCCGGCGCCGGTAAGTGCAAAAGCGAGCCATACGTTTTCATACATTTTTGCTTCCCCGGCACCGGCACATTCTAATGGACAAACGCCCATTCAGTAGATTTTGCGTGAAAGAGTAACAAACATCCATCTATCCAAACAAACCTTCACGTTTTGTAATATTAGTAGGAAGTAGGATGTATGAGTGAAACACAGTATAAGTTCTACAGCTATTGTTTATTATTCATCTGATTTCTTCTCCTCCGTCGCATACTGGTTCCATTTGCGTGGACATCTCTTCTTGTAATCAGAGTTGTGTAGCGGGCTCAAGTGAGCTGCTGCCACGCGATCCCTGGAAGACAAATCAAAATCTCATCTTACTAGTTATTATGATAAATGAGAAAGTTTGTATGATTGAACGCGCTAATCTCAAGAACTACTGCTTCAAATTGAAAAACTCTTTGTGTCGGATAGTCTTATCTATCGGGGAAGACTATCACGCTACGACCACTACAAGCCGAGCAGCGGGTGAAACCGCGGGTGGAACCGACAAATGGACTATCCAACACAAAAATATTTTTCAATTTGAACCAGTACTTCCTGAGATGAGCGCGTTCAACCAAACAAACAAACTCTTCTACTTTATTATTAGTGTAGAAATTATTTGTGTGCATGTCGTCGTCACAATGAATTGACTGTCAAATTATAATTACACTAGAGTGAAGCTAATTTAAACTTATAAATCTATACTCACGCAAATTCCTCGTAAGTCTTGGCAGTATGGATGGCATCACACTTCACGCTGTTCACCTTCCAATATCGCCGGTCCTGTTCCACGGAATCTTTCAACTGGCCCTCTATGGTGGCAAAATCCTCTGCACTCAACGGCTTATCCATGTTGAAACGTCGAGATTTCTCGGAACTGCTACCTCTTCCAGCGAATCTATGAAATCGTATCTATTTCAATAATAATTCAAAGTAAACTTGGAAAGGTTTGGGGCGGCGGTGTGACAGGAGAATCGGTTTTGGCACTATTTGATTTACAATTATGAAAGAGAGCATAGTGATGAGATATGGAATGAAGGTGATGATGATGAGGAGATGAGAAAAAGGCTCTCAAGTTAGCGGAATGTGACATTAAAAAATACATGATTACCTTTTTCTACGATGTCGGTGTCAGTTATTGACTTATCAATCGGTTGCCATGGACGCATTTTTGTTTCATTTTGTTGGGAAATGGCATCCATGGTAGTTAGTGCAAACCTCCTTGGATTGGTAAATAAACTATCTCTATGGAAACAAACCGAAATAATTAGGTATTATCACGTTTTATTTGGATAATGTCGTTTGATCTGCATCAACTTTAGCTTTGAATTCATGACTGACATAGTGATCTATCAACGCACAGCCCAAACCACTGGACGGATCGGGCTGAAATTTGGCATGCAGGTAGATGTTATGACGTAGGCATCCGCTAAGAAAGGATTTTGATCAATTCTACCCCCAAGGGGATAAATAGGGGATGAAATTTTGTATGAAACTTTGTCAATTTTGTAAAAAATACATTGTTAAGTTCCGACATCCACGCGAACGAAGTCGCGGACACAGCTAGTATTATCATAAAAGTCCTCTCGCCCAAGGTAGAGCGGAAGGGACTTTCTTTTGGGACAATTCCACCCAACTATTTCCCAAACCATTGCAACTGCTGAAAGCCAGAATCAACAGTGGCAACCAACTGAAAAGCACCGAGACAATGAAGCTCGACGTGTACCGGAGAATGAATTTCCTTTTGTTACCTACTCTTTGCGTTCCAAGACCTCGGTGTCCTTTTAAGACGACCGAGAACTCAACTTCAAAGGTGAAAAGATAAAAAGTAACCCGCCAGTTCAATAAAAGTGAAAAATCAAACAAAATGCATTGGTTCGTTAAAGTGTGGAGCTGTGGGCTAACTGTTTGTAATACGATGTTGTACAAACATACACAATAAAGTCTCATGTAACACGATCGATCAACTTCGAACACGTCAACATCTGAAAGGGTTTCCAATTGATTTGAGAAGACTTGCCAGCTCTTTTTTACCCGAATGCGCCAGGAGGGTTATGTTTTTCGAGTGTATGTATGTATGTATGTATGTTTCTGTGTGTTGCTCTGCAGCCTAAACGGCTTGATTGATTTTAACTTGAGAGGTGTCGTTAGATTCGTCTTAAACGTGAGAGTGTCACTGGGTACATAAAACTGGCCAAGTGCGAGTTGAACTCTAGTGCAAAGGGTTCCGAACTAAAAATATTTTTTAAATATTTATTTTATTCATTGCGATATTATACCAGGGTGTGATAAATGGTTTGACTGATTATTGGTACCATTGTGTGACGACATAACATCAATATGTTTTTTTTTTTATTTAAGATTGATTTTCACTTGTAGTTGGAATTCGTTCGAATCGCATTGCATTGCGTCGCATTGCACCATGAGTAAACTCCCTAAACTGTAACATGACGGCTGAGCAATCCCACCGACAATGGTAGGGCTCACCCAGGCTCACCACAGTCGCCTGTTTCACTATCGGGTCAATCTTCAATGTTGAGTCATCCGTTGGGATAATGACGCCCGATACTTTGGTACTAGTGCAACCATCCACTGACAAAAAACAAAAATATAAATTATTTTAATTTCATTCAAGTTAAATGTAATTAAAATAATTTATATCCCAATATATTAAATAAAAGAATAAAGCACAATGATGCTCCCCTCCTTTCGTAAAAACAGTTTTTGCTAACATACAATATGATAAACGATCTTCTTATTTATTGTTATTTATACAACAAAATAAACAAACAAATAGAAATTTATACTAAACTGTTTAAGGAATGCAAAGCGCTGCTGATTGAGTGGATAGCAAAATTGTGCTACGACGAAGTAGAGAAACTTCTATTGAACAAACTGTAGAATAAACTGTTTGAGTAATATACTTAATCAGCACACTCTCACACGAACACACACACACACATACACACTCTCACACGAACACACACACACACACCCGTACGCACACACACATTTACACAGAGGCGGCCTTACCCATTGCGAGGCCCCGGGCGGCAAGTCTTTGCGAGGCCCCTTTTTTTTTTTTTTTTTTTAGCGTGGTAAAATCATCAAATGAGTCCTCCATCCCCGGGCAGGGCGGGAGGGACTGTCAGACTTCTACTGACTAAAATCCACGGTGTCCTTCAATAGCCCTTTCTGTTCCAGGGTCACGGTAAGGAAATAATCCCGCGACCCCGGCAGGCTTTGGCCCTCTGAGAGGGGGGCCCCGTCTTTATGCTGACGCTCTTTGAGGCGCGCGTGGGACACAACGCGCCGTCGACCCGGGCATGGTCCTTGGTCGGGCAGCGAGTTGCCCTTTACTCGCTGCCCGCATGCCCGCGCCTACGGTGGCCGGAGATCATCTTGCGACGTCCGTCGCCGTGGGCGTCTACTACCGCGGATGGGGCGGAGGGAGGACTCTGTCCTCTCTCGCTCGCGGCCCGCCTCCTCCTTCACGAGCATTACTGCTTCGCAGAAGGAGGCGACCGCCTCCCACTCCGTCTCGCCCCGCAGCATGGCCGCGACCAATGCTGGGCGCGAGAGGTCTCCGCCTATCGCAGCCGTGAGGACACGTCGGTGCTCTGCCCAAGCTGGGCAGTCTTGCACCGTATGCTCCACCGTGTCCTCCGGGCGATCTTCGCAGTGGTGACACCCAGGCGTCTCCTCCTTTCGCATCAGACACAGGTACCTCCCGAAACTTCCGTGTCCGGTGAGGACCTGCGTCAAGCGGTAGGTCAGGACGCCATGAATTCTCTCCAGCCACTCCTCAAAGAGGGGTCTTACCGCCGCAATTGCGGCGTGCCCGGTTGCGAGGCCCCTTGCCCTTTATAAAAAGTATGTGATGCGAAAGTAGGTTTGGTTGTCATGTTTGAAGACAAATGCTAAAGTTATACAATTAAATAAATGTAATTTGAGTTTTAAAACATTCTACAGTTCATACAGGAACTTTGAACATCCGTGTTTGTGTAAAATGGAGTAGTTCTGATTTATGCAGACTTTGTTTGCCTTTATGGCGATTATTACCTTAAAGTCTTAGTTTACTACATTGATGAAACTTAAGCACGACGTTTTTTTGAAGTAGAATAAATTTACTACAATATGAGACTAAAATGGTTTCTGTAAACCCAAAAGCTTCCGAGTTAGCGCTTTTCAAAAGTATCTGAAATCAACGTTTTTTTACAACAAATGTGGGAAAAGGCATCTGATATCATGCCTTCAATTGGAATGTTTTCCAACTTTATAACTTTTTTCGAAAAAGAACTTTGAAGGGGTTTAGGCCGCACTACGGTGGCCGGAGATCGTCTGCCGACGTCCGACGCCGCGGGCGTCTACACGGTTGGGGCGGAGGGAGGACGCTGTCCTCCCTCTCTCGCGGCCTCTTCCCACTCCGTCTCGCCCCGCAGCATGGCCGCAACCAATGCCGGGCGCGATAGGTCTCCGCCTATCGCCGCCGTGATCTATCGGTGATCTGCCCAAGCGGGGCAGTCTTGCACCGTATGCTCTTCTGTGTCCTCCGGGCGATCTTCGCAGTGGTGACACCCGGGCGTTTCTTCCCTCCTTATCAGACACAGGAACCTCCCGAAACTTCCGTCGAGCTCACCTCTGAAACTACTGGGTCTAAAGATATAAATCGGTTCTCATAGTGTAGCAAAAGGCATCTTTGAAACCGTTCTGAAGAGTAATTAATTAATTATCAACAACTAGTCCTTTACGGTCATAAACGCAAAATTTTCAATTTTTTTTACAAAGTAGCGTTCGGTGATTGAGGTCTCAAACTTTGATTATTCATTGGGCCCAGTGGCGTAGCTAGGCGCGGGCTTGGCGGACCCTAGCTAGCCTCGCACATGATAGGGCCTCGCGCTTAGAGATTTAATAAAATAAAATAAAATTGACAACGATAATCTCAACTTTGTTACCACTCAGTAAAGCAGTATTTAACTTCTACTACTATTTCTAACTGAGAACTGATAGAGCCAAAGCTGATGGCGCCGACGATCATATTTAGGTCTAGCAATTCCGCTTCTCGCGCGAGGCCCCGTAGTTGCAAGATAACTTGTTTACTTTTTATTTCTAACTGTGAACAGAAAGAGGCAAAGAGGCCTCGCAAAGCGATCTTATTATCAAGTCATCAAAAAAAAGGGGGCTTTGCACGCGTGACCCACACAACGGGCTTAAAAAATTACAAATCCGCGCGATATTCATCCTCCATCAAAGAAAAGGGCCTCGCAGATGCGTCTTGCCCCCTCCAAAATTCGGTCTCGCTACGTCACTGATTGGGCCAACATCATAAACAAGTCTTAACTACAGGGTTTAACTTAAAAAAGCCGTACGTTCAGGCGACCAAATAATTGTACTAAATAAATATTTACGAAATTAACCAACTCTGTGATGATAAATTAAAAAAAAAGATAGATTGAGTTTTTCTAAAACTAAAATCTTATTTAATTTTGCCGTTATGATTGTTATAGCCTCAATGAGTAGCCTAACTACTCATTGAGGCTATAACATAACTAATTAATTAAATAATCAAAAGTTTTAATTAATAAAAATTACTAGTTTTTTCTTTTGCTTGATTTGTTGCGCGAGGCCCCCTGCAAGCGCGAGGCCCCGGGCGGGTGCCCGGTTCGCCCCCCCCTAAGGCCGCCACTGCATTTACACACTGACACGAACGTACACACTCACAAACAGAAACTCACCTGGCTTTTCACACCTACTGCGAGGAAATAAATTCGATTTTTGAAATTTGATGTGGTACGAAAACCTTCGAACGGGAAGTTGTCACCACTGCAAGCGATCAGCAGTTGCGGTCACCGGCTGCCATTACTGCTACAACTCCGTGGTAAAAGTTTTCTTATGTACCTACGTTTTAATTGAGGTTCCAAATTCAAATCACATTATTCCCACGGGAATAATGACATTCAGTACAATATTATTGCCCGGCTCGAACGGGGGGCAGCAATGACCTGCTTTATTCCTTGTTTGCTTGACATATAATTTGAAATTTACGAGCAAGTGGTGTGAAAACATATAAACTAACACGTGACCAAGAAATCAAACGGCGGCTTGTGACGCGCGAGGCGGCGGTTACGGGTTACGTAGCTACACTTTATAAACACAATCACAACTTGGTAATAATGAAAACATATTACACTACCTATTAGGTACATTTTAGATTTCATGACATACCTACTTTTAAATTAGACTATGTCTGGCTTCTTTTCTTAAAGTATACCTATATTAAAGCTGATGAAGTATTATTTCTCAGTCACCTCGGCCGTTTTTGAACGTTGCACAATAATCAAATAAGTCCGCCCAGTCCCCCGTGAAAAGCACTTTCTGCGTTCAACAGAAAATGCGTTCTGTTGAACGCAGAAAGATTTTTACCGTTTTAAGCACGTAAATGTTTAAAATAGAGAAAAGAAATGTTACAATTCTTCAATGGTGTTACCAATCAAGGGCGTCGCCAGCTGATGAATAAGGGGAGGGGGCTTAATTATTATTCTAAATATTGAAAAATATTTAAATTATTCTCAATATTTCAATACTTTCTACAATAAACCTTGTGTATTAATGTACGTTTTGTCATGCGATGCGGAATTTATTAATAGGTAAGGAAGTCAATTGCTCGCACTTTGGTCGTTTTGCGGCTAGCTACATTTGATCTCTAGGGGCAACTGCGCCCCCTTGTCGACGCCCTTGGTACCCACCGTGTCATACTTGTGCAAAAAAACAGTGGATTTTGTGAACAAATAACAATAAAATGACTGTCTTTTCTTTGTAAAATAGAGATAGAATTAGTACCACGCGTGCAGGATGGAACGGATAGGACTTTCAGACTCATACTAACTAAAATCCACGGTGTTCCTTCAATAGCTCTTTACGTTCCATGGGCACGGTTACTTTTTCAACAGTCTCGCGACCAGAAACTCAAACTACCTATTATTTATTTTTTTTTTTTTTTTTTTAATTACTCAACATAAGCAGTGGGACGCAGACCTCTCATCGAGAGGAATCTCGCTTAAAGAAGCTTACCAGAGGGTGTCATAATTCACTTACCAGAGGGTGTCATAATTCACTTACCAGAGGGTGTCATAATTCACTTACCAGAGGGGTTCATAATTCACTTACCAGAGGGGTTCATAATTCACGGTGTATATCACGGTTATTAAAGTCAGTGATTAATGACATAAAATACTTCAAATTAAAAACAAAGTAGGTAGTTAGATCGGTCGCGAGACTTATCTCATTACCATGACCCCGGAACATAAAGGGCTATTGAAGGACACCGTGGATTTTAGTCAGTACGAGTCTGACAGTCCCTCCCGCCCTGCCCAGGGTGGGAAGACTCATTTGATGATAGTACCACGTAAAAAAAAAAGTAGGTAGTTACATGGATTCGAACCTCCAACAGACGTAGGTGTTGGTCTTCATGGCTTGGAGAAGCTAGATAGGCATTCGCTCCATGTAAAAAACTGATTGACTGGTAGACCCCATTGCAATACATTTGAGAAAAGGTTAAGCATAATGATGGTGGTCTCTTCACAGCTAGCAGCATGCAAATCATGACCAGCCGGTAATATTATCAAAGCTAGTCGGCACTCTATAAACATGCGCGATAAAACTACAGTTCCGCCATTCAGTGCCACCAACTTACAAAACAATAAACTCACTGTTGAACAGTTAATGTCGATTATACGAGTAACGAGCCGATAAACTGTTTTGTATAATACTTACGCAGTTAATATTGTGGTTTTTTTTTTTGGTGTGTGACAAAGATATTTTAAATGTTTCACAATGTTTGAAAATACATATTTATGTGGGTAAAGGTTTTACAATTATTATTATTAGAGATACACTTTTTGTAGTGTAATTGACAGGATTATGGAGGTTGTTAAATATTCGTTTGAGCGAAGACTGGTAACCTTTTCAGCTGCATCCGGTTAGACTGAAATCTGATTGAAACATAGACGAGAAAACTTCAGTCTGTCTTTGGTGGATTTCCAACTATATGCCCCGAGTATAAAGTTGAAAATCTATTGAGGACAGACTGCGGTCTTTCATTACAGAATAAAACTGCTGTTGGCAGATTATGATGGAAGTCTCCTCAAATTCCTTTCCCCATTTAACCTTCAGATCTGGCAGTACTCTCAGTAAACCTGGCTTTTGGCGTCTGCTACGTAAACTACGACCTCTTTGAAGGGTTCGAATCTACAACAGAGACTCAGAGAACGTTCAGGTGGCATTATGGTCCACACAAAGAAGGGCATTTAATCAGTACAAAGGATTATGAAGAAACAAGACAAACAGTTTCTACTACACTTGACAGTGTAAGAAGAGAAATGAATTTCACTGCTGCTGGTGATTATGTAAGTACAAAGACATTTTTAATACTTCTAGCTTTTTTTGCATGCGTTATAAGGTAGTGTGTGTATTTGGTGACCAAAACCCACCCTTTTCCTTCATTTAAGTACCCTTTGCGTTACTAAACTAGACTTTCGGACAATAATTCCGTAAAATATCTACTAAAACCTCAAAGGCTCAGGTTATAAGTTCTACGCTGTCAGCCTACGTTGTGTAGCTAAGCGTCTAAGCGAATACCCAACTAAAGTTACGATGGCTGCATCCGTATGTACATACATTCCACCAGATAATATTACTTAGCTTTTTTTTACTACAAAACGCATCATTTTATTTAAAATTCATACATTTTCTAACAGTACGAAACCACACCAGGAGTGGAACGAAAGAAACCAGCAATTCACGTGAAGGAGTTTAACATGAAATGTCCTGAGAATGAAAAGCCGATAAGCCTCGGGACCTATGAGATACCGACCCAGCGGGACCTCGTACTCTTCACGCAAAGAACCCTGCTGAATATGTTCAACAATTACCATGCAAAGACACTGCTGTTACTCAAGGACATTAAAGAGGTGGGAGTGACATACTGGTGTTCATATTAAGAATAAGTACTAAAGTTGTTGCCAGCAGCTTCACCCGCTAAAACTCGAAAATTATCCCACAGGAACATAAAATCGGGATAAAAACTATCATAAGTGTTAATCCAGATTATAACCATCTGTGTGCCTGGGGCAACCGATGGATGCAAGTGGCGAATTGTCGTTCGACGTGGCGGTCTAAGGGGGAGGCCTTATGTTCAGCAGTGGACGTCTTCCGGCTGATGATGATGATGATGATGTGTGCCTTATTTCATCCAAAATGCAGTTTTTGCATGAAAGAGTAACAAACATCAACATCCATTCAAACAAACTTTCCGTTTAAGAAAGTAGGAAGGAAGTAGGATTCTACTAAGTAATATCTTTGTCAGAAGATAGACTTGTACTGACAAAAATACACGGTGTCCTTCAATAGGGGTCCATATTGGCTCACCTAAAGTTGTTTACCCGAAATTGTTCTTCCTAACGATTTGAAATCCGAATGATCACTCTTCCTAAAATTTTTCATCCTAAAGTTTTTATTCATACTTTTTGTAGTGCTACCGGCGATGTTCATAACACTCATTTTTCCGAAAATTGTTATCAATAATATCGTTATTGTAAATATATTGAAACTCCTACTGTTTTTTATCATAAAGTTTTTATTACGGTGATATTTATAATTAGTCATTTTACTGGATTTAGTCAAACTAAATCCAGTAAAATGTCGACAATTTAGCCAAACTAAATAAAGTAAAATGTCGAGAAAATTCGACGGAGCATCGCTTCGCGATGCTCCTACTTCTGGGTGGTTTTAAAAAAAAATAACCACGAAGGGGATGGCGGGGTTTTTCAGACCCCGCCATCCCCTTCTAACCTAACCTGTCCGAGTCGGGGTGCCCCCAGTCGTTTCTGGTCAGAGTGTCGTGTTGAGGTCACTATGAAAAAAATACTGGCGACAAATTTCCAGGTTGCGCTCGCCGGCCGCTGCCGCGGCACCGCTCGCTTTGAACGCTCGACTCGCGAGTAGCTGGTCACAGTTCTAACCTAACCTAACGTAGGTAGGTATGGATATCTTTTCAGGTACACACCGCTTTAAATAAAATTAAAGAAGACGCTTTAACTAATAAAAAAAAAACCAATTCATATAATTAGTGAGTGCGAAGCAAGCACTTTCTCAAGTATACGTGCTAATATGCCAACAAAATAAAAAAAAAAACTAAACAAAAAATATATATATATAGACTTTGAATAATAGTGTAAAAGAAGGTTTTGTTGAGAAAATATAGGAAAACAAATAATAGTATAATAGATGTTTATTGCTACCGACATTATGAAGTCGAATGATTCGGAATTACGAATATTAGTGACAGTGCAATGGGGATGGCAACTCAAAGCTAATCGTAGATGGCGCTGCAATAGTTGGTCCCTACGTCAGATTACTGTCTACCTCGTACAAAAAACAAACAAGATTTATTATTATAAAAATTGAGTATAAATACAAAACAAATATGGAAAATTATTCGGCAATGCATAGTGCATATACTAAAAGAAGAATTAAGACGCCGCGGTGCATCTACAAGAGGAAAAAAGTGATTTAATTGAGTGGTAATACATTTGATTTTACCGTAATAAATCCACAATTACTTGTAGTTGAAGTTTCAATTTTTGAGTTTAGGTATGTTTTACCTGTCCTCTCCTATAACAAGAATATAATGCTGCTTCTGACTTTCTATTCTGTTAAAAAATCATAATGTTTTAAGTCAGTAATTTTACCCCTTTTTTCTATTTAGATTCGAGAAATATCACGATATATTTAATTTCTTAACACCACAACTATCACAAAACTCGTTCCAAGTGATAATTCTTCCGTCAGACGAACCATTTCATGATTTATAGAGCGATGCAATACTGGTACTTAACCTCCAATAGAAAAGTAGATATTATTTTGAAAAGTGTATTCGATTGTTTAGTTATGGTATAATCATAGAATTTCATTAATAAACTCAACTAACGGCCTGTTTCGGCTTCGCAAGTCTTGATATTTGTTTAATAAATAGCTTTTCCTTAGTTATAATTCAATTTTTGTTCTCAAGGCAGTCACAGCAGCTACCCATTATTTCTTGATAGTGTGAATTGTCGGAAATTTGTATGTTCCATCATTTTACAGCTTATTACACAACATCTAGTCATTTTACATCAATAAATCGTTTTTTTTTTTTTCAAAAAATTCCTTTGATTTGACAGTTCTTTTGGGACCAAACTGTCACTTGTCACTTTGACACTTGCCTTCCCCATTAGGAGTTGTGATCATTAGGATTAAAAATGTTAGGAATACAATTTTCGGGTTTCCGATGATCGGAGTTTAAATTTTAGGTGAACTTTGGCGCGCCCCCTTCAATAGCCCTTTACGTTACGGAGTCACGGTAGCTCGTTAGTTCCGCGACCCCGGCAGGCTTTGGCCCTAAGCTAAGACCCCCGGCCGTCATTGTGCTGACAGCTCTTTGAGGAGCGTGGCGCGCGTGGGACACGACGGACTGCGCTGTTGACCCGGGTTTGGTCCATGATCGTACAGCGAGTCGCCCATCACTCGCCGTCCGCATGGCCGATCATTGACCCTTTTGCTACATATAACTCTAGATATGCACAGTATAATAATTTCTAAAAAATCGTTTAATCGTTTGCAGGCTACAAGAGCAACGGCGACAGTGGAAAAGAAATGCCACGGCAGCGGTAAAGGACTAGTTTATAAAAAATGTGTGAAACAAGTTAACATGAAGTTTTTTACCGTCACCAAAGAATTGGTACAGACACTGGAACGCCAGGAAGCTGAAGTCGTCGCTTTGACAGAGGTATTCTAACACATATTTTTCCTTATTCCCGGGTCAAGCAAAATGTGTTCTTGCACAATTCTATTAGAATTTCCAGTAGCAGCCAGGAGCAGTAACAGCCCAGTGGTATTGGACTCGACTTACGTGTTAAGTCGTGGGTTCGAACCCAGCCAGGCGCATAAACGTTGTCTAATTTATTTCATCAGTAAAAGAAAACATCGTGAGTCAGTGAGATGATGAAATGAATACAGCTTGGCCAGAACGTCTTGAAACGGAACTAATATTTTTGTTTGCTGACAACGTTTTAAAATCTTTGATATTGGTTGTAAACAAAGAACGCAGGTTTGTTAGATTTATTATTTTGCCATAAAACTATAAGTGAAAAAAAAATCATTCAAAGTGCTGGTAGCGAGAGCACAGTGGCGACTTCCGGTTTTCAGCTCTAATTTGCCAAGCTGTACAGTTCGACTAGAACCTGCATTGTAGTACCTACTCTATGACCACCGCAAGCGGTACATTTTTTCCAACTTTTAGTAAGGGATAAAAATGAAACTTTATATACCACAGCGTCCTAATTAGCCGAGCTATCGTAATTTTTGTATAGTGAAACGGAAAAAGTAATAGCGCGGGTAGGCAATCAGATGCGACGCGGAGGGTCAGGGGCCGAAACTTCACGCGAATGAAGTCCCGGGCAGAAACTAGTAGTGTCATAAAAATATTTCCGAACTGGTAGTAGAATCCATCGTCTTCAAGCCAAATGAATCGGTCTAAAATTTGTTGAAAATAATAAATTTTAAATCTAACGTTTCAGGGAAAAATATGCGACTTGGCGTCCATGAAGACAAACCCAATACAGTTAATTAAAACATTAGCTATGGACGAAGCTGCGTTAGTTTTCGCATTGCCCGCCTTTTTAAGACTTCTCGGTGGATGTTCCGTTCATTGTAATAAGTAAGTACGAGTACATATGCATGATAAGGATAACTTATTGTTTTACGTAATTTTAAATCTAACGGTAATTCGCAGACCACCTGCGCCTGACCACCGTCCAAGGCTGCGTCAAATGACAGATCAAGAACTAGTCGTAAGACATTTCCTCACAAACAAAAATTATATACAACTTTTAAAAGACAAGACGAATGTGTAAGGATAAAAGAATGCAGTACTGGTAAACTGGATGCATTCCGAGCATTCATCGACAATGAACGCACCCACTATGATCGATCGAGCTTTGCCGTACTCCGCGTGCCATAAGCTAGATGTCGCTAGTATCAATGAACTTTTGACGTGAACTTGATTGAAACTTAGAATAACTTAACCAAAATATTCTAAGCTTTTTATGTGATGTGAATAGTGATAACCGTGAGAATATATGTATAAATATCAACATTGATATTACAATGCGTGAGAAATGCACATGTGTGTTTTAAATCGTAGATTATTACATCCTGGTTCCTCCTTCAAAAAGTTTGCAGAAATTCTTACGAAGAGGTATGTTGTGTTATTTACTAGTAGAATAAGCACTATTTATGAAGAAACTATGTGAAACTGAACTTAAATATTATCAGTTGTCGTTGGCATTAAGTTACATTATGTTCACTTTATCAATTACGAGTCAGCGAAAGTCATATTAGCCCACTTTCTCGCGCGTTTCAAGTTAGTAGCAACTTAGTAATTACACGTTGATATGATCCGTTTCCTCGAGTGAACAGCATCTTAAAACTTGCATTTGTTACATTCCCATGTAAAGATATCACATCTAAACCATTTTGTTCTGAAGTTTTATAAACTTGTTAAGTGTAACTTGACATAACTTAGGTGTTAAGTTTCTGATTGATTATAATATGTAATGGCTTGTACCTAAACAATAATAAAATAGTGTTTGCTTGCACTTTGTTACTTTTCTCTAACAAGACAATACACCTCATTTTATTTTGTAAAGACAGAAATGTGATAAATCATTCTGGGTTCTGGCATTATAAGTAAAAAGTGTTTGCCTTGGTACCTACTTAACTTTTAGGACTAGCATCACCTTGAGTTTTTTGTTAAAACATTCTACCTACTGCTTACCACATCTCTGAATGCATGGTTGCATGGTGGCAAGTATTTCTACAGTTTTAACTAAGTAATAATGCAACTCTTGAATGGTATTCAAAATCAAAGCATTTATTTCAAGCAGGCCAGTTACAGGCACTCTTGAATTGTCAAAAGACAAAAAATAAAAACAGTTAAAAAATAATTATGTTTCTGCAGTCCCAGTAACAAGACATAATATCTGTGAAAATACCGTAGGTGCCCATTTCAATGCGTATATCTCCATGTAATAGAATGGGAGAAAAAAATTCCATGAACAGCCTTTTTCAACTGCCTAAATTATTACAGAATTCTTCTAATAATAATAATAATAGCCTTTATTCAGACATACATCATAATAAAATATAAAAGTTGTATTTTAATTCAATCTACTATATAAAAATAAGTCAGGTTTTCCTTCCTGACGCTATAACTCCAGAACGCACAAACTGATTTCCACAGTTTTGCATTCGTTGGAAAGGTCTCGGGCTCCGTGAGGTTTATAGAAAAGAAAAAAAAAGAAGCCATCTGGTGGCGATTTTAGTCAAAAAAATGATGTAAGGCTAAGTGCAGTAGTGCACGCTTAGCCTAAGTCTGCTAAGTGTCCACTACTGCGCTTAGTATTCTGTGGCAATACATAACTCTCTACTACCACCTTCAGTTACTTTGTCAAGCTATACCAATTTGGTTTCACTTATGGTTCAGTGACTTCCAGTAAACTAAGGTTATTTTTTTTGTGGTTGTTTTTGAAGGCGGTCACATTTTTTTTAGAAAATATTTTACCCTTTTTTGTGGTGGTTTTTGAAGGCGGTCACATTTTTTTTTGAAAAAGTAAATAGGGAGGGGTGGAGTCTTCTACTACAGGCATTATTTGTCTAAAAGAAGATTCCGAACACAACAATTTGTAAACCAATTATTTGACACAATATTTTTTTTTAAGTAGACTGCTGTTGAATTGACCTTATCGCATTGCTCTAAAGCTTGTTAATAGCTTCCAAGCCTTGCCACAGCTTACAAAGGGTTAAAACCTATAAAATGGGTCAAGCTGTTTCGGCAGAGTACAACACATATAAGTGTGACATAAGAGTTTTACATGACTTCATATTATACTGTATAATAGAAGAAAGAAAATAAAACACAAATATGTACCTGTAAAATTATTCCTTTATTAGATTCACAGTACAATTCATGGCTTTTGTTAATAATACAATTTGCACTAACTAAAACATACACTAATAACTTATTTCTAATTTAGGTCATATTTTTTTTAAATTACAATAATCAGCCTTAGTTTTATTGTAAGAAATCATCTTACTACACAACTATGGAAGTATTGCAGTAATATTTGCTTGATAATGAATTGATGGATAAAGAATAGGTATATCATGGATATTAATTATTTGCATGTCTATTACAGTTTGAACAGAGTCCATAACATTCATTAACCTTTTAACCTCCAACATCGGGTATATCTGACAAATATTTTCGGGCCAATTATGCCAGAGTCGGATATATCTGACAGAGAATATTCACGATTTTTGTTGTTTTGTTTGATTTTTAACAGACTTCCAAAAGGAGGAGGTTCTCAATTCGGATGTTTATATTTTTTTTATTGCATCTATTCTATACCTCTCTGTTTATGTACATAGACAGATATAATACTTTTTATTGTACACCATAACATTTTAGAAATCGGAGCATAAGAGGAACAGAAAGAGAGGAACTTGTATTTCACCGATTCATAGCCTGGCGCTGGGGGCACAACATTTGATATGAAGTTTGGCGGTTAAAAGGTTAATTTCCGAAAACAAAATACGCGCATCAGACATGGAGTTGAAGATACCAGCCCATTTTATAATATTGTGCAAAATTAGATACAGACAGCTGTACTGCATTGTTATGACTACTAAATAACAGATCTAATACTGCTAATTTGTAGCACATAGCTCAGTCAACTTTTTACCTAAGCTGAGAATTCAAAACAGCAATAATATTTTTTTAATGGCATGTTTTTAAAGTTTCCCTTACTTATTAATATTACCTAAGAAATCAGATTTTTAAATGGACGTAATTTAGCAGAAACAACTCATCCTAAAATTAATAAGGGTTGAGCCCTCTCTGATAAATTATATCCAAATATTCTAAATGTTATTTCCTACTTCTTTTCTTCTCACTATGAGACTTCTTAGACTTGGTCTTCTTTGATTTTTTTTTATGTTTCCTCTTTCTGTCTCGTTCTGATTCGCTGCTGGATGTTGATGATGACGACGATGAAGAGGTGCTTGTTGTTGATGATGTACTGGATGATCTGTAAACAGAGAGTTATTATTACTTACTACAACAATTTTTTGACCTCAGGCTATTCTTTTTAAAATTGATTTTTGTTGAAAAATCACCATTGGGTGATAAACTGCTAATGTCTATTTTAGTAGCTATCTTCCACAGTTTTGACTGCGGAAACATACTATATCTTTTATGCTGACAAGAATAGACAATTCCCAGTGTTTTATTCATTAGCCATTGTAAAAAAAATATAGGAAAAGATATATCCTTCTTTGTACATACCTAGATCTCTTTCTCTTTTTACTCTTTTTCTTCTCCTTGGCCCTCTGTAACTTCTCCTGAAGTTTCTGCCGTAGCTCTGCTTCTCGCAGCCTCTGCAGTGGAGTGGCATACTCCTCCTCTGTATCACTGCTAGTACTGCTCACATCCAGTACTATCTCTTTGTTAGGGTCCACCTGCAAGCAAAACCATAAATAATTATAGTGGCATAGACAATGCTATCATATTAAATTGAGTCATGGAAATGATTTATTGGTAGTTTTAAAAATTTAGTATGATGATTCCTCTTGTGATAGTAGTTTTTTTGTTATAATTCATATCCTGGCCACAAAATACAGGCTATACAAATTTTGGAAGTTACCACTGTTTTAGTTTAAATACATTAGTTTCCGAGAAATACTTTTCTTATTGTTTTCATTATGGAATTAATGGATAATAATTATGAACTACTATGAATCTGATTAAATGTATGCTTATCGTCTATACAAAACAATTATACACTAATTGGTTACTGCGATAATAAATCATTATGGTTAATGTAGTAAAGTAATAACAAGAAATGAAGATAATTTCTATAGCTAAACAATAAGCTGAAAGAAACAAGAATAACATGCTTACTAGCAATTACAAAAACAAGATTGATTAGAATTTTAATGGAAGAAATAACAGCAAAACAAAGTTTTATTGAAGTTCATTTACCTTGATAAAGTTTCTGCACTGAAACGTGAGGTGTCCAGCGTAGCCACACTTCTTACACGCCGCCCGAGACGTCTCCTTGCCGAATTTATTCACTAAATCTGTGTAATTAGACATTATTGCCTACAAAACACTCGAAAAATACTAGAAAACGAAAATCCCAAACCAAGTTCTCACAAACTTGAGACGTGCCGTGAAACGTCAACAAACAATGCCGTTCCGTTTTGCTGTTGCGCATAATCTTAGTTACGGAACTTGTCACTTAATTTCACAAAACAATATTTTTATTTATTTCCTATCTTAATCATAACAATTTGTAAGATATTATTTATAATGAATTAACTAGAATTTAGTGTTTTTGATTTTGATTATATTTTGCAACGGAACGTAACCTAAAAAAAATAGATGCAACTTACGTGAAACGAAACGTGTTTGCCAAACGTTTCGTTTCAAGTAGTTGTTAACATTCCTTTCCCCATTATAATTTCAAATAAATTATTGTAAAAAATTCTTTCTTATTACAGCAAATGACGAAAATTGAAAAACAAATTAAAACCATTTTACCAAAAATAAGCAGTTGAAAGAAATGTTTGGAAATGGCGGAGTTTCTGCCGCTGTGCGACGTGCTTTTCAACGTGATCTCGCTCGCCGGGTACTTCTGCGACGTGGTGTTCGACGTCGTCATGGGCTACGCGTTGCTCGAACGAGGATATAAAGGCACTTTCGCAGCCGCCATATCTATTGTTATCACTTCGCTGCTTATTTCACAAGTGTGTATTGTTTTCAAATCTTTTTTTTTTAAGTAAATATTTGGTACCTTGGCTTTTGTAACTCTGAAACAGTTATAAATGGGCCCGTTCTTTTCTTTTTTAAAACTTAATCTTCCGCTTACTTTCTTTTTGCCATACTATTACATTAAACTGTGAGCGATTAACATTTTAGCCATTTGCATTAAACTGTTTTCGTTATCATGTATTTCATTACCCTTCAGGAACTGGCAATAGCTCAATACCTTTGACGTTACCGGGTCACGGTTTGCTGATAAAACAGTCCCGCGACCCCGGTAGTCTTTGACCCTATTATATGGAAGGCCCCGCCCCGTCAGATTGCAGACCGCTCTTTGAGGCGCGCGTGGAACCCGACGCCCCATCAACCCTGGCAAGATCCATGATCAGACGGCAAGTCACGCATTACTCGTCGTCCGCATGCCCGCGCAGCAATACACATGCGTTAGCCTTCATTGGCCCGATGTAAACGCGGCTTCATGCGAATTGGTGGTCGCCAGCTAATCGTACCCTGTGTAGGGATACCTACTACCAAACAAAACATCTTTCTCTAAAAGACCCTTGTCGGTTACCTCCAGGTGCTATCCCTCCGCTGGTACCTGCACGTGTGGTGGGCGGGCGAGGGTCGCAAGGGCCGGCCGCCATGGCTGCCCATCCTGCTCCACTGTCTGCAGCTCGGCGTGCTGTGGCGGTATGCGAGGCTGTTAGTACCCGTCGAGTTGAGGAGGGTGAAGCATCAAGTGCGGGATTTGTGTGAGTACTACCTATACGTTTTTTTAACATGACGCCTGTTATAACTATGTCGACCACATCTTCGCTTGCGAAGCGACTCTTTAAAACGAGATTATCGTGAAATAAAAATCAATAAAAGGTTTTCCACATTTTGCTAGTTATGTTTAAATCCCTTTTACTTTAGGAACAAGCTTATTTCCATCAATCGGGCTCAAATCCAGATTGGTACTGAGAAATTCCTAATCGAAATGTCCAGTAAGTCTTTGCCCAAACTGGGCATCAAACGAAACATGCTTAGCAGTCGCACTTGCGACAAGACCACGGAAAACGACTTAGAAAACCTTAAAGGTCTCTTTGAATTCTATTGTTTTTTTTTTTTTTTTTACAGCTCTCCCTTTTTTGTATTTGTAACTGTTTTAACAGGAAATATAAAGGCAAGGTACTGATTTATTTAAGCCGCTCCCTCACCGCGAGCATTCACCTGTAATGTAACATAAAAATGCGCAATTTGGTACTCTATTGTCTTCGAATGTTCGAATCTGTAACGTTACATTACAGGTGAATGCTCGCGAAGGGAGCGCCTTTATGTCAACGTATGACGTTTATTGCTGAACAAAGCTCTCTCTATTGGATTTCTAAAAGTTGTATTAGCAAACAACTTCCAGATATCCTAGGACGAATAGTAGGACTAGCGTCCTAACTTCCGTTATTGGTGCCGCAAAACACTCGCCCCCGGGCCTATGCAGAATTTAATCGCAGAGAAAATCCATTAGTACGCTATCTTGACCCAGCGAATTCCCAAAACTCTGATCAATAGTAATAGTGAGCAACGATAGTTCACGTCTTCGATTTTTTCTTTTTATTTCACTTTGCGGGATCACAAACTAGTGGCTAAATAATATCGAGTACTTTTTTTTTTTTTTTTTAGCTTGGTAAAATCATCAAATGAGTCCTCCAACCCCGGGCAGGGCGGGAGGGACTGTCAGACTTCTACTGACTAAAATCCACGGTGTCCTTCAATAGCCCTTTCTGTTCCGGGGTCACGGTAAGGAAATAATCCCGCGACCCCGGCAGGCTTTGGCCCTCGGAGAGGGGGGCCCCGTCATTATGCTGACGCTCTTTGAGGCGCGCGTGGGACACAACGCGCCGTCGACCCGGGCATGGTCCTTGGTCGGGCAGCGAGTTGCCCTTTACTCGCTGCCCGCATGCCCGCGCCTACGGTGGCCGGAGATCGTCTCGCGACGTCCGTCGCCGTGGGCGTCCGTCGCCGTGGGCAATATCGAGTACTTGACTGGGTTTGAACCCACATGGTCTGCTAATCGCAAATCACGCCCAGTACAACTATTTATACTATTATATCACTACACTCGACACCTAATTAATATGTAATTAAGAAACATTATCGTGTGACAGGCATGCTCCGCCTAGTGCACGCGTTCTGCGAGGCGGCGCCGATGTTACTGCTGCAGCTCCACATACTGTTCAAGGACACCAACAGAGAGCCAGCCAGCGACCTCGCTGTCACTCCCGAGCCTAGCATCGATGAGCCGTCTGGTAAGACTGAGAAATCATCACCGTCTTCCTGTCCTTGTCACAAATAACTTAATGAAACGCCGGGAGGGGGGACGCCCTAGGAAGACTTACACAAGGCCGGGTGCGTAGTACTCGCAATTGGCGTGCGTGTATGACCAGATGTATAAATGTGGATGAGGTGAAATCTATTTGAATTTAAATGCAAGACGTTGACCTTAATTAAATTCATAGGCGCAAATAAATAGTCGAGCCATAAATGCAAGTACTTATTATTTTTTGTGACGTTTTAACAAGGCGTCGCTAGTGGAGAATTAAGGACTTAACTTTTGTCGCAGGTAACTTGCTTCTGCAAGTAGAAAGTATTTTTTTTTTATTAGCCTATACTGTCCCACTGGTGAGCAAAGGCCTCCCCCAATTCCTTCCAGGAATTAATTATCGTATCAAAACTCGGGAGTGGGGGATTGTGACGTCACTACTATTAAAAATCATGACTAGGGGTGACATTTTTTTTTAGCGTGTTAAAATCTTCAAATGAGTCCTCCCACCCAGGGCAGGGTGGGAGTGACTGTCAGACTTGTACTGACTAAAATCCACGGTGCCCTTCAGTAGCCCTTTATATTCTGGGGTCACGGTAATGAGATAAGTGTAGGGGTGACATAGTGGGAATTTCAATTAATACATAGTCGTTTTTTCGTTAACTTTGTTTTATGTAAGAAAAAAATATTTTTTGAAAACTTACCTGACGGAATAATTAAATTAATTCAGTCATCTTACCTACTCTCACTCCACCTCAACCACTAAATGCATACAACTGGCGCCTACAATATGTATAAATGCCAATACATTTACAGAAAACAAAGCGTTTGCCGAGCTCAACGTGATATCAGCGTCGTTATCCCTGTTCTCTGTGTGCTGGGCGCTGGCCAGCTTCAGTAAGAACGTGCGGCTGCAGAACGTGCACCGACTTGTACTTACCTGGCTTGGGGTAATCTTTCAGGTAAGCGCACAATTTACTGTGAAATATCACAAAAAAAAAACAACTTTATTTTGATAATCTGGTTGGTTAGGTTGGGTTGTGGATGGGTGACCATCCGTCACAGCGAGTTTCCTCCGTGTCTCGGAAAGCACGTAAGCCCCCATTTGTACGAACGCAATTTTTTTCAGGCGTTAAAAAATCGCTGAGTTTTAACAAAAAGGTAAATTTAACTAAAATGTCACTGCCCAGCACCTAAAATCAAATACAGTTCGACAAAAGCGCCGTGCCTTAAAAGCGCTTACATGTGAACAGATGCATGGGAATGCATTTTGTTCCATTTCGGGCGCTTTTTTAACGCCCATAAAAAACGCTCGTGCGAATTCGTTCTTTAGCCGTTGTTGGTCCCGACTGACATTTATAGATCTTTGACAGTAGTTACTAGTAGTCAGAAGCTCTAAAGTATGCTCTAAAGTCTGACAACCAGTTAAACCATGGGGTATTGTATTACCCTGTTACTGGGTTGTGGAGTTCCGATAGGCAGTCGCTCCATGTAAAATACTGATATTCAACTGCATCTTGTTCGACTGGAAGCCGACCCCAATATAGTTGGGTAAAAGGCCCAGGCAGATGATGAATTATAGTAGATTAGTAGCCAAGGGCTGTAAGGTATCAATTGCAGCCCGAGATATTTAGGCGCACGAGCGCAGCGAGGGCGCCTATAGTTCGAGGGTGCAATTGATGCTTACACCCGAGCTAACTACTCTGCTTTACATCTCGATTGTGAGGTAAGTAGAAAAAAACCGGCATTGCAAGAATAAAACATTTTATTAGTTATTGCTGCTTCAGCTTCCATTTTCATTGAATCGGGAGTGCAGCTTAATTAAATCTTCATCACTTGCAGAACTCATGTTTTTTTTTCCTAATTATCACGTAATTAAAAAAAAAAACCCAAAAACAAACAATATTATATTTAAAGTAAAAGTTTTCTATTCCCGCCTTTTTTCATCTTTTTTTTTCAAGAACGGAGTTTGAGCTTCGCCGTTCGATATTTAAAATTGATGACTATTATACTCGAAGACAAGGCTGTATAGCGAAGCGACCTCTTTTGTCATTAGGCTGAATGCAAGATGTCTATTGCCAGTATGATGGTTAGATGTACGCGAACTTTTTGGAAGAGTGAAGAGTTTTTTTTTTAATTACTTACCGCCCTAGGGCTTTTGCTAGCTACATTATTACCCTAGAGCGGTAATTGGTTACTTACAAGCCCCATTTGGGGGTAATAAGGACCTACTTACCGAATATGAGAGATGTAAAGATAATTATTGTCACAATAAAGTTATTGTTTTAACTACACGATATTTATTTTCGCTACTTAGTATTTGTGTCTCTCTATAGTTCCTGTGGCGGCTGGGCACGATATCGGCGCGGATTTGCGCACTCACAGTGTACGCTCTAGTCTACGAGTACTGGGTCTTCTTGGTTATAGGTAAGTTCTAAAACTGTAATGATTTGCCAGAAAAAAATTGTATATTGAAAAGAACGTCACGTTCCTAAACTGAGTTTTATTAGTGAAGTTATTTATTTTACTGAAACGTATTTATTTTATATTTTCGGACGCAGCGATTTCGGTTTGGATTTACAAAAACATGTGAGTGAACTATCCACAATCGTACTTACTTTTTTAATTTTCCTGCGAGTGATTATATTGGAAACTAATGACGCCATCTCATTGTTTCTCTATACCTCAGAAACTATCACAAAAAAAAAATAAAAGCGCCCCCAACTGTCCTGATAATGCCACTCGTGCGCCAAGGAACCATACAGCATTGTATACCTTATTCTTAATCTGGTCGCGTGTCCTCCGGATCCATATTTTAGAGCGGGAGCCAAAGCAAAATTTCGTTAGTGTTTCTTCTCAAGCCATAATAGACTACATAAGGGAGTCGAATCATAAAGATTTGTGGAAGTCAGCTGCTGTTCCGTTGGTGGGATAAGCAGCAATAGCCGTTATATAACCGCTATATAGGGTGACTGGTAATTAGTGTACGATACTTAAACACGTGATTGTGCTCATGTATCCAACAACTTTTACTATGGGAACAAACCTGAAATCGTGAAAAAAATATCAGCTGTTCAGTACATTAAGCAAACATAAATGTACTGAACAGCTGATTTCTTTTCCCGTTTTCAGGTTTGTTCCCATAGTAAAAGTTGTTGGTTATCATGAGCACAATCACGTGTTTAAGTATCGTACACTAATTACCAGTCACCCTATATAACATCACGTTGCGACCTAAAGGTGCAGCAGGTAAACCCGAAAGAATCAGCTAGTTCTCCATATAAGTGTTACCCATTTCCCGTCAGGTCTCCACTGGCTGTCCATGTTCCTGTGGCTGATATCTCCGAAGAACGTGTTCCATGGAGAGCGCATCAGTCGGCCGCGCAAGGCGTACCTGTCGGCGCTGATCGCCTTCGTGTACGTGTTTGCGTACGTCAACCTGCAGGAGCTCAACCATCGACAGAAGATGGTAAGTTAATCCTACTATCCTATCCTACTTCATACTTTTTTTAACGTGGTAAAATCATCAAATGAGTCCTCCCACCCAGGGCAGGGCGGGAGGTACTGTCAGACTCGTACTGACTAAAATCCACGGTGTCCTTCATAGCCCTTTATGTTCCGGGGTCACGGTAATGAGATAAGTCCCGCGACCCCGGCAAGAGGAGCAGAAAGAGAGGAACTTGTATTTCACTGATTCTAAGCCTGGCGCTGGGGGCACGACATTGTCCTGGGTGGGACTCAAACCCACGACCTCCGGCATAGCAGTCAGGGTCACTAACCACTAGACCAACAGGCCTGTCATTTCATTTGATATGAAGTCTGGCGGTTTAAAAGGTTAAATAAATAGCCTACTATATTGTATGTTGTGTACCTCTCCCAGGTAACGTTCTACTGCGTGATGTGCATCGAGAACTGGTTGCTGGTGGTGGCGTGGTGCTGGTCGGGCCGCGCCGTGCGACCCGCGCCGCTCGCTGCGGCCGCCGCCGCCGCCTTCTGTGCCGGCATCGCATTCATGCTCATATACTACAGGTCAGGAATACTCTACATCAGCCCATAATGTTCCCACTGCTGGGACACAGGCCTTCTCTCTGTGAGGAGTGGGCCTTAATCCACCACGCAGGCCCAGTGCGGATTGGTGGATGTTTCCTCACTATGTTTTCCTTCACCGTTTTGAGAGCAGTGGTGATGAAATAAATCACACTAAGTAATGCGCCTGGCGGGGTTTGATCCCACGACCTACAACTCGTAAGTCGAGGCCGATACCACTGGGCCACCACTGCTCTTAACGTGTATAGCAGCCATAAAAAACATCTACCTTACGTCTACCTCAACTATTACCGATTAAAAAACGTATTCCTAGCCTTTTCTCAACCTATTTGACCACCACAATATATAAATCTCTCAACAGATATTTCCACGTAAGAAGACTGGGTTACATGTTGGGTGAACATCAACAAGGAACGAACAGCACGAATACATCGTCACAAAATAAAGATGGTACGTAAAACTTATATTAACGTTAACAGTGGCTCACAAACAGGCTATTAAAAAAAGGGTCAAATTAAACGACTCGCTATCCGATCAGCTATGAAGGACACCGTGGATTTTAGACAGTACTAGAGGCCCGGTACGTGCTTTTCATTTGATTTTAACTTTACCACTTAAAAAAAAACAACAGCTAATCAAATTAGTGGTACTCCTGGCGCAGTGGTTTAACAATCAACTGCTGCGTTGTATGTCAATAATTCGATTTCCACACGGAACAAATATTTGGTATGATCTACTAGTAATTGCATGGGCTGTTCATCTAATTTGATTTTGTAACTTCCTATCCAATCCGATTTTTTTTTTTTTTTATTTGTAGGTAAACAGTCGAATCAAACAGACAACCCAACGATACCGGGAGTATTCAACTGTCGGTTCTCAAATCCAGTCAGTAACAGGTATGTTTTATATTTTTCGTTTTACTTTCATGATTATGACTAGAGGGGGTATTACAACGTCTTAAAACCAGGTTTGTTCCAGTGAGTGAACGAGATGGCGCTAGACGACTTGTATAGCTCTGTCTCTTTCTCAAACTGGAATTACGTCATGGTAGGCCACCTGACATGACGTGTTCGTTGACTGTTCAAATCATTAGATGTTAAACCCCCTACACACGCTTGCCGTGTTTGCCGAAGGAGACGGCACTATACTAAGAAAATAAATAGAATTATTTGCGTCTTGCTTTCTGGTATAGCGCCGTCTCCTTCTGTTCGGCAAACACGGCAAGCGTGTGTAGGGGGTTTTAAGATATCAATATCTTACCGATTGTCTATAAAGGGTGTATGAAGGGCGTCGCCAACTTATGACGAATTGGGGGGCAATGGGGCTGAATTATTCAGAATGTTGAAAAATGTTGAAATTATTCTGAATACTTTAATATTTTCTATAATATACATTAAACCTTGTGAATTTATTTATGTTTTTTCATGCGATGCGGAATTTATTAATAAGTAAGGAAGTCAATGGGGAAGGCAAGTCAAAGCTATTTGTAGATGGCGACACCATAGCTTAGTCCTAATCCGACCAATGAGGTAGTACTATTTTGAAGTACCTTTATGATTTGAACCAATGACGATGCTTGGAACAAGCTATACTAGCGCCATTATTCCCCAGTTGCCAACCCCATTGCTCGCACTTTGGTGGCTTGGCAGCTCGCTACATTTGAACTCTAGGGGGGGCAACCGCCCCCCCTGTCCCCCCCCCCTTGCCGACGTCCTTGGGTGTATCTACACAATTTAGTAATAACCTCGTATTCTGTACCCTCCCAGCGCTGCGAACGGTCGCAAGAAGAAGAAGCCGACGTCATTCGTCCCCCCCCCCGCCGCGCCCGCCGCCGCCTTCTGGAGGCGACCGCTGCCTGCAGCACACAACCATCATGTATGTACTACTGTAGCGAGCACTAGTCATCACTTGGAACTGATGCGAGATAGCTCCCTAAACAATGTGTCCCAGGGATAAGTGACCGCCAGGCGTTTTTTGAATATGTGTACAAAATTATTAATAATTACATTACCTATTTTATATTTGTGACTTAGCGGCTTTAGATTTTTTTTAATGTTTTTTTTTTCATTTTTTGGAAAGACGCGTGAAAGATAATAAGGGGGCATATTTTAGATTTATTTTGAAAAAACTGAAAAGATTAGTTTTTTTTTTCGAATTTTAATTTTGTTTTTTATTTAATAAATGTTTTACTACATTTTAGTTATGTTTAATGATTTTAATTGATAAACTATGATGTCGGCTAGTCAGTAAACAAAAAATAATGGAAAAAGATGAACAAACTTAGGAAATATCGTAAAAAAACTGCAGCATGTCACGCGTCTTTACAAAAAAAAACTAAAGCCGCTAAGTCACAAATATAAATGTAATTATTAATAATTTTGTACAAATATTCAAAAAACGCCGGGCGGTCACTTATCACTGGGACACATTGTATAATGGCGTGATTTGAAAGAACACTTCATACCATTATCTCAGGGTCATTTACGTCTCCACTTTTTACGTTCTATTTCCAATTGAAAACCAATTAGGTTCTCCAAATTCAGCAATAAACTTATTATATTTTATAACTCACCATTAATTCTTTTCAGGGCGGCTCGTCAGAAAACGAAGGCTCAAGCGTCGGTTCCCGCGTCAACATACAACAGAAACTACAAGAGAAGAAGCAGAAACAACTAGCAGAGTTACGAGTCATAGAGGAAGAGATTAAACAAGGGAAACTGGCCAAAACGACCCCTGTGGCGGCCGAGGAGATATACAGCAGTCTTCAGAGACAACCCATACCCAGAGCCAAGACACATGCGGAACCCCCAGCATGGCCCAGCATAGAAATGACCCACTCATACCAAAACTACCCCATATGCAACATATACCCCACTTACACAGAAATAAAACCAGACTTCAACATCAATATAACATTCCAAAACAACGATTCGAACAACCCCCAAGATTTAAACGAACCGTTAAAAATACGAAGACTCCCGAACAGATACGACAACACCCGAACGTTTTACGAAAACCCAGCGAACATGAGAAATGACGTCACACGAACGCCTTTACGATCACCGAATTATTTAGAGAATAGAAACTATGAAGCGAATTGTGCCAGTCCTAGGAATGTATTGAATAATAGTCCTAGAACTTACTTACCAGATGTTAGTAATAACTATGAAACTGGGTTAGATAAACCTAGGATAGCTCAAAACTCTATATACTCAGAAGACCATAGACAAATGGGGGAGTATTCAGGTTATTGCGAAGGAGGGCAATATCCAAAATACGAGAGTAAAGAAGAATATGTTTCTGCGTTGCATAATGTGCACAACGCTTTAAATGTTCAGAGCATAGACAATATTAGGAATAACTACAACGAGGTTGGTTGTGGGTACAATCAGAACTGTGAGAGGTTTCAGTACCCGATGGGGAAGAAGGATAATATGAGGAAGATGCAACGATGCAGGACGCCTGAGATACTGCTGGCTCCTCATTATTTAGAGGGGTGTAATAGACAGGTTTGCTGCCATTGGGGAGCGCCTTATGCGTGAGTATCATTCATTCTCTTTTTATTCCCATACATATACCTACTTACTGGTGATAAATGTACATCGATCTTTAGAAAGAGATATCGGCTAGTTTCGGCTTCAAGCGCTATCTTTGCTACACACAATCCGTGTGACGTTTTGTTGTTCGTGTGATTGGTATACTTTGTGTCGTACAAGCGTCATTCGAACATCCTTTTGTCAAGATCACGTAGTACCAGTAAAAAAAGTGGATAATAATGAAACTTTACATCAAATTGATAATATTTTTAAGCAGTTAATATTCTTATTTCTTTCAAATCAAATCAAATCATTTATTTGCATAATACAGGTATAAAAGATGTTACAAAAAGTTATAGAGTGCACTGTATCATTACCTAATTAGATATGCAAATATTTATATAATCTTTAGGCAATCTGATTTTTCTAATAACATTACCTAATTCTTACAATAATATTACAAAATTATAGAATTATCCTGCTCGAAAACAAAAAGCTAATTATGATAGGGGGAACCGAGGATGCTAAATGTGCAGTTCCTCAAGCGCCATGGTAATCTATTGGATTTGAAAGATTATGTTTTAAAAAGAACAAAAGTTTCTGACAAGTTTTCTATTTTAGTGGGGGGAGAGCGTGTAAACATTTTCAAATCTGTAAAAAAAAACAATTGTATAGAAGTATTCGAGCGCGTCAGCCATTTACAGTGTAAACGCTTTGGCAGTAAAAACCTCTAAATTCTTACCTCGTATGTTATGAACAGAGGTTGATATTAGCACGTTTTTTCAGCAACAGAAAAAAGGAGGAAGGCGGCCCCAGTAGCGGCGAGGAGTCCTGTCCCGACGGAGCTGCGCGGGAGACGCCGCGACCACCCAGCGACATCGATAGCCAGGTACAATGACATTCAATTTGTTTTTTAACCGACTTCGAAAAAAGGAGGAGGGTCTGAATTCGTTGGAATCTTTTTTTTTTGTGTATTTTCCCCGATTTCTAGCTGATGCATGGGGAGATTTGGAAAATTCTTTTGTTTGAAAGCATATACTTCACAGATGGTCCCATGGAAAGTATCAGTTCGGGATCTAAACTCTTCAATAAATTAATAAACAATTAAACACTCAAATAATAACTTTTCGTTCTAAAGTTATTTTACACTATTTGTGTGTGTGTGTGTTTTTTTTTTATTATAATTTGTTGTTAGGCGTATGGAGTACTAAATCAGAATGTCGCAGGTCCAAGTTTCTTGCAATTGGATTTTATTTTTGTATGGAAGGTGGCTCCTAACGATCGCCCGCCATTTTTAATAATTTTAAGGGCGCTCCCTCACCGCGAGCATTCACCTGTAATGTTACGTTACAGATTCGAACATTCGAAGACTAGAGCATCAAATTACGCACTTTTATGTTACATTACAGGTGTATGCTCGCGGTGAGGGAGCGCCTTAAATGTCGGTGCACATCGTTGTATTAAAGTATATGTCGTGGATTTATGTCGTTACCGTACATTGTACAACGCCATCTATCAATTCGTAACTAAACATCATATGATCAGAAACGCAAACGCAGCCCACCGCTTTGACATGATCGTCGGTGGAGGGGATGCAACGAAGACCGTACAGAGAGACTCAGTTAGGGTTGCCATTACTTACGTAATATAGTGCATTGTCCGGAATGCGGGGGGAATCCTAAGCCGCCAGGAATTTCTACAATCCAAAATAAAAACCTCAACAAATCAATATAAATAGAAAAAATAAAATAACAGTTTGTTGACGTTACGGTCGTTAAAATGTTTACGTTTTTCTCAAGAGCTCTCTCAACGATAACATTCTATAATATGAAGTGTTTATGCGTCATTTACAGCTGACGTGCTTTGACTGCGAACCTTATGAATCAAGGATGACGCGCCCGCGTAAAAAAATCAAAGATTTGTTTCGCTTTACATATGCAAGATTTATTGCGAAGAAATCCGGAAATTTCATCCGATGTCCGGAATTTGCTCCGGAATTTTATTTTTCGATCTGGGAACCCTAGGTGTGCATCAGAATGGCTGGTTGCCTGTGGCGTTGGTCAATGAGAGTTGATTCGAAAATTGCTACATAATTGCTTATAATTGCTACATATAATAAATAATTGCTACATAGGATATATACTTAGATATAAAATATTTTTTTTGACCAGCCATCCTGACGTCAGGATGGCTGGTCACCTCCTAGTTTAAAGTGAAGCGTACAGAGTTTCCCGAAATGTATTGCGTCAATAATTGCTTCATATTTACTTCATTTATCTCATTTATTTGTATCTTTAAAAATATGCTAAATAAAGGATGTAGCAGTAATTTAAATTATCCCAAGGAAAAGTCCCTGATAAAATAATAAAGGCAAATAGTTGCAGTGCGTCTTCATTCAACGGTATTGCTACTTTAGGCGGCAGGCGTTCTAAATAAAATTGTTAAATGGCATGTTATGTATGAGTAGGTAAGTGGACAATAAGCACATTAAAAGGATATCGTAAATAAAAAAAAATTACGAAGAGTAAAAAGAAGATAATTCCACATTGCATAATACATATATGCGAAAAAATAATATGGCAATAAGGTAAATTAATGCTGAGGTTATGGGACATCTCGCCCACGAAAAAAGGTGGCCCGCAGGCCAGATGTCCCCTTTTTAAAATGTGCATGGGTAGATTCGCCCGAAACAATTTTTTAGCTTATTTTCATATTCATCATCATCATCATCTCAGCCATAGGATGTCCACTGCTGAACATAGGCCTCCCCTTTTGATCTCCACATATACCGGTTGGAAGCGACCTGCATCGAGCGACTTTTATAAGGTTGACTGGCCACCTTGTTGGTGGACGTCCTACGCTGCGCTTGCTAGTCCGTGGTCTACACTCTTGCACTTTTCGACCGCATCGGCCATCTGCTCTGCGAGCAATATGGCCTGCCCATTGCCACTTCGGCTTGCTAATCCGGTGAACTATATGAGTGACTCGTATGTGATCACGTAAAGAAACACCGAGCATAGCCCTCTCCATAGCTCGTTGAGCGACTTTGAGCTTTGAGATGAGACCGATAGTGAAAGACCACGTTTCGCTGCCGTAACTCATAACTGGTAACACACATTGGTTTAAGACTTTCGTCTTGAGGCACTGGGGTAAGTGGGACGGAAAGACATTGCGTAGTTTCCCGAACGCTGCCCAACCGAGTTGGATTTGGTGGTTGACCCCTTTCTCGAAGTTTACTTGTCCTAAGTAGATATTATATGAGTCAACGACTTCGAGTATTTTCATATTATTTTTACGCATATATTATACAATGTGGAAGTAGCTTCTTTTTACTCTTCGTATTTTTTTTATTTACGATATCCTTCTAATATGCTTATTGTCCACTTACCTACTCATACATAACATGCCATTTAACAATTTTATTTAGAACGCCTGCCGCCTAAAGTAGCAATACCGTTGAGTGAAGACGCACTGCAACTATTTGCCTTTATTATTTTATCAGGGACTTTTCCTTGGGATAATTTAAATTACTGCTACATCCTTTATTTAGCATATTTTTAAAGATACAAATAAATGAGATAAATGAAGTAAATATGAAGCAATTATTGACGCAATACATTTCGGGAAACTCTGTACGCTTCACTTTAAACTAGGAGGTGACCAGCCATCCTGACGTCAGGATGGCTGGTCAAAAAAAATATTTTATATCTAAGTATATATCCTATGTAGCAATTATTTATTATATGTAGCAAATATAAGCAATTATGTAGCAATTTTCGAATCAACTCTCATTGACCAACGCCACAGGCAACCAGCCATTCTGACGCACACAACCCTAGACTCAGTCTAGTTCGGGCAGTCTTGGTAGACGCTCAGTACCTACACACTTGTTGTTCTTTTTTTATATAATAAACGTTACTTCAAATAAAGTCAGTTTAAATTAAAATCGTATTTTGTTCGCGAACCCACATCATAGTGCACAAGTTCGTTTAAATCATGTCGGATCCTAAAGACCCAACAAATTGGTTTTGGCAAACTTTTTTACACGTCAAAAAGACACTATTTTTACGCTAGATGAGACCGGTGTTTCGTACCCGACTACTCTGAGAAGAAACATCCGAAACAAACGCGAGTCTTTGGTCTGTGGGAAGGAGACAGAGCTATACAAGTCGTCTAGCGCCATCTCGTTCCCTGAGCGGAACCACTCACGCTATAAGACATCATGGTAGGCCACCAGGGGGGGTATTACAACGTCTTAAAACCAGGCTTATTCCGGCGAGTGAAAGTGACAGAGCTATACAAGTCGTCTAGCGCCATCTCGTTCACTCACTGGAACATTGTAATACCCCCCCAGCTGTGACTAAGGCGATCTTTTGAAGAAAGAACCACGCAGATTTGAGTTTACCTGTGCAGTCAGTGCAAGAATGTGTCAGTTACCGTGTAGCTCAACTCAATGCTTCGTACCTCGGCCACGCACGATGCGACTTATAGATGTGTAAGGAACTTTACCCATGGCGCGACACAATTCGACCGTACCACTACGACATATGACATAAAACACTTTTCACACCACTTGCTCGTAAATGTCACATTATAAGTCATGCAAACTGGCCGTAAAGCAAGTCATTGTTCCCCACACTCAAACCAGGGAATAATATATGTACTGAATTTCATTATTCCCTGGGAATAATGTGATTTGAATTTGGAACCTCAAACAAAACATAGTATGAAAACTTGGAACGAAGGAATTGAAGCAGCGGCGGCTGCCCCCCGGCAGTCCCCACTGCAACAGCTGATCACTTGCTGAGGTGGGCACCACAGCATGCTCACGTTCGAAGGTTGTCGTACCACATCAAATTTCAAAATTCGAATTTATTTCCTCGCAGGTGGTGTGAAAAGCAGAGTACTCACCTCAGGAATAAAGCTGCCTTTGTCTTGGGCTAACTTAAATCCCTCTCTGCACTAAGGATTCTTATCTTAATTCCCTCGTTTCACTCGGGAATTAACACTTGAACCTCCTCGCTGCGCTCCGGAGGTTCACCCCCAGAATCCTTAGTGTCGCTTCGGGATTCAATACGCCCGTGACGTAAGGCACTGCTTTATTCCCTTGGTGCGTAATCTACTTTTGTTAACTACGGGTAAACAAATGAAAAACAAAACACGATCGCCACGACGACGTCAAGTCAATCGAATTGCATCATTATTTCTAAGTAGCTAGGTTGATTTTCATTTGAAGTTGGGCGTCGCACCATGGGTGAGAGTCCCTAACGAAGCTCGTATGTCCGTCAGATATCGCTGCCTCGCTCGTACACTCTGCCGCGTGAGTTCCGCTACTGGCGCCGACGACCGCGGCTACGGGACGCGCATGTACCCAGCAACAATAGCAGCGATGGTAAGTGCGCCTTCACTATCCTAGCTTGTTAGCAACAATTATGACAGGCCTGTTGGTCTAGTGATTAGTGACCCTGACTGCTATGCCGGAGGTTCGATTCCCGCCCAGGAGAAATGCTTGTGTAATGAGCACGATCATTTGTTCTGTGTCAGGGTGTAATTTATCTTTTTTATGTATTTAGAAATATATGTATGTTTATCAGCTTGGGACTAGATGGCGTTGTGGAATATTATTATTATTTATTTATAACTTTCAGTATGTTGGGCCGTTTTTCTGCAACTTTTTTTCAAATTTTTAATATGTAGGGGTCGGCTTCTTTGACCAAGATGCTGCTGAATACCAAAACTTGATATGGAGTGGCAATCTGACCTCCACAACCCACGTTAGGTAAATTAGTAATATTATGAAGAGGTAAAGTCTGTGCGTTTGTTTATAGAAAGTAAGATCAGGAACTGCTGAATCGATTTTGAAAATAATTGAAAGCTATATTTTTAAAATACACGCGATGGAAGGTGAGTTTGATGTGGGATGCAGGAGCAATAAAGCTGGAACCAGTGGTGTTGCGTGCATTCTGAGGCACGTAGTTACCACTCGTCCACTTTTTATCCAACAGTACCCTTTTTGAACGCCACAAGATCCTTGTCAGACTAATTTTAAAACTTCACACCCATATTTCAGGTGACGTCGACAGCGCAGACGACAACGACAGCTCTCACCGCAGCAACTGTTCAGCGGCGTCGCAACTGGCGCGTGCGGCTGCACACGAGCCTTACTACGCGGCCGACGCATACCCCGAGCGACGTCCGCGCCGACAGCCCGCTAGGAAACAACCCGCCAAGCCTGAGACCAAGCTATAGCCAGGACAAGGGGTGATTATCATTATTTTTGACCAACGATAGTCTAATTTTTGACATAGTTTCGAAAAACTGGATTATGTGAACGTAATTTATGTTTACCGTTTCTAAATATACGGTTATGGCGTAGACATAGAGTATAGACCGAACTTAATCAGTCGAAAACTGCCATACTCTCTAGAATCTGCACGAAAATACTCGATTATTACTTAGGAGTTGCGCATACCAGTCAGTTATACAATACAATAGAACACTTTCTAGAATGAGAGAAAAACCATGGCAATTTTATTTAACATTTGAATACGGACAGTTCAGTCCATGCTGCAAGTCTATGAGTTGGTGGTGAACAAATACTGTGCTCATTGGTTTACAAAGTAAAGAAACATTTTACTGTATAGTGTAAGTACATGTTTCTTTGTAATAGTAGGTCTAATCGGTAATAGAAAACATTGCCTTGTATCCTGACTAAACTGCAAAAACAACACTTTAACTTTTTAAGGATCTTTCCCCTGAAAGTAACCACAAGTGAAAATTTTAGCAATGGTTTCATTGTAAATGTAATATGCCTAAACCAGGCGGAAGTTATAAAGTAGTTTACTAACAAGAAAAATAATATTTTGTATATTCAATTAGTCAAATATTGTAAATACTAACCTTTGTAATAATCCGTCCGTTATTGGATCTCGACGTTAGTTGATAAGTTAATAATTGTCTGGGGCCCCATTACAACGTCTTAAAACCAGACTTGGTCTGGAGTGAAAGTGACAGAGCTATACAAGTCGCCTAGCGCCATCTCCTTCACTCATGGAACAAGCCTGGTTTGACGTTGTAATACCCCCCCTGAACTGTAAACATTGTATGTTAAGTTTAATTTAAATGTAACATACCTTGTATTATTGTATGATAGTGTATATTAAATTAATAATGGACTGCGAGGAGAAAATAAAACAATACAATCAATAGTTTGTATTTTAATTTTATTAAATATTCATTAACAGTAATTTGGCGGGATAATTTCGCTTTTATCACATCAGACATCGAAAACTACATATCGATGCTTCCGACAACAAAGGTCGTAAACACCAAAATAGCACTTTTGGTAATCAGCGAAAAACAAAAAATAATTTCATTTTTGGCTTATATCTTTTTAACTTTAAAAGTTGTAAAACTGTGTTCTATACAAGAAATACGTAAAATACGATGGTGTTTCATAATATATTATTGCTATTTATGTCAAAGCCTTATTTTAAAAGTTAGCTTGGACATACACCCCAGAAAATTCAAGAAGTTGGTATTTACGACCACTAACAAATCAATGGAGAACGATTTGTCTAACGGAAGTTAGAAGTATGCACCAGTTTTTAAATACAATAGTTCTGGGTTTGGTTTTAAAAACCATATACTGAAATAAAAATGAGTGTAAACACCACGATCTGATGCGATGGTATGTAACAAACATGGAAATATCTGAAGCAAATCAATGAATTTAAGACTGTAAGTTGAGTTTTCATTACTTGTAATAAAAACAATAAAATAAAACACAAATTGACATAATTAAAAATTATACCTTTAGGACCTGGCAGGTTCTAAAGGTATAAAAAACACTTAAGTAAGTATATTAAAGGCATCATCCCGTATAATTTAATCAAGCGTTTGTTACAAGATGCCTATAGTGTTCTACCTCCAACGGCGTACCTAACCAGCCAGACATAATTCAAAATGTTAAGTAATCATTTTGTTTCATTGATTTCAAGAAGATTTTATAATCGCGACATTTTTTTAAAACGTATTGATAATTAATTACAAAAAAATATAAGTAAACATTCTACCAAGCTTACTGCTCTAATAATTTTAATAAACAATACCCATTTTCACCAACGCCCTTAAAAATTTAGGTAGTTCATCTTTCTAGATCTTGTTTGTTCGGAAAGCTTCTGTACTATGGTCTACCTAACTTTTAGTGTCGTTGGTGAAAATGGGAAAGTGTTATCGACAAGATAATAAAAACGTAGATGCAAAACATAATACGACGACGAGTTATAGAAAATCAGGTCTTCAAATTTCTGATTAATAATCTTCTGTCATTGGAGTGGAAGGTTAAGGGGGAGACCTTTGCCCAGCAGTGGGACAATATAGGTTAATAAAAAAAAAAAAATCTTCTGTCATTGGATAGAAGATTATTAACCAGAAAGAACAAGGTTCAAAAATGTATGGACACCGTCCCCACCATTGTAGCACCTTAAAACCTATGTCAATCGAAGGATCATAACCGCCTTATCATTTTATTGTTCTACGGCAAAACTCAAAAGTGCATCCGAAAAAAGTTACATCGACATGAAGGAACCGGGATCAGTCACAATACTATGTTCCCGATCACGATGGATTTCTCTTTAATTATTACCGTGGAATGATTTCGTTCGTTCGTGGCAAATTGAAAAGCTCGCGGCTAAATAATCACAGCCGCACAGGCCGATCATTCGGGTTAAGCCGCGCTTACCGAGGTCTGTCTGTGGATGGGTAACAATCTGTCATTGTAGTTTCCTCCGTGCCTCGGAAAGCACGTAAAGCCGTTGGTTCCGGCCATCATTGTAGATCTTTGACAGTCTTTACAATCAGAAGCTCTAAAATCTGACCACCAGTCTTACCATGGGGTATCGTATTACCCAGTTACTTGGTTTTGGAGGTCCGATAGGCAGTCGCTCTATGTAAAATACTGATATTCAGCTGCATCTGGTTCAACTGGAAGCCGACCCCAATATAGTTGGGAAAAGGCTAGGAAGGTGGTGGATGATTTTGTTCGGAGTTTTCAAACAACTCTTTGGAACTAAATGGTGACTTCCGCACGGAAACAACTCACGGAGTAGAAAAAAGTTCAATGAAGAATTCTAATGAATATCTTTATTGTGAAGTAACTATTGACCGTTTTTAGGAGTATACAAATAAAAATATCTTTTTAAAAACAAATAAAAATCGTTAACTTTTTATCGCAACAAATACATTATTCGGTGTTTTCAGTGTCTATTGCAATATTGTCCCAGGCACTGGCTAGCCCAACGAAATTGTCTTAATGCCTTCCAACCCTACAGTACCAAACAAAACTGACTGACTGACTGTCGAAAACCGTTTCCTCAAGAAAGTCAGGAGACCTTAAATTCCCCACAATTCTTCAGTTCATGAAACGCCTTTCCAAGGATTTCTTTGAATTTTGCTGCATACCCCTAATCGCATCGGCCCCCCGATACGACCCATCGCGCATTAGTACAAGTCGCTGCCCCAGGCATACCCTCATCACTTCGGGTACGATTCGCGGCGGTAACACCTTTTTTAAATAATGGCTGGAGAGGCGCCACGGGCGGCGGGCTTACCTTCCGCTTGACGCAGATCTTCACCGGATACATTATAAGTTTCGAGAGGTTCCTGTGTCTGATAGGGAAGGAACAATTGACTGGGTGTCATCACTACGAGGTTCGCTCGGAGGATACGGTGCAGGTCTACACCGCTTGGGCAAAGCATTACCGTGTCCTCACGATGGCGATAGGCGTGCTAGCGAAGGAGGAGGCAGGGTGAGGGATAGGACAGCTCGATCTCACAACCGAAAAATGTATTTGTGGCGATAAAAAGTTAACGATTTTATTCGTATTTAAAAAGATATTTTTATTTGAATACTCCTAAAAAACGGTCAGTGATTACTTCACAATAACGATATTCATTACAATTCTTCATTGTACTTTTTTCTGCTCCGTGAGTTGTTTCCGTGCGGAAGTCACCATTTAGTTCCAAAGAGTTGTTTAAAAACTCCGAACAAAATCATCCACCACCTTCCTAGCCTTTTCCCAACTATTTTGGGGTCGGCTTCCAGTTGAACCAGATGCAGCTGAATATCAGTATTTTACATAGAGCGACTGCCTATCGGACCTCCAAAACCCAGTAACTGGGTAATACGATACCCCATGGTAAGACTGGTGGTCAGATTTTAAAGCTTCTGATTGTAAAGACTGTCAAAGATCTACAATGATGGCCGGAACCAACGGCTTTACGTGCTTTCCGAGGCACGGAGGAAACTACAATGACAGATTCTTCCCCATCCACAGACCGACCTCGGTAAGCGCGGCTTAACCCCAATGATCGGCCTGTGCGGCTGTGATTATTTAGCCGCGAGCTTGTCAATCAGCCACGAATGAACGAAATCATTCCACGGTAATAATTAAAGAGAAAATCATCGTGATCGGGAACATAGTATTGTGACTGATTCCGGTTCCTTCATGTCGATATAACTTTTTTCGGATGCATATTTCAGTTTTGCCGTAGTACAATAAAATGATCAGATGGTTATGATCCTTCGATTGACATAGGTTTTAAGGTGCTACAAGGGTGGGGACGTTTTGGGCATTGTTCTTTGAAGACCTGATTTTCTGATAGAAGATAATTAATCAGAAATTTCATCTTCCTCGTCAGTCTGAGGAAGAGTATCAATGACATTATGAGACTGACAAGGAAGCTGTTTGTATTCGGCATGAAACCGTTTGTGTATTGTCCCCTGATCACACAATCGTTGCAGATCTTTGTATTTAGCTGCGGTAATTGGTAGTTTATCCGTATATAGCTGTTTTGGAGTCAACTGTTTTACTCGATTATATTGTAATTCTAACATTTCTTCTGTATTTTCTTTTGATTTATTCTTCCCTTTTCCCTTTCTTTTACGCTTGACATCTTCGAACAACTTGATTCGATGTGTAATTGCATCTTCTTTCATTGAATACTTGAGTTCTATTTGGTTTAAATTGGTCTTTCGAAGTTGCTACTCCAATGTTTCTCCAATTAATATTCTTTAAGGTTTCTTAAAGTATAGTATTTCTTTCTTTTTTCTTATAGTACGACCTACATAATTCAATTTTCAAACCAATTCTCCAAGACCAAGTGACATTACGACAATTGTTTCTCAGCAGAGCTTACGTTTTAAAAATGATTGTGGGGTGTAATTACAATTAATGATGTATTCATGTTTTTACGACCGACAGCTGTTTGTACGTTGTATTATACGACCTGCACGGTTATTCGGTTCTAAGCAATATGAGTTATACATACCCTCTTTTCTAAAAAATCTTGATTATACTAGTAAAAATTTTGGGTGTAAAAGTATTTTTTTTAGGCGAATATTTTTTTCACGTTTTTAGATCGACGCAGCGCCAAAAATTAAGTAGGGCTGCATTCTTAACTCATTTTCGCCAAAATGGCGTTTACGACATTTGTTGCCGGAAGCATCGATAATACTCGTAGAAGTAAAGCCTTTTACAGACGACGTGATGTTATAATAATCTCAATCGCGCAAAATGAACATCGTCTATAAAAGGCCAGGGGGCCAGAAAAAAAGCTGCAACACTCTCCCTGTATTTCAAAAGAGTGTAGAGCATCAAAAACAAAAATTAACTTTATTTATACAGCAATACAGTTGAATTTGTTCTTTTTTCTTTTCTTCCTGACCCTCAGATAGCAATCATAGACAATAAAATGCTGTTTTAGGTCTATGGTTGCTAACCAATGAGGTTGACAAACAGAGATTGACCACAGTCGGTGGCGTACCAATAACTTTACTCATGGCGCGATGCGACGCGACGCGATTCGTGCGATATCGAGTCGATTGCCGATTTAAGTCGCACGATGCAATTCGACCGTGCACTTCAAAAATCCACCTTACTACTACGACATAAAAGCGTTGCAAACCAAAGACGAAATGTCGCACGTGACGAGTAGTTGCGCAATCGAATTTTGAACACAGTATCATGTGCATTGTCATTAGGACGTACATGCAATTCGATATCGAGGAGATCTGTGAACGATATCGTCAATCCGTGCGACTCCAAAACACTAGCGATTGTCCATACATTTCTATCGAGGAGATCTGTGACCGATATCGTCAATCGATGCAATTCGATATCGCATCGCGCCATGAGTAAAGTCCCTAAAGCGAGAGTAATGGGGATGGCAACTCAAAGCTAATCGTAGATGGCGCTGCGATAGTTGGTGCCTACGTCAGATTACTGTCTACCTTGTACAAAAAACAAACAAGATTTATTGTTATAAAAATTGAGTGTAAATACAAAACAAATATGGAAAATTATTCGTCAATGCAAGTGCATATATTCAAAGAAGAATTAAGACGTCGCGGTGCATATACAAGACGAAAAAAGTGATTTAATTGAATGGTAATACATTTGATTTTACCGTAATAAATCCACAATTACTTGTAGTTAAGGTTTCAATTTTTGAGTTTAGGTATGTTTTACCTGTCCTCTCCTATAACAAGAATATAATGCTGCTTCTGACTTTCTATTTTGATAAAATATCATAATGTTTTAAGTCAGTAATTTTACCCCATTTTTCTATTTAGATTCGAGAAATATCACAATATATTTAATTTCTTAACACCACAACTATCACAAAACTCGTTCCAGGTGATAATTCTTCCGCCAGACGAACCATTTCATGATTTATAGAGCGATGCAATACTGGTACTTAACCTCCAATAGAAAAGTAGATATTATTTTAAAAAGTGTATTCGATTGTTTAGTTATGGTATAATCATAGAATTTCGTTAATAAACTCAACTAACGGCCTGTCTCGGCTTCGCAAGGCTGGATATTTGTTTATAATATAGCTTTTCCTTAGTTATAATTCAATTTTTGTTCTCAAGGCAGTCACAGCAGCTACCCATTATTTCTTGATAGTGTGAATTGTCGGAAATTTGTATGTTCCATCATTTTTACAGCTTATTACACAACATCTAGTCATTTTACATCAATAAATCGTTTTTTTTCAGAAAATTCCTTTGATTTGACAGTTCTTTTGGGACCAAACTGTCACTTGTCACTTTGACACTTGCCTTCCCCATTCCAGTATGGGAACGAGATGGCGCGCAGCGACTTGTGTAGTTGTCTCTTTCCCACAGTGGAATTACTATCGCTTTAAGACGTCATGGTAGGCGGCCAGGGGGGTATTACAACGTATTAAAACCAGGCCTGTTCCAGTGAGTGAACGAGATGGCGCTAGACGACTTGTATAGCTCTGTCACTTTCACTCGCCGGAACAAGCCTGGTTTTAAGACGTTGTAATACCCCCCCAGGTAATCTCTTTGAGCGATCGCATTACGTCATGTCGCCGGTGGCCCGAAAATGGGTGCAATAACAATAGGTCTAATACCCGAGGCATCCTTGATACCTCTGAAGTATTTAGAAGTCTTGGAGTAGACCATAGACCAAGCATCATGTTGAGTAAACCAGTCTTCGGTTAAATTCGTTGCCATAGACTCCTAAATTCGTCAAAGCAGAGACAAAGTGTAATGCACCTTTAGCTTAACGATATTATGTTCATTGTCATATCAATGCTTTCTCTTTTTACCTATACTTATTTTTCTAACATAACCTAGAAATTAATAATACTGTGTTTCGCTAAACAAGTTTAAAAATAACTTGTTAGATCAGAGAGTACAATAAGCATACTATAAAGTACTTATTTGTCTAACATTTTTTTTTTAGCGTGGCAAAATCATCAATTGAGTCCTCCCACCCCGGGCAGAGCGGGAGGGACTGTCAGACTTGTACTGACTAAAATCCACGGTATCCTTCAATAGCCCCTTTATGTTCCGGGGTCACGGTAAGGAAATAAGTCCCGCGACCCCGGCAGGCTTTGGCCCTCTGAGAGGGGGCCCCGTCATTTTTGCTGACGCTCTTTGAGGCGCGCGTGTCAAAGAGCGTCATCGCGCGCGTTCATGGTCGGACAGCGAGTTGCCCTTTACTCGCTGTCCGCATGCCCGCGCCTGTGGTGGCCGGAGATCGTCTGCCGACGTCCGACGCCGCGGGCGCCTACCACCGCGGGTGGGGTGGAGGGAGGGCATTGTCCTCTCTCACGCGGCCCGCCTCCTCTTTCGCGAACATAACTGCTTCGCAGAAGGAGGCGACCGCTTCCCACTCCGTCTCGTCCCGCAGCATGGCCGCGACCAATGCCGGGCACGAGAGGTCTCCGCCTATCGCCTCCGTGAGGACACGGCGGTGCTCTGCCCAAGCTGGGCAGTCCTGCACCGTATGCTCCACCGTGTCCTCCGGGCGATCCTCGCAGTGGTGACACCCAGGCGTTTCTTTCTTCCCCATCAGACACAGGAACCTCCCCAACTTTCCGTGTCCGGTGAGGACCTGGGTCATGCGGTAAATCAGGACGCCGTGACGCCTATCCAGCCACTCCTCAAAGAGAGGTCTTACCGCCGCAATTGCGGCGAGCCCGTATTTGTCTAACATAACCTAAAAATAAATAATACTGTTTGGAACTACGTAAGTTCGATTGGAGAATATCTTCGGCAAAGTAGGTGGTAGGAGTAGTGTTGTAAATTAGGGCTCCCGCACAAGGGCCACAAAACGCCGCCATACGCCACTCGCGGGATTCTTCCCCTCTCTCTCTTACCTTAGTAATGCATTGGTTAAAAAAGTAGCAGCCAACGACCACAAGGTGTCGACCACCGGCCACAACTGTCTGTCGCGCGCTTCAGCTACCTCTGCAGCCGCTTCTAGCTTCTCGTGGCGGCGTTTGTGGCTGTCGCGAGTGGCTCGTGTGCGGCGACACTTAGCTCAGGAAAAAAAGACAGTAAAAAGAGATTTTGAATACTTTAAATCCACACGGTTTTGTGCTTGTACAAGGAATAGTAGTACAATCACGATCAATTAAATGTAGTATGTAGTACAGTCACGACGAGCAATATGTAGTACGCACTAACTAAGCACTATTCATAAGCGTTGTTCTGCTACCATATTAACCTTATAACCGCGCGAGTCGCATATATGCGACAACCGTACCCCTACCGCCCGTGTCGTATTTATGCGACAGAGAATATTCACGATTTTATTGTTTTCTTCGATTTTATTGCATCTATTCTATATCTCTCTATTTATGTACTATCGACAAAGTTGAATCATGACCCATTTTGACAAAAAATCGTTTGAATCCGTCAAATTGACAAAGATCAAAGTTGTTACCATGGATTATTTTTGCTTTTGATTTATAATAATTTTACTGTCTGACAATTTGAGTACTTTAAGCGGCCTACCCAAATGTCCTTTCTTTGGTATTGTTCGTCGTGTCGTTGAGCTCCTTGTGTTCTGAGTCGAGCTACACGATTACCGACAGATGCTTGCACTGACTGGACAGGTCCACTCAAATCTGTGTTGCTCTTTCCTCAAAAGACCATCTCAGACACCCGCATGGTCCTCGTATGACCTGAACAAAACAATGTCTGGACTTTAAAAGAGACTGTGACCTCTGAGTTTGTTTCGGCTGTTTCTTCTCAGAGTAGTCAGGTACGAAACACCGGCCCCATCTAGCTTTAAAAATATTAATGACGTGTAAAAGTGTTTTTTATAACCAACTTGCAAAATAAATATCATTTATCATTTATCATTTATCATATGTATGTTTACGCGAATGTGGACCTTATTGTATATAAAGTCTGTAAGAAAATAAGCTTATGGTGGGTCATGATTCAACTTGGTCGATTGTACATAGACAGAATACTTTTTATTGTACACCATGATATTTAACAAATCGGAGCTTAAAAGGGGCAGAAAGAGAGAAGAGGAAAGGACGATTCATAGCCGCGCGCTAGGGGCACGGCAACTGATATTTAGCCGCGCGGTTAAAAGGTTCATTAAAAGTTTTGCCTTTTCATTTAACTTCTATTTTGGAATTGGAAGCCATAGTATTACGAAATAGATCTTTTTTCAAAGTGGAAACCAGTACTTCACGAGTAAATTGCGTTCGAATTTTGTTAAGTACATACAAGTATACCTACATGTTAAATGCTCGTGACTAGAGATGTGCCTGTTGGCAATATTCCCACTGCCGGCAATATTCCCAATATTGCCACTGCCGGTAAAATACCAAAATTGCCGGCAACTTTGGCAATATTGCCAAAGTTGCCAGTCAAATAACACCAGTATATTTTATTAATACTGGTTTATATTACTGTAGATAATACGTTGCGGCATTAAGTCCGCCTTATAAAAACTACTAAGTTGTTACTCTAAACGGTGATTTACTGATTATGTAAGAATTACCGAAACAAATGCATTAAAATAATGTTATTTTTGTTGATTATTTGTAGTTTTGACAGAGATTTATACTTCCATATTGTATAGGTACTTATACTCGTTGTTTTTGCTATGTGATTTTGCATGAAAAACTAGTAGCCCACTCAACGAACAGTTATAGAGGGAAATTCTTGGAACACGATTTTGGACTACGTTACTTTGTTTGAACTAGTTAGGAGGTGAATATAATTATCATAAGTCCCCGCCACTAGCCCTTGAGCTGTGGGGGAGGGGGGTTTAAAGGTTCCATTTTTTGATTTTTCACTTATAACTCGGAAACCATGCCTCCTAGCGACATGGTTTGTATGAATAAAACAAAGGCTGAATAAATTTCCTATAAGTTTTATTTAGTAACCATTTCGATATCTTGTATAGTTTTCAAAAAACCATATTTACCGTTTTGCATTCGGAAAGTCTTATTTAATATTGCCATAAATCCAGAAAGTAGCAGCAGTCTTTTCAGGCTCTCCCTGTAGTACCTACTCCTACATGTATTTTTGTGGGCAACTCACACTTGACCAAAAATTAATACCTACCTATACGAAAATTGTTTACAACAAAAAAGAACTAAAGTTTCCAAAGATAGTTTTTCCGCATCTCTTATGGGTGCGGATTTCCTCCTACATAGTACAGTCCTACCTAGTCTGTAAGTACCTAGTATAATTTAAATGAGTTTCTAAGCTATTTTTTACTGCTCCCTCGGTGGGGGAAGACAAGACATATCAAGCTTGATGGTGGTCACCGAATTTAAGAACTACTTATACCTGGTGGACATTGAGAGATACCCGAAGGGGTCTCTCTCAATGTCCGTGGGCCTCCAGATAAAGATCTGGAGGCCCATATCACCTCAAGATGCAGCATGCTGGCTCTGTTCATCGCAGGTGGTGAAGAGAGTGTCTGAATCAACTGCTACTGCTTTCTGGATCTATGGCGATATCAAATACAACTTTCCAAATGCGCGAAACTAAAAATGTAAAAATAAATACATCCTAAATTACAGACTTTCAAAAGCGGATACCTCGAAAAGTATGAAAACTCGAAAACTTACAAGATATTGAAATGCTTACTGAGTAAAACTTACGGAAAATTGATTTAGTTTTTTATTTTTTTCACTCACGCTATGCTGCTAGAACGCATGGTTTTCCGAGATGTAAGCGAAAAACCAAAAAATGGTACCTTCAACCCCCCCCCAGAGCTCATGGTTTTGATATGTTCACCTCCTAACTAGTCCAAACAAAGTTACGTAGTAAAAAATGTGTTTCTAGAATTTCCCTCTATGCTTTGAGCATTCGTTGACTAGATTAAACTACAACATTAAAATAAATTATTCGAATTTATGCCTTTTTATTCAATATTTATTCAATATACAATGATCGTAAATTCTTATCTTAAAATGTATGTGTAATTTCTTAGATTCACAGTCGTGTGCGGCAACAATGGGCAATATTGCCGGTAAAATACCGGGAATATTGCCAAAATTGCCGGCAATTTTGGCAATTTTCCAAAAAAAAAAATTTTTTTTGTATATAATGTATACCATGATCTGTAAATGCTAATTTTAAGTGTGTTACATAGTTTTCGCACTCACTTTGACTTAAAATTAAGCAATATTCCCAAATATTTCCACTCCCGGCAATATTGCCGGCAATATTTCCACCTATATTCCCACCTTGGGCAATATTGCCGGCAACGGCACATCTCTACTCGTGACTGTACACTTAGCATAATTCAAAATTGATATTGTACGATTTGATAAACCTTTTGCGTTTTCACGTAGCTCGTAGGCCTTATTTCAAAGTAGAAACTAGTATGTAACGAAAAAAATCACGTTGAATTTTGTGCTCGTGAGTGTTTCTAGTATTCATAATCTTGCCTTTACTTTTATATTTTCCCGAACTAAGAACAAATAAAAATAAACCTAGTTGGGAATGCTATTACGTCGAATTTCTTCTGTAATTACGGAGTCGCATTGATTGAAAAATTCTGTTAATTTGGAGACAGAATCGGAAACTATGCTCAATCTTTTTGCAGTGAGCCGTTTCGTTCCTTGTTGGCGTTCTAGTTCAGTTAGTCTTTGCAGCATAGCTATTGTGCTTCGTGCTTGTTCTCGAGCTCTGTTACGACGAACACGATGCACTCGAGGAGCTGCAAGCAAAAATAGGACACATCATTTTATTTTTTTTATTTATTGATACGGATTTGCTCTTGACTAAGGCCCGGTATCCACCAAAGCGGAGAGGAGAGATGTGTTTGAATAACCAATCAGATGTCCACTGAAGCTAAGCGGAGAGGAGATGTGGACATCTGATTGGTTATTCAAACACATCTCCACTCCTCTCCGCTTTGGTGGATACCGGGCCTTAGTCAAAGGTGATAGAGACAAAGCCTACAGATGCAGCGAGTTTCCCAGAAGTGTGTTTAGTCATTTCATTTTACATAAACCCATATCTAATAGTAAATGATCTCATTTTCTCATTCTAATTATTTGATTGCAAAAATGATTTTTTTTTTTACGCAATGCGACGCTATTCGAACGAATTCCAACTACAGGTGAAAATCAACCTTGCCAATAAGAAATAAAGATGCAATTCAATTGACTTGACGTTGTCATGGCCATCGTGTTTTGTTTTTCATCTACCTATAGACAACAACGTGTTTTATGTCTTGTCATAGTGGTAAGGTTGAATTTCACTTGTAGTTGGAATTTGTTGGAATCGCTTTGCATTGCCCCATAAGTAGTCCCTAAGGTTATTGTTAAGTTTCCTGGATATAAACGCCTTCAAGAGTGGGGCATGATCCATAACGCGTGCCAGGCCCCGTTTGTGTTGCTGTGGAAAGATACGAGTATATGTAGCCTTTACACATCTTTTGGCTGTTATAGACACTGGAATAACTCACCAGCAACTGATGGTTCCCCTGCTAGCTGTTCTACAGCCTGTCTGTCATATCCCGTGGGTTCTGCATTCATATCTTCAATTTGCTGAAATTTTCACGAAAATCTTTTATTTCAGACCAAATAAAATCGTGTAAGAATTTTTTCAGATTTTGTTGGCAGTCTTTTAGTTTAGGAAAACTACAACATATTAGTTTTTTGAAAAATGATAATAGAGACTGATACCCTCTATTTATGTTATTATGTGAGCAGTTGTAAAAAACATACCAAAGCTGGTTCATTTGGTGTCTCTGCACTAACGGCTCTTTGTACCAAAACAATCATTTGTTCCATCACTTCTGATAAGGGATGTATCATGTAGGTGGGAGATTCAGGTGTCGGATTCTCCCTATGGGCTAAAATGACATGGATGTCATTATTGATTTTAGCCCAATACTGAAAGAAGAATATCATGATCAAGCTGGTTTATTTAAAATTCAACTATTTTTTCAAGAACTAATTTATGTCGAGCAGCCCCTGTGGAAACAACTCTTGAACTATAAGAGCTTATTTTGAATGTTTTTCACTTACTTGTGCCCAATACAATGCCGGTTTATCTTCGTTTTCTCCCAACGAATTTAGTTCTGTCACTACAGCTTCCCATTTGGGGCTTATCTCAAGGCTTTGCTCTCTATCTATGTCAGCAGTCCCTAAGACTAACTCGGGATTCTCCTCTAGAAATTTATGCATTCTTTCCGCTTGTTCAGTGGTTGGAGCCCACTCTAATTCCTGAAAATAGAGTCATTTTGTCAAAACTTTTATGCCAATCCTTTTTATTATCTATGGAATTCCAATGAAAACCCAAAAGAGGTTTAGCTGAACTGGCTGAGGCTGGATCATGGAGTTTGCACAAGCATAGAAAGATCTACCTCAGTGGGAATATTAATAGGCATAATTATGATGATGATGATGATGATAGAGAGCAGACACACAGCAGTGGGTGTGGTCTGCTTGTGTAAAAGAAAACAAACAATGACTACAATTGTTTTTTTTTCTATTAATTTACCTAGCTCCTTTTAGCGCTTTATTTTATGTAGCAAATTCCTTCTGAGTGCGTGTGAAGACAAGTTCATCTTGAAAATAGACATAAAATGTAGACTAGATGGTACTAACCTCATTGGAATCGAGATTCGGTTCGGGATCCTGTTCAAAGTTTATGCCATCAGTGTACACATCCTTCAGCATATTCACTGTTTCCTTCGCACCAAGTGCATAATCCATGATCTCTTCGTTCTACACACAAAATGTATTATTTTTTAATAAAGGTACACCAACAGCTTCTGTATAAATTAACAAATAGTGTAGGTATTTATGAGTAAAAGGGTTATACAGTTGCCAATAACAGGTGAACCAACATTCACGAACACAAGTGGGTTTTATAATTAATAAACTCGCTACTTTTGTTTGTCTTCCAACATTTCTATAAATAATTAATTTTAAAATAAAATCTTATGTGGCTCTTTCGCCTACATGGGCCGCATATTTATTTTGCAGAGACATTTTCTGCAAATTGTTAAAACAATATTTTGGATTTTTTTAATATTATTTTACAATTGATATTTTAATAGGCAACAACACAATCAAGAAAGTGAACTATAGAGGTACGTACTGTTGGGTGTTGGTTCTTTGACCTCCTGTTCGGTGATGCCTCTTCACTCATGATGCCAACCTCGTCAAGCTTCTTGATGTTCTGTGTTGGTTGGTAAGAACTGCAGTTTCAGTGACTGGTTCCCTCTGTATTATACTAGACAATTAACAAAACATTCAGGTTCTTTTATAAAAATCTGGTAAAATTAACTAGGGATATGAGGTTTCCAGCTTTAATAGGGAGTCTAGCCCTCTGGGATTTCTTTAATTCTTTACTAAATTTATAAATTATATTCAACTATTTCTATTTCTTTCTAGCCACAAACTACTATGCTACTGAAGCCTAAGAAGTCCTCCAAAAAAGAGCTTTCAGTGTAATACCATTTCACCCCTTTGTCCTTCTCATTTTTTTTTAAGAAACACAGTTTTGATGGCCAAAAATGTTTTGATACGAGAAGAAAAACTTAAACTTTATTTTAATGTTTGGTGTAAGTGTAAAAGGAAGTGTCTAGAAACATTAAGGCAAATTCTTATTGGATTCTTATGGGTAATCTTCCTCTTCCTTGCCATTGATGGTACGATTGTAGATTACTTGGGCCCACTAGGTGGTATAGTCAATCTGGACGGATAAAGCATTCTTCAAGTCCTCCAATAAGGAAATGAAGGAATTTATTGGACGCTTTTCGCTAATAGGCCTGGTTGGGGCACCTCCTTCACACTCACTTTGATATTGTTACTTACCAGCTGTGATCGAGAGGTGGCTATGCCACTGCGGTCAGCAAACTGAAGACTGGGAGTTTTGAAAGCTACGTAGCCTGCCCTTTTGTCTTCATGAAGCAGTAGAAATTCTCTAACTTGGTATTGATCAAGTTTATGACCTCTCACACAACTCCTAAAATCAATAACTACTGGTTCAAAGTACAGACACCATCACATCACCCTAAATCAAACTTTAAAATAATTGCAATCGAATTTAAACCTTCTTGTACGGCAATTATGCTGATGTTGAAAAATATTTGAAATTTAATTATTGTGATGTGACAGATTGTTGGGGTAGGTTCGTGTGTTGACGTCTGTAGGTGCTTCCTTTTCCGGTTTGTTTATGCTTTCAAATTTTCAATCCTATGATCAAGGTCGAGATGAATCATGGAATTATAAAGTACAGCACCTGCTGTAATATTTAGCTTTTGGGTTGATTCTATCCTACCTATTGATTTGGATAGACGACACGGTTGGCGCAGTGGCTAAGCGATCGACGACTGCTCCGCAGCGTGTCGCGGATTCGATCTCCGCATAAATATTTTGTAAGACCAGTGTATACTCTCGTGGTATGCAGCGTTGCCAGTATGATTTCCCAAAAAGGTACAGCTTGACATAAAAATGTAGAAAACCGTAAAGCTGCGAACATATTATCGGACGCGTCCGTCAGCCGCGGCTGAGGGACGCGGCTTATTCATTATCCAGCCAGTACATTTAATACTACACTGTGCAAACTGTCGGTCGTAAGACGCGGACGTGACCTTGAGAGTTCGGACGTCCGAACAAAATCTGGCCTTCTGTCTGGCCTTCTGTCGTCCGAACTACCGTGCACACTGCTAAGCCGCGTCCCTCAGCCGCGGCTGACGGACGCGTCCGATAATATGTTCGCAGCTTTACGGTTTTCTACATTTTTATGTCAAGCTGTACGGTTGGCTTTCTGAAAAGGTACGGTTTTTAACTTCAAGGTACGGTTGGGTCAGGATACTTCTGCAAGAACTAGATCAGATTTTTTTCTTCTTCGAGTTGGCTGTCTGTGATCATAGGTTGGAAAAAAAGCGATATGGACTCGAATATTCAAAGGGACATGGTGAAGTAGAACATTATTACCGATTGCCAATATTGAACAATTTCATTTGTAAATCAAAAAACTGATCTAGTTCTTGCAGAAGAATTCCGACCCGTACGGTTTCGCTAGAATTTTGAAAAATGCTATAGTCTACTCATATTCTACAGAAAAAACCAAGGTGTTTGTCAAAAAAAAATGAAATATAATGTTTTAGGAACAGAGGCGGCCTTACCCATTGCGAGGCCCCGGGCGGCAAGTCTTTGCGAGGCCCCTTGCCCTTCATAAAAAGTATGTGATGCGAAAGTAGGTTTGGTTGTCCTGTATGAGGACAAATGCTAAAGTTATACAATTAAATAAATGCAATTTGAGTTTTAAAACATTTAACAGTTCATACAGGAACTTTGAACATCCGTCTTGCGTAAAATGGATACAGTTCTGATTTTTACAGACTTTGTTTGCCTTTTTGGCGATTATTACCATAATGAATTAGTTTACTACTTTGATGAAACTTAAGCACGACGTTTTGAAAGTAGAATTTTACTACAATATGAGACTAAAATGGTTTCTGTAGACCCAAAACCTTCCGAGTTAGCGCTTTTCAAAAGTATCTCAAATTAACGTTTTTTTTACAACAAATGTGGAAGAGGCATCTGATATCATGTCTTCAGTTGGAATGTTTTCCAATTTTATAACTTTTTTCTAAAAAGAATTTTGAAGGGGTTTAGGCCTAGGCCGCACTATGATTAAACCGCTTTGGTTTTTAATGGCGTGAATTTTTGCCCCTAGAAAATGAATACAAGCGGCCGCACCGTGGTTTTTTTCCGCGACTGATTTTAATACCGTGATTTGCTACAAAATGCTCGCGGGTAAAAGCCGCGGCAAAACTGTAATCAATAGAACTTAGTTGACGCGTACGCACTGGCGTTAACCGCGGGCGTTTTTTCGGTAGACCGTCTTGCAGAGCAGAGCGCTGGCGCACAATTTCAACCATGTCTTCCGCTGAGTCGGAGTTTGTTTTAAACGAACCAGAATACGAATTTATTAGGATGGTCTCCTAAGTTTTGATATTTCTTATGAAAGAAACCTTTCTCAGATCTACGCCCAGTAAGTGGATGGATCCAATATTATCGAAATTCGCGTTGACGTCTTCTTTTCAATTTCTTATTATCAGAGCAACAACACGCACTGCTACCTTGAAATCCATTTTCAAACTGCGGGTGTGTGCGTCTCAAGCGGTTTCGCGGTGATAGCGATTAATCGATGAAGGAAAACATCGTCAGGAAACCGGCATGTTCTCAAACCAAAAAAATTAAGACATGTGACATCACCAACCCGCACGGGGCCCGCGTGGTGGATTATGGACCCCTCTTACAGAAAGGAAGCCTGTGTCCCAGCAGTGGGAACATTATAGGCTGATGAAGAGTGAATATAAATACCTAAGTAGACCTAATAGTCTCCGAGATAAACCCTCCCAAGACTTTTTATTTTTTTCGAAAAAACTCACAAAGTTCTAAGACATCCCAACTCTGATGCTTTGCCTCTTCCACGCTTGTTATTGATTCGAGATACCGCCAGAGTTACTCAAGTGGTGTCTTAAATATTGTAAGAAATTGCAAAGTTCGAAAAAAATATAAATTTTGAAAAGCTCAACTCTGAAACTACTGGGTCTACAGATATAAATCAGTTCTCATATTGTAGCAAAAGGCATCTATGAAACTGTTCTGAGAAGTTATTATCAACAACTAGTCCTTTACGGTCATAAACGCAAAATATTCGAAAAAGAACGAAATTTTAGAGGCTTTTTTTTACAAAGTAGCGTTCGGTGTTTGAGGTCTCAAACTTTGATTATTCATTGGGCCCAGTAGCGTAGCTAGGCGGGGGCTTAGCTGACCCTAGCTAGCCTCGCACATGACGGGGCCTCGCGCTTAGAGATTTAATAAAATAAAATTGACAACGGCAATCTCAACTTTGTTACCTCTCAGTAAAGCTGTATAATTTAACTTCCACTACTATTTCTAACTGAGAACTGATAGAGCCAAAGCTGATGGCGCCGACGATCATATTTAGGTCTACAATTTCGCTTCTCGCGCGAGGCCCCGTAGTTGCATGATAACTTGGTTATTTTTGAGGCAAAGAGGCCTCGCAAAGCGATCTTATCATCAAGTCATCAAAAAAAAGAGGCCTCGCACGCGGTGACCCACACGACGGGCTTAAAAAAAATACGAATCTGCGCGATATTTTTCATCCTCCATCAAAGAAAAGGGCCTCGCAGATGCGTCTTGCCCCTCCAAGATTCGGTCTCGCTACGTCACTGATTGGGCCAACATCATAAACAAGTCTGAGCTACCGGATTTAACCTAAACTAGCCGTACGTTCAGGCGACAAAATTATTGTAATAAATAAAAGATTTACAAAATGAACCAATCCTGAGATGATAAATTAAAAATATAGATGATTTGATTTTTTCTAAAACTAAAATCTTATTTAATTTTGCCGTTATGTTATAGCCATAATGAGTAGCCTAACTACTCATTAAGGCTATAGTATAATTAATCAAAATCAAAAGTTAATAATTAAAAATTACTAGTTTTTTCTTCAGCTTGGTTTGTTGCGCGAGGCCCCCTGCAAGCGCGAGGCCCCGGGCGGTTGCCCGGTTCGCCCCCCCCTAAGGCCGCCACTGTTTAGGAACATGTAATTTGTGCCCATATTTTAGTATCAAATGTGTCAGAAAGTTGAAAAAGTACGAGTCTCATTATTTTCTATTAGTTTTATTAGTTGCTTTTTACCTTTGTAGTGGAAAATAAATTACAAGTATAGAAAAGGTACGAAAAAGGTACGGTCAAGCCAAGGTACGGTTGTGGTACGATTGTATGACGAATAGTACGGAAAACCGTACTTTTTGGTACGGTCTGGCAACGCTGGTGGTATGACCTAAAATTAATGGGGAAGGCAAGTGTCAAAGTGACAAGTGACAGTTTGGTCCCAAAAGAACTCAAATCAAAGGAATTTTCTAAAAAAAACGATTTATTGATGTAAAATGAGTAGATGTTGTTTAATAAGCTGTAAAAATGATGGAACATACAAATTTCCGACAATTCACACTATCAAGAAATATGGGTTGCTGCTGTGACTGCCTTGAGAACAAAAATTGAATTATAACTGAGGAAAAGCTACATAATAAACAAATATCCAGCCTTGTGAAGCCGAGACAGGCTGTTAGTTGAGTTTATTAATGAAATTCTATGATTATACCATAACTAAACAATCGAATACACTTTTCAAAATAATATCTACTTTTCTATTGGAGGTTAAGTACCAGTATTGCATCTAGCGATGGGCAACTCGAGTTATCTAACTCGAGTAACTCGGGTCGGACCGTGAGCGAGTCAGCCCGAGTCAATATATCTGTAGCCCGAGTTGACCCGAAGAGCGCGCGCGGCGAGCTGTGCGGTGGGTTTGCGGAGTGTAGCCCGAGTTGACCCGAAGAGCGCGCGCGGCAAGCGGTGCGGTGGGTTGGCGGCCCGCGGCCGCCTAGCCCGCGAGTCGCGAGGCCCGAACGATTACGAGCGAGCCCGAATCAGCCCGAACGACCGAACGTGCGAGCCGCGAGTGATAGAGATCGTTCTCGTTGTTTCTTAGCAGACGGCAAAGATATTAAAATATATAGGTACACGAGCAGTTCTTTCAATTCTTTAAATCTCTTTGTGATCAGAGAGTTTTCTATTTTGTTTTGTTTACTTTTTTGTTATTGTTACGTTGTTTATTGTTAAATGCTAATGGAAGTTAAAAAAGTGTTGCGTGGGAGTTCTTTAGTTTCTTATTATTTACTAACAAACCCGGCGAACTCCGTTTCGCCACCAGATGGCTTCGTTTTATGTAACATTTCTGTATGTGAAAAAATATTTTCCCGCTTTTCTGTTGAAATTTTTCCTGAATTTTCTTTGCTATAAACCTCACGGAGCCCGAGACCTTTCCAACGAATGCAAAACCGTGGAAATCGGTTCGTGCATTCTGGAGTTATAGCGTCAGAAACCCGACTTATTTTTATTTAATAGATAAGACTAGGTAACAATGTTACCATTATTTTGCGGTACATGAATAGTTCGTTTTGTGACGTCTGATTTTTGAACGGGCTCAATTTTATTTTACTATCATTGACTCGACGCTACGTAGCCCGTCGGACCCAACCCGGTGAACCATGATCGTAGCAAACTAGCAACCCGCGGAACGATGCACCGGGTTGAGCGTTTACTGACTCGGGCGGACGACGCGCGACGCAGCGACGCGGGCGGGCAGGCCGGGTCGAGTCAACTCGAGTTGCAGCCCGAGTTGGTTAACGGGTCAACTCGAGCTACTCGAGTTATCAAAACGTCGACTCGGCCCATCGCTAATTGCATCGCTCCATAAATCATGAAATGCTTCGTCTGGCGGAAGAATTATCACCTGGAACGAGTTTTGTGATAGTTGTGGTGTTAAGAAATTAAATATATTGTGATATTTCTCGAATCTAAATAGAAAAAAGGGGTAAAATTACTGACTTAAGGGGAATGCTCCAAACAGCCCGCGAAATTCAAATTTTCTTACGTTTTTTGCAATTTGCAGGCCAGTGACATGTTGTAACTTTATCAAAATATAAATTGCGGTAATAACAAGTATAATTTTAAATATTAAAAATTATCAAAACATTCGCTCCACCAGCTCTCACATAGAAAAGCTGCATCTTGTTAAAATCTCCGAAATCTAACTTAGATGCAGCTTTTCTATGTGAGAGCTGATGGAGTGAATGTTTTGATAATTTTTATATTTAAAATTATACTTATTATTACCGCAATTCATATTTTGATAAAGTTACAACATGTCACTGGCCTGCAAATTGCAAAAAACGTAAGAAAATTTGAATTTCGCAGGCAACATCGACGCAATCACCTAACATTATGATATTTTATCAAAATAGAAAGTCAGAAGCAGCATTATATTCTTGTTATAGGAGAGGACAGGTAAAACATACCTAAACTCAAAAATTGAAACCTCAACTACAAGTACCTAATTGTGGATTTATTACGGTAAAATCAAATGTATTACCACTCAATTAAATCACTTTTTTTCCTCTTGTAGATGCACCGCGGCGTCTCAATTCTTCTTTTAGTATTTGCACTTGCATTGACGAATAATTTTCCATATTTGTTTTGATTTATACTCAATTTTTATAACAATAAATCTTGTTTGTTTTTTGTACGAGGTAGACAGTAATCTGACGTAGGGACCAACTATCGCAGCGCCATCTACGATTAGCTATGAGTTGCCATCCCCATTGTTTCTGTGTAAACGCACCCACGGCACACAAAAAATTTCCTAGTGTGAGAGGCAAAAGAAAAGAAAAAGATTTAGACAACCGCGACCGTAATTAAGACACCAATAAGGGTCGATTTATACTAGCACATTGTCGAAGCGCATTTTCTAAAACTGAACATAACAATTTCAACCTTAACTCCACAGCGTAACGCACACTTTACTTCTAAGATTTTCACGATTCACGATCGGCGTTGTTCGCGCGCAGACGCGCGAATTCTGAAGAATGCGCGCGACTTTTTAAAATCTTAGAAGTAATTATGTGCGTTACGCTGTGGAGTTAAGGTAGAAATTGTTATGTTCAGTTTTAGAAATTCGCTTCGATGCGCTTCGACTCTGCGCTAGTATAAATCGACCCTAAGCTACAAATGCTTAGATAACGCTAACAGTTTGAGCCCAATGCACTATAAAGATGAAATTTACTGTTTTTTTACGGATTCGTATAGAGGAGGCTCGGAAAAGTAAAAAACATTTTTCAAAGTTCCCCCTCTTGACCCCCTTCCCCCCCCCCCCCCCTTTAGGCGGATCTCAGAAGACTTGGAATTTTTTTTTTCAGACTCTTATCAAGGGCCCAGAGTACCTATGTCAAAAACATTTTTCAAAACTCACCCCTCTCCCCCCTTTAACCCTCCCCCCATCGTATCTCGGAAAAACTAGGTAGCGGTAAAGCGAAGCGTAGCGTAGGGGATAGGGTCACGATAGCTTTCCGGTGGTAGGTAGGTCCTGCAAGTGGAGCGAACCTGCGAGACCAAGTGGAGCGAAGGGGGGAGACAGGGCAAGTTGATATCTCACATTTTGAGAAACAAAACCTCACTTTCAAAGATCACTTTTTTTGATAGTTTTGCTATAGAGGCGTTTCGTTTCGCTTTATCACAAGCCAGGCCGCCTGTTCCAAGTTTATTTTTATGAGTACATGCAAAAAATGCGGTAGCATTTAGTGCTAACAAGCAAAATAAGGTAAATTACCACCTACGGTGATCTTTTTCGGGGACACCCCTACTTTATCCAGTTCGGAATCTTCGCCACCACAGCGGTCCTGAGAGTTTTTGTACTTTGTATAGGTCATAATAGGTCGATAGTTTATATAGAATCTATGTATTTTGGATCTTTGGTGAAAGGTAAAAGTGCTCCGAGGACTGTTTCCTCGTCTGTGCCTTGTGTGAATACTAACAACCTAGTTTACCTTACCACTAACTAGCCTAGCTTTCTAGTTCCTAACTAAAAAATACCTACTTTTGCCCGATATAATAATATAATAATAATATAATATTCCACAACTATCACACAACGCCATCTAGTCCCAAGCTAAGCAGAGCTTGTGTTATGGGTACTAGACAACTGATAAACATACTTATATATTTCTAAATACATACATATTATAGATAAATTACACCCAGACACAGAACAAATGATCGTGCTCATCACACAAACATTTGTCCTGGGTGGGAATCGAACCCACGACCTCCGGCATAGCAGTCAGGGTCACTAACCACTAGACCAACAGGCCAGTCATAGTCATAGTCAGATATAGCGCCTAGACCAATGTAGAGCGAGACTCTTAGGGCCGAGTCACACCGGAATGGCATCGGCCGGCAGCGACGCGGCGAGCACTTAAAAGACCAGTAGGTATCGCTTGAAAAGCTTGAAAAGGTCGCGAGGCCGCCCGCGACTGCCAGCGGCGACGCGAGGCCGCTCGCGGCCTCGAAGAAGAATAAGACACCTACCAGGCGCGCGGGGTCTGGACGTCGCGCGAGGCCGCCAGCAGCGGCCGGCAGCGGCGACGCGAGGCCGCTCGCGGCTTCGAAGAATAAGATACCAGGCGCGCGGAGTCTGGACGTCGCGCGAGGCCGCCAGCAGCGGCCGGCAGTGGCGACGCGAGGCCGCTCGCGGCCTCGAAGAATAAGATACCAGGCGCGCGGGGTCTAGACGTCGCGCGAGGCCGCCAGCAGCGGCCGGCAGTGGCGACGCGAGGCCGCTCGCGGCCTCGAAGAATAAGATACCAGGCGCGCGGGGTCTGGACGTCGCGCGAGGCCGCCAGCAGCGGCCGGCAGTGGCGACGCGAGGCCGCTCGCGGCCTCGAAGAATAAGATACCAGGCGCGCGGGGTCTGGACGTCGCGCGAGGCCGCCAGCAGCGGACGGCAGTGGCGACGCGAGGCCGCTCGCGGCCTCGAAGAATAAGATACCAGGCACGCGGAGTCTGGACGTCGCGCGAGGCCGCCAGCAGCGGCCGGCAGTGGCGACGCGAGGCCGCTCGCGGCCTCGAAGAATAAGATACCAGGCGCGCGGAGTCTGGACGTCGCGCGAGGCCGCCAGCAGCGGCCGGCAGTGGCGACGCGAGGCCGCTCGCGGCCTCGAAGAATAAGAAACCAGGCGCGCGGGGTCTGGACGTCGCGCGAGGCCGCCAGCAGCGGCCGGCAGTGGCGACGCGAGGCCGCTCGCGGCCTCGAAGAATAAGATACCAGGCGCGCGGGGTGTGGACGTCGCGCGAGGCCGCCAGCAGCGGCCGGCAGTGGCGACGCGAGGCCGCTCGCGGCCTCGAAGAATAAGATACCAGGCGCGCGGGGTCTGGACGTATCCGTTTCGACCGCGCGGCCATGACGTTTTTTTAAATAAAAACCATCCCAAGTTTTTGTAAAAAAATGTAAAAGTCTATTCCCATAAACCATAAATTTGTCAAAGCAATGGTTAAAAAGTTATAAGGGTTTGAACGTGGCCGCGCCATCGAAACTTTCCGAACCGCGCGGCCATGGAGATCTTTAAAACTAAGAGTCGCAGAGAAAATCTTTAAAAATCACATAAGTTAGAGATTGTTCGATGTTGAGTGCTCCATTTAAAGACAGCCCCGTCTTTAAATGGAGCTTATTCTCACTATAGTTTTTAAAATTCTCCTGTTGTTTAATATCTTAATAGTCATCGATTAAACCATATGTTAAATTATGTATCGTCTTACACCTACCTGACACAGACCTGAATTTTTAATTTAATTATTACTTTTTAAAAAACATATACCAACAATCGAACAATCTCTTACTTATGTGATTTTTAAAGATTTTGTTCAACGAATCCTTGGGGTATCATTTTTAATAAAAAGGGTGGAAATTTCTCTGTAAATAATAATCCGTGGTCACCCTAATCGACATATTCAAGACGCATTGAAGATTTTCTTCAGCAGCTCCTCAAATATAAACCTAGGATTTTTTGTTGTATTTTTACTAGTTTTGACAAATTCAAATCTGTGTTTTACAAAAAACTTCAGACCTCTGCGATGCTTTTTCAGCGAGATATTGGCGAAAAACTAAATTTTCAACGTTTCGATGGCGCGGCCATGGCGTTTTAGTCTTACAGCTCCTGAAATATAAACCTAGGATTTTTTGTTATATTTTTACTAGTTTTGACAAATGAAAATCTGTGTTTTACAAAAAATTTCAGACGTCTGAGATTCTTTTTCAGTGAGATATCGGCGATAACGTTTTTGTCACCGTTTCAATGGCGCGGCCACGAGGTTTTATCCTTAAAACTCCTAAAATACAAACACAGGATTTTTTTCTATATTTTTACATTTGGTTTACAAATTCAATCTACTATTTCCCAAAATTTCAGGTCTCTGCGACTCTTAGTTTTAAAGATCTCCATGGCCGCGCGGTTCGGAAAGTTTCGATGGCGCGGCCACGTTCAAACCCTTATAACTTTTTAACCATTGCTTTGACAAATTTATGGTTTATGGGAATCGACTTTTACATTTTTTTACAAAAACTTAGGATGGTTTTTATTTAAAAAAAACGTCATGGCCGCGCGGTCGAAACGGACACGGTCTGGACGTCGCGCGAGGCCGCCAGCAGCGGCCGGCAGCGGCCGCTGGCGGCCTCGCGCGACCTCCAGACCCCGCACACCTGGTATCGCCAGCGGCCGGCTTTTTTTAAGTAGGTATGTAATTAAAGTTAAAATTATTTCACACTGAAAGTGCTCGCCGCGTCGCTGCCGGCCGCTGCCATTCCGTTGTGACTCGGCCCTTATGCAATGTTTTATATTTTTGTTCTTCTTGTCTGTCTGTTTATCCGCACTGTGCGGCGGTGTGGTTGTAGATTGAGATTCGAAAAGAAAAAAATGTGGGAAGGGAAAGTGGAAATAAAACAATAGACGTCAAACTTTTATTTACTTTATTATCTATTATCCAATTGTAAAAGGGGAACCATTCACTCGCTATCACTCCATGTCACTACTTCTCTACAGATCTCAGCCATTTACACATTTATAAAGAAACATCAACCAAAATAAGGTTAAAAATTCACAAATACACATTTAATGTTGATTAAAACTATCTTAGAAGTAAGAGGCTCGAGCGCGCGGGGAGACGGCGATCAACCGAAGGAATTGAACATAGGACATCGCACTACCCTAATTAATAAAATGCTGTTTAAGGTCTAGGGTTGCTCATCAAACCACCAATGCGGTTCACGAATAGAGATTATCGAATATAGACAAAAACAGGTCACCTCTATGAGTGAACGCATTGCGCCGCGTCGCCGCTCGCTCGAACCCACACCTACGTTAGCTCCACCCACGGGACATCGCGACATCGGCCACAAGTTACATTCAAACAATACCAAATGCTACAGCAGCACCTAAACTTATAAGAAGCGGTTGATTCTTCAACAAAAAAAAAACATTAACTTATACACTATTTCCGTGTAACGAGAGAAATGCTTGTCTACACAAATGTAAGCTAAGCTCGGATTGATACAAGAAACACTGATATGATTTGAAAAACATCAATGATTGATTAATTTGTTTCGCGTTACGATTATTGCACTAAGGGGATCATAACGAGTTGGGAGTGTTGCGTGTCGGGACACAACAGCGGGACGTGTGCTGTGATTATCTCGCCAAACAACTGCACCTGGCCGCGTACATGAACACATTATGTACTGAGCGTTACGCTAACTTATCGGAACAAACTAATATACAACGCGGGATGCGCGTGCACACACGCATACAGTTAGACAACGCCCTTACATGGAGTTAAATCGGTACTCGTCGTTTCTTTAATTAATATATGAGAATCATAGAACAACGCGACAAATATAACTCGCATGTATTATGAAACATGTCAAACATTTCACACGCATCATCCCCATAAAACCTGTGTAGTATTTACACTTCTTAAAGTACACTTAACCAATCCTAAATCGAATAGTTTTATTTTGCGATAGTGCCGAACTGCGAGACTTTTCCAACTACATCCGCGTTAAAAAATAAACTGGCTTTCCGAAACACCTTGCGAAACTAGTTAACTATAAAAAAAAATAGGAAACAATACAATGACATTAATTCATATTTATCCTGCGTACATTATTTATTTGCGAAGATGTATTAATACAGTACTACAACTCAAGTTAATTAACGCCAAAGGCAATATCGTTCCCGATCCCAATAAAAAAATAATTTTGGATTTTCCAACACTAATATTTAAATCCTTAATATAATATGCGGATTATTACAAGTGATATCCCTATAGTGAATGAATTTTGGATTTTGTCATTTATATTATAAATCAGCAGACGTTGCCAATGTTCCAGAACTTTGTACACATCATTATAAAGGGATAAACGTGACTTCTCAGCCTAATGAACACGGCTCGAGCGTTAGGAATACACTTACATAAATGTACTTTAATAACTAGAACTTTAAAAATCTGTGCTTATACATTTATCTCGCCGTTCGTTTTATATTCGAACTATACATAAAGCTGTCGTCCGACTGTCAGCTGCATCGCGTCAAAGCAATATTAACACAAGTCACAATATGAAAAATAAAACAACATTTTAAAATATAAAAAAAAAAAAAAATTGATTGAAACGCTAACGGTCGTGCTACAGCTTGATGTTACATTACAAATTCATTCTCTAATGTTATGTAACTGTTTATGAGAAAAAAATATGCATTTTATTATCAAACTTATAACTTAACATAGAAATAATTCTAGAGAATAATGGAAATACATCAGTTACTAACACCGAGCCGCATCCCTCATAATAACATAATCAACAAACGTGATCGTAATTACTAATACAGGCACAGTTAAAATAAAACGACTTACAAATTCTAGAGCTGTTTTACTTGGGTTATCCTTACTCTAATGGGAATTATTTCTACAACATAAAATTACATAGGCCCACGCAGCGTCGCCGGCGAAACAAACGGATGTATCTACTTGGATTAACATAAGGGTCTGCGGAGCGGCACCGAGGGGGCCGGGGCATTACTCTAAAGTATGTTTAAGTGGTGCTTACTCGACTATGTATGTGTTTGCGGCCGAAGAGTCACCTGCTCACGATGATATGAGCTGCAAACAAAGTGTAAAGATTAGTGACATATCAAGTGGGAACGGATATCCTGAAAAGCGTGAAAAACATAGTTAAAGTTACGTCTGCCAAATACACCCCTACGTCTCAACAGAAACTACTTCGACGCCGGAGAGTGCACAAGCGTGTGTGCAAACATGGGTGCACAAATTTATATCCCCCCTCATTCTCCAATCCCTTTAATGTTAGCTTCCAAACAGTAACCAGTAACTTGCATTAAACGACACTTACCAGGTCGCGCAGTCGGAAATATTGGATAGAAATGAAGATGGGTAATAAATAGCAAATAAAACATAACTTCTATAAAATGATGTCGGCATTCAAATGAATGTAGTAACACGTTATACGAATTAGAAATAAAATACATTTTTTTTTAATGTTAGAGCTGAGCAAATTTGCTTTCAGGCAAAACTAAGTATGTCTGAAATACTATGAAAGGAATCTTAGATTTAACCATGTTACATACATTCGAAGTAAATAAAAAACCGCATGCAAAAATAAAAACAAGCAAAAAATCTACCTTGTCAAGTAAAGCGGGTGTTTATCCGTTCCACTTCGTCATATTATTTTTTATTATTCATAATATATTATTATTGTAATAATATATAACTATGTCCTTTATAATCTAGGTATACTATGTAGACATCTACACTCCGCTCTTAACTCCTACATCTTAAATACACTGGAACAAAGAAAATTAAAAAAATAAATTAAAAATAATCATAAAGTCATGCATTCGCAAATAAAGCCTTTGAGAAAAATTAAGATCATGCAGTGGCCTGTTGAATATAACTAATGAGTATGCAAAAAATTCAAATGTAGTAAAAAAAAGAAAATAATAATCATTGAATTTACCAGCCTACATAAAAAGCCACACAAGTATCGTATCATACTCAGAGAAATTGCTAAAATCTTTGAATATATCTTCAGTTTTGGAAATCCTGTCGGGAATAAACGTGCTTCATATTGGTTCAACAAGATTTTATGAACAAACGCTATTTCACTGTTAGCTCTTCACCGCATCACTAACAGACTATAGTTGACTATGATGATCATAATAAATTGTGAGTCTAATTACTGTGATCAATACATCTACTGCCGCCATCACCCATCGTTCGGAGCCGGCTTTACAAACCTGTCCTGAATTACTAACACTTACGCCTTGACCACACGGACCGAGCAAATGGGCAAGACAGTGCTCTCGGCCTAGTACTCGGTATGTACAAACATGCGGAAGAGCACTCGGCGCTATGTTTATACGTACCGAATACTTGGCCGAGTACTGACTCGCCTTAATGACTCGGTGGCTTTAGCTACCACAAAGTATGAAGATCGAACACTGATTTCAATGCTGCCGTTACAAAAATGACACTGGCTGATAAATAAACTTCGGATATACGGCGATGAAAAGAAAAGTAAGTACTAACCGACTTGACTGTGGCCTTGATGAAGTCCTTCTTGTGCGCGAGGTCGAAGTCTGGGTAGTGGCTGTACACCTGCTTGCACACCGTCTTCATCGTGATCTGCTCCAGGTTAGCGCCCTCCAGGATCTGCTTCACGTACTTCTTGATCTCATCATCCTATGAGAAAGGCAGTAGTTTACCAGTTAGTCTCCATTGAAGCACACAATACGTAAATTCAATAAAGAATAGGCTGGTTTCAATCATCAATATTGAAAAATAATGGACATCAGTCTTTTTTTTAAATCAAAATAAATAACGACAGAGATAAAACGCATCAAAATTCGGTAGTGGGCGATGTATCTTCGTCAGTTTTGATTTACCTATCAAAATAAAAAATACAGATAAAATATTTTTATGAGATTGAGAGTTCATCCATGTTACACAGATTGCAACTCGACTCCTATGTATGTTTAGGTTTTTTTTAGGAACGGTAGGCACTGTAGATAGACAATAATGGGGATGGCAACTCAAAGATATTTTAGATGACGCTTCGTACGTTTGTCCATATTATGTCAGATTAATGTCTAGCTTGTACAAAAAACAAACATGATTTATTGTGATAAAAATTGAGTTTTAATACAAAATGAACTCCGCCAGGTTCATCTACAAGAGGAATAAAAATTTAATTGAGAGGCTAAAAATTTGATTCTACTAAAACACGCATTTGCTTGTAGTTAGGATTTACAAAGAACTGAGTACTGCTTTTGACCTAGACTAAGGTCAAGAGCAAACACATTACGCCTAAAAAAGTATTTAGAAAAATATTAACAAGTTTTGTGTTTGTAATTTTACATGTATTTGAAGTAAAATTACAGTTTGTAATTATACATTGGGACAATCATAAGCAGCGTCACTTTGGCAGTTGCCTTCCCCATTGACAATTATTGCGTGTTACTTAAAAAAAAAGGTTAAACATCGGCTGAACACTTGTCTAAAAAAACTTACAACTGCCAAACGGCATTTGACATTGATATAAGAGCCTATGCACCGCAGAAATTCGCATCGCATGTTTCTGCGATGCGACGTCGCATCGCATCGCAGTTTTGTGTGGGAGCCCTTATATGTACGGTCAGCCAAGAAAGTGGTGTACCAGTTTTGATTTAGTTTCCCGGTCATCGAAAATTACAACAAGGTTCGTTATAAAAAGATATTACTGAAAGAGACAACATTATCATGACGTAAACCTATGTATTTAGTATTCATACGTCATATGTCACATATAAGTACATGACATTTTAACCTTTAGTATTAATGAAAAGGACATTAGTTTCTACAAAGCAATTGAAATGTTTCCAAACAAAAGTAATAAAAACGGCCAAGTGCGTGTCGGGCCACGCACAGTGTAGGGTTCCGTAGTTGCCCATCAAAATACTTATGCAAACTAACTAAACTGATTCGCTGAATTTAATTTTAAAAAGAAGAATTTTCAAAATCGGTCCAGGAGTCTTTGAGAAATCGGGGAAAATACATTAAAAAAAAAATTACGACGAATTGAGAACCTCATCCTTTTTTTGAATTTAGTTAAAAATAGTTGACAATAAAAACCTACCTATCCCCAAAACATACCCACCTATTTAGCTGTAAAAAAAGTTGACAAACTTACATTTGCAGTTGAAGCACATGTTCTCCGATACATTTTGTTTAGGAAAATATGTTATCCAAGTACGTTTTATAAGTTGGTCGACTATTACTCGTAAACTTGTAAAGCCTACTTAGTCATGATAATTTTCTTTTAAACTTCGTTATATATGCTACTATTCTGAATTTTTTCACACCCCCAAACATAACCGTTTTCTGGTAGAGGGGGGGGACACTCGAGTCGAGCAAAAATTTGCACTTTAAAGCTTAATATTTCACAAACGAATCTTTTTATCAAAAAATTGTTAATGAAAACTATCAATATTTTTTAAAGACCTATTTAAAATATTTTACGAGATTTTATTTTACCACTTTTTCGGCACAACAAATCTGTATATTTACACCAAATTACAGCTTTCTAGTACTGGGCGTCTCTGAGCTAAGCTGCGGACAGACGGACGGACATGGCGAAACTATAAGGGTTCATTGTTTACTACGGAACCCTAAAAACTATGTAAATAGACAACCGAATTCCATTTGAAAAACCGGCCAAGTGCGTGTCGGGCCACGCACAGTGTAGGGTTCCGTAGTTGCCCATCAAAATACTTATGCGAACTAACTAAACTGATTCGCTGAATTTAATTTTAAAAAGAAGAATTTTCAAAATCGGTCCAGGAGTCTGAGAAATCGGGGAAAATACATTAAAAAAAAAGATTACGACGAATTTAGAACCTCCTCCATTTTTTGTAGTTAAAAATAGTTGACGATAAAAACCTACCTATCCCTAAAAAACATACCGTAAAAACATACCTATTAAAGCTGTAAAAATAAAGTTGACAAACGTACATTTGCAGTTGAAGAACTTGTTCTCCGATACATTTTGTTTAAGAAAATATGTTATCCAAGTACATTTTATAAGTTGGTCGACTATTACTCGTAAAGTTGTAAAGCCTACTTAGTCATGATAATTTTCTTTTAAACTTCGTTATATATACTACTATTGTGAATTTTTTCACACCCCCAAACATAACCGTTTAGCTGGTAGAGGGGGGGGACACTCGAGTCGAGCAAAATTTAGCACTTTAAAGCTTAATATTTCACAAACGAATTTTTTTATCAAAAAATTGTTAATGGAAACTATCAATATTCTTTAAAGACCTATTTAATGATACCCCACACTAAGGGGTACGCGAGAAAAAAAAAAAACATCCCCACTTTACGTGTACAGGAGGTACCCTAAAAAAAAACATTTTACTAGATTTTATTTTACCACTTTTTCGGCACAACAAATCCGTATATTTACACCAAATTACAGCTCTCTAGTACTGTGCGTCTCTGAGCTAAACTGCGGACAGACGGACGGACGGACGGACGGACATGGCGAAACTATAAGGGTTCCTTGTTGACTACGGAACCCTAAAAAGAAAACTGACAATTGACATTTTGTCAAATATATGCAAAAAATCGATATATTTTCCGTGTTATTTTTCAATCAACTGCATATAAAATCATCTCAATGCCTGCCAACTTGACCATTGCCGAAAGAGCACAAATAATTGCCCAATTTAATGAGGGAAGCAGTATCAGTGCGATATCCCGGAATTTGAATATATCGAGGCGTTCTGTCCGCTTTTGGATTCGTCGTGAAGGAGAGGAGGGAATTGTTTGTTGGATCACAGAAGAAGTGGTCGCCGGCCTGCACTCTCCAATAACGATAGAGAATTCATGAGACGGGAATATGAAATCAATGGTTTTAAGCCCACAAAACATTTTGCGGAGATGTTCGATGTGAGTGCCCAAACAATAAGGAATCATCTGCATTACATGGGGTTGCACCACAGGCATTACGCCAAGAAAATATATTTGACGGATGCTCACAGACTTGCTCGTCTGAACTTCGCCAGAGAAAACTTAGAGTTTGATTGGTCTAATACAGTGTTTTGTGATGAAAAAACGTTTAAATCCAGTCAGCATGGACGTCTTCACCTTTGGCGATATAATTCAACACGGTATAAAGATGATCATGTAATTCCAAATAGAGAATCAGGTCGAATTTCCGTAAATATTTGGGGCTGGATGAGTGCGGATGGTGTAGGAGAATTGTGTTCTCTACCTCCTCGAGCGACGGCTGTAAATTATATCGACGTGCTTCAGAATGCAATGCTACCGACAGTCCGTAATGTTTACCCGGAGAACGAAGTGCCACAATTTGATTTTGTTCAAGATAATTGTTCAATTCATAATGCGAGGATCGTAAGAGCCTGGTTTCGTTCACACACTGACGTAAGGGTAATTCAGTGGCCCTCAAGATCGCCGGACATCAACCCGATAGAAAATCTTTGGGGCCTTATGGTCCAACGATGGTCGCATCAAAATGAAAGAACCAAACAAGCTCTTATTAGTCACTGTAATTATATTTGGGAGGAAATGCGGGGAACCGATATTTGCTCACGGCTTGTTGGTTCAATGAGGTCTCGTCTTTTAGAGGTTATAGAGGCCAACGGCGGTTACACCCGTTTCTAATTTTTAAAAATTTTCAATATCTTCTAAATATTACTATATATGCTATGTTTTTGTTTGTTATAAGTATTTTAAAATTGATTGTAGAAATTTAATAAAAGGATAAATCTATTTTTAGCTTGTCTTTTATTGATATTGTAATTACAAGTTTACAGAAATTGTAGGTTTGTGGATTCGCCTTGTGCCTTTACAATTTTATGTAACTTGTTGATTACAATTCTGAATTTGTAGATACAATTTTGTCATCAAAATCTACAGCCCCCCGCCGTTGATTTTACGACGTCATTGGTTCCATCAAGTTCAAACTAAGAACAGCTGTCACGTTACAAACAGTAATAGTCGTTATCAATAATCAGATAAAGACAGCAATAGAAGTTGTCAGATCGATCTGCAAGCGAAACTAATCTTTATCACCTATGAATCTGCAAGCGATATTCAACCTTAGGGTGGTACACCACTTTCTTGGCCGACTGTACAGGTGTGCAAAGGTCTACAGGCTGCGTCTGACTTGCGTGCGTATCGCGTCTGTATCGCTACAAGTGCGCGTCGACGCCGACGGCGCGTTTAAAAAACGTCATGTGTATCGATCTTTTATCTTTTTGTAGTAAGACGGTAAGAGGTCAACTTACAGTGGGCGGCCGCTTGGCCTTCTTGTCTGCGGGTGTGTCAGACTCGTCGCCGCTCTCCTCGTCGCTGGCCTCGTCCTCGTCCTCCTCGCTGCCCTCCCCGGACTCCTCGTCTGAGGACGCCTTCTTGCCCTTCTTGGCCGGCCGACCTGCCGCCTTGCCGGCGGGTGCCTTCTTCTTAGCTGTGATAATGAATTTCAGATTAGGAGGATTGTAAATGACATTGGCATGTCGCTAAGTAGGTCATCAATTTGTCATATCACTGATCGACGTTACGAGAAGTATTGCGCGTGGAAACAAGGCGCTCGTAAAGATCAAAATGCGGCACAATACTCGCTACGAATGGTACATTACGCCTGATAACATGGTTCAGCGTTACGGGGCGTAATGTGCCCACGTCTACAGTGCGCGCAGCAATGTTTATCCGACGAAAAAAAGGAGGTTCTCATTTCCACATCTATCTATATACTGGGTGTAAAGGACAACCCTCCATTTTCAGGGCTTGCTCAGGTTTTTTCAGGAAATGAAAAAATAAACCAGGCTCTCCATACAAACTATCCAATCAAGTTTATAATTTTCTGTGGTGAGGCTGATTTTTTCTTTCACTTCCTGAAAAAAAAAAAAATTGTGGTAGTTTGTTCAATTTCGTCTACTGAGCCAGCCCTGAAAGTTTGTGGAAGGCTGTCCCTTACACCCAGTATAAAAGCAAAAGGTCACTCACTCATAGGACACGAAATCTCGGAAACTACCAGTGCAAGGGGTTTAAAATTTTGCACAGGAGTTCCTTTTAGGACGTAGGTGCTCGCTAAGACGGGATTTTGCGAAATTCCAACCCTAAAGGGTTGTTTCTGGGCTTAAAAGTTTGTATGAAACTGTTACTACAAATACTAGGAGTTTCAAATTTTGCATGTGGGTTCTTTACAGAACATTATGTGCTACTTAAGACGGGATTTTGCGAAATTAGACCCCTAAGGGGTTGTTTTTAGTGTTGATAGTTTGAATGTTTTTTTTTTTTTTTTTACTACGAGTGTTAGGAGTCACAAATTTTGCATGGGGTTTATTTTAAGGAAGTTGGTGCTCACTAAGACGGGATGTCGCAAAATTGACCCCTAAATCGTAATTTTTGGGGTCGATAGTTTGTATAAAACTTCATTACTACTACTGCTAGGAGTTTCAAATGTTGCAGGAGGGTTATTTTTAGGACGTAAATGCACTACACCAGACGGGATTTTGGATAAATCAACCCCTAAAGGGTTTTTTTTGGTGTTGGTAGTTTGTATGAAACTTCGATACGACAAATGCTGGGAGTCTCAAATTTTGCGCAGGAGCTATTTTTAGGATGTAGATGCTCATTAAGACGGGGTTTTGCGAAATTGGACCCCAAAGGGGTTTTTTCTGGAAGGGGGTTCTTTTAAAGTAGGTACTCACTTAGACAGGATGTTGTGAAATTGGGGTCGACAGTTTGAATGAATTTCATTAGGTACTACAAGTACTAGGAGTTTCAAATGTTTCACAGGAGGGTTCTTTTACGACGTAGGTGCCACTATTAAGACGGGATTTTGACAGGAAATTCCCCCCCTAAGGGGTAATTTTTACCTTCATAGTTTGTATGAAACTTCATTACTACAAGTGCTACGAGTCTCAAATTTTGCCTGGATGTTGCGAAAAATCGACTGGTATTTTAGTTGCATATTGATTTAGATTTTCTAAAAGTCTATATATATAAAATTCAAAACTGACTGACTGATCTGACAACGCACAGCCCAAACCGCTGGGCCTAGAAACTTCAAATTTGGCATAAGCCCTCCTTATACCACGTAGGTGAGCACTAAGAACGGATTTTGCGAAATTCGACCCCTTAGGGGTTGTTTTTGGGGTTGATAGTTTGTATGAAACTTCGTTACTATAAGTGCTAGGAATTTTAAAATTTGAATACGGGTTCTTTTGAGGACCTAAGAGTTACCTATGACGCGATTTTGCGAAATTCGACCCCTAAGGGGTTTTTTTTGGGGTTGATAGTTTGTATGGAACTTTGTTACTACAAGTGCTAGGAGTCTCTAATTTAGTACGGGGTTTCTTTTTAAGACGTAAATGCTTAGCACGGTGGTATTTTGTGAAATTCGACCCCTGAGGGGTTGTTGGGGTTGATAGTTTGAAGACTGAAATTTTGCATAGAGGTTCTTTGTTGGACGTAAGTGCTACCTTATACGAGAATTTTGTGAAACTCGACCCCTAAGGGGTTGTTTTTGGGGTTGATAGTTTGTGTGCTTGTTATTACAAGTGCTAGGAATTTTAAATTTTGCATGGGGTTTCTTTTTAGGGCGTAGATGCTCACCATAGCGGGATTTTGCGAAATTGGATCCCTAAGGGGTTTGTTTTTGGGGTTGATAATTTGTATGAAACTTTTCGTTACTACAAGTGCTAGGAATTTTAAATTTTGAATACGGGTTCTTTTGAGGACGTAAGAGTTACCTATGACGCGATTTTGCGAAATTCGACCCCTAAGGGGTTTGTTTTTGGGGTTGATAGTTTGTATGAAACTTTGTTACTACAAGTGCTAGGAGTCTCTAATTTTGCACGGGGTTTCTTTTTAAGACGTAAATGCTTACCACGGTGGTATTTTGTGAAATTCGACTCCTGAGGGGTTGTATTTGGGGTTGATAGTTTGGAGACTCAAATTTTGCATAGAGGTTCTTTGTTGGACGTAAGTGCTACCTTATACGAGAATTTTGTGAAACTCGACCCCTAAGGGGTTGTTTTTGGGGTTGATAGTTTGTGTGCTTGTTATTACAAGTGCTAGGAATTTTAAATTTTGCATGGGGTTTCTTTTTAGGGCGTAGATGCTCACCATAGCGGGATTTTGCGAAATTGGATCCCTAAGGGGTTTGTTTTTGGGGTTGATAATTTGTATGAAACTTTTCGTTACTACAAGTGCTAGGAATTTTAAATTTTGAATACGGGTTCTTTTGAGGACGTAAGAGTTACCTATGACGCGATTTTGCGAAATTCGACCCCTAAGGGGTTTGTTTTTGGGGTTGATAGTTTGTATGAAACTTTGTTACTACAAGTGCTAGGAGTCTCTAATTTTGCACGGGGTTTCTTTTTAAGACGTAAATGCTTACCACGGTGGTATTTTGTGAAATTCGACTCCTGAGGGGTTGTATTTGGGGTTGATAGTTTGGAGACTCAAATTTTGCATAGAGGTTCTTTGTTGGACGTAAGTGCTACCTAAAACTAAAATTTTGTGAAACTCGACTTGTGTTTGTTATTACAAGTGTAGGTATTTTAAATTTTGTATGTAGGTTTTTTAAGACGTAAATGCTCACCACTGTGGTATTTTGCGCAATTCGAACCCTAACGGGTTGTCTTTGGTGGTGATAGTTAGATGTCTCAAATGCAGGGGAGTTCTATTTAGGACATAGGTTTTCACTAAGGGAGGATGTTGTAAAATTCGACCCATAAGGGGTTGCTTTGGGGTTGATACTTAGGAGTTCCAAATTTTGCATTGAGGTTATTTTTAGGACGTAGGTGCTACATAAGACGGGATATTGCGGATTGATTGAATTTTTGTTGTATATTGAATCGATTTTCCAATACTATCTATCCCAAAAAGAGAAAATCACGCGGACGAAGTCGCGGGCGGAGTGCTAGTATTCTATAAGGGTGGCCGGAGAAGAAATTCACAGATGCAAAGTTCGAAATATCATACCTATATTTTTACAAACTCGGTACAAAACGAATTCTTCGGAGGGAGGACCTTTTACGTACGAACTTGGTGCCTTGTACTTGGAATTTACAGTAGTATAACTTACCGGGTGGCGTGGGTGCTTTCCGCTTGACGGGAGTGGCCTTAGCGGCGGCGTTCTTAGCCACGGCTCCCTTGCGACCCTTAGCTACCGGCGCCGCTGGCCTGCCGCGCTTGGACTTAGGCTCCTGCTATAAAAAAACACATGATTTTATCTTTGCTTGCTTTCAACTCTATTATTTAATTATTTCCTTGTCTCCATAAAATATCGATCTTCTCGATAGTAAACGGAGACGCACAATAAGGCATCAAGGCGCGCTAGTGTGTGCCGCGGAGCTCTCATACGCGGTAAAATCGGGCTTTTTTACTTTTTACGGGACGCAAGTCAAGTACAGTAAACACATTGTATGACTGCGAACACAGGGGAAATAATCAGTACACAACTAAAAATCATTTTCGCATACACAAATCAGGTCATATTTATGCGATCGTATGTCAATGATCAAAACATCCAATGATGTGGCAGAAGAAATCGGTTCTGCAAGCACGAATTAATTTAAGGATATATTTATCAGTCATTTTATAAATTTTAAGCAGATACAACAGTACAATCAGTAAGTCAGTAAGAAAATACAGTAGGGTTTTTCCAGTATTTTTATTAAAGACTAGCTGTTCGCCCTGGTTTCATCTGCTGCTTAGCTCGTTTTGGTCTCAGCGTGATGTTACGATAAATAAGACTATTCAACACATTTTTTTTTTCATTTTGAACCAGTTATTCCTGAGATTAGCGCGTTCAACCAAAAACAAACTCTTCACCTTTATAATATTAGTATAGATAGCTTTTTTTATCCCATTACATTTTGACATTTGAATCCATTTATCTGTTGAAGCGAAAATAGATGGATATTTTAAAAACAATCAGTTTCTACTTACATCAGACTCCTCTCCCTCACTTCCGGACTCGTTCTCACTCTCGCTCTCCGACTTTTCACTTTCCTCTTCACTGTCAGACTTTGCCCGTCGACCGCGACTTGGTTTACTTGGCTGCACAAAAAATATGTCCATAAATATTCACAATTTTCTTAAGATTATGGAGAACAAAAAATATATTTGGAACGCTGGTCATTATTATTTGATTAGATGCTTTTGTGGCTAAGTAAGGTCCTAGTGATATATTAATATGAGTGTACGTACCCGTCCCTTCTTCCCCTTGGGCTTGCGGCCCCGCTTGCCGGCGGCCTGCTTGCCGGACGAGCGACGTCTGCCGGACGACTTGCGCTTGCGGGCCGGTCCGGCCGCGCCCTCGCCGGCCTCCGGGTCGAAGTCAGAGTCCGCCTCTTCCGACCCGCTCGGGTTGAACGAGCCCTGATCAGTACATGTGCCATTAGTTTTTACCAGTTGTAAAGTTGACAGTGGTAAGCTGTCAAGATATTTTTGAATGTGGAATTATCTGACTTGAGAAATCCTTTCATCAACTAAATTAAACTCGACTAACAACTTAAGGTCGAAACACATTATTAAAACGCCACGCGACCCGATGAAACGTGATGCGTGTTGACTCGAATCAATGCAGGCATGGCGTCCCGTCGGATGTTCATAGTATGATTCTGGTCTATAGAAAACAATACATTTGATTCGAGTCAACATGCATCACGTTTCATCGGGTTGCGTGACGTCTTTCTAATGTGTTTCGACCTTTATTTAATTAAATAATGGCTATTCGTTGTGTGCGCGATGACAGCGCCCCTAGTGGCCGCAACTATTCAGGACTTGTCATCTGTCAAATCATGTCAACTAGATGATAAGATATCTTTGTGATATTAAATTTCGACTAGTTTTTCAACGAAATTGAAAAAATAGTGTAAAAAGTGAGTGTGTATATTATACCTAGCGATTTTCTTCCTCGTGGAAAATATGGATATTATAATACGCACGGGATTTGAATCGGTTAAGCATAAAATACATTTCCAACCTCAAACTGAGCAAAAAGGGAAAAAATTAGTATTAGCACAGCATGTGAGAGAAGTGGAAGAGCTTAGAACGAACGGGAAAAGTTAAAGTTAAAGTTTTCGTATTAAATTATAAAGAAAGTTATGAAAATAAAGCAACTTGACACATGACAGCCCAGAATTAATTCACATTTCTGCCACGTCGTGCGCTACGATCGATTTGCCGTTCCCCACCACCCACTTCGCACATAGTCAATATACTACATTGACAGCTTATGAACAGTTTGAATGTGCTGATAGCGATCACATATTTTCGGCTTTTAGTGCTTTCTTGAATTTTGTTGTCATTCTTTTGTGTTCTACTACTCAACAATATTTTATAATTTATTAGGAAATATAGAATTTACACAATATGGACAATAAAAGAAAAAGTTAAATGCTTATAATTATGTACATGCGTTTTTAGTACTTACATCTGAATCTTCCGAGCCATCCTTGGCTGGCTTGGGGCCTTTCACTTTTGTTTCTTGGTCAGTTTCATATTCTTCTTCAGAGTAGCCTAAGAAAGTTAAAAATATGATTACTGAAAATGTTTTTTTTTACTTTTTTTATTTGTGAGAGCATGTTACGTTTTTCAAAAGGTTTCAATTGATTTCTAAATAATTATATTGGCCAGGGAGCTTAGAGTGACACGAACTTAGCTCCCATCATGAATTCGTGTTAGGTTCCTTCAAACTCTGGAGACAGAAATGGGAGTCCTGCTCAGCGGGGCTCCACCGTCGACAATATACCTAATAATGACCTATAGTAACATGAACACTCACCTCTGTTGTGCACCTTGACGGCCGCGGACCGTCTGGGTCGTCCGCCGGGCGTGCTGGGCGGCGCGGCGGCCGGGGCCCGCGCCACGCCGCGCGCGTGCGGGGAGTTGGGCCCCGGCTGCTGCAGGAAGCCCACCAGCCGCGCTGACAGCTCCGACGCTGAGCCTAGCCGGGAAACCATACTACATATTATGGCGGCTCCACATTAGTGCCGTGAACCCCCGTGAACAGGCGCGAACGAGAATGTGGATGGTTTTCGCGGGGTTCACGCGCGTTCGCGCCTTTTCCCCGATCAGTGTTGGTATTGTGCCGAGAATTCACGGCGAGAATTTGCGGCGTGAATTCACGGCACTAATGTGGAGCCGCCATTAGACTAAGGCACTTTACCCATGACGCGATTCGTGCGATATGCAATTTATACTAACTAAAAATGAAAATCGACCTTGCTACTAAAAATAATGATGCAATTCGATTGACTTCACGTCAACCTGGATATCGTGTTTTGTTTTTCATCTACCCGTAGATAATACTACGTGTTTTATGTCATATTATTATGTTGTAGTGGTAAGGTTTTTGACTTGTAGTTGAAATCGGTCGAATCGCGTTGCATCGCGCCATGTATAAGCATGGTAAGGGAACTTGCTACTACGAAGCAAGGACGATTTTCATTTTTAGTTAGTAGAAATTGCAAATCACGCGAATCTCGTCATGGGTGAACTCCCGAACATAACACGAAGACCGACTGGTAATGACTCATCATCATCATCAGCCTATAATGTTCCCACTACTGGGACACAGGCCTCCTCTCTGTGAGAGGGAGTGGGCCATAGTCCACCACGCGGGCCCAGTGCGGATTGGTGGATGTCACATGTCTTCGAATTTTTGGTTCTAGGACATGCCGGTTTCCTCACGATGTTTTCCTTCACCGTTTTGAGAGCAGTGGTGATGAAATAAATTACACACAGTAATGCGCCAGGCGGGGTTCGAACCCACGACCTACAACTCGTAAGTCGGGACCGATACCACTGGGCCACCACTGCTCGTGGTAATGACTACGTTGTTAAAACTATGACGAGGGCGCCTTTCAAAGTTTGCCCGCCTATGTCAAGATTCGTGTCCTATAATGTCAATCTTCCCATTAAACAGTGTGTTTTGTTTTTTCTTTATAGTTTGCACTGCTCTTTCACTGTTGCCGTTAGATTGAGCAGAATATGGTGATGACGTGACGTGTTTAAATCCCCACTTTCCACCATCTTTTTTTAATTACGCCAAGAATATTGTGGGCCATTGTCAATGATAACCGTTTCTGGCAATCCATATTGTGCAAAATTTTGCTTCAGAATATTAATTACCGAGTTCGACGTAATATCTCTTCGCTATGCTACTTCCATAAAACCAGAAAAGTAATCAATAAACAACTGGCCATTCTTCTTTGCAACAATCACTAATGAGTTTACCTAAGGAGTTAGATGAGTCACCTTCCTAATAACTCCCATTGCAGTCATTCTATTCAACTCGTCGTGCAACTTGTCATCACAGTTTTAATAATCACTGGCATCACAGTTTTATCAACAACAATGTGATACTCACCTGGCAAACAGTCTAATCCATTAAATAAACCATGATATTCCGGGAAATTAATATTGTGAACTCTTTTTACTTAACCTAAAGTTAAACATGCTTGCAATCCTAGCACACTTTTTTGTTTTTTTTTTTATAACCGTTGCCCCATACTAGGAATTTCTCCTGTATCGTAGGTGCGTTTAAAGCCAGACTAGTTTCAGTGAGGGAACGAGGTGGCGCTAGACGACTTGTATAGCTCTCTCTTTCACTCACTGGAACTACTCTGTCTTTAAGACTTTATGGTAGGCCACCTGTATACTGCATTCCACTGCTAGTTGGCAAACATTGAGTTCAGACATCAGACTTAAATCATTGTATCAAACAAAACTTCTATGAACACTGACATCTCAAAGCTGTTAATCATGAAATTGCCTATTGCAAAACGTAGCAAATAAAGTACTGATAGTATACGCATATGACGTGGTGTTGCGGATACCAGCCCGTTACACAATACAAAACCTCTATAGAAGACTAGCTGTGCCAGCGACTTCGTTCGCGTGGATGTCGGAACTTAACAATGTATTTCTTACAAAATTTATATAGTTTCATACAAACTTACATCCCCTTTTTTATCCCCTTGGGGGTAGAATTGATCAAAATCCTTTCTTATCGGGTGCCTACGTCATAACATCTACCTGCATCTAAAATTTCAGCCCGGTCCGTCCAGTGGTTTGGGCTGTGCGTTGATGGATCACTATGTCAGTCAGTCACCTTCGAGTTTTTAACCGACTTCTATTTAATTAGAATATGGACGTGTTATTACGGATCTTACCTTTCTTATCAAGGTCGAGCATCTCGCACATCGTCCGCAGTTGTTTCGGCTCCATCTTGGTGGTCTCTTCCAGTTTAGCTTTGTATTCTGATGAGCCGATAGACCACTCGTAGCCCTTGAACTTCTTAACGTTGCGCTTCACGTTGCGATCCAGACATGTTTGCTGACAGAACATGAACATTAGTTTCATCATTTACTTTATGCAAATTATGTTGAGGTCATAATCGGATCTAGTTACGTGCAGGATTTTACGTGGAGCGACGGTATATCTACAAGCACTTGCTGCCAGCATCATCACCTAACTAATCAGCAGGAAGCTAACAGGTATTCAATGATTTTAGATAAATTTTGAGCAGCCTTACAACAAAAACTTAAACATCTCTTGAACACTTGTCTAAAAAAAGTGTGACTGCAAAACGGACCTTATTTCAACGTCATAATCTGACATTTTTTTAGACAAGTGTTCAACAGACGTTTAAAAGTTTTTGTGGTACCACGGTAAATGTTTCAGTAGATTTTTCGGGATTTTTACCGTAAAAAATGTCACAATTTTTAGTTGGACCTTGTTTTTATGCCTCTTTGGACTACTGTTCGCGAGCGACGACTGCTAAGCAGGGGCATATTTACATTCGCAGGTCAAGCATTACTTCTTGGATTTTTCCATCAAGATTTTCTTAGTAACAGCCACGAAGTCTGGATCCCTGCCGGGTTGATGGCATTAGGTTCGCCCCTATTACATCGGACTTAGACATAGTTACTGAAATGTGGGTGTACTAATTAGGGTCAGAGGTACTATCGGCGCCTTTTAAGCATGACCAGTTAAAAATTTTTTCGCTTAAACCTTGCGGAGGCGCCGAGCCACGCCCCCTTAAAGTGTGGGCCTATCAGGAAAGCGTCAACATAATTAGTTGTAATCTGCGCTACGCAGCTTCGTGACGTATCCTCTGTACATTTTTTTAGTGAATTTTTCTGACGAACTTTGGCGCGCTTACCGGACCTTTTGAATAATTGGATACTAATATGAATCGCTTAACGTGATTCATAATTAGTATCCAATTAATTCTAATTCGTTAATAACTTTCTTAAAATACTTAGTTACAAACGCCGTTAATATTATGGATTGTCACTTTGTGACCATTTTACAAATTGTAATGTATTACATTACATTACAATTTGTAAAATGGTCACAAAGTTCATATTATTATCCTATTACGTTTCGACTATAGCGGACATTTTAGATCTTCGCTGGTTGTGTCCAAAATGAAATTTTTGAAGTGAAAACTTCTTTAGCGGCGTTGTACACTTTTTCTGTAATGGGTAAAAAATTTAAAACTCGCGTCAGGGTCACGTGACCCTGATCGAAAATGAGTAAGACGTCATTCAAATTAGTTAATTACATATCTGTACTACTCCAGTTTTAAAATAAAACATAGTAACAAAAAAGTTTTCACTTCTACCGGCACTCCTGGAGTGCAACCTTTTTTTTTTTTAATCTTATTTTTTCAATGCCAATAGAAACATTAAGTATTACTTTTTCTTATTTACGAATATTTCGAATGAGCTTCAGATTAGTTTGATTGAAAAATGATATCAATATCTTGGAGAAACCCCGAACTCTCATTTTTAGTTATATCTTAATATAACAAAGCAATTAGAAATAGCAAAAGGTATCAAAAAATTTTAATCCTTTGCCGACGAAGTTTAAAGAGTGATAATAACAAAGCGCATTATGTATTATGTTTGTAGCTTTATTTTTTTGCTAAAAAATATAAACAAAAGGCGCCCGCCTTTTGTTTGCATAACTAATTCCTTTGTGTCAAATTGCATGCCGAAGTAAAAACATGCTTTGTTCTAATATCTATATTATGACAAAAGAAATCGGGCCCGAACCGCAGTTTTATAGTCTACACATATATAACACCAAAATAGGTGTATATAAAGGGTAAAATAGATATAATTTTGTTTCAATTAAAAGGTATCCCTTTTCAGCTAATAAATATTTTATGAATATCTGTTTGTTTTATTTAGTTTATGTAAAATTGATAAACCCTTAACATTATTTCATTTTAATTAACCTAAACGATAATAAGATTTAACAAACAAAGTTCTAGTTAGAAAAAAATATTATATTTAGATTAGTAAAATATTTGGGTGACCGAGCTCCGCTCACGACTAACAGGCAAGGAATTTTCCCAAAGATGAAATCCAGCTAGATCAGATCAACTTTTTACCTGCTAAGCCCTCATTTTGAATTTCAAATTTAACGGGATTACAAACACTACGCTAGCTTACCTATTGCCTGTCACTATTATAAGATTTTTTTTTAAGTTTCCTATAGCAAATTAAAAAAAAAATACAGAATTCTGTGTAACTATTCCGGATTTCCGACACACAAACACAACGTAACGTAAGCCAATTTCAACAAAGTTTTAAAAACAAACATGATCAGTAACGCAGGCCAATTTAACTTAAAGTATTTTTATAACTAAAATAGCAGTTTGAAAAAAAAAACTCGTTTGGCGTGCGTCGTCCGTCAGTGCGCTCCGCCGATCGGTATTGTATTTCATTCATTATTTCTATACAAAGGAAACGGGGCGGGGCTAGAGAGCGTGTCTATGTTGTAAGTGCAAGCAAAAATGAGCTTAGTGGTGGTAAAGCAGCGGTGGACGCGATAGTACCTGTAACCTAACTCTTTGGGGATTAAAGACATAAGCCGATATATTTTTTAAATTTTAAGAAAAACAATTGAACTGTTTTATTGTTTTATATTCTAAACCTACTAAAGAATTCAAAAAGAAAAATAAATCATAATATAAAATAATCTACCGTAACAAAAAGGTTTTGATTTTTCAAAGTGATCAGAACCTTTCATGTGTCATGCTATCTGCAACGAAAATGAATCTCATTTCTATAGCCATAAGCCTGTGTTTAGAGTAGCAACTCACCCCATACAAGTACTGATGCAGCAGCTTCTGGTCTTGCGTCTTGAAGCGCGATAGAGACACTTCCACGTTGCTGATGTGTCCCAGCGGGATGCCCTTGCCGGCCGGCAGCGGCACTGGAGGCTCTGTTGGCTAAAATTATATACCATTTTGGACAAACTGTTTAATAATAATAAAGTATGTATAAAATGTGTATTTAAAGATATATTATGTAGGTTTTTTTTTTCTGTATTGGCGGCTATTCATCGTCATCTTCATTATTAAAACTCAAATAATTTAATAAACATGAATAACGAAATATTGTATTATGATGGTTTATTTTCGACTCTTCAGCATTACAGTAGTTAAAAATAACATGATTTAGGAGGAAAGTAAAATTACACTTAGTATTCCTCGAGCCCTGCGAGATTCGGTAATCAACCTGAGTCAGGACAAATTATTAGAATATCCCGTTAACATGTTTCTGATGTCAACTAGACATTTAAATGTTAGGTAAAGTACGTACCTCTTTCTTAGGCTTGGGTTTTGGCGCTTCCTCCTCTTCCTCTTCTTCCTCCTCCTCCTCCTCACCCTCCTCATCTTCATCGCCTTCGTCATCATCCTTAGCTTTCTTTGCTGGCTTCTTTACTCTGTAACGAAAGATATGATAAAGTAACTATTTCGAAACTGATCCGCCGCAGGATCACGACAAACTAGACTAATAAGACGGTTATGATCCGTCCTATTAGTCAAGCCCATTTTCTTAAGGGTCAAAAGACAAGCTGCGCGCACATTTCAATTGATCTACTTAAGATCTAACTCTATTTCCTACACGAAAATATACACATTTGCAGTATCGTTACGTCACGTCGCGTTGCGTCGCGTCTAGGTGTGAACTGACCGCAATGGGGACTTTTTTTCGATTCTAACATTAGTAGGAAGAGAAGAGAAATGGGTAAACCAGGAAAGGCCGCACTTCTAATATTAAATGGCTACAATTAAGATACTTCTTGTATATTAAGATGCCACTTACTTTTCTTTAGAAGGCTTCTTCTTAGTCTCCTCCTCATCACCTTCGTCTCCTTCCTCCTCCTCCTCTTCTTCCTCTTCCTCGTCCTCCTCATCTTCTTCTTCAGTATCCTACAAACAAAATATATTTGTTGAAGGAGAAACAAATACATTCTGAATGAACAAGCATTAAGAAATTAAAAATCTGCAAAATACAATATGGGGACATGACTGTGATAAATGCTAAACATATTATGAAATACATAAGACATAAATTATGTATTAGGAGAGAGTTTTCAGATGCCTAATTGAAAATACGTTGGAACAATTGATATTTTGTTCTAATTTTTTTTCGTTTGTTTGTACCATGCGTAGGAATACACTGGTTAATTTGATATGAAAATACTATTTTCGTACATTGAACCACTTTTTTGGCGCGCATTGAGGAAAAAAAATAGAAAAATTATGGTATTGATGCATTATTTTAGCAATAATTTTTGTTAAAGATTAGGTTTATTTGCATTACAATAATTTTATCCTTCAAAAATATTTAATGCATTCAACTAAATTGACGGGTGTTTTTTATACCTACATTGCATTTAAAAATAATGACGTGCATTAGTGTTGGTCTTCAATTCTTCACTGTATATATAAACCTTTAACTACAACAGGAAAAGCTTAGATTACAGTGTCTCCCTCGACTGCTCCTGCGCAGACGTCCTGACGACTGCGCTTCTGATCTAGTCTTTATGAATTAGTTACTGAATTTTAAATAAGACGCCTGGATGAAAGAAGATGGATGAAGCAAATGCCGTGACTTTATCAATGCGTGTTCTTACCTCTTTCTTAGGCTTCTTTTTAGGTGCGGCCTTCTTAGCACCCTTGTCGTTGGTCTTTACGTCATCTTTTTCATCTTCGTCATGAGCCTCGCCATTTTCTTCCTGAAAACAAAAATTTGGATTTGAGTATTCTACTGGCAAATCTACTTGCCTGCGAACGTCAAGTCAGCTTATACCAGCCCTTCTTCCATGTAACTAACAAAACATCTAAGGCCCACTTGCACGAACCCGAGTTATCTTTTAAACTCAGAGTTAGTTGCTAACACGAGTTTAAATTGACAATATTGATGACAAACTATCAATTTAACCTTGTGCTAGCAACTAACTCTGGAGTTAAAAGATAACTCGGGTTCGTGCAAGTGGGCCTAAGCGAACTTGCTCATGAGTCATGACGCATGCGATTTGAAATTTTTACTAACTAAAAATGAAAATCGTCCTTGCTACTATGACATTATAACGATGCAATTCGATTGACTTACGTCGTCGTGGCGAGCGTGTTTTGTTTTTCATCTACCCGTAGATGACCGCACGTTTTATGTCATATGTCGTAGTGGTAAGGATGATTTTCACTTGTAGTTGATATCGGTCGAATTGCGCCGCATCGCATAATTAGCAAGCTCGCTAACTTTATACTCTCATGTTCACATACCTTCACATTCGCATCCATACACCCTATGCCCATATACATACTGTATATGGCAGTATATATCCATTTACCTCACTCACACACTCGCGCGCCTGCTTGTTCAGTTTTAATTTTCTCAATTTGTCATGTTTTTTTTTTGTCATGTTCTTTGGAACAAGTAAATGACACTGTCTTGTCCAAGTTTAGGAAAAGCAGAGCTTCCTAAAGCTGGCTTATGGTTGTAAGGTGGTTAGGTGGCTCCAATCGCTAGCTGCTTTTTTTTAAATTGTGGTCGAATTATCAAATGAGTCCTCCCGTCCCGCCCCGGATGGCATGACTCATTTGATGATTTGTCTGTACTGACTAAAATCCACGGTGACCCTTTAACAGCCCTCTACGTTCCGGGGTCACGGTTACCTGATGAGAAAGTCCCGCGACCATCGCTAGTTGTTAAGATATACTTTTTTTTAATGAACCATTTTTCATTTACACCGTCATGTTCCACAGATATACAAAAATTCTTGGTGGGTGATGGATGATAGCGGTACACCTATCATCTTCCATTTCAATAAAAAAGATGGTAAGCAACCTGTTATTACGTAGAACAAATTCTCTCTAATGATCCCTACAATTATCACCTCTTGCGACTAATGAAAATCGATCACATTATCTCTAAATAAACCTTTGTGTGAGAGACGCGTCCTTGACACTCGAGGTCGAGCTATTTTTGACCTCGCCGATTCGATGCGGCAATGTTTTGATTCTCCGAAGGTAAGGCAAAGGTGTAGATAAGATAATAGTATACCCACATTTCGCTAGTTATGTTTTTTTTAACATTTTTTGTTTTAAAAACATTTGCGTTCTATAAAATAGGGGGTGAGCATATTGCCATCAACGGCATCAACTAACAATCTGGCTCTAAGCTGTTAGGTTCTGCGTAAAGACCAAATTACACTACCCGATCTTAGAAACGAAGCCAGGTCTTCCTATTTCAGTAGTCGACCACAAGATTTGTTGAGGTATTTTTTAAGACAATTTGTTTGAGTCATCATCATCATCAGCCCACAAATGTTCCCACTGCTGGGACACACGCCTCCTCTCCTCACGGTAAGGGGGAGTGGGCTGTAATCCACCACGCGGGCCCAGTGCGGATTGGTAGATGTCACACGTCTTCGAATTTTTGGTTCTAGGACATGCCGGATTCCTCACGATGTTTTCCTTCGCCGTTTTGAGAGCAGTGGTGATGAAATAAATTACACAAAGTAATACGCCTGGCTGGGTTCGAATACACGACCTACTTCTCGTAAGTCGTGGCCGATACCACTGGGCCACCACTGCTCACTTTGACTCACTTTTTTCACTTTGAGTATTACTTTATAATTATGCATTACATTGTGTACATCACCACTGCTACTGCTCACAAGACTGTGCAGGAAAACAACGTGAGGAAACCGGGCTATCCGAAAATTAAAAATACGCAGAAATGTGACAACTACCAAACCACACTGGGCTAGCATGGAGGATAACTGCCGACTCCTCATAGAAAGGAAGCCTATGTCGCAGAATTGGGAATATTTTAGGCTGATTACACGTAAGCTGTCGAGCAATAGACTTTCTTCTCAAATAGTTATTTGATTATACAAGTAATATTGTAAAACTAAGCTACCTAAATATACTAGGTATTTACATAGGTATTCTAATTAATTAATAAAACCAAGAAACTTGAATGAATGAATTCATCAAGCTAAACTAGTTTTCCTGTTTTTGTTTTAAATATCAACATTGGAACAAAAAACCAATATCAAGGACTATTATTTTATTTATGCCACTTTGAAAAATATATTTTGGTTTCTACATGAAATAATAATGTAATCTGTAAATGTACGTATGCGGTATGTGACGATTTAATTTTTTTTTACGATACGTACCTATTCATATTTTATACGCTGAGTATAAAGTGAAACAACAATAGTTCATTGAGAGTATTTCTTTAGATATTCATGTAAGTTTTTACAAAGACAATATTGAATGGTGGTACACGTAATCTGTTTGTTTGGAGCGATGGATGTTTGTTACTCTTTGACGAATAAACCACTGAACGGATTTGGGCGAAATTTGGTACACCACTTGCATCCATCCGTTGCCCGCGACCCTCACGATGTCGTCGGTCCACCTAGTGGGAGGCCTGAATACGTTGCGCCTTCCGGTCCGTGGTCACCACTCGAGAACTTTTCTTCCCCATCGGTTGTCAGTTCTACGAGCGATGTGGCGATGATGTGGCCTGCCCATTGCCACTTCAACTTGCAAATTTTATGAGCTATGTCGGTGACTCTGGTTCTTCGCCGAATATCCATGTTCCGGATTTTATCCCGCAAAGAATCTCCGAGCATAGCTCAGAGCCATATATCATCACTGGCAACACACACTGGTTAAACACTCTTGTCTTGAGACACTGTGGGATTCTCGATGAGAAGATATCACGTAGCTTCCCAAACGCTGCCCATCCGAGTTGGATTCTTCGGGCGACCTCTTTCTCGAAGTTGGACCTACCTAACTGAACAATCTGTCCAAGGTAAGTATAATGGTCTACAACTTCAAGAGTATCATTCCCAACAACAACAGGTACGGGTGCCACATGGACATTCGACATGACTTTCGTCTTGTCCATGTTCATTTTAAGGCCGACCCGTTGGGAAACAGGTCGCTGAGCATAGCATGCTCCAACGATTCTGCCATGATGACTATATCATCGGCAAAACGAAGGTGAGTGATGTATTCGCCATTGATGTTGATGCCGAGTCCGTTGCATTCCAAGAGCTTGAAAACGTCCTCCAACGCGTTCGTGAACAGTTTCGGAGAAATAACGTCTCCCTGTCTGACGCTTTTCTGCAATTGGATTGGTTTCGTGCTCTCTTCCTGAAGTCGGATGGACATGGTGGCGTCGATGTTAAGTTCCCGTGGAATCATTTTCGATTTGTCGCGGGCGAAGCCGCTGGCAACAGCTAGTAAGACGTAAATTAAGTATTTTTATTAATATGGAATATATTTCGTTGCTATTATAGGTACATAAGGTAAGTTAAGGTAAGTAGTCGTGAACTTTTGGCCATGGCCATGACCGAGAAGTGGTTCGAACAAAACCACAGACATAGAGATTGGACTGAGCCTTCTATAGCCAAATGTTAGAACACTGTGTAATGCTTGCTCTACACTATCGGTGATGAATGATAGCTGATATTGTGATTGTATACATGGTGATTTGTAATTGGGTGATACTTAACTTCAATACAGGAAGTTTATGGCACTTAGTTTCCCAAAATTTGTTAATTCTTTTAACAAACTGGTATTCATTAAATTTAGTCGTTCATATTCTACCAGAAAAGTATGAATTCAAAGGGGGTGACGGTGACAGTCGTGAATTTCTAACAATAAGCGCTTAATGAGAGAGAGATGGAATTTTTTAGAAAAATCTTTAAATTTCGATATCTCCAAATCCAGTTTCGGCCCCTTATTGTCGGGGTTCAAAATGTTGCAAATAAGGTCTAGTATCACCCATTTCAAGGAATGCACCTACATACAAATCACCCTGTATAATAGACACGGTAACATTTAGGCAGGTCTTTTCGAGGAGTTGAACCAAGTAGGATCGTGTAGAGTATATTATGCCCTCTACTCGATCGTAGTCATCCATAATCGCTGGTAGTCATTCCTTCACTGGTATCAAAATAATTATGTAATCAAACGATAGGTTCACGAATTGGCTTTATAATATTTGGACAAAGAGCTAAATGTCACGGATTTCCACAAGTTAACGCCCGATTCTTACTTACAAAGATTTAAGAAAATACAGTACTTTTAACACTATTAAAGCACGTGGTTTCCAATTGAAGACGGAATCTTGGTACCTATAATGTGCGAACTTGCTAAACTCGTCAAGTTAGCATATTGTCTGGCGTTTATTTCTCAAAATATTCAAATTTCAAGGCCGTAAGTATTTATTAGGTCATCTTTATATTAATTAGAATATCACTATCAGAATTGAAGTTAATTAACGTAATTAAATCACGACATCCGTGTTCGTTACGCTCTCATCGGTAACTGGGTAAGAAGCACGCGAGATGCGTCCACATAGTCATAATAACAAGTCTTCAAACTTGTAAGTTTCCTTCGAAAAGTACTTCTTTATTAGGTGTTGTAAGACTATTATTATTATTTTCTCAAACACGCCATGGAAGATGGCTAAATTATAATGAACCTCGCCTTATTGGAATACTCTGTCCAATCGCAAGCGAGTGAAGAGTGCCGCGAACTGCATCTCATCTCCTATTCTTGTCTTTGAACCCATAAATATGCTATCAGTGATTTTTTTTTTTATTAAGAGTGAACTGACGTTTACTCTTTCTAAGAAGAACAGCACAATTTGAACTCTATAGACTTTACAATGGATGCAGGACTGTCTAAATAGGATACCGCAGTTTTGCAACACAAAGAGCAACTGAAGCAACATGGTAGTTCTTGGTCAGTAAGAGTGGGATGATTTATTCAAAGATTTCCCACCAGAAAAAAAGAAATTAACTATCAAAGAACACACCTGTGAATAACAGATCTAACAGCTTTCATATACAATGGCTACGCATTTCAACCCCAGATTGGTCCAGTGAGGCGACCCTATTTGCATACATTAATGCACTTACAAAGACCTTGACCCAACCCCGGTTTTATTCAGCTCTTTTTGCCTGTGTTTGTTGTTGAGTTTGTAGTTGAGTTGAACGCTTTCCGTGCAACGGACAAACGGCATAGTTTGATTACCAACCATAACCAACTGTCAATGCGTCGACATTTTTTTGTGTTTGGCAATCTCGCAGATCGATCTTTTTTTCCTTTTTTGTTTTCGGGGGGAATAAGACCGGAGAGTGTGGGATTCGCAACGCCTGTTGAGGCACATCTTTGGGATGACTGCAGATGTCTCCTCAGAGCCTTGCAGCGCATGGTGATCACAACGTTACCGTCTTCTCTGAGATCACTTAGTGAGCTTACGGAGTCCCAACTTTGGGCACCAGTGATCGAGATGTGCTGCTAAAACGAATAATCCTGTGGTGCGCCTTGAATGTTTGGTCTTCAGCTAGGGGCAACGTGACGACAATTCATTGACAGGTTTTATTAACTTTAGTTTCAAAACCTGCCCATTCACATAAAAGGTACTCTAAACTTAAATAAGTTGAACTTTAATATGAACCAAGTGCTATGTGCTAATTACCTGCAAAACTCATCGCTATTTAGTCGAAATAAATAAATAACTGAGCATGGACATTGACATTAGGGAATCGAGAACCGGTCCTTGTTGGAAGTCCCGGGATTTTCGGGACAGGCGTCTAAGGAACCGGGAAATCCCGGGATTTTCGGGACTTTCGGGACAAAAATGAATTTTGTGGGAACATAATAGGCTGATGATGATGATGATAGTATTTATTCTGATTAAAATCATACAACCAACTTATTCGTCGGCCTCATGGATATTAGGGAATCGAGAACCGGTCCTTGTTGGAAGTCCCGGGATTTTCGGGACAGGCGTCCAAGGAACCGGGAAATCCCGGGATTTTCGGGACTTTCGGGACAAAAATTCTTTTTTTCCATCGCATTAGAAAACAATGAAAATAATAACATTACTTTAGGGCATAGTATTTATTCTGATTAAAATCATACAACCAACTTATTCGTCGGCCTCATGGACATGGGTTTCTTTTCTATTCAGAGGTGGCAAATCTATTCACGCTAACTGTACTAACTATAATAATTTAAATGGATGGAAACTTGCAGTTCATCTAGATGTCCAATACTGGACATTAGATGTAATGCAAGTAGGCCGGTGAAAAGAGGTTGTAGAATTCATGAGTTCGACCTATTTTAGGTCTCATCTTAGCCACGAGCAAACCCAATAAAAAAAACGAAAAGAGGGTAAGCTTGCGTCGATGAGATGAGCTAAGCTGTAGAGTAACCAACCACCAGTTTCACGTTGCCAATTAGTCTAAGAAGCTCTGCGTTCCCCTAGGTCTAGTACAGTAAGTTGTATTTATCTGAGCCATCCCAATGATTAAGTTGAGTAAGGTTGCTGCAATACTCCGTAATGCTACTGCTCCACCTGGGTTAGCGTTAACGTTAATGATAATGGCCAACTACATGTTAATTAAGGCGTTAAAAATGCGCGTTGGCTACATTTAGGTTACTATGCCGTTAAGAGTTAATTCTTCGAGAAGTCACGCGTCAAAATGGAGGTTAAAGTAAGACACACAATGGAGCTTGAAGCAGTTACACTAGTTGCAACAATGAGCGTCATAAATTATTTTATGCATTTTAGACTGGATAACCACGCATCGGATAGCCACGCATCACTAACTGCCGAGCGATTCTTATTATGTGATTGCAGCTTTGGATTCCAAAGGCACGGCTCTAATTGAAAAAGTTCTAAAAACTCTAAAGCTTTCTCATTCGACCACTCCATTGTCGTTCTCGTAAATGCAGTTCCCGCCTAAAACAAAGTACATTCGTCCTTGCTGTGCGCGCGCGTCCCGCAGAATGAGACGGCGTTAATGTAGCCAACATCGCTTAGCGCGCTGAACTACGCGCTAAAACTCTTTGATGTGTCCAAAAAACCGACACCCGAGCTATCGCTTAACGTTTAATGCCATTAGTAATGCCGTTTGTAATTTAACACATTAAAACGTTGGCCACATTTACGTAACGCCTAAATTAACGTACTAATTTACGCGTTAAGACGCAGGTGGAGCAGTAGCATAAGAAAAAACATAAGAAAATTTGAATTTCGCGGGCTACTACGACGCAATCACCTTATGCAGAAATGGGCTTGCACAAAAGGTATCCAGGTATAAGGTATCGCTTCACTCTATTTAGGATGTCCACGTCAAAGTTGACACTGGATGTCAGCTCCATGCCCAGAAGCTCAAGGTCATCAGTTACAGAAACAGGAAAAATAGGAGTTGGTCCAAATTACTCTATAAAAGATGTAGTTTCGATTTACTCCTACTTCACTAAGGAAATATACGCCTGTATGTTGATGGCGTTAAAAGAGAGAAGTTTCTTGTTCGGTCACTGGGATACTAAGTATCAAATCTGTTCGTTCTACCATGGTGTCTCTGAAGCAATGAACTTCATCTCCACTGGATTTTGCAGTGGGCAAGTATGTCACTGAAACAGTACTGTTATCTACCTATCCAACAATACCAGGCTGAAGTGGGTAAGAAATGTGCATCAAAATAAGAGTTGCAAAGAAAACAGGTAACTGTTGAACTCCAGAGTCAATAACCAGAAGCTCAAAGGATCAGTCATCAACGACTACTCTGATTGATCGTTTACTAAGAAAGTCTGATATCCAGCTACAAAAATCAACTGGGATACCAAAAGCAAGAAAGCTTTTTCTCTCGAGACCCTGTCAAAGGCTTTCGAGATATAACCTTCTCTGTCAACCACACCTGTATCTGAACATGTTATCCCGTATATAACGACGAAGTAAATAAATACCTTACATCCAATTTGATTCTTTTGTTCTATAAAAGAATTGACAAGTTTAAACAAATTATTTATACTGTTTTTCTGAGTCCCGAAAATCCCGAATTTCCCGGTTCTCAGTTTCACTTCCCGGGACTTAAATTATACTTCAAGAACCGGGAAATCCCGGGATTTTCGGGACCGGGATTTCCCGGTTCGATACCCTAATGGATATGGGTTTGATATAGCCAGGGTTGATAAAAAAACAGTTTTTTTTTTCAAATTTTAAAACAAACAGTTCAAAATGTTTTAAACAAGTGTTTTTTTTTTGTTTTTTTTTTGTTTCTGGTTTTTTTTTTCAAATTAATTCCACCTTGTTTGTTGATGTCTAAACGTATAAATCAATTATGTTTAATTTCTAGACTACATCTTTTCAAATTCGCCCTTTGTAATGAAATTTTTACGAAAAATGATCAATGGAATTTTTTTCTAATAATTTTATGCATTGTTTCATTACAATGCCAATAAAAGTTAAAATATGACATAAAAATGGCATTAGACTCAAAAGGTTTTATGTCGAACTATTTAGACTCCTGAATATTAATTTATTTTCATTTTTGTATGCATCCATCTGCCTTGAAAAGTAGTTGAAACGGGTAATAAAAAACACTGTTTTAAACACTGTTTCAAACAGTTTTAAACACTGTTTTAAACAGGTGTTTAAAAAAAACTTGTTTTAATCATGCATCATCATCTTTTCTATTCAGAGGTGGCAAATCTATTCGCTCTAACTGTACTAACTATAATAATTTAAATGGATGGAAACTTGCAGTTAATCTAGATGTCCAATACTGGACATTAGATGTAATGCAAGTAGGCCGGTGGAAAGAGGTTGTAGAATTCATGAGTTCGACCTATTTTAGGTCTCATCTTAGCCACGAGCGAACCCAATAAAAAAAACGAAGAGGGTAAGCTTGCGTCGATGAGATGAGCTAAGCTGTAGAGTAACCATCCACCAGTTTCACGTTGCCAATTAGTCTAAGAAGCTCTGCGTTCCACTGGGTCTAGTGCAGTAAGTTGTATTTATCTGAGCCATCCCAATGATTAAGTTGAGTAAGGTTGCTGCAATACTCCGTAAGAAAAAACAAAAGAAACTTTGAATTTCGCGGGCTACTACGACGCAATCACCTTAAGCAGAAATGGGCTTGCACATACACTATCCAGGTGTAAGGTATCGCTTCACTCTATTTAGGATGCCCACGTCAAAGTTGACACTGGACGTCAGCTCCATGCCCAGAAGCTCAAGGTCATCAGTTACAGAAACAGGAAAAATAGGAGTTGGTCCAAATTACTCTATAAAAGATGTAGTTTCGATTTACTCCTACTTCACTAAGGAAATATACGCCTGTATGTTGGTGGCGTTAAAAGAGAGAAGTTTCTTGTTCGCTCACTGGGATACTAAGTATCAAATCTGTTCGCTCTACCATGGTCTCTCTGAAGCAATGAACTTCATCCCCACTGGATTTTGCAGTGGGCAAGTATGTCACTGAAACAGTACTGTTATCTACCTATCCAACAATACCAGACTGAAGTGGGTAAGAAATGTGCAGCAAAATAAGAGTTGCAAAGAAAACAGATAACTGTTGAACTCCAGAGTCAATAACCAAAAGCTCAAAGGATCAGTCATCAACGACAACTTTGATTGATCGTTCACTAAGAAAGTCTGAGATATCCAGCTACAAAACTGTCAAAATCAACTGGGATACATAAAGCAAGGAAGCTTTTTGTCTCGAGACCCTGTCAAAGGCTTTCGAGATATAACCAGTACTACATTATCAACTTTTCTCACCTGTATCTGAACATGTTATTCCGTATATAACGACGAAGTGAATAAATACCTTACATCCAATTTGATTCTTTTGTTCTATAAAAGAATTAACAAGTTTAAACAAATTATTTGTACTGTTTTTCTGAGTCCCGAAAATCCCGAATTTCTCGGTTCTCAGTCGCTTTTCCCGGGTTTTAAAATATACTTCAAGAACCGGGAAATCCCGGGATTTTCGGGACCGGGATTTCCCGGTTCGATACCCTAATTGACATTGATCTTTCATACTTCATCAACATCATCATTCTCGAGTCTTCTTCCATTCTATTTCTCTACGTTTACCTCTAGTCTTAGTTATTTTACTGACCTTTTTAGAATCTGCGTCTGCCTTCACATCCCTCTTGTCGTCCTTAGAGTCATCTCCTGCGCCTTCATCATCCTTGCCGTTAGCTGTTGTTGATTTTGAGTCGCCTGTTCACAAAATCAAATCAAATCAAATCAAATCATTTTATTTGTGTAACATAGGTAGTAATTAATACAGTTCTTATGCTTAGTTCTTAGAGCGCTATGTTATGCCAAGAGGCGTACAAATATGGTTGTATGCGAATTGTGACAAGATTAGAATAAGGATAATTATAATTATTTATCAACCAAAAGCTAAATTAGAATGTCAAAAATTTAAATGTCACAATTGGAATAATTTGTCAATGTTATATTTACAATAGAGAGTTAAGGTCACAATTTTAGATAACAAATTATTTAATATTAATTTTACAATTTGGGATAATTAAAAATTGTCATTTAAGAATTCGTCCAGTGCATAATAGCATTTGTGAAGTAGCAACTGGTGTAGGGTACTTTTAAATTTCTTTAGTGGCAAGCATTTAATTGCGTCTGGTATTTTATTATAAACTTGAGGTGCAATACCAAAGAAACTTTTCTTCATCAATGCTGTTTTGCATTTCACATTGCTCAGTGTGTTTAGGTATTGAGTGCGTACTGGCATTTTCTTTACTGTAGCAAGTTTTTGAAACAAATGGGAATTATTTTTTACGAATAATGAAGTCTCGAAGATGTACAAAGACGGGAGAGGTAAAATCTTAAGTTTTTTAAAATATGGAATGCAACTGTCTGTCTTTTTTAATCCGCACATCGACCGTATGCATCTCTTTTGCATCTTAAATACAAGTTCTCGGTTTGTTGACTGTCCCCAAAAAATTAAACCATATCGCAAAACTGATGATACTAGTCCGTGATACGCCATTAAAAGTGTCTCCATATTTACTTTTTTTGACAGTTGAAATAGAAGATATGCTGACTTACTTAATCGCTTGCAAACCTCTTCTAGGTGTGGTTTCCAAGTCAATTTGTTGTCTATGGTAATACCTAAAAATTTGACATTGTTGGCTTCTTCTATTCTAGAATCACCATAGATGATATCAATTGGAGCATTTTCAAGTCGCTGATGGAAGTGCATAACTTTGGTTTTATTGAGATTAATCATTAGATTGTTATCATTAAGCCAATTAATTATTTTATTAAGTGTATTATTAATGTCAAGTTGGTAATTATTTGGATTATTGCATTTTATAATAGCGGTGCTGTCATCAGCAAATAGAACCATTTCTTGCCTTGTCATTTTCGGTAGATCATTAATATATATCAAAAATAACGGGGGTCCCAGAACGGTGCCCTGAGGTACACCATATTTTATTTGCCTTGCTTCAGAGGTATATGTTTTTTCTAATTTTGTGACTGGGCAAATTCTAGAGATTTCTGTGCATTGAAATCTGTTGCTTAGGTAAGATTCTATTAGTTTAAGGATATTGCCTCTAATTCCATAGCAGTATAATTTTTCTAGTAAAATTTTATGATTTACAAAATCAAACGCTTTCGTCATATCTGTGTATAAAGCACATACCGGATTTCTTTTATCGACTGAGGTCAAGACACTTGATAGTAAATCAAATAAAGCCATATTAATATTAATATTCTTTCTGAATCCTTTTTGTTCATTGCAGAACAGTTTGAATTTTTCAAAATAGGCATAGATGCAGTTATAGATTACTTTCTCAATTATTTTTGAGAATACAGGAATTTTCGCAATTGGTCTGTAATTTTTCAATTCAGTCCTTTTATCTTTTTTGAAAAGTGGTTTAATAATTACTTTTTTTAGACTAGTCGGGAATATACCGTCAGAGATACATAAATTTATTATATGTGAAAGTGGTGGCGCTATTATGTACTTTACTTCTTTAATCACCTTGGTTGATATGTTATCATATCCAACGGTATTTGTATTTTTAAGACTGGTAATTATTTTTACTATATCATCGGATGTGACTGGTGGCATGAATAGGGATTGTGATGTAAGATTATCTCTCAGATGATGCTTATTAGATGGTGTATTATTATTTGTTTGAATATTATTTTCAATGACTTCAATAAAATACCGATTAAATTCATTAGCAATGTCAAGGGGGTCAGAAAATGTCATGTTATTATGTTTAATAGATAGAATTGGTTCTTGTGGTAAACTATGTTTTGATTTATTTATTACTTGCCAAGCCGCTTTCGACTTATTTTGTGAAGTATTTATGTGATGATTATTTTGGGCTTTCTGGGTTAGTTTTATGATTCTCCTGTAAAGAACGGAATATTTTTTTAAAGTAACTTTATTTTCTGTATTTGGATTTAGCCTATATGCCCAAAGTAGTTGTCTCTGTTTTTTACTACATAGTTTAATTCCGCGAGACAACCATTTCGTTTTTTTATTGGTATATATAGTGACAGTTTTAACCGGAAAGCATAAATTATATAATAATAAAAACTCATCTATAAAACGGTCATATGATTCATTTGCGTCCTTAGCTTCATAAACTTGCGAAAAGGATAGACAGTTCAGATGATCCTTGAACTTGGCCAAATTAATGTCCGATAACTCCTGTTTTTTAGTTTTCCAGAATTTTAGAGTACAAGTTTTATTGATAGGTATTTTTAACAGTTGTGATGTATGGTCTGATAGGACCAAATCTATTACATCCGCTTTCCATCCACGTCGGTATGAATGTGCAAAATTATCAATGCAAGAGTTACTACTTAATCTTGTTGGTTGACTGAGTGAAAGTTTGAGATTGTATTGTCGGAGAAAACATTCAAATTCTAATGTAATATTATTTCTTTTGAGTATGTCAATGTTGAAATCGCCGGTCAAAATAATGTTTTTATTAGTAGCAATACAGACTTTGCGCAATATTCCATCTAATATTTCATAGAATGTAGTATAGTTATATTTAGGTATTCTGTACACACATATAATAATGATATTGTGAGACACTAGTTCTATGCCGCAACATTCAATAACACCTGCCACTGAATGTTTTGCCACATCCGTTATTTCCCTGAAGTGTAATCCTGCTCGAACAAAAATACAGGCTCCTCCACGTTTAATTTCTCTTGAAAAGAAAGCAGCGAGACAATAATTAGGAATTTGCAGTAATTTTTTATGTTCTGTTTCGACAAAATGCTCAGTTATGCAGACAACATCTATGTTAATTCCGGTATCAGAAAGCTCTTCTAGTTTAACCGTCAATAAATCTGATTTATTTAAAAGTCCTGCTATATTTTGGTGAAGAAGAAATAAATAATGATTATAGAAAAAACTGAGAATTATCATTTAGTTGAGTATCAGCAAGTGCATCAGTTTTTTGGGAACAGTCAGAACCTGACGTCAAATTAGCTGTGTTTAAATCTAGGACAATATTCTGCAGATCAGATAAAACAATACTCAACCCTTTACTATTCAAGCTCCCATACAAATTATAGGTTTCGTAAGTATAAGGAAGGTTTAAGTTGGAGTCCAAAATATACGCATATTTATAAGTCTCTACATCCATATAAATTAAGTTATTGAAAGTATCTATTCTACTATTGAACATAATATTTTTATTTTCCATATATCTGAAAGTAGGTAGACATATTATAAAATTGGTGTGGGTTAACATCTGTAATTTTTCTCGAATGAAAGTAACTAGTTCTATATAATTATTCGTTCTTCTAAAATCATCTTCTCCAATATAAATTATGCAGTAGTCGGAGTGTGTGAAGTTTTCTACTTTTTTGTCAATGTTATTTAAAAGTTGCTTTAATCCACATTTAGGTATACGGTAATGACATAATTGAAAATTACTTAGATCAGTTCGTTGACATAATGTGTACAGTCTATTTGATGTTTCACTACTTAACATGCATATCTTATGTTTTAAAATAGGATTAGTTTGAGTAGTTCCGTTTTTAGAGGTTCCAGCAGGTATTTCCGCAGTGGGCGTACAGCTAACAAATGTTTCAGACGTTTTTTTCGTACTGGCAATTTTATCCTTTTTTGGTATTTGTTTCTTCTTCTTGAGGGTACTGCTGATATTATCTTTTTGAGAAATTTCATTTTCCTTAATTAGATCTGTGTTTTTTTGTTTTAAGATGCTTATTTGAGAACTCAATAATTTTATTTCGTTGTGTGCACTTTCTAATTGAGACTTCAGGTTTTTGACCTCATTCCTAAGAATGTTTATTTCCTTCTCGTCCTCGTCTTCTGACATTTCTGGTAAACTGTTAGTGGTACAATTCAATGTTTGTGAAAATAATTCACTGCTTTCGTTTGGTTCCGAGATAGTTCTAGGGCGTCGGAAAGTTATATTCTCTAAGAAATTCATAATAACCAGACAAATTTTTAAATTGTCACAAAAAGAATTTCATATGCCCGGGTTTGACCTCAGTACTTAAAGTGCCTTGGAGTGTGAGAGGTAGACCCTTACGCCGCTAAGCTATTCGGACGTATTACAAGTGCACCGAATTGCGTGATCTATTGGTTTATTGAACGATGAGTGTTTTATTCAAATAATGATAGATGTCGCTGTTATCAAATTGTCTTGCAAGTATTTCGTTTTATTTGTCTGTTAACACTGTTTGTGGCACGGCAACTCTCATTAACAGTTAGTTGGTGACCTTTTAACTAGATGTCACTGTATTGTCTATTATGAAGAATACTGTTTGAATAAAAAACGGATTTTTGGCGGAAAAGATTTGTAGAAGATAACTGATTGTCACTGTTTTTTAGAAATTATGATTAATTTATCGTTTCACTGAACTGAATTAATCAGGGTTTAAGTCAATGTTTATGTATTCATTAATGAGGCACACACATTTTTGCTTTTTCTTAGCAAGCACGAAAAGTATCCCGTAGGAATGTTTTTGTCTGATAAAACACGCACTTCTTTGCACAAATAACTACTAACGTTCTGTGGTCACTATTGTTCGTTTGTACACATGTTTAACACAATTTAGATGACTTAGCACTCAAATAACTATTTATTTTGGTTTTTTGATACGGAGCTGATGTTTACTATGGCAGCAGCGCCATCTGTTTTGAAAAAGAATAATTGCTTTACAAATACTTCCGAATTTAATAGAAAAAGAAAATTTAGGAAGTTCTTAAGTTTCAGACACAGATCTCATTTCGGTACCTGTAATCTGATTACTATGAAATGACTATTGTTCATTGTTCCCGAGTTAGGAACATGAGTTGAGCTGGTTTAGCTGAAAAACAAAAAGCAGTACGGGCACTCCATGACGCTTATAATGCGAACGCGTTCGTGTAATAAATTTTCAGATACATTGGTTGGATAGACATCTAGATAACGATATTAAAACGATATCGTTCAGTGACATTGTGGTGAAGTTGTCGATTTTGATTAAGCGTTAATTTTTGTGATGATAAATAATATTCTCTGGCTGTTTCAATCTCAGCGAGAAAATTATTTTTTTTTCCTAATTTTCGGTACTACGAGCCTAATTGTTCAAGTTAGGATTGTAAGCTAACAAGATAGTAACCTTCTATGCAGTACTAGCCTGATTTCTGGGCTAGTAAGCTAGCATGCCAAAATAGTAGCACGGGTAGCGCCAAATTGACTTCATGGTAAAAACACTAGCATGCCAGGATATTATACCAAAATGCACAAAATAATTTTCGAGTCTCGGCGTTACATTAAAATCGGAATAGACCAGAATCAAAATCCTATCCAGTTTAATTTCCATGCCACAAAATTTAAATATTTTTAAATTAAAATCTACTTTGTCCCACTAAAATTAGAGCCCAAATTCAAACAAGAGACCAACAATTTGCAAAATAAGATAAAGTGTCAACGATAAACGCTATCGATTTAATTTATAGCTCAATACTATATTTTACACAGTTGAGATAATGAGTTTGTCAATATAACGAGCCGTAGGAAACGGTAGCTTTTTAGGCTGATTATCAATCTTCGCGCATCAACTCGCGCATGTCCTTTGTTAGCATAAAACCAGTGAGCAGCAGAGTTGGTGCGCGAAAAGTGACTACTAGCCTTACATTGTCGGCCTGTTGCACACACACTATGATAACGGTCGCATGTTTAAGGAATTTAACGGGGTAGTTAGTGGTGAACGCGCTCGCGAATTCTCTCGAAGCGGTCTCCCCTTCGTAAACGTTCGCGAACGATCTCCAGGGCATAAATTAATGACATTCATCTCTACAATCTGATCACTTAGCAAGCCGATTAGCGAATTTATAAGATGTTTTTTGGGGAATGTAAAATAAAGTTTCCGTGGTTTCATTGTAATAAGTAGCATATTGATGCGACTGTCCCTTGTGTCTCCGAGTTCTCGATTTTGCATTTTATATAATTATTATGGATTTACAAGAAATTCAATCCATCGATCCATCCATCTGTTTAGATGGGTCAATATCGTGTGCATAAAGGTTGAATCATTGTCTTTGCTAAAGTTGCAATAAAGTTATGGCGCCAACGTTTTAATTTAGAATCATTGGGATAAATCTCAGTTCCGTATAAACAGTTTAACAAGCGTGTCAATGCCCTTTGCTTCTAAACTTACAACAAATCGATTTGACTGCAAACCGATCCTTGCGGTCATTGAATTATGAATGAGTGATCAATTTCTCTCATGTATAATAGGTATAGGCCAGACTGTTGCGTATACGTGCGTATTTTTGTCTAAATGATTCCTCATTGACCTTAGGTTTGTACCTACTATTGGTTAATAATATTGCAAAGACATGAATTATTTTTGGACGTGTTAAACGCGTGTTTGTACGCTAGATTGTTTCTCTAATCTACGATAGACATTAGCGAAACAATCTAACGTACAAATACGCGTATAAAAATAAAATCGTCTTGGATGTGCCCGCGTAGTGTTTATAATGAAAGTCCCCTAAACTGTAATGGCCAGTTTGCACAGTAAATTGCGCAATTGATCATAAGGTGTGCTACCTCAACGCTGAAAAAATAACTCATTGATAGTTTTTCGCTACGAGAAATCACAAAACAAAAAAAAAACGAAAACATGTCGATTTCTGTTATGAGATTTATTCCACTAACAGTGGGCCAATTGGTAAGAAATACAAGTCTGAATTAACAATACCTGTTTTCCACAAGACAGAAAATCGTGACCAAATGTAAAATTCTTCTCAGTACGATCCCCCAAATCTTTCAACGCCGGTAGAAATCAAAAATGTTCTTCAAATTGCAACTTAACGCATGAAAGTGCATTTATTGGTCGTTTCTCTGCTCCCATACGATTGGCTAAATTGATCGGGATACGAACTGAATCTCTCCGGATAAAAGTATTGCTTACTTCTGAAGTACTAAGATGTCGAGATATTGTTAGTTACATGTGAACGAAATGCTCATGAGCTGTGGAGATTATCATGAAGAGATGCTTCCATTGTTTAATGGCAGTTAGTGAAGGAATTAATGAGAGATCCATTTTTCTGGTACAGTTATTGGATTACACTTGAGAAACTGGCGTTATTAAGTTACTTATTGTTCAATTTGCAATATTTTGAGGGTCGTTGTTTGAGGGATATTGTTTAGGGCAAGGCTTTCGAATGACAACTCCTAGGGATATCGTGTGATAAAATGCATTCGCACTAAAACCAGAACTCGACAGTAATAGTCAGTGTTCTTACGCGACTTAAATTAGCAACGTCAAAATCTTGTAACGACAGACATACTTCAAATAATTTTGATGTAAACCGGTATGCATCAAGAATCTGTCCGGAATAATCCAAGACTAATTTAAGAGGACCTCTGATTTCTAAACGTCGTTATATTCAAGGAGGTCAACATAATTTGTGACTGAGTATGACTCAGACTTCCACCCAGTCTGAATCTGTAATTACAAATTCGACTAGTAGAATAGCGCTAAATTAAGTTATGTAGTAATACTACCGGGTACCGGTTTTAACAGTATCAATGCTTTACATATTTTTTATGTAAGAAAAGAATTATTTTGATAAGCGCAACTTCGCAGACAGAGAAACCCTTTAATTATAATGGAAATGGCTTCTCATTGTTTCGGAAATGTTGAAATTCTATTTGCATGACTTGCGTCTGTAAGCCTCTCCGCTCTCAAGGGTACCTCTATTAAGATTTAAACAGATACGGTCCGGTGTAGGTGAAAGAAAGAAATTTTATTCTCTTACAGAAATGCATGCAAGTTACTTAAAAAGAAAACAGACAAATTTTAAAGTTAACTTAATCTAAACTTAAAAAAAAAAACATAATAGCAAAGACAAAATTCGACAGCTGCATGCCATGACTGTAAGAAGAAAGGTGACCACTCAGCATAATGCTGTGCTGTGAGAGACCCACAACACATCTTACTTACTTTCTCTTCAAGTAAATGCTTTGATTGAGATGCTGATCTTAACATTGTTAAACAATTTGATTATACAAATGACAGATTTTTATTCTAATTACAATAAGGAGAGAAATTACAAGCTGACTGAGCAAAACCAGTACTCTAGACTCTATACTTTTGTATAGAAAAAAAAATTGTCTAGGAGAGCGGCCATTACACAACAGGTTTGCATTGCGCGGGAAAGGCATGTTTATTTCATAAATAAACATACAGACACGCCAGGAATTCAGCAGTACCTAGATTTATTTATTGGAACCAGTTTCTGAACAGGCAGAGTTCCTTTTTACTGACGAATATTCGTATCTTTGGGACTTTTTGTCGTACCTACAACGTGGGCAGAACTAATTGGCACTAGTATTGACAGATTTATATTTGGCCTATTAGCCATACAACCCGCTAAGTAAATTGTCAAATATACCTGAAATACCTGGCGAAATCTTTCGGTGATGTACGCACAAGGAACGGCGCCATTTGAGCCACTGTAAGTGCTATGCACGGAAATCGATAATGACGAGTGACATGGTTGCAAGTTTACTAGTAAAGCTTTTGACAATTTATTCAGTTTCTAGTTTGATGATATCTTCATTCATTTCGTGGGATTTGTAGTAGTTAAAAAATAAAATAATTATGTTGGGTTTTTGTTTCGGTAATTTATTCTTAGGGTCTGCACTAACTGGAGTGATTATGGCACTTAGCTTATCGCTGCGAAAATACGTCCCGCACGGCGCGCCATGGCATCCTTTCCACGAGGGTTCTCTGGCTTCTCGTGTCTCAAACTATATGTTACCAAGGGTCAAAATGTTAAGATTTTGTAATAGCGGCAAATTATTCGTGCATTAATTACCCGCCACGCTATATCTTTATCATTGATAAGGCGCTGTTGTATGTTATGTACCTTATTGATAGTCCTTATAAGATTTTTATTGTAGTGCAATTCTAAATAGAGTCAGCGCTGCAATTACGGTTTGTCACCAGTGGATTTTCAACTTTAAGGTACAATTCCGAGACGGGCCGCAGACCGCAAACTGCAGCAGCAAACTGCAAGCGACAGCACTTGTTTCTATGAACATCTATGAAATTGATTCCAAGCGCGGCAACACTGCTGCCTGCAGACGCAACGCGCAGCGTGCGGCCGCGGCGCGCAGCGACCGCAGACTGCAGCGCAAGTCGTGTCGCGAACCGCAGAGACTTCACACGTATAATGTCGACTTTTTCGGATGACGATGAAGAAAAACTTATTAACATTGTAGCTGTAGGTCATCCAGTTCTTAATAGAATAACTTCCTTCTTTGGTTCGACTTAAAAAAAAAGATTAGGTGCTTTTCTTTTTCTTTTGGCATATAATAACAACAAGTTATCATCATCTTCCTCTTCTAGTAAAAGACACATTAGTACACTATCGGTAGCGTTATCTAACATTCTGTCTCGCATGAAGCTATTGGAACAACTGAGGCACGGTTCTGTGCATTGTGCAGCCACGGCATGCAGCCGCAGTTGGAATAGCGCTTAAATGCACCTTTAAGGTGCATTTCCGAGACGGGCCGCAGACTGCAACCGCAGGCGACACTGTGGCTACCGGCTGCGGTTACCGCAATGCTGCCTGCGGTCGCTATTCCAACTGCGGCTGCATGCCGTGGCTGCACAATGCACAGAACCGTGCCTCAGTTGTTCCAATAGCTTCATGCGAGACAGAATGTTAGATAACGCTACCGATAGTGTACTAATGTGTCTTTTACTAGAAGAGGAAGATGATGATAACTTGTTGTTATTATATGCCAAAAGAAAAAGAAAAGCACCTAATCTTTTTTTTTTAAGTCGAACCAAAGAAGGAAGTTATTCTATTATGAACTGGAAGACCAGCTACAATGTTAATAAGTTTTTCTTCATCGTCATCCGAAAAAGTCGACATTATACGTGTGAAGTCTCTGCGGTTCGCGACACGACTTGCGCTGCAGTCTGCGGTCGCTGCGCGCCGCGGCCGCACGCTGCGCGTTGCGTCTGCAGGCAGCAGTGTTGCCGCGCTTGGAATCAATTTCATAGATGTTCATAGAAACAAGTGCTGTCGCTTGCAGTTTGCTTCTGCAGTTTGCGGTCTGCGGCCCGTCTCGGAATGGGGAAGGCAAGTGTCAAAGTGACAAGTGACAGTTTGGTCCCAAAAGAACTGTCAAATCAAAGGAATTTTCTGAAAAAAAAACTATTTATTGATGTAAAATGACTAGATGTTGTGTAATAAGCTGTAAAAATGATGGAACATACAAATTTCCGACAATTCACACTGATTCACACTATCAAGAAACAATGGGTAGCTGCTGTGACTGCCTTGAGAACAAAAATTGAATAATAACTAAGGAAAAGCTATTTAATAAACAAATATCCAGCCTTGCGAAGACGAGACAGGCCGTTACAGCTTGACATAAAAATGTAGAAAACCGGAAGTCGCCACTGTCTTCGCGCTGCCAGCACTTTGAATGATTTTATTTAATTTTTTTTCACTTATTTCGTTATTTTTATGGCACTTTATTAAATCTAACAAACCTGCGGTCTTTGTTTACATCAAATATCAAAGATTTTAAAACGCAGTCAGAAATAAAAATTTTAGTTCCGTTTCAACCCGTTCTGGCCAAGCTGTAGTTGAGTTTATTAATGAAATTCTATGATAATACCGTAACTAAACAATCGAATACACTTTTCAAAATAATATCTTCTTTTCTATTGGAGGTTAAGTACCAGTATTGCACCGCTCTATAAATCATGAAATGGTTCGTCTGGCGGAAGAATTATCACCTGGAACGAGTTTTGTGATAGTTGTGGTGTTAAGAAATTAAACATATATTATGTAAATTGTGATATTTCTCGAATCTAAATGGAAAAAAGGGGTAAAATTACTGACTCAAAACATTATGATATTTTATCAAAATAGAAAGTCAGAAGCAGCATTATATTCTTGTTATAGGAGAGGACAGGTAAAACATACCTATCCTCAAAAATTGAAACCTCAACTACAAGTAATTGTGGATTTATTACGGTAAAATCAAATGTATTACCACTCAATTAAATCACTTTTTTCCTTTTGTAGATGCACCGCGGCGTCTTAATTCTTCTTTTAGTATATGCACTTGCATTGACGAATAATTTTCCATATTTGTTTTGTATTTATACTCAATTTTTATAACAATATTTCTTGTTTGATTTTTATACAAGGTAGACAGTAATCTGACGTAGGGACCAACTATCGCAGCGCCATCTACGATTAGCTTTGAGTTGCCATCCCCATTGTACCTTTATACTCTTAGAACATAAAGTTGAAAATCTAATGGTAGTTTCGACGCGGTCGCGGCGCTGCGTTCTATAGAGAATACCATGGCTGATTTGTTATTTTGTTTCAAGTCCCTATAGTGCAGTATTTTTCTTTTTTCATCCTCAATGGTAAGGAATCCTTTACCTCTTTAATAAAAAGCATAGCTTGGCTTACATCAACAACAAAAACCTGTTAACCTGTAGGTTTTTATTTTTGCTGTGCTCTTTTTTTTTATTTTACTTACTTTTTTTTTAATGAAAGCTTACCTTGCCCTAGAAGGTTTTATGAGGTGAGTTGTGAATACTGCGAGTCTGCGACATGTAAATTAAATGACGAGGTATTGTAGTACTTATTATGTAATTTTGAGTTCAAATGGATGAATTTTGAACAAGAACAAATTCTGTGCAGACCAATATTATTGGTCGAAAAAATCGTGCAAGTCTGAAAGCACCTTTATAACATTTGATGAAAATGGAGTTATGTGCATAGAATGTAAGTGTACCTTTGTAATTATTACCAGTGCTAGGAATTTTATTAAGTCTTTTTCTTAACTTTTTTGAATAATATATGTATTGGCTTTTATTAATATTTTATTTTTCAAAGTTGCCCCTTATGCCTCCCTTCTGAGTTTTAATAAGGTTTTAGATTGGATTAGGGGGTTCTTAAGGGGTTCCAAAATCTTTTAAGTGCTCTAAAATGTAGAGTGGTAAAACTGGTAAATGTAAAATGTAAATGTGATGTACAACACAATCTTTTACATGTTAACTTTGAAAAATTATGGCATTGATAAAAACATAAATCACATTAAAAATTGGATTATTAATTGGCAACACTTTGTTTTTTTTTTTTTTTGCAAAGTTAACAAGTAAAAGATAAAGAAATCAGCCCAAAAAGGTTAGTTGCCATGTAGATGAACACCGACTTGTGAAAAACATTGACCAGAGAGTTGCAACTGGTGCAAGAACCTGACCTTCTATACTAGGTGGTATATCCTCCTCTTTGGTGTCTGGTTGATCTACATCAGCGTTACCTTGGGCTTGGGCAGGGTCGGCAGAAGCCTGCAACTCACCCTTTGAGTCCTGGGAGGACTCATCTTCTGTTGTTTGACCGTCGCCTGTCCCTGACTTCTTGTCTTCATCCTGCAGACAAAGAAATTGATACTGAGTACATGTAGCTTTCTTCAATCAATCAATCAAACTTTATTTAAGAACATAGAGGTATTACAATAAAGGTCTTATGGTTGTATGGTCTCTTTACTTAGTGTTTTATAGTTTTTTGAGTAGTAATTTACACTTCTGTCTTAACTTTTACTTAGTAACAAATTGGTTGACCAGTTTTTATCCAAGTGCACAGCAACTTAGATAATGATTAATTACCATGCAGTTACATAATGAGTTCAATTATACCTGATTTAATAAGGTAGTTTAGCATATTTTTTTACTTCACAGAATAAGTATAAACATAGATTTTGACAATCTGATACAAAATATATACTACATCATGCCAGCATTGCATTTTTTGTCAAGTGTAATAAGGTTGTCCGAGGAAATGTAGCAACGGATAACCAAGTACTTTCACTGAACATTTTCATACTAGACATACCAGCCCCATAATGTATACATTCATGCAATTTGGGTTGCTCTACTAAACTAATCAATTCAAAGATAATGAAACATTTCAGGTTCTGTATTGTGAAAGTACTTGACATTTTGCACAAAATCAATGAACAGATTACAATTTTTTATTCTCACACAAATGCAACATTTAGGTATTCATGTTTAAAATGGCAACATTTTAGAATAAAAATAAAACTTTTGCAGCTATGCATCACAATATCTGCATGTTGACCACCATTCTATTGGTGAAGTCGGCGTCACTTGCGCGCGCGACCACTCAATTATCAACCTTATGTAAATAGTGGCAAGTCACAAATTTCAATGCCTATCTTCTAGCACTACAGTAAGACGTATACAGCTGTGTACATAAAATATCTATGTATATGGGTAACTACCCATTTTATGGATTATTCTACATTTCTCCAGTCAAATCAGACCCACATTTCGAGAATTTCGAGATTATTCATTTGCGTTCGCGCCATAATCGTATATTATCACAAAAAATGTACCGGAAAAAAAAACTAAAGAGGTCAGCAATAAAGGCCCCTGAAAGGATACCTATGTTTTATTTACATCGCCGGCCGAGTTCCGAGCGTAAATAATGAGTCGCGAGGCCGCGGTTCAGTGGAACAACAACATATCACGCTGCCTCTAAAATTGAATAATCGCAAGAAACTAAATATCAAGGTCATGCGGATTTCACATCAATGTCATATAACATCGTGCACATTAACAAAGGCCCTGCAACGAAATGCAAAGGGGCGGGGGTGGCCAAAATATGCGAAATCCTGAAAAATATCCCATTAGAATCAGTTTCGATAACTGATCAAGATGGCATTCACAGTTTTTATTGCGAAATATTGACTCGTATCACAACCCTCCGTGGCGTAGTTCCCGCTTTTAGCGGGAAGCAATCGTTCTGTCAGCCATGTTGAGACGCAGGCAAACATTAGTGATATAACACGGAAATAACACCACTACACAACTCAAATTCTTCTTAATAGACGCGCACTATTACATAGAAAATTAGAATAAAGACATATTTCACAACTATACCTGATTGTCACTGATTTTCGCTTTATCGGTATCACCCGACATTTTTCCTACGAAGAAATTGAAAGCGAATTCCAAGCGTCTTCAAACACCGGACAACACAAATGCACGCACCCATAACATAGAAAAAAAAGTTAGAACGTTTTGTTATTTTTGGTGCATTGACCTTTTTACGTTTAAAATAAACGATTAATGTATATTTTGGCCTTTATTTATGTTATTAACTAAATAATCAATAAAATTAAACCTTATGTAATCGTTCGGTTTATTAATATTTCCAAGTATCAAAAGACTTGCCTTCAAATTCCGTTAAACTTTGTGTTTTGAAGGCAAGTCTTTTGATAATGTATTAAATGAATAATATATATAATTTATTGGTCAATAGCCCTAAAACCGCATTTATTTTAAATAATTATCTGTGTGTTACCTAAAGGTTTTTTATATTTATATTTAACACTGTTTAAATATTAAATAGTTTTCAATTTCCAATTAAAACTGCGCGTTAACTGAAAGATTTTTTTTGTGTAAAATATCTGCAATAAAGCAGCAGCAAGTTTGTTATCATAGCAAATAATTTACAATATTTTTTATTTAGTAAATCCTTTTCAGATATTCTTTCTTGAACAAAATAGCAATAACAAAACGAATTTTCATTTTCAACCAAAGACAACAATTTTGACTTTCCTAAAAACTCAACTGTAACATTTCAGAATGAAAAATAGCACAATCGCTGTTCTATTTCAGCTTGTTAAGTTTACGTTTTAATTGGTAAGGCACTAAATCATTCAAGTTGGTAGATAAATACAAAAAGAAATAAAATTGGTAAGCGACATTTAAAACATCTCTCATTTTGTCTATGGTCCGCGTCTTTCTCGCAACGAACTTGCGTTGCGAGAGAAACCTTTCATAAAGTTTTTGGGTCATTTTGATCCTTTTTAATGGCTGCGGTATTACGCGGTTGAATGTGAAATTGGGTTCAAATATGAGTGATTATTCTTCTATGGCTACGCTTCAAAACAATAGCCAAACGGCGGGATTTGCGGCTGCTGTACAACGTGCTAGATTGGTAAGCGCATCTTCTCTTTACAAAATTCGCGTCTATTGACATTTGCGTGTTATTTACCGTTAAAATTTTATGTTTATACCTTCAACATGGAAATTATCATTCATTAGAAGTAGTTTTTATTCTAACCCGCCCTTTTCGCTTCATACTATTGATGTTCCTTGAAGGATCATTGGTAAGATGCTTTTACCTAACCTACTTATTGATTGTAATTTTACATGGTGATAAATGAGTGTTATTAGCAAATACAATGCAGCTGTTTAGTTTTAATGTCTGCCCTTGCGGTTCAGATGATTTTGGCTGGCGTACACGCCAAGCCTTTTTGTCGCGGTAATACTGCCTTGTGGCACATTATTAGGCGCGAATTATGCATCACACAACATAAAATGTTCTGAAGTTGCTATGAGGGTGCTTCGCCTTTGACCTGAGGTTTCTATGAAACTGAAGATTCTACATTAATAATTTTTAATGAAATATTTGTGTAGTACAATATTGTCTCTATTGTAGCTTGGATCAATAAAAGCATTAGTAACAAAGCCAATCAATAATGTCATGACCCATGTTTCCCTAATAGGTAACTTACTAATAGGAAAATAATAGATAAAACTGAATATTAACTAAGTTATTGTTTTTATATTCTAATTGGTCATAGAAGTGAATGTTTTAAGCCATGACTTATAGATAAGCCATCTATCAATCATGGCGGCAAATGATGAATTTACTAAAATCTGTAATTGATAAATAATCAAGTAAATTGATACAATGAGAGCAAACAATTACTTTGCTAAAGTTAGAAAGTTTCATAAATTCTTGAACATGCAATTGTAGTGGCCAGTGCCATATTATCCATAAGGCACTTTAGGCCAGTGCCTAGGGGCCCACTATGACCAGGGGCCCAGAACTCCCAATTAAAAAATGAAAAAAAGGGGAATTTATGAAACCACGATAAAAGTGAAACTTTTCTTCGCATTATAAGGTAAAAGCCCCCATTATTGACACTATAAGAATGACGGTGAAAGTTTTAATTGTATTGAAATTAACTTTTTTCTTTGTATTAGACACTTTTATTAATTTATTAACTTGTATAATTGAAATAATTGCCAAATTGTATAATGACAAATATATTAATTTGAAATCAGCAACTCAAGTGTGGGTATTTTTGACAGGGCATAAATGGTATCAGGGTCTATTATTGACGTCTTAAGTGTGTTGTTGTGGTATGGAAAAGGGAGGGCCCGAAACGAGCTGTGCCTAGGGGCCCCGAGATGGTTAATCCGGCCCTGGTAGTGGCTCATTCACACATTGTTTATTTATTGATACTGCTAGCCTACTTCATACCACTGCTTGGCAATGGCCTCTCCCCATGATTTCAGTTTTCATGATCCAGGGCCAAACAATTTAAAAAAAAAAATGAATTACTGTACATACATAGAGGTGACCAAAAGTAATATTAACTGAACATCCTAAAACAATCATATCGCCTCTTGAAAGGCAAAAATTACCAAGTGACATGTTGGCTACAGCCAATTTTTGCCTTTCAAGCGTCAATATTAAGTAACAAAACACCAGCATATATCACAGAAACTTACTAATCCGCAGGAAGATTAATTGTGACTATGTGAGGAATTAGAGTAAAAAATCAAAATTCATTAACTAATTGAAGTTTTGATTTAATCATCTATGGTTAACCATAAATTATTTTAAAAAAAGAGAGATATTAATCTTAAGAAAATAACTATTGTTACCTTCATTGCAAGTTCATGATCATTTAATAAAGACATAATTAATAACATACCGTATAAAAATGTTGATAACGACTTGCACCATTAGTCAGCAAATATTTTAGTAGATAAGAACATCTTCTGTTGTAAGGTTCTCTTTTTTTTAAATTTATAACTTTCACTACCTTTAAATCGTAGCTTTCAAAAGGTCTATGAATTGTATTTAGCTAAATGGTGGCATAGATGTGAATAACATAGCTCAAAATGGTGACGGTAAAATTATCTTGCGAAAAAAGCTACAATGTTGCATTGACCAATGCCTCCTACAGGTTGCTGCTAAGCTCGAAGGAGGTGGAAGCAAGAGGCCATTGGAGGAGGGTCCAGAACCGAATGCGAAGAAACTAGCTTCAGTAGAAGTACCGTATCAACAACCACAACCACAAATGAGGTAAGTTTGATGAATGGAAGACGACAATGTTAAAATATCTGCGGTTCTGTGAGGAGGCTTTCACTTCGTATTAATGGCATTTTAAGCTGTACTAAATGTAATAAATAAACAAAAAACAAATAAAAAATACTTTAAATATGGAAATCTAAATAGAAAAGTAAACTAATATAACTTGAACAAAAAGTTTTGGCCCTGTAGTTGCCAATGCCTCATTTAAAACCTCTCTATTCTGTCCAATTTTTGGCCATGATTACTCTGAACAATCTCATCACCACCATTGCAATATGTTTTTATCAATGAAAATAGTGAATTTAAAAGATTGCTAGGTACTACCATATTCAAAAAAAAAGTTTCAATACAAATGAAATTAACTTATTTCCAATTCATTTTTTTAAATAAGTAGTGCACACTTTTCATGTTAATCTAACAAAAAAAAAAAAAAAAAAAAAGATTCCGACGAATTGAGAACCTCCTCCTTTTTTTGAAGTCGGTTAAAAAGACTTGTCATTCTCACAAAAAAATATTAACTGCTATTTAATTTAAAATAGAATATCAATTTCACCATATTTTGCAACAAAAATATTCTTATTATTTTATCAATGTATAATTCTTTGATTTCCTAGAACTTACGAAAATAATTATCTTTGAAACGATTTCAAACATTTTGTAGTTATGTCATCTGTTAATGACAAATATTGTAGTTGTCCCTAAACAACGTGTTAAGGTCATAGCACATTATACCAGCACCGCAACTGCACAGCTGCAGCACGGCGTCACCTTGAATTTAGACAACGGCTAGCCGTTAGCGCGCTAACTGAGCGTTGTCCACGAGGTGTAAGCTCGCAGTTCGCGCGCCGTCTGAGAGGTGCAGCTTGCTGTCACCGTGTGCACAATTGTTATAAGGCATTTTAGTCCAAGAGCTACTGAACCCTGCGACTAACGGTCTTCCTGTAAGGTTGTAAATTTGTACACGTAATATTTATAGCATGCTAAGAGCAATAGCGACGACCTGGCAGGCGTCAGCCGTGCACATCATTGGACAATTTAATTTTCAAAGTGTAAAAAAAAAATTAAAAAAAAACTTGTTCCTGTAAGCTTAAAAATTTAACAGGATGTAGTTTATTTATTGTAAATCTTGGAAAAAAAATGACAGGCGATTACAAGGTGCACAAGTATGTGACAGGCGAATTGAAAAGTGCAAAGTTGATGGGGAAAAATAAACTTTCTCCTGTAAGATCAAAATTATCTCGCGTTTGGATGAACTGATTTTGATGCCGTTTTCAGAAAAGTGTGCGTTACATTCCGAGAAAGGTTTTAATATACAGGGTGAATTTTTCAACTGGGCGTGGATGGCTATCTCCGAAACAATGAGTAATATCGAAAAACTTTGAAAGGAATCTCGAGGCCGATTTTGACGAAAATAAAACTGCATCGTTGGATTTTAGAAAAATCAATAATCCTGGCCAGGAATCGAACCCGCTGATTTTGGAAAAAAAATCACAGCCTGTATTATTACACCATTCGATAGTGTTGCTAATAAGGATAAAATTCTGGGAAGTAATCATATACGGCAAACTTTAGGAAAACGTATAATTTAAAAAAACTGATGAATGTTCAAGACGATAACTGTATTCGGAACATAAGTTAACCGTTTCTTCTTTGAAATAACGCTTATTTTTGTTCAACTCAATAATTTCGCATTGCTGAATACACTGGGATTGTTGAGACATCAAATCCACTGAATTATTGAAAACAATAATAAATAAATTATGGCTCAGTAGAACATAGAAATATAGCAATTTCATGAAAATCTGCTATTTCCTTAAGTTTGCCTTATATGATCACTTCCCAGAATTTGATCCTTATTAGCAACACTATCGAATGGTGTAATAATACAGGCTGTGATTTTTTTTCCAAAATCAGCGGGTTCGGTTCCTGGCCAGAATTATTGATTTTTCTAAAATCCAACGATGCAGTTTTATTTTCGTCAAAATCGGCCTCGAGATTCCTTTCAACGTTTTTCGATATTACTCATTGTTTCGGAGATAGCCATCCACGCCCAGTTGAAAAATTCACCCTGTATATTAAAACCTTTCTCGGAATGTAACGCACACTTTTCTGAAAACGGCATCAAAATCAGTTCAGCCAAACGCGAGATAATTTTGATCTTACATGAGAAAGTTTATTTTTCCCCATCAACTTTGCACTTTTCAATTCGCCTGTCACATACTTGTGCACCTTGTAATCGCCTGTCATTTTTTTTCCAAGATTTACAATAAATAAACTACATCCTGTTAAATTTTTAAGCTTACAGGAACAAATTTTTTTTTAATTTTTTTTTTACACTTTGAAAATTAAATTGTCCAATGATGTGCACGGCTGACGCCTGCCAGGTCGTCGCTATTGCTCTTAGCATGCTATAAATATTACGTGTACAAATTTACAACCTTACAGGAAGACCGTTAGTCGCAGGGTTCAGTAGCTCTCCAGCTATTTGTTTCGCTAGCAACTCGAAGTCGGCCGCTGCGCCGTAAGCACGCCGTCAGCTCGCTTGCAGCATGCGGGCTGCGAGGCGAGTTGTACGGTAGCGGTAAGCGCGCCGACTTCCCGCCGTTGGCTTTTTCATATTGACATTATGAAATATATTATATGACACATGATTTAAGGCTCTTATTTGAATGACAAGTTAAGAGCTGGGTTGGAGCCGTGCCGTTGCCGCGCCGGTATAGTGTGCCATGACCTTAACGGTAAATGCGCAAAACCTCTCGTGGGGTAACTCAGCCCATGTTACTGAACAATTTTTGTTCTAAGACTTTTGTAAATTCGCAAAAAAAAATGATATTTCGTACTGATGGGCCCGATCAATTTCTCATTTTGTAAAAAAGAGTTTTGTAAATTCGCAAAAAAAAAAAAAGATTTTTTTTTGTGAATTTACAATATTCTTAGAACAAACATTGTTCAGTAACATGGGCTGAGATCCACGAGAGGTTTTGCGCATTTAACGTAACACGTTGTATAAATCATTTCCTTGACTGACAATATAATAATTTCCCACAAGTCGCATGTGTAACTGCCCTCGTCTCCCGTGTCACATACACAAAAACACGTGCTGATTTGAATGTACGGTTAACGCGCGTCATTTCGTTTCCAGCTACAAATCACTAACACTCATACAGACGAACAAAATATTGGACGAAACCTATTGAAAATGTAGTTATTTTAAATATAATTTGATGTAGGTACCTATTTTGTTATTTTCCTACATCTGCATAAATGTTTGTTTTGATTCACAATACTTATCGCGTCACGTACATTGCGTTAATACAAGGTACCTACATGTGTAAAACAAATTTAATGCTTTATTCGTCATCAGTGCACCAAGTGCCGCCCCGGCCGTGAGCCGCGCCGCCCCGCCCGCTGCCGCCGCGGCCCCGCCGCCGCCGCCCAGCGCGCCCGCCGGCCTCATGCCCGACCAGACGCTCAACGAATACATTCGGGTGCCCGACAAGATGGTCGGACTTAGTAAGTATTGACACCACCGGCAGTACCAACTGCCCATCCCAGGCTCATAAATAAATAAGTCCTTTGGTAATTATTTAAATTTTCTTTAACCGTTTTCGTGTTATCTTCAGTAATAGGACGTGGTGGAGAGCAGATCACGCGCCTTCAGGCGGAGTCGGGCTGCAAGATACAGATGGCACCCGACTCGGGCGGCCAGCCTGACAGACTGTGCACCCTCACCGGGTCGCGAGAGGCTATCTCCAGAGCCAAGTAAGGACTACTACTAAGGACGCGATCGTCAGATGGCGGTTGGACTGATAAAGATCGGCTTGGACACTCTCTCTACGTGTGAAAGACATATTCCAGTCTATGCATTTGACTTCTAGTGACCGCGTATTGTGGACAATTTCACATCAACGTCAAATAATACTTTGCTTTTATTTGTTTCTATATCATACCTAGACTAAGTTTAATAGGTAAAATAACTGTGAACGGTCTCTTAATTCTTTGACACAGGGAACTCGTCAATCAGATAGTGAACCACCGCGGTCGTGAGAACGCGCCGCAGCATCCCGAGGGCCCGGGTGGAGGCGGCGGAGGCATGCCGCCCATGCCGCGCGGCGGAGGAGGTGGAGGAGGAGGCGCCATCTCGGTAGGTGGAGCTCTAACATGCTAACTTACGGTGGAGGATAGGCACAACTAAGTTGTACAGTTCACAACTCCACAGTATTACACAATTTACACATAGATATCTCATTGGTATAATTTAGGAGAGTTTTGCTAATCTTGCCACTGCGACATATAAAATGTGCAGTAAAAAAGTACAATTTTACTTGCTAGTATACTTACATATATTTTACTAGTCTCTTTGTCTTGCCTTTAATATGTACAAGATGGTACTTATATCAACTGGTAACCAGCAACAATAGCCATATAATGCAATACTTCACAAGTTTAGAAAATGGGAATTCTAGATTTTATTAATAATAACTATAACTAACAAGTTTTTCAGCAGGTAATTGCAATTATAATAACAACTCTCGGCGATAAAAAGCGTGATTCATGTATATATTTCTTATACATTTGTCACGGCTTCGCACCCAATCTGCCGGGTCGACCATACTATCGTACCATGCAGTCAGTGTACCTTCGCCATAAATGGGAAGTCGCGACTTAATAGCGATCTGAATAGATCCAGTCAGCAGGTCCGCATTAATTATTTATTTTATTCATTTTATGAAGGCTTACAGACTAATAATAGAAAAATAGGTAACTAAAATATATCATGAAGTTGCTAATTACAAGCCTCCACAGATAATCATTATTCTAGTTTACTTTCGGCCATTGGCCTTAGCCTTCGTAGTAAGTTGTTCTCCCAATTTGTGAAAGCCTATATTAAAATTCTAGAAACTAAAATATTTTTTTGAATTGCCTGCAGCATGGCCCCCGATTTGTTCTAAAATGACCCCAAATAACATTAATGGGATAAGATGGGAACCAGCTCCATACGAGTATATAAAAATCCTCGATGGGAACCAGTTCCATACAAGGAAAAGAAAAGTCTCGTATGGAACCAGTTCCGAAACTCTGGTTCCGTACGCGGCCGAAGCGCAACGATAAAATGACGTCGTTTGGACGAATAAATCTATCTGGAGTGTATCATTTCTTCCATTTACTGTTTTATTTTCGTTTAGCCAACATAATGGGATGAAAAATTAAAAAAATGTCAACATGATTTGTTATTCTTTTGCACAACAAATCATAGTACAAAACAGAAACTTTATAGTAAGTGAAGGTGCAAGTCCGCTGTATGGCAGAAAGTGTTGTCGACCGGTAGAGTCCACTCTCATAGGAAGTAGTGATTCCAACTTGTCTGAATCCGCAGGGCAACCTACCACTCGGACGATCGGATTGGGTGCAAAATTGTGACGTAAGTAACCATTTTAATACTCATAGTATATACATTCACTTTAAAAACTAGTCATGTTAGCATTGAGATATCAGCTTATTTTGTAAATATGCATGTTTTGTATTTATTTATCTATTGTGTATCTTGTAGCTACCTATGTATATTTTATTAAAAACAAATAGTAGTCATAAAAATATTCGAATGCAGTAATTATTTAGTAAGCAATAAGAAATTACTTTCCATAATATTGGTTAACAAATGAACTGAGGGAGAGGAAAAGCTGGGATCTTAACATAACAGTAGAATAATACAATAGGGTAGATAGAATGTTTATTTACACAGTAAATACAAGATTTGCACATATTTTTACTGCACATGCTCAGAAATTGCAAAAAAAAGAAATTATAACTTTTCTCATTGACATGTAAGTTTCTGCCAAAAATCGGACAGATACTCACGCACCTATTTGGTAGATAGCGCCTATAACGACTAACGAGTAACAAAAGTACTTAAATTTTCATCTCTCTAAAGCAGGAGGAAATAATGCTGCCAGGTCCCAAAGTGGGTCTGATCATCGGCAAGAATGGCAAGACCATCAAACAGCTGCAGGAACAGTCAGGTGCTAAGATGGTGGTCATTCAGGATGGTCCTAACACAGAATATGTGAGTACACCTATATCTATCTTCTAGCTCTAACAGGGGTTACCTAGTGGACGCGCGGGTTAGCAAAAGACTAATTGGCTATGACGAAAAAACGGGAATTGACGTTCTGCCGGAAGAAACAGAGGGTTTAGAATGCAGAACAAGCTAAGGAAGGAGTGCACAGTACCTTCTTCTCCGGAGATGTCTTTGTGGTCGAGGGTCCGCTTCGACTGGTGCTGCAGGACTGCTGCCTTCGAGCGATTCTTAGAAGAAACTTGCGAATTTGTTGCACCACACAGGCGCGCGCGCGATAACCGTTCGTTTCGAGGATTGCGAGCTAACAATCGCACACTCTCTCGTGCGCTAGCGAGTAGGTCTTCTTCTTCTTCCTCGGTCCCTCAATGCTGAGGATCGCGACCACAACAGCGAGCTCTCCATTCGCTGCGGTTGTTGCAGCTGTGGACTGCCGTCTGGATATCCGGCCCCAAAGTTTTTCTGATGGCATCCGTCCATCTTGAGGGTGCTCTGCCCCTGGCTCGTCTACCCTCCATCTGACCCACTATGATGTGCTTCTCCAGACTATGCTTAGGAGACCGCATGATATGTCCGAAGAAGCGAAGGGCCTTTTGGTGGCAGATTGCTGAGAGCCTCGTCGTGATGCATTGCAGCACCAGGTTTCTGCGCCGTACAGGAAAATAGAAAATACCAAGGCACGAACGAGTCGCACTTTGGTTTTCCGGCGAATACCGCGGTTCTTCCAGATTTTGTCCAGATTCGCCATAGCGCTTTTGGCCATCCCGGCCCTTCGGCGTATTTCATCTGTACAGCTGCCCTCATTTGTGATCATAGACCCCAGGTACACAAATTGACTGACTTTTTCGTAGCCGTTGAGTGCATCGGTTTTTGGCAGAAGTTGCGCTCGGTCCACCACCATGATCTTGGTTTTCGAATGGTTGATCTTAAGACCGAGTTTGGCGCTCTCACCTTCTATTTTCTTCAGCAGAGTTGCCATCTCTACTTCACTCGATGCAACTATAGTCGTGTCATCAGCATATCTGAGGTTAGTGATGCGTAGGCCACCTACTGATACGCCTCCGTCCCAGTCCTCAAGCGCTTTTCTCATTATGTATTCGCCGTACAGGTTGAATAATTTAGGCGAAAGAATACAGCCCTGGCGCACGCCTCGTTCAGTGTGAAAGGACTTCGACTGATGGTCTTCCAGTTTCACAAAGCTAGTGCCGTCAAGGTATAGATTCTGCACCAGGAAAATGAGGTGCAAGGGGACACCCATCTCCACAAGCACATCAAACATGGTACTCCACTGCACGCAGTCAAATGCTTTGGCGTAATCAATGAAGCACAAGACCAACGGTTTGTTGAACTCTCTGCATTTCTCAATGAGCAGGCGTACGTTCAATATTTGTTCCCTAGTTTCTTTTCCAGCGACAAAGCCTGATTGTTCATTGGGTATCTGGTGGTCTGTAAATGCTGATAGCCTGGTGTTCATGATACGGAGCATGATTTTACTAGCGTGAGACATCAGTGACAGCGTGCGATAGTTTTCACATTTTCTAGTGGATTCTTTTTTGTGAAGTGGTACGAGTAGCGAGTAGGTAAGTGCGGGAAAAAAAGGAACTAGGATAGGACGTCACAGCCAATCAGATTAGACGTCCAATGACATGAAGTGTGAAACAGATTTGTTCGTTATGTCTCACAGCGTAATCACACCTAGTATAATGATAATTATAGGGAATGATGATGATTAATGTATTTTGTCTTTGTCTTACGCGATCTTTGTAACTATTGAAAAGACTCTTCATAGCACAAGTTTAAACCTCTGTGGTTTTTGGTTGCTATTCATCATCATCATCAGCCTATAATGTTCCCACTGCTGCAGCTGGGACACAGGCCTCCTCTCCATGAGAGGGACGCGCCGACCCATTTTGTGCGGACCGCGAGAACCCAGCTAACTTTTACTTGATATTAAATAAATGTTTTATATTTTTATAATTTTCTTGTGTATCCAACGAATTGAAATATTGAATAATATTTTTTTCGATTCTTTCATATTTTCGAAAAATTTGAATAGAATAATAATTGAACAATTGTTTACACGGTTGTTCGTAAAAAAAAGTCGTTACATTTTCATGAAGTCTTCGGTTCGACCCGTCTTCTTTTTTTTGTCATCTTATTAATAGAAATCACAATTATTCATCACTATCGTGTTCAGTGTGCTTAGTGCGAGTTTTTTTACGTTGACGCAATAGTAACGTTTAACCGCGTTTGGCGCTCTCATTGGTTGGAAGTTCTCACGACCTTGGAGCGGGCCAACGAGAGCGCCAAACGCGGTTAAGAGCGTATATTCCGAAAGCTGGCAACGTCGCAAACGGTTGTCAAATATTAACAAGTTTTAATTAAATTAGCATTTTTACTGTATGAAAATAAGAAATATGGCTCTGTAGTGCACTAAAAAATTGATAAGGGAATGCAATAATTAATATCGTAACACCGAACATATAGTTTTAGATCTAAAAAACCGGCCAAGTGCGTGTCGGGCCACGCACAGTGTAGGGTTCCGTAGTTGCCTATCAAAATACTTATGCGAACTAATTAAACTGATTCGCTGAATTTAATTTTAAAAAGAATCATTTTCAAAATCGGTCCATGCGTCTTTGAGAAATCGGGGAAAATACATAAGAAAAAGATTAGGACGAATTGAGAACCTCCTCCTTTTTTCGAAGTTAGTTAAAAATAGTTGACAATAAAAACCTACCTATCCCCAAAACATACCCACCTATTATAGCTGTAAAAAAAAGTTGACAAACTTACATTTGCAGTTGAAGAACAAGTTCTGCGATACATTTTGTTTAGGAAAATATATTGTCCAAGTACGTTTTATAAGTTGGTCGACTATTACTCGTAAACTTGTAAAGCCTACTTAGTCATGATAATTTTCCTTAAAATTTCGTTATATATACTACTATTGTGATTTTTTTCACACCCCCAAACATAACCGTTTAGCTGGTAGAGGGGGGGGACACTCGAGTCGAGCAAAAATTAGCACTTTAAAGCTTAATATTTCACAAACGAATCTTTTTATCAAAAAATTGTTCATGGAAACTATCAATATTTTTTAAAGACCTATTTAATGATACCCCACACTAAGGGGTACGCGGGAAATAAAAAAAACATCCCCACTTTACGTGTACAGGAGGTACCCTAAAAAAAAATATTTTACGAGATTTTATTTTACCACTTTTTCGGCACAACAAATCCGTATATTCACACCAAATTACAGCTTTCTAGTACTGGGCGTCTCTGAGCTAAGCTGCGGACAGACGGACGGACGGACATGGCGAAACTATAAGGGTTCCTAGTTGACTACGGAACCCTAAAAAGCATTTGGAAGCTTTCCAAATGCCTTTTATACACCTGAAACGGTTACAACATCAAATTCAGTGTTTAAATTGCATTCCTATATCATTTTTTAGTGCACTACAGAGCGATATTTCTTGTTTTCATACAGAAAATTTGCCAAATTAATTGAAACTTGTAAATATTTGACAGCTTTTTGCGACGTTGCCAACTTTCAGAATATGCAGCCTTAAACGTTACTTTCGCGTCTACGTAAAAAAACTCGTACTAAGCACACAGAAAACATGCATCGTGTGTCTTCGCCCTAAGGGCGAAGCCACAACACTGCGTTGCGACATCGTATCGCAAAAAATTACGATGGATTGCAATATAATTTTATTATTGTCAGAGATTTTTACGATGCGATGCGACGCCGCAACGCATTGTTGTGGCCTCGCGCTATGTCTTCGAGTTCGTACATCTATCACCCACTTAAAACCTATCTACCCCACCAACACCAACCATACTTTTTATGAACTGTCAAAAAGCGATTCTTCCATAGATTTTGTTTTCATAGACAATAGATATAAAAAATCTAATTTGACAGTTTTTTGAAAATTAATCGGATTTTCGGATCTAAAATAAAAAGTGTTTTTGAAGAAATTGTGTTCTGTATTTATTGGTTAATAGTGTCGTACAATAAATTGAATTTTAAGACGTCATTTTCTTCGAAGTAAGCAAATACGCATGCATAATTTATTTTACCAAACAGCTGCGTTAATAAGTTAAACGACCGTGAAGACGGCACGTTTGCCGCAGTGGCTGAGCAATTGAACTGCTGCGCTATATCGCGGGTTCGATCCTCACACGGAACAAATATTTGTATGATCTGCAAGTTGTTCCGGGTCTGGGTCTTTGTGTATGTGAGTTTCTATGTTTGTAAACGTACCCACGATAGGAGAAATTCCTAGTGAGGGGCAACATTGAAAAAAATAATTATACATAATTGAAAAGCAAATTAAACAACCTAAAACATATTCAGGAAAAGCCGCTGCGCATATCAGGCGACCCAGCTAAGGTGGAGCACGCCAAGCAGTTGGTGTACGAGCTGCTGGCAGACAAGGACATGCAGCAGGGAGGCGGCCAGCGACAGCCGCAGTACGACGACCAGTACCAGGGACACGACCAGGGGAATGGACTCGCTACCAACTCCACTGAGGTAAGATTGCTAGGCATCTCATGTATTTTACCTGATGGTGAAAGAACACATTCGAAATTGTCTACTCGCTTTGAACAATCGTGATGATTCATGAATGTACAAAGTGAAATGAAAAATTCAAATTCAACACACTTCACATAAATCAAAATCGGTCTATTTATTTAACAAGTGCGATGCGAGAGACAGACGTGTTACGAACGAATGACGTTAGAATTAATTAGGCATCTAGAGAATTTGCCATTTTGTAAATTAGGCTTTTAGAGAATTAGCCATTTTCAGAACTCATCCTCTAGTTGATAGAGGATGAGTTTGCCATTTTACGAAATAGACATTCTGCGCATAAACTCTCTTTTTTTATACAAGTTTAGGATTAGGCAAGTGTGCTAGATCGTCGACCGCAACATCGCTTATACCAGGCGAGATAGTGGTGAAAGGCAAGCTGATCATAAACTGTGCTCATCGTCACTGTAAAAAAACCAAGCTTTTTTTTTAATTAGCCATTTAATGTCCCACTGCTGGGCAAAGGCCTCCCCCATATCCCTCCAAGTGTTCTTTACTAGTGCCACTTCGGTCCAGCCATCGAGGTACGCATCTAGATCGTCCTGCCACCTCTTTTTGGGCCGGCCTCGGCGGCGTCGTCCATTCTCAGGAACCCATTGAGTGCATATTTTGAAAAAAACCAAGCTATTTAACAAAAAAAACTTGAGAGGGGTCAAGGGACACCCGAATGGAACGAAGTTACTGTATACACTCAACAAAAATAATCGTCGCGCTCCACTCCAGTCCGGTCCGGTCCGGTCCGGTCCAGTCCAGTCCAGTCCAGTCCATTCCATTCCATGGTAATAAACACATTACCCTCCTTTGCGTCGCGCAGTCGGATAAAAGTGTCGTGACAACTTTTCGTAAGAATTTTTTCCGTCCAGCCCCCTTTCACAACGCGCGATAAGGAACTTCGTTCCAATAATACATGTCATTGTTATCAGGTCCTAGTACCAAAAGTAGCAGTTGGCATCGTGATTGGTCGTGGTGGGGACATGATCAAGAAGATCCAGGCGGAGACTGGATGTAGGGTGCAGTTCCACCAGGAGAGAGACGACGGACCAGGAGATAAGAGGTAATATTATGATTTATATTCATACTTTAATGCATGAATTCATCACAGGTGTAGATAGAAATGTGATGTGTGATGACGTGGGATAAGGAAGGATGAGACTCATGTGACTAAGAGAGTCCATGGGACATAAAAACAGAGAATAATTACAAGTTTTCAACGGCTATCAATTATTTAGTTAATTTCAGAGCTGTAATTCCAATATTTTTGTGAAAATGTGAACACCATGTACCTTTCTGCTTTTTTTTTATTTTTCCTGTTAATTTATTTTTATATTTTTAGTCTAGATTTTCAAGGTACATTGATTTCACATTCTTTGTTTCAAATGATGTTATAAAAATATTGTAAAACATTTTTAAAAAGAGTAAGTATGGAGTTTCTTGCCCATTCTTCTTCATACAACCTACCTTAGCGAATGGGTGTAGATTCAATCCCATCCCATCCCATTTCCTTAATTTTAAAAATCGACGTTTAAAAGTGCCTCTTTGATGGCCTAATTGAAATAAATGATTTGACTTTGACTTTGAGCTGAAATTCAGCAAGGATTCAGGAGAAATGGTACTGTGAAATCATAAAGGGGAGAATAAAAGAAAAAAACGTGTTGCGCTGACCTCAAGTAAAATGGCATAAGGGTAGGAAGATGATGTATAGTTGAAACTACGACTATTTTACGATATATTGATAATTCTGTCTGGACGTAATTTAACTGTGCGTAAAATTAACAGATTAGGTTCTCATTAAAAAAAGATTAGATAAGAGAAAAATAATTTCAAATGCTTTTGCCACTTGTAATGCACACAGTAATACGACTACTTTCTTTTCTTGAAGGCGTCTACTTTTTGTTTTTCGTATGTCATTTTGTTAAAATTTACTAATGTGATACAGGTGTTACCTGCAAGGCAAGCCGCACCAGGTGGAGCAAGCCAGGCAAATGATTGAGGACCTCATCTCGAGTGTAAATGTAAGTATACAAATATGTTTATGTAAAAATATATAGGTTGATAACTTAATTTTCTGTAAAAAAAACTTCAAGCAAGCAAATCAATTTAATAATGCCGTCATAAAACCATGCTGTTAGCAGTTAGGATAGGCAACTTAGTGAATTCCATCAAGATATGCATCTGACTACTTTGGATAGGCCTAATATCTGGCTTTAAAATTAGCTTGGAAGTCAAAGTTACTGTAAACATAATAGGAAAGTGGAAGTTGCTGTTTTACAAGCAGTAACCAATCAAAAGGTTCTGGCAGAAGTTTAAGTTCACTACTCACTTTGAAAGGAATGAGCTGTATCCCAACAACCCCAGTTTCAGTGCATATTTGTAGATGCCACAAGTCTTTTGCATGGACTTACTCAGTGGCGGATTTACCCTAAAGGCGCGTTTCCATTATGCAAGTGCTTGCATACATGTATGACGTCAGACATGTGTGCAAGTGATTTGAATTGGAAACACGATTTTGTTCAACTTGCAGCTTGCATACAAGATTTTAGTGGTATACAAGTTAGTTCTAGTTGAGAAAGATTGTTTTTTGGTTCCCAAAGACAATCATGTCTATGATATTCCTCAATAACCATTATTGTTTTCTCCGTATCCCGTTTAGCAGTCATTTTTACAAAGTAATAAAGTCATAAACAAAGTAATACTCTATGCACGACCGCATGCGCTTGCAACATGCGTGCAAATGTGCCGACTTGATTATTGTGCGTACAAGTTTAAACCTAATTGCATACAAGTTGCAACTTGTTTGCAAGTTGTTGTTTCCACTATACAATTTGCATGCAACTTGCAACTTGTATGCAAATCACTTGCATAATGGAAACGCGCCTTAAGGCCCAGTAGACCCAGGCCTAGGGTGGCCAGAATATTAGGGGCGGCAAATCGACATTTTTTTCCCTTAATCCTCAGAAAATATTATAAACTAGCAGCTTTCAATTATCTGAATCAGTCTAAAGTGGGCAATAAAGTAAATTCATTAATAATTAAGTCTATATAATGGTTGCTGAGAAAGGGGCGGCACATGGTAAGGACCCTAGAGCGGCTAGGACTACAAATCCGCCACTAGACATACATTTCTCGCCCACCCACACCACCCACAAGTTGTACGTCGAGGCCATTACGATTCTGGTCTTGGTCAGCAATGTCGGCATATAATTATGGTGATAATGTACAGAGACGTGAGCAGGAAGTGCGGTCGGGGCGCGGACGTGGTGGCTCCGGGCAGAGGAACGGAGAGCGCGGCGGAGGAGACTACAGCCAGTGGCAGGACGCGCAGGAGATACGAGTCACCTTCACTGTGTCCAACGTCAAGTGCGGCCTCATCATCGGCAGAGGTAAGTCACTAACTTGTTAGAAGAAGTTTGGTCATGGGACCAGTACCCTTAGTACGACTTTTCACTCTTTTACTTTACAGCGTCTTTCCAGTATTTAAAGCGTTTCTAGTATGAAAAAATGGAACAGCGCCTCTGGTGTGCGACTGTGCGAAGAAGGAACTAATTTTTTCCTTGGAAATTGTCAAAGTTCCAGTTTACGACTCAAATACTGAAAACTCGTGCTAAGGGTACTGAAGAGAATGCAAATAAAAGAAGGGCAAAGTTAAAAAGCGAACAAGTTCAGCGTAATACTAAGCAAGATAGAGACAGCAACATATTTATTAATTTCAGTTTAGTTCTTAAAAGTGCTATTCCAATTTCACGAGTCGGAGAACCAGTGTGTACACTGTTTCTCCGACTCGTGAAATTGTAATAGCTAGACTGACTTCGACCATATACTGATGGTGACTTTTGTTGCCCTGTCAAATGCTATGAAGATAATTATGGGAGTGTGCTGATTATGGTGATAAAAAGTTCCTGGCGGCCGGCAATATTTCGTAGCACTCGATTAAAAAAAGTCACAATCAGTTCTTGGCCTAATCATACAGTAGTGACCACTAACTGTGGCAAAGATGACGAAGCCACATAAATATCTTTAAATTTTTGCAAGAAAATCATAATTACTTTATCTACTACACATTTCCGTTCACTTTAATGTTACTGCGGAATCGATTTTAGGGTAACACTATTAAAATATACAACTCTGGCCAGGTGGCGAGGTGATTAAACAGATCAACGCAGCATCGGGCGCGCACTGCGAGCTAGACCGACGCGCGCAAGGCTCGGACCGCAACAACCGCACCTTCTACATTCGTGGACACCCGGAGGCCGTGGAACACTGCAAACGGATCATCATGGAGAAAGTTGGCATGGTACGTATTGACTATGTGCGAAGTGGGTGGTGGGGAACGGCAAATCGATCGTAGCGCACGACGTGGCAGAAATGTGAATTAATTCTGGGCTGTCATGTGTCAAGTTGCTTTATTTTCATAACTTTCTTTATAATTTAATACGAAAACTTTAACTTTATCTTTTCCCGTTCGTTCTAAGCTCTTCCACTTCTCTCACATGCTGTGCTAATACTAATTTTTTCCCTTTTTGCTCAGTTTGAGGTTGGAAATGTATTTTATGCTTAACCGATTCAAATCCCGTGCGTATTATAATATCCATATTTTCCACGAGGAAGAAAATCGCTAGGTATAATATACACACTCACTTTTTACACTATTTTTTCAATTTCGTTGAAAAACTAGTCGAAATTTAATATCACAAAGATATCTTATCATCTAGTTGACATGATTTGACAGATGACAAGTCCTGAATAGTTGCGGCCACTAGGGGCGCTGTCATCGCGCACACAACGAATAGGCCGACAGTTTCTTATCATCATCATCATCAGCCTATAATGTTCCCCTTCCCACTGCTGGGACACAGACCTCTCTGTGAGAGGGAGTGGGCCATAATCCACCACGCGGCCCCAGTGCGTGTTGGTAGATGGTCAATTCAAAAATTGAGTTCATGTTATTTTTTTCAAGATACTCTGGATTATTACATTTGCACAATACAGTCTGATGAACGATTTACTTCACCATGTTTTCTGGTCCAAGTGTTGCCAGTACAAAATATGAAATTTCGATGTTTTGTAATTGACACGGTATCCAATACCTCGATGTGCACATGTCCGCAATCAATGATGTATCATAATTGTCCACTGGTGTACTTTATGGCTTATCACAGATCTGTTTTATGTCGTTAAAATTATCTCAAATTAAATTGAATGTTACCAAGGTTACCTAAGACATACTAATTACCCTAAATGAAGTGAGATAAGTTGAGGAGAAAGAATGATCGGGTCATTACACTTTCTAACTTACGTTTTCTCATCCCTTTAGCCAGTCAACTTCATAAACGAGGGCAGCGGCGGTAATGGCGGCAATGGCAACGGGAACGGTAACGGAGGGAACGGTGGGGAGTACTACGGAGGGGGGGGCGCGGGGGGCGGGGGCCCCCCCGCCTGGGGGTACAACCCTCACTGGCACCAGCCACAGCAGCAACAAGGACCTCAGGTAAATACCACCTTGTCCACCTCTATTGTATTTTTCGTTTACGTCCGTAAATAAGACTAAATATTCACTTTATTATGTACACTGGCACTTTCAATTTAAATAAGCAAAAATATCATCGTTCTTAACACTAAAAAAAACCGGCCAAGTGCGTGTCAGGCCACGCACAGTGTAGGGTTCCGTAGTTGCCCATCAAAATACTTAAGCGAACTAACTAAACTGATTCGCTGTTTTTAATTTTAAAAAGAAGAATTTTCAAAATTGGTCCAGGCGTCCTTGAGAAATCGGGGAAAATACATTAAAAAAAAGATTACGACGAATTGAGAACCTCCTCCTTTTTTTGAATTTAGTTAAAAATAGTTGACAATAAAAACCTACCTATCCCCAAAACATACCCACCTATTATAGCTGTAAAAATAAAGTTGACAAACTTACATTTGCAGTTGAAGAGCATGTTCTCCGATACATTTTGTTTAGGAAAATATGTTATCCAAGTACGTTTTATTAGTTGGTCGACTATTACTCGTAAACTTGTAAAGCCTACTTAGTCATGATAATTTAACTTAGTTATATATACTACTATTCTGAATTTTTTCACACCCTCAAACATAACCGTTTAGCTGGTAGAGGAGGGGGACACTCGAGTCGAGCAAAAATTAGCACTTTAAAGCTTAACATTTCACAAACGAATCTTTTTATCAAAAAAATGTTAATAGAAACTATCAATATTTTTTAAAGACCTATTTAATAATACCCCACACTAAGGGGTACGCGAGAAATAAAAAAAACATCCCCACTTTACGTGTACAGGAGGTACCCTAAAAAAAAATATTTTACGAGATTTTATTTTACCACTTTTTCGGCGCAACAAATCCGTATATTTACACCAAATTACAGCTTTCTAGTACTGGGCGTCTCTGAGCTAAGCTGCGGACAGACGGACGGACGGACGGACATGGCGAAACTATAAGGGTTCCTTGTTGACTACGGAACCCTAAAAATGGTCTTTTCAAGTCCACCTCAGCATGATTTCGAAGAGGGAAAAACAACTGCTGGTAGTGTTATGTGCCAGAAAATATATTTGGCCCAAATGTATCTATGCGAATTCTGCTGATACAAATACCAATGTCTGACTAAATAGTATTCCCTCTGTTCCCGCTTATGTATAATGTATATCAACAGTACATAAAAAAATTATATCATGTCAAAAAAAAAAATACATCAAATATGACTCGAACACACTATAAAAAATTCTATTCTCTTTCTGTCCATGCACTGTTTGTAAATCATAGTTCGTTTCTTTGTCGCGTAGCAACAGGTGCAGATCAACCCAGCGACCGGACAACCAGACTACTCTCAACAATGGATCGACTACTATCGCTCACTGGGACTGATGCGCGAGGCTGAGGCCATTGAAGCACAGGCCAAGGTGCAGCAGGTGCAGGGCATGGATGGTAAGGATCTCTTTTGTTTTAACTACGATTTTCAACTAACCAACGCACAGTGTTTTATGAAGACTATTTTTCTAACATTGCGTTTTTGTGTATAAATCTGATAGTTTCAAGTTATTTAAATGCATTATGTTGTATCCCTATTTCACTAGCATGTTTACGTTTATGCTGCATATTTTAGAGTACAAATAAACTTAGGAACTTCCATAGATCCAGACTTATATGTACGAGGTTTTTAGTTTTTCTCGGTAATTTCTTTGTATTTGGAAAACAGTTTCGTTCTGTTCTGTTTTACAACAGTTTGCAGTATCGCTGAAAATTTAGTTGAGAACATTATTTTGATGATCATAAACTAAAATATTTATAATTTGGCTGGTTGTTGCCGCTATGTGGACTAACCTACTTAAGTACAAGTACATAATGAGTTGTGTGCCGCAGCAGGTGCGGGCGCGTCCGGCGGCGCCGCCACCCCCCCCGCGGCCCCCGCGCCCGCGCCCGCCGCCCCGCCCGGCGCCTCCCAGCCCGACTACAGCGCGCAGTGGGCCGAGTACTACCGCAGCATCGGGAAGCTCAAGGAGGCCGAAGCCATCGAAGCGCAGATCAAACTCAAGGTTACTTTTACCCATAAATATATTATACAGCGTTTCATCATAGAAGATTTTTGTGTAATAACCAGAGGTCGGAATAGGTAGAGCTGTTTTATGTACTTGTCATGGGTTAGAATAGTATGGATGTAACCCGAGTCCCGGGATTTGGAGTAAGACAACAAGTTACTGTTGGTAAAGAATTGGATTTTAGTGTTGAAGAAAGGGACAAACACTGATGCGTCACTCTAGTGACAAAAACAAATAGAAGTTCACAAAAATAATGAAATTAAAAAAAAACTCGTAGTATCCCGTGGTATATCCATAATATTTTAACATCAATGTTTGCGGTCAATGAACCCTAAATAGCTCTACCTATTCCGATCTATGGTAATGACTTGTCGTTTTATCATGTGAGTCGTGTTGTACAGACGTCGGGTGGCAACGGAGGCGGCAGCAGCACCCCGGGCGCAGCGGGCGGGGCGGGCGGGGCGGGGGGGCCGGGCGGCGCGGGCGCGGCGGGCGGCCAGTACCCGCAGTACGGGGTGTACGCGCCGCAGGTGTACCCCGGCTACCAGCCCTACCCGTACCCGGGCCAGCCCAGCGCCGAGCACCACCAGCAATAGGCCGTAAGTACCGCACACACGCACACACACCTACACTTACTGTGCTTAGTACGATGACACATCGACGGAAAATACGCGACGGAAAGTTCGGTCGTTTTTACTTACACTAGGGCACGGGAATGCCGTTCATTATCGCGTTAATCGACGTTTCTACGAATAAAGACCACTGTCGCAAATATCAACGGGAAATACCAAAAGTGGCACTAGCTATTAGACCTACAATTACCAAAATTATAAAACCATTGACAGGTTGACAAACTTAAAGTTTGAATTATGTCGATTAACTGCGACCCGCAACGTCAGTTAAGGCCGCAAAAGCCTGAGGGACAATGTGCAACAATTTGCCTAAAAAAAAAAAACATATTTCTATTGCGTAATTTCTGGTGGTGTGTCGCTTCAAATACATTAAGTTGCCAGCAGTATAGCACCGTGTACTACTCTTTGGTGTTTAATTTGGTTTTATATTTAAGTGGGCTTAGGATGACTTGTTATGATACTACATGATACGTGATTATGTTCATATTTGCCTGTTTGTATTATTATTATTTTTGGTTTATTCTATGACATGTCGAATGCTCTCAAATGCTTTGATTTTATTTTAAATGATCCGATTTTAGTTTTTGTAGAATAAAAATATCTCTTGTTAAGACATTTAAGTGTTAATTGTTTATTAAAAAAAAGAAGATTTCTAATAATATGTACTGAAAATGCCGTAAATAATACCACATCAAGAAATTTTAACATAACTATTTTAATGAAATAAAACGCAAAGACCTTCAATATTTATGATGAAAATAAAGTAATGACAATTATTACAAAAAATATGTACTATGTATTCATTTTATGTATCTTATTATTGTTGAATCAATTGGTGTATTCACCAATTGACTATAGACAATTGAAACAATATTGTTTAATTTATTTGTTCCAATTGTCACTATGACCCTGAAATGTATGATATTATTATTGACGTGTTATTTTAATTTGAACAGTATTACATCAGCATGTTATGATTTATTTTGTGTACTTTTATCATAGGTGATTGGTTTATTTTTACATGGCAAATTAATCTTTATTTTACAGGCATTTTCCGTTATATATCACAAACATATTGACGAGATGCATGTCTTAATTTATGGTATATTCTATTTCAGTTTGCATGTCATACAAACAAAGTTATAATATGCTATATTGACGTGTCTAGTAGTTATCTGTGAGATGTGTTGAACACCGACTATTTAGTGTGTGTAGTGTTGCAGATGTAGGCCAGTTCCGGGGTTGCCTGCTCGTGAGCGCAAAATCGACAATTTGTTACGTAGCAAGTGTTGCCATGTTCGTTTGTTTGTGTGATTGCAGAGCGCCGACGGAGGGCCAGGAGACCTGCAGCCGCCTGACTCCCCCGTTGTACATTCTAACGAAATAGTTTATAACTTGGAAAATGAACGCATCATACAACTTCTGCAACGCCTAGCTGCTGATAACCCACAATAAATAACTTGCAGTTAGCGCCGGCTCCAGATGTGAGTCGATCTCTGTCGACACATACAGCTCGCGGCGCACATGTCCCAACTGTATGATCTGATTATTATTTTAAAGCTTTTATTAATTGTTATCATTGATTTAAATGCTAATACCTGAATAGACCACTCGGCACCTCTGGACGCATCAACTCACATCTCGAGTCGTCCTGATCAGACAGTACATAGGCACATATTATCACAAATTTATTTCTTGTGGGTAACTAACACTGGAACATTGTCAACAAACGTATATGATGAGATTATTTTTTATGAACACTATATTATTTAAACATACGAACGGCTGTGTGGTTTATACTTTGAACTGTGTTATATCATGTTCTTTTTTTCTGAAATGTTATGATTGTTTATGTGCCAATATTGATCATTTGACATGCCAGTCTGTCCAGGTATAAGTTAGAAAGCCACACTGCCTTAAAAGATGTAACAGAATGATCCGACCTACCACGGAGCTATAGAGAGAATGAACAAAAGCGGACACCACGCCGCGAGGAGCCGAGGTAAATGCACTGTGCTGAGTGATTAGTTGACACACATACGTCTTATCAATACATGTGTAATACCACGTGAATTTGGAGATCATCAATTTATTTTTCCGCAAAATCAGTAAGAAATCATGAGAATAGAACTCCCAATTCATGTAATGAACTATGTTTAGTATAAGTTAGGTTGTAATGTTGGGCGCCACATCTCTCTGATCAGCTCTTAGGTTGTACTGCTGGTATCAGTGATGTTATATAGCCTCGGTTTAATTAGGTGTTAGTCTTTATGAGAAATAAATGAGATAAAGGTAATGTAATACTATCTACATTCCTATCGTCACTGTTCACTTATGGTTCGACGCGGCTCCCGCTCGCCACGGCACCGAGGGCGCAGGCTCCCTCAGACTTGTATTAATTTTTAAGCATATAAAGTGTATATTGATTCACTAGTGTGTTCATTTTATTTATAATCATGGTTTCTGTCCACAGTCCCTGGAGGTAAGTGACCCTAACTCTAACAATATACATCGTTGTGCTTTTTACTCTCACAATATTCTGAGGTTTTATGTGTAGGGTGACATTATTTTATTTGGTGAATTTTATGGCTTCTGATATACTTTTTGAGGCGACGATTACACGTAAAGTATTTACTGTGATCCATCAGTAAATAATGACGTATTGTGGTATTTAATTAACGTGTAACCAATGTATTGATGTATGTCATTATTTATTCATGGATTTCTAGATTTCTTGATTCTGTATTGATGATCCGTCGGATATTGATAAATATTGATCGTGTAGCCTCGCGTCAATATTTATCACGTCAGTACGCGTTACGCTAGCAATGGAGGAGGACGACTTTTTGAATCTTGTGGCGGCGACGGAAGCACCGTCGTTGCCGCCGCCCCGCACCCTCTCGAAACTTACTAAAGATCAGGAAGTTTTAAAAGAATTTATCCTAAATTTAGAAGTATTGCCAGAGATATGGGATAGTTCTTCAAAAGATTACAAAAATTTAATAAAAAAAGGAGAAGCACTACAAAAATTACTGGAAATTTACAAAAAAATGAAAAGTAATGCCACGATTGATGATGTCAAGAAAAAAATTAACATTTTACGCTCAAATTACCGGAAGGAAATCAAAAAAATACTAACCTCAAAACGCTCAGGAGCCAGTAGCGATGATGTTTATAAGCCAAAGTCATGGGTTTTCCATCTATTACACTTTATAAACAAGACAGAACAGCCAATTACCCAGCAAGCAAAACGCTAATTTTTCTCTCGGGGTAATAGATTTTCTCATCACGGTATCTTGTTTGGTTAAAAAAGGTGTTACTATTGTCAGAAGTTCTTCAAAGCAGGGTTCAGGCATTCGAAAATAATTCTCGTAATCATCCATTTCACCATGTAATTTAATTTCTGCCATTAAATTCAAATGTGTGTACCTTTCCCTTTGTTGTAACCAATTCTTTGCCCATCGCCTTCGCTTGACCTTTTTATTTAAACTAAGTGCTAAAATAATAGCCACACAACCTTTAATTTTCAGCTCTGTTGCCATTTTAGACGTTTAAACAGCAGGAGACCGAACACAATACAGACGTAATAAATATTGAACGTGTAGGCTGGTGTATTAATCCATCAGTAACAACTGAAATCCATCAATAAATACTATACTGACGGATCACAGTAAATACTTTACGTGTAACTGTCGCCTGAGAGGGTGTTTTGTATTTATGGTAGGATCCCTGATTTATTATTTTTACTGTCCATGATATTTGGCGTGCGGTGAAAAATTGGATACGTTTGTTATTTTCAATTTATGTTGAAGCTAATTGTATTTACAACATTTATGCTGCAAGTCGTTTCAATATAGTAGAACTGGGCTTACTGAATTTTTGCCGCACGTCAAAAATCGTGCTTTGATCTTCAGTCGTGTATTTGAGTTATCAATTTATCATGTTATTTTATTAGGTGTAGTTCTTACGTTGACATCTCGTAGATACTTATCTCATGGTTCACTGTTATATCGTATTCGTTTTATGATGTTTGCATATTTTAAATGTGCTTTTCACAGAATCGCATATCCAGAGATATGACAGCACTTTTCTTGCCAATACTGACGAGCATACTTCACCACAAAGGCGGGACATCTTTGAAATGCTAACCAATATTTTTAAACATTAACAATGTTTTTGCGTTACATAATATTGTAACATTTCCATGTGTCTCTATATGCCCTTTATCTTATACTTGTATTTTTTACATTGCTGTGTACTTGCTATGTTGATTTTGATTATTATCTTGTGTGTATGCTGTATTTGCATCTCATCATGTGATTGCCTCACTACCCTCATTGTTGTCGATCTGTTAAAGGTGGGAGAAGTACTGCCACTCGTTAATATCATTGAAACTGACACAAAAATGATACAAATAATGTTGGAATATGGCGGAACGAGCACGAATGCTGAGATAAAGGTGGTATTACTGAGATTGTCTTGGTAAGTTTTACTCTAGATGAAAGGATGAAATTAACTCGTGATTATCTGGTTACTCTCAAACGTCATGCCAAGCAAAGAGTAGACGAAAATGTTGAAATTAATACATAGCAGATCCATGAGGAAAATGCCCATGGTCTATGTAATAGTATAACGTACTGAGGGTAACCCACTTTGAAAACTGCATTAGTATTTTGATTCGTATTTTAGTGTCCTAATAACAAATATAAATAATAAATTGTCGTTGATACATTTCTAGGGTTTTTCCTAATCTGGCAAATGCGATTTCTAAGGAAAGTACAAAGCAATAATAACTAGGGTCACTTTCGGCTGCAAAAAAAAATCTGTCAAAATTTTCTACCTGGGCTGAAGAATTTCGTTCTACATAAACATTTGAACACAGTGTATTCATACATGCAATTATGTGTATTAGGGCTGATTTTTTAATAGTCAGATAACTTATAACTGAGGAATAAAAATAGCGGTTTGACATATTTTCTTTTTTAATAAGCTGTCAAATCGCCATTTTTATTCCTCAGATAAAAGTTATCCGACTATTGAAAAATCAGCCCTAAATTGATCAAACTTTACACACAAGATAGTTATGCGCGCTTTTTGGGGTTTTTCAACTGAAGTTTCCAGTTTATTTTGATATTCGAAACAAAGAAAAAATAAAGAATATTTACTCTGAACACTACACTTTAGACCTCATTGAAATGTTTGAATCAATAGCTATTGAGACCTCAAAAACCGGGCATTCAGTGTGCAGTTGAAAGATTTTATAAGATTCGTTTGAACGCACTTATCAATGCGACTACATTTAGCCATGTTATAAAAATAACCCATCCAAAGAATATTATCTTATTGATTAGAAACAGTAGTTTTATTGGTTGAAATGATGAATTGCGTTCACCGATTTACGTTTTGGACAAATCGTGTCTAGTCATACTCGATGAATTTTTAATTTTGTTTTAGTTGTATCTATGTTCAACCATTTCATTTTGCATTTTAGTTTCGTAGATATCAAAAACAATAGTCATTCAAAATTATTTTTAATTTCATGTTACATCATTACATATTTTTGAATTTGATTACGTTATATTGGTTTTCACAGCGGCGAGTTAGGGGCGATACAATAAATTATATAAAACTAAGTTTTGTTTTATTTCACAATAGGTTTTGAGAGAACATAGTTATGCATAAGTGATTACCTGCCTTGCATTTACTAGAATACTGATTATACCTAGATTTATTTTGTACTTTTATCACTGTTAAGTTAAAGCTCTAGGATACACATACACATTTTTTTTTTTAGTTACCAAAACACATAATTACCTAAGGAATAGTACCTTTCACAATTTGACTAGTTAAGTTTCAAGTAGAAACCTCTCTTTAAAAGTTCTACTTAGATAGTTCCAACTCTACGTCTTCTCTACGTACAATGCCTCCTATAAGCAGCTATGACCGTATCCTAAATAGCTCATTTAATTTTTAATAAAAATATTCAGGGCTAAAATCTTTTGAAGATGGCAGTGTAAGTAAGTATTAAAATTTCTTCATCAAGCCATCAGTATCTCTGACGCTGATTGCTGTCTGTCTCATCCCCCGAAGTGCGCGAATTGAGGGATGCCGTTGATGCACTCGACGTTCTGATGAGTTGTGATAGACGGGATAGCGACGCTGTGGCCCAGGGCTGGAGTGGACTACCTGGCTCGATGACTGGCGATGGAGATACCCTGCGAAGAAATAGGCGTTTTGACAACATCCGGGAAGTTTAATCTCCGTTTTCACCAAGGCTTGTCGGTCGGACGCAGCTCTTAGTATCTAATTATTATTTACACTTCAAGTTTCTATAGTTAGTTTAGTTCCAAATCTATCAATAGTGTTGTTTTTAAGGGTGCGTCCACATCTGACAGTCCCTCCCGTCCTGCCCGTGTCCGTTTCGACCGCGCGGCCATGACGTTTTTTTTAAATAAAAACCATCCCAAGTTTTTGTAAAAAAATGTAAAAGTCGATTCCCAAAAACCATAAATTTGTCAAAGCAATGGTTAAAAAGTTATAAGGGTTTGAACGTGGCCGCGCCATCGAAACTTTCCGAACCGCGCGGCCATGGAGATCTTTAAAGGCTCCAGTACACGTTGGCCGAGCGCGTTTGGCGAGTGTATTCGGCAAATGTGTAGTAGGCTGTTTTGTGTGTATTTGTCGTTTGCGGCCAACATTCGCCGACGATCCGATTAGTGTCGGTTTTTCGTGCACAAATCAAAGAAATTTGGCACAAGCAGCAAACAGCGATCACACGTTGGCCGAGTGTTTATTTCAAAGGTTTAGGTATGCGTCGGAGTAGACAGTAGTGTAGCGCTTAATTGGATATTTGACAGTATCAACAAATCTAATTAGTCCGTCATTTAGTCTTTTTTTTGCATTGCCCTACACTAGGAATTTCTCCTGTATCGTGGGTGCATTTACAAACATGAAACTCACATACTCAAACACCCAGAGTCGGAACAACTACTTGCAGATCATGCAAATATTTGTTCCATGCGGGAATCGAACCCAAAATACGCTGTAGCCTGTGCAGCGGTCGATCGCTCAGCCACTGCGCCAACAAATTGTTTCACGGTCATGATGGTGTCATAGAGTAACGTAACGTAACCACAATGAATACATTAAAAACCCCAAAAATGAGCAACCACAGAGAACTTTTACTAACGTCCGTCCTTGTCTAGCGACCAACGCAGAATGAAAGACGCCAACGTGTGAACAGTACCACGAAAATCTGCCGAGCGCATTCGCCGAGCGCGCTCGGCCAACGTGTACTGGAGCCTTAAAACTAAGAGTCGCAGAGACCTGAAATTTTGGGAAATAGTAGATTGAATTTGTAAACCAAATGTAAAAATATAGAAAAAAATCCTGTGTTTGTATTTTAGGAGTTGTAAGGATAAAACCTCATGGCCGCGCCATTGAAACGGTGTCAAAAACATTATAGCCGATATCTCACTGAAAAAGAATCTCAGACGTCTGAAATTTTTTGTAAAACACAGATTTGAATTTGTCGAAACTAGTAAAAATACAACAAAAAATCCTAGGTTTATATTTCAGGAGCTGTAAGACTAAAACGCCATGGCCGCGCCATCGAAACGTTGAAAATTTCGTTTTTCGCCAATATCTCGCTGAAAAAGCATCGCAGAGGTCTGAAGTTTTTTGTAAAACACAGATTTGAATTTGTCAAAACTAGTAAAAATACAACAAAAAATCCTAGGTTTATATTTGAGGAGCTGTTGAAGAAAATCTTCAATGCGTCTTGAATATGTCGATTAGGGTGACCACGGATTATTATTTACAGAGAAATTTCCACCTTTTTTTATAAGAAATGATATCCCAAGGATTCGTCGAACAATGAGGAGCAATAATATGGCTATATCTTTAAAAATCACATAATTTAGAGATTGTTCTATGTTGAGTGCTCCATTTAAAGACGCCCCGTCTTTAAATGGAGCTTATTCTCACTATAGTTTTTAAAATTCTCCTGTTGTTTAATATCTTAATAGCAGGGACCGAAAACCTGTATAAATTACGGTACCGGTATTGAAGAATTTTGGTTATTTTTCAGACTTAGGTAACCGCTATCTGGGTAACCAGACCGAAGAAAAATGTAACCTCTATTCAGGTTACCGTTTTAATACCGGTTAACTAAAGATAACGACTCTTTGTCACACACACATGCGATGCGCGCCCTGTGACTATTGCCGACGGCACGTGTGAAGTGTACAAGATAGGGGTAATTTTTATTTCGGTAACCGGTATTTATACTGGTTATGTATTCACTTTTAATAATAAAGGTAATCTTTAAAATTACCTGTAAAAGAAAAAAAGGTTGTTACCGAAAAAATACCCGTATTGATCATACCGGTTTCGGTCCCTGCTTAATAGTCATCGATTAAACCATTTATGTTAAATTATGTATCGTCTTACACCGACCTGAAACCGACCTGATTTTTTTATTTAATAATTACTTTTTTTTAAAACATATATGTACCAACAATCGAACAATCACTAATTTATGTGATTTTTAAAAATTTTGTTCAACGAATCCTTGGGATATCATTTTTTATAAAAAAGGTGGAAAGGAGATGGTCCAAAAATGTATGGAGCCTGGGCCCACTATGTACACCATATGTAAAAATAGCTTCTTATTACATAAACCGTTTTTAATTGTTAATTTTCCTTAATTTCACTTCGTTTAATTGTGCTTTTAAATTAACTTTGTCAAGGTTAACAACACTCAACAAAAAAATCAAACATGGTGGATCTGACAGTAGTATGTTTATTTTGACAATGACACTTGATTGACGTGTACATACCGTGATAAAAACTGGTTTACAGATCGAAAAAAAGATTTTTTTATCTCAAAAATCTTAGGTTTCGATAAAAATAATAGTACCTACAGGATATTTTACTCGATTCCGGCAGAACTTATGTCTTTTATATCTCTATGCAATAAGAAACGAAACGCAGGCGTGGACGTTATGTTTATCAAGTCTTGCTGCTTCATTCTTCAGTGCCTATTCAAAATTCTCTTAACCACGATAATCCATTGGAGAGCAGTGACATGTGCAATTGTGCAGTACCTAACAACTCCAAGTTATTGGTATAGTAGCTGGTAGAGAGAGAGCGGCAGCACATCTTGCATCACCTATCTTTTATTTCAGGGACAAGACAAGGGTCAAACGAAACGAAGGCTTGGACGTTATTTGTTTTTCAACACTGCCTTGCTGCTTCATTCTATAATGCCTATTCAGTATACTTTGGACGTATGTATCATTCTTAGGAAAGCAGTGACATTGCAGTATCTGATAACTAAAAGTTATTGTTAAATGTTAACTATTTCTATTACATAGTACCAGCTGGGAAGACCAAACTATTTTAATCCAATGAGGAAGGTGCAGTAGTATAATAGGGGGTGTGGTAATGTTGGAAACATTATAAGCTGATAGACCCCCTTTCTGCGAGGGAATGCACACCATGTCAAACCATGCACTATTTTGAAACAAGTTATACATAATAACTATTATTAGTGATGTTAAAAGGATGTCAAATCAGCCATGAAAAATATTTTAATAAAACAATTTGTTGAGACTTATCATTCATTTATTTTTTACATCATCCCTTGTATGTTCTCACGGTACCGAGCCCAACTGTAATACCACACAATCATCTTAATGTGAGCACAGCAATGGGGATGGCAACTCAAAGCTAATCGTAGATGGCGCTGCGATAGTTGGTCCCCACGTCTACCTTGTACAAAAAAACAAACAAGATTATTTGTTATAAAAATTGAGTATAAATACAAAACAAATATGGAAAATTATTCGTCCATGCAAGTACTATATACTAAAAGAAGAATTAAGACGCCGCGGCGCATCTACAAGAGAAAAAAAGTGATTTAATTGAGTGGTTATACATTTGATTTTACCGTAATAAATCCACAATTACTTGTAGTTGAGGTTTCAATTTTTGAGTTTAGGTATGTTTTACCTGTCCTCTCCTTTATCAAGAATATAATGCTGCTTTTGACTTTCTATTTTGATAAAATATCATAATGTTTTAAGTCAGTAATTTTAACCTTTTTTTCTATTTAGATTCGAGAAATATCACAATATATTTAATTTCTTAACACCACAACTATTACAAAACTCGTTCCAGGTGATAATTCTTCGATTTTCGAGCGATGCAATACTGGTACATAACCTCCAAAAGAAAAGTAGATATTATTTTGAAAAGTGTATTCCATCATTTTTACAGCTTATTACACAACATCTAGTCATTTTACATCAATAAATGTTTTTTTTTTCTGAAAATTCCTTTGATTTTACAGTTCTTTGGGGACCAAACTGTCATTTTCACTTTGACACTTGCCTTCCCCATTCATTGTCCATCATCCTTTTTGCTATGTGCTGCTGTTTTCATCTTTCTCCATGCTGCCACCCAACAAGCATAGCAAACCAGTCCTCTTGGTGGAATCTAAATAAAACAAAAGAATATGATATATACTCATAAATATTGGCTATTCACATAATTATTTCATTCCAAAAGTTGGTACCTAATTAAGTTGCTAATATTACCTCTTTTTATATAATATTGTTTCTGCTATTACGGTCTATTCAGGTCCTTTATTGATGGAGGGGCTGTGTGTTTGGACACAAGCCCGTTGGCACTACACATGCATTCATAATTTTATAATGTAACTGGAGCTGGCATGAGTCGTTGTTGTTGTATTGTACTCTGAATGCACCCAAGAAGCAAAATATAGCAAGTAACCCTCGGGTATCTAAAACAAAAAAAAAGGTTTATTTGGATATCAATCATAAATAATATTAATCAAGATTGGTTATTTTTATATCACCTTTACAGATCTGTCCAAGAAAATGTTATAAGTGTGAAATGTGTGTAGATATGAATCTATTACACACATTTCAAAACATTGACTGTGTTAGTTCTTTTCCTTTCCGCAACAATGTTGTCTTGGATCATAATAAAAAGAAACTTCTGCATTTGTGCTAGCTCTGTATGAATAAAAAAAAAGTGCTTACCTGTCTTGGAACTACAAATTGTTTCAATAATAACAATCATTGCCCTTCCGCTCCTTTGAAATAGAGTGAGTGCGCCTCACAAAACAATGATGTCCTACGCCCAACAGACACAAACATTGCTATCATGGCGATCCTGGTCTGGTATCAGTTCATGATCTCCTTGTGCACGAACATTTTAGTTTAGTGTTAGTTATTTAACATTTTGATGCCAAAGCATTGTGGGCACATTATTTAATTTACATAAACCTAAAACAAACAAAAAATGGTTAAGTATGTAGTGTTAGACGACCCACTGACCTGTTTATCGATACAATACGAATACAGGGGAAGAAAACATAACACAGAAAATATATTTGAACAAAAACAAGGTTATGAGACATACCTGAAACTGAACTTGCTGTTGTAAAATAACACACGACGAAATCCGAATCACAGGCGTATTAAAGCCGTGGTCAATAGAAAAGCAATCAATCAACGTCCATAATAGTATACTGAGTTGTGCAAAATAAATACAATCATTACAAACTCCAAAAAATATGAATTATAACTCAAGAAAATCTTTAAATTCTTCAAACGTCACTGCATAGAACTGTCAAAATTGTCAAACGTCATGATAGTAAACGTCAAATAGTACTGTCATGGCCGCCCTAAAATAGGGTTATCGTGCTAAAAAACGTTCATAATTATTATTTTTTAACAGCTAAACCCGTCTTCAAATGATTTTTTCAGTATTTTTATGAAGTTCCCCTATTTTTTTCGTATTTATTGATATGGTGTACATAGAGTGGGCCCAGAATGAAACATCTCCTTTCTCTGTAAATAATAATCCGTGGTCACCCTAATCGACATATTCAAGACGCATTGAAGATTTTCTTCAACAGCTCCTCAAATATAAACCTAGGATTTTTTGTTGTATTTTTACTAGTTTTGACAAATTCAAATCTGTGTTTTACAAAAAACTTCAGACCTCTGCGATGCTTTTTCAGCGAGATATTGGCGAAAAACTAAATTTTCAACGTTTCGATGGCGCGGCCATGGCGTTTTAGTCTTACAGCTCCTGAAATATAAACCTAGGATTTTTTGTTGTATTTTTACTAGTTTCGACAAATTCAAATCTGTGTTTTACAAAAAATTTCAGACGTCTGAGATTCTTTTTCAGTGAGATATCGGCTATAATGTTTTTGACACCGTTTCAATGGCGCGGCCATGAGGTTTTATCCTTACAACTCCTAAAATACAAACACAGGATTTTTTTCTATATTTTTACATTTGGTTTACAAATTCAATCTACTATTTCCCAAAATTTCAGGTCTCTGCGACTCTTAGTTTTAAAGATCTCCATGGCCGCGCGGTTCGGAAAGTTTCGATGGCGCGGCCACGTTCAAACCCTTATAACTTTTTAACCATTGCTTTGACAAATTTATGGTTTTTGGGAATCGACTTTTACATTTTTTTACAAAAACTTGGGATGGTTTTTATTTAAAAAAAACGTCATGGCCGCGCGGTCGAAACGGATACGTCCTGCCCTGGGGGAGAGGACTCATACGACCACGTAGGGTGCGTCCACATCTAGCGAATGCGCCTCAAATGCGCAGCTCGCGCGCCGTTTACAAGCTGCACGCGCGCATATCGCGCGCCCCTTTTGGCGCACTAAACCATTGCCGTGAATGCGCGCGCCGCTCGCAAACGGCGCGCGAGCTGCGCATTCGCCAGATGTGTACGCACCCTACGTGGTCGTATGAGTCCTCTCCCCCAGGGCAGGACGGGAGGGACTGTCAGACTTGTACAGACTAAAATACATGGTGTCCTTCAATAGCCCTTCACGTTCCGGGACCATGGTTACCTGATAAGACAGTCCCGCGACCCCAGCAGGCTTTGGACCTCTAAGGTACAGTCATGTTGCTGAAGCTCGACTTTTTTTACCGGCTCAAAATCCGTTTTTTTTCAAAAGCTCTTTTTAATCGTTGTAAAATCATCCAATGAGTCCTCCCGCCCAGGGTGGGACGAGAGGGACTGGGACTGTCAGACTTGTACTGACTAATATCATGTGCGTGTGACCCTTGTGTGTCCACTGTGATCCTTCAATAGCCCTTAACGCCAGGGCCACGGTTATTAAGACAGTCCCGCGACCCCGGTAGGCTTTGGGCCCTCTTGGGGGCCCCGTCAGATTGCTGACAGCTCTTTGAGGCGCGCGTGGAACACAACGCGCCATCGACCCGGGCATGATCCATGATCGGACGGTGAGTCACCCATAACTCGCCGCTCGCATGCCCTCAATAGCCCATGTGGGTCACGGTTACCTGTTTAGGATTCGCGTTCAATTTGCCTCTGCGGTTACCTTCACGAAAATGTACCTTTTAAAAGCCGGGTACAGACTGGTGTAATGTAACACGAATTTTATTCTACATGTGAACGGCACTAGGAGCGTTACATGCAATGCTCGTAGTGCCGTCCCACCTATAGAATTCGTGTTACATTACACGTTACACCAATCTGCAGGGCTTTTGGCTAACTTGAAAGTCACTGACCAGCGGCTGTCCACTGAACTTGGATTTGGATGGCTTGATACCTGTTATGAGGCTAAGTTGAGGAGTGGAGTGCCTCGAGAGCGTTAGAATAGTTGATTTTAGGGAACATTTACATTTATCAGTTTCATTGCAAAAGCCAGTACGAAAACCTTTTGACAGCTATTTGATAATCACCACACAGACACCGAGATACACAATAGCCCCGCTGGACCCGGCATTCAGTATTACTTTTATGAAATGGAATTATTGAGAAACCAATTACATAGGGAGGAGCTCTTCGGGGGAGATTGGTCAAAGCACCTAGGTTCATTCGAATGATAACTTACCTATTTCGTCTGGGCCGGGCCGTTTTCGGTCTGCGAGTCTTCACGTGTTTGTTCGTTGCCTGAACTGGCGCAGCGCTTTCAGCATCAGCTCCACTGCCTGCCCCTGAAATAGACACATGTCCGTCGTCAAAAAAAAACTAGTTAAAAGTAGCGAAATTGTATTTTTTTGTTACTGAAATTAATGTACATAATTAAACAATTTGTAGAGTAGGTAATTTTATTCATCCGATATTCTAGAGGATATGGCCGATTTTCTTTTTGTGTGGATAAGAAGTTAAGCAAGCTCAGTCCACCCTCTAAGTCTATGGGTGAAACGATGCTTGCTCGCTCGCCCCTCGTTAGTTAGGCTCCTCAACCAACGACGATATATTACTAGACTCCTAATAACAGGCGACCGATGTCTGTCAACACATTAGTCAAAAAAAAGTCTTATATCCGTCTCATTTCGACCACTCTCCTGTGAGTCGTAAACAGGTCAGGTAATCTTCAAGTAAAATATCTCAACCTTAAAGTCTATGGTTCACGTATTTCATCTGACACTTCCCTAACCCCCCGCGTACCCCTGCCTTCCGTTTTCTGTCAGCCATCTTTGTTAAGAGTGTTACCAGCTTACAATCTAAAATAGGCAATTAGAAATTATTGACCAAGGACATCCAGTTTTATCAAAGAATATTACAATTATCTATTTTATTTCATATTATCGTCTTTATTAGAAGGTTTTCCAAGTAATAGGGTTGATTTTAGGAGTTTTGACCTAAGTTTTAGGGATAAAAATTTCTGAGAGTTGGTATCACTGTTTGTAAATCTGTCAAACAATTTAACAAAGTTTTCTGAATTAGTGTTTAATTTATCTAATTTCGTAAATAATCCTCCATATCTGAAGCTGTAAACATGTGCAACATGTACAACAAGTGCAGTGGGGTGTTGGAAGACGAAAGGATGTCAGTTTTCAAACGCTTCCAAGAAAAAAACGAAGAGAAGATGCCGCATCATACTTATGAAAAACAAGTTTTAGCCACATTGATCCGGGAAATGTTTTGGAGTCATCAAAAAAGAAGCAAACAAAAACTTAGAACATCGACCTAAACGGATTTCTAATATTAGAGGTATTAAAAATCATATTAAATATAAGTACTTGTTGGAATTCATTGGATGCTGTTTCTGAGCGCGTGTTTAATTCTTAAAATGTTATTAATAAAATATTAAAAGGTACAGACGTGTTCCCACTAGAGAATAAACAGTTAAAAGTTTTTAATAATTTTAAAATAAAAATAAATGAAACTAATTAGATTTTTATTATTCCTTATATCCTTTTATGACTTATTACAGCATATTTCTTCATATAATTGCAATGTGATTGCAATTATATGAAGAAATATGCTAACATTAAACTAAAATTTTAAATTCCTAGCAAGAAATACTTTCTAGGCTGAATCGTATATGTCTTTGCCTATAATTATGCGTCGGACAGAGAGACAGATTAAAAAAAAAAAGCTGTCATTCATGATAAGTGAACCTTCGGGCATGTCAAATTTGCTATAAGAGAGTGCCCTGTCTGAACCTATCTAGTCTGTGGTCGTAAACATACGTTGAGACAGAACAGACCTTGAGTTAGACAATCACAATCACAACGCAGTACCCCGTCCCCCTCGCTTACGTAGTACCTCAGCTCAGCGAGTTGACCACTCACTCAGGGAGTTGACAGAATAGTTTTTGTTCCTTAGATCGTGCATGCGGATTGCGGAGTCTATAATATATCGTCGTTGGGCTCAACTCACACCATATGAGCGTTCAAGCGGAGCGCAGTTTCAGTGTTTCATGAATATATGACACTGAAACTAAGCTCCGCTTCGCTGCCCTTCGCTCCTCTTTCGGTCTGTGGTGTGTATCATGAAGGTGTGTATTGACCCCTAGCGGTGTTGCCTGCGCTAATAATTCTCAGGAAAGACGTACAATCTCGTACAATCAACTTTGAATTATAACCCACCGTATGCTGATTTCCTGAGAGACATTCAAATACATTTAGGTCCACATTAGCGTTAACACACATTCATATCCATGGTAACGAGTTTGAACTTTGTTAATTTGACGGATTCAAATGATTTTTTTGTCAAAATAGGTCATGATTCAACTTAGTCGATACATCTCAAGTAGGAGGATTTCAAAAACAACTTCTCAATGACTGACAAAAAAAAAAAAAAAATATTAAAAAAAAAAACAAAAAACCCGACTGCGTATAAAAACTAAAAAGAAAGAAACAAGCTCAGTAGTTTAGAATTCACTCATTCACACTCACAGTCGGGGCCCCTTGGGAAGATTTGATTGGTATAATTTTAATGGCCCCTGACTGTGAGTATGAATGAGTGAATTCTAAACTACTGGGCTTGTTTCTTTCTTTTTAGTTTTTATATACGCAGTCGGGTTTTTTGTTTTTTTAAATATTTATTTTATTTTACTATTTTTAGTTTTTGTTAGCATATATCAGTCCAAATTAAATTGAAACATATAGGAAGTTATATATATTTTGGTAAACCATTTTTAACATCCTTTAATTGGATACCCCACTTGATAGAATGTGAGAGATTTAAAAAAAATATTTTTAGTTCGGAACCCTTTGCACACGAGTTCGACTCGCACTTGGCCAGTTTTATGTACCCAGTGACACTCTCACGTTTAAGACAAATCTAACGACACCTCTCAAGTTAAAATCCATCAAGCCGTTTAGGCTGCAGAGCAACACACAGAAACATACATACATACACTCGAAAAACATAACCCTCTTGGCGCAGTCGGGTAAAAAAAGTTTAGTCAGTCAGTCGTACTTACCTACTACAAACATTGAATGCTCCACGTGGCCTGGCGTTGGTAACCCAGTGGCGGACAAGATGCAAAGAGGCCGTGCAGCTCGGATTCGAGCAACATCTCCAAGCGCTCTGGCGAAGAAAGAAGTTTTCGCATTTCATCAATGATCTGCTTTCGAAACTTTTTAAGATAATTCTGGCAAAATTAAAACCAGTATTCTGACTGAGACCATTATCATCACTACATAGTATAAAACAAAGTCGCTTTTTCTGTCCCTATGTCCCTTTGTATGCTTAAATCTTTGAAACTACGCAACGGATTTTGATGCGGTTTTTTTTAATAGATAGAGTGATTCAAGAGGAAGGTTTATATGTATAATAACATCCATTAAATAGTGGAGAAGTACTGTTATTTTTGAGGTTTCTAATGTGATGTCGTAAATAATTACATTTTTTCCGCTTACATTGCAAACGCAGGCTGAACCCTACGAGTTTTTACAAAATAATGTACTAAGTATTGTACACATTGAAAAGGTCTACAGAAAAGTCCGTGATGGTACATGTCTATCTCTTATGGATAACCCACAATAACTTTTTTTTTGTCATTCACTTTTTACGACAAATAATGGCTAATTTTCGAAGCGATTTTAACCAATACAGCATTAATCCTTAACCAATTAAATACCTTGAATACATTGTTCATTTAATATAGATCTATATGGCCCTTTACACCGTTTGATTTAAGTGAATATTTTCGAAGATAATACAGATTTAAAAATTGCGGGACGTTTTGAGCGTTGAATGTTTTTCGCTCTTTCAAGAGTGACCTCCAGAGAAAACATGTTTGTATTGTCTAATGACAAGAAAGCTGTGAACGTTGTATAAAAAGACATTCTGTAATATGTTGTAAAAATAAAATAAATAGTTAAAAATGTAAAAAGTAAATAAGTAAAAATGTAGTGTATGAATTTAGATATTCCAAAGATAGCAGGAAATCTTCATGGTATAGGGAAAGGGGGATTGTTTTACTCCAAATTTAACGCGTGCGGGCCACGGGCAGTAATGAATAAATCAAAACTACTGGATCGATTTTAATCACATAGGCTATATATTTTATACCCGTGCGAAGCCGGAGCGGGCCGCTAAGTTTTTATATACAACGTTCACAGTTTTTCTGTAGTGTATTTAGTATCAGCATTGCACCCGTGCGAAGCCGGGGCGGGTCGCTAGTGCATAATAAATGAAGGCTCATCCACCATTCGTGAACAAGCAAAGCTAACGAATTTATCAGACTGGCCACCTTTGGCTTTGTGCAGACGCCAGCACATCAACCTACCTCAATGTGTTAAACTTCTTCATTATATTTTCAACCGTATCGCAATAATGAAAGGGTAATGTGTGATTGGTTAGTTGTCACAGATGGGAGTAGTGCGTAAGCAGTATCCGAATTCCGCCCGTGATTTTTTTCACGGGTTCGGATTATCTGATTACGAATAATTAATGCGCTTGCACATGACACGCATCATTTATACCAATCAAATGGGGATGGCAACATTGGCAACTGGGGAACTAATGGCGCTAGCATAGCTAGTTCCCAGCATCGTCATTGGTTCAATCTTATAGCATAGAATATAATAATATAATAGTACCTTATGGGGGATGCTCCAACCAGCCCGCGAAATTCAAATTTTTTTACGTTTTTTGCAATTTGCAGGCCAGTGACATGTTGTAACTTTATAAATATTTGTGTTGCGCAAATAACAAGTATAATTTTAAATATAAAAAATATCAAAAAACTCGCTCCATCAGCTCTCACATAGAAAAGGTGCATCATGTTAAAATCTCCGAAATCTAACTACGATGCACCTTTTCTATGTGAGAGCTGATGGAGCGAGTTTTTTGATATTTTTTATATTTAAAATTATACTTGTTATTTGCGCAACACAAATATTTATAAAGTTACAACATGTCACTGGCCTGAAAATTGCAAAAAACGTAAAAAAATTTGAATTTCGCGGGCTACATCGAAGCAATCACCTTATAGGTACATACTAGTGTCCGACCGAAACTGATTTTTCAGCCGAAACCGAAACCGAACTTTCGGCCTTGCTCTCAGTTTCGGCCGAAACCGAAACCGAAACCGAAACTTTTTGACACATTAAATAATCAATTTATTTTCTGAATTTTCCTTTTTTTAACATTTATTAACACATAAAAAATACAGGGTGTATTTTTCAACTGGGCGTTGATGGCAAGGTATAACTTTAACTATGAGGAATATCGAAAACAGATTGAATGGAGTTTCGAGACCGATTTTGACGATAACTAAAACTGCATCATTGGATTTTAGAAAAATCTATAATCCTGGGCATAAATCGAAACCACTAATGTGGAAAAAAAAATCACACCTTGTATTATTGCACCATTCGATAGTGACGCTAATAAGGATAAAATTCTGGGAAGTAATGATATACGGCAAACTTATGGAAATAGCAGATTTTTAAGAAATTGCTATTTTTCTATGTTATTTAACTTCTACTGAGCCATAATCTATTCTAAATTATAAAAATTCATTGTTTTCAATGTTTCACTGGATTCGAAGTCTCAACAATCGCACTATATTCAGCAACGCGAAATTACTGAGTTGAAAAAACATCACATTATTTATTTCAAAAAAGAAACCGTTAAAATATATATTTAATACAGTCACTGCCTTCACGATTGAAAAGTTCTTTAATCATTAAAGTACGTAACAAATATATTTTATTATGACGTGAATATAGAAGACTTACTCTTGGCAGTAAACTCAAAAAATAACGTAAACTCACGATTAAATGGATGGTGGTGAACTGAGCCGGATCCCGGCTGGTGAGCAAGCACGTGTTAGCTACGAATTTTGCCAAACGACGCACTAGAATGCACGAACACTTTAGTTTCGGCAAGGCCGAAAGTTTCGGCTATATTTTGGCCGAAACCGAAACTAAGGCCGAAACTAGACTTTTTGGCCGAAACCGAAACCGAAACCGAAATTTCGGTCGGTCACTAGTACATACTTCAAAACAGTACTACCTCATTGGACGGATTAGGACCTAGCTATAGTGGCGCCATCTACAATTAGTTTTGACCGGCCTTCCCCATTGAGACCCTTTTTGGAAAATTGGAATTCCAATTCCATATTCTGAAACAGAATTTTATAAATCGCCAGAAAAACCCACTAACCACTAAACGCAATATTACGCCGCTGCGTGTATCTATTTGAGACCAACTTTTAGGTGGAGGACAATAAATAAGAAAAAAAGATTTTATTTTCCAACTTAAAATCAAAATAAATCTGTTCTGAACCATCTGTTTGGCCGGTCATTGAAAACACCCTGTTTAATTAGCTACTTACCTTTCGTAAAACATATGTTTAGGGGAAAGTTTAATGATTGAGTTTAGGACCTTTTTTTAAGTTATCAGGCGGACGGCCAGCTTAAAGATACTGATACACATGCTTTAAACTAGCATGCTAAAGCACGAGAATGCTCTCGTGCTAGTTTTAAGCAAATGCTACTTAGTAGCATGTGTATCGAAACCATTTGCTAATAATGAGCATGCTCATATGCATGCTCTTTTAATGTGAACGCAGACCTAGCCGCACCGCAGTCTCCGCAGTCCCCGCAGTCATCGTTTTCTTACCGCTTCTGCGGCTACTGCGATGCGGGTGAGTGTGCGAGGTTTCTTAAAACTTCATACAAAGAATTCGTAAAGCGGGGACTGCGGAAAATGCGGTGCGGTTAAGTCTGCGTTCACCTTTAGCATGCTAGTCATGAAGCATGTGTATCAGTACCATAAAACCTTCTACACGATCAAACCCGACCGCCGGCGCCGACAGAGGTGACCTTGGTCGCGTCAACAGTACCCAACCGTCTGGAACGCTGTCGGGTGATCGGGTCCAACCACGGACGCAGCCTGTCGGGACGGTTGCGCTCCCGACCAAGGTCATCCTAAGGTCGATTGACTGCGCCCATATTTGGTCGCCCGACCAACGTCTACACGGTAGACTTTCACACCCACCGGACCCAGGTCACCTCTGTCGGGTGGTCGGGTCTGATCGTGTAGAAGGGGTTATATAGCTTGACATAAAAATGTAGAAAACCGGAAGTCGCCACTTTCTTCGCGCTACCAGCACTTTGAATGATTTTATTTTATTATTTTTCACTTATTACGTTAGTTTTATGGCACAATAATAAATCTAACAAACCTGCGGTCTTTGTTTACATCAAATATCAAAGATTTTGAAACGCTGTCAGAAATAAAAATTTTAGTTCCGTTTCAGTCCGTTCTGGCCAAGCTGTAACTGTTGTAGCGATGGGCCGAGTTGACGTTTTGATAACTCTAGTAGCTCGAGTTGACCCGTTAACCAACTCGGGCTGCAACTCGAGTTGACTCGACCCGGCCTGCCCGCAGTGCCCGCGTCGCTGCGTCCGCGTCGTCCGCCCGAGTCAGTAAACGCTCAACTCGGTGCATCGTTCTGCGGGTTGCTAGTTTGCTACGATCACGGTTCACCGTGTTAGGTCCGACGGGCTGCGTGGCGTCGAGTCAATGATAGTTAAATAAAATTGAGCCCGTTCAAAAATCAGACGTCACAAAACGAACTACATAAGTACCGCAAAATAATGGTAACATTGTTACCTAGTAAATAATAAGAAACTAAAGAACTCCCACGCAACACTCTTTTTACTTCCATTAGCATTACGCCATTCTAAACTTATTAAAGTTAACAAAACAAACAACACATAAACGAATAAAACTGCAATAAAACAATAAACAACGTAACAATAACAAAAAAGTAAATAAAACAAATAAGCGAGTTGGCTTTCTAACTCAAAACTCTCTGATCATAAAGAGATTTAAAGAATTGCTCGTTTATATATTTTAATATCTTTGCCGTCTGATATGAAACTAACAACGAGAACGATCTCTATCACTCGCGGCTCGCACGTTCGGTCGTTCGGGCTGATTCGGGCTTGCTCGTAATCGTTCGAGCCTCGCGACTCGCGGGCTAGGCGGTTAGCCGCGGCACAGCCGCGGGCCCGGGCCGCCAACCCACCGCACCGCTTGCTTGCCGCGCGCGCTCTTCGGGTCAACTCGGGCTACAGATAAATTGACTCGGACTGACTCGCTCACGGTCTGACCCAAGTTACTCGAGTTGCCCATCGCTAAACTGTTGGCAACACTGTTCAAATCAAAGGTTTCTTGTCAAACATTGTCAATTATTTTGTCATGTCAAGCCAACAAGCAATTAGGTACTTTCTTCAGTTTTTCTGTTCAATAATTTCACAAAACTGATCATGAACGACTTGAAGAACGAAGTTTCGAATGTGACAGCTGATAGATCTCTCATTATTGAGACCCGAGCCGTTGAAGAAGATTTCATAGAAACCTATAAGAATTTACCTTTACTTTGGGACACCGAGCATAAAGATTACACAAATAAATACAGACGAAATGAAGCCCTGGACGTACTGTTAAAAATAATGAAAAGATGGAGCCCGTCCGCGACTCGAATGCATGTACGAAAGAAAATAAACATAATAAGATCTGTTTACAGAAAAGACATGAGAAGACATCTAGAATCTAAAAGTATTGGGCCTAATGGTGAAATAGTGTATAATTATGAACCTATGAACTGGAAGTTCCACGCACTGAGATTTCTTGATAAAAATTATGATAACAACGATACTGCAGAAATAACTGAAATCAATATGGATCATATGGATGACACTAACTTTGAAATTGTAAGTTTGACCTTGACATTGATCAATAATTTGTCAAACTAGTTTGATTCAATGACTTGAAGCAACAACTGATTAAGTAACCCAAGCTTATGTCTCTTTATTTTTGTAGGAAGAAGGCAGTGATGAGTCAGCATCAGAAAATGGCAAGGCTTCATCTCACACAAGTGATGTGCTAGCATCAATGTCTGAAGATGAACCGCCAAGAAAAAAAATTAAAGCAAAAACAAAGAAGAAAATAAAGGTAGAATTTGATGATTATTATCAACAAAATCACAATTTGTTAGACCAAGAACTAGAAGCTATTGGAGCAAATGTGACTTGTAAACTTAAGAGGATGGATCCACTGCAAAGATACCATGCGGAACTGTTGATAAACAAAGTTCTTATCACTGGCTTGAAGAACAATTTGTCTGATGAAACAGACTTGAGTGATGTTTATAGAGCCTAATATTTTTTTAATATTAAGTAATTAATTAGTTTGTAAGCTAATTTATTACCATGCTTTACTTAAATTCTATTTTATTTGTTAGGCTTCTAGTAATGAATATAAACAACCTAAAAAAATTTAATCAACTAAAACAACCGTCTTCATGGTCCATATTACAAAATGCTAGTCAAGACTGAAATGTTATTTATAATTTCCTAATTTACTACGGCTTATTGCTCTAAATGATAACATATTTTTAAAGCGGCAGCTAAAACTTACGAGTTATTCCCAGAGCTAGGTTGTTCTTCCATAGGTACGTCACTCTCCACAGCACTGCTTTCAGACGCCACCAAGTACATAGACCTTCAAACCATACAAATTCAGAAAACATTAGAGTAGGTAAAATAAACTTATGCAATTTCTAATTAAATTTTTCTGGGAGTGCATGACTCTCCTTTTTCACTTTTCAAATTACTATAAGTAGGGTTTTTTATAGTCTTGCTTGAAGTCAGATGCTGTCTCATTGAACTGCCTATAATGCTTCTAATGTATGTAGTGTCATTACTTTTACATAATAACTTAATTTCCTATGATAGGTATGAGCAACTGGCATTATTAGCCACCTAATAGGACCAAATAGGGCGAGCAGGGCTAGAAGTTATTAGTATACCTGGCCGGCACATAAAGGTGAGGCGGAGGTGGTGCTGCACGGCGGGACGCGGAGCGAGCACGACGGGCTCGGGAGGCACGTCCCAGCAGCACTGACTCTGACAAACCATGAAGTATTTTAGTAATCCTCTTAACAAATTCACTTATTTCCATTAATTTTCAGCATGTTAAACCAATAGTTGTTTGATGATTAAACAGTGGCAGATTTGCAGTCTTAGCTGCTCTAGGCTATGCACTATGTACCACCCCTTTCTCAGCAACCATTATTTATAGACTTTATTAGTAATGAATTTACTTTATTTACTACTTTAAATATTGATTCAAAAAATTGGTTGACGTTAACTGAAAGCTGCTAGTTTATAATAGTTTCAAACTGCAAATCCGCCACTGCGATTAACGTTATACGTACCGGATATAGGATCGCTGTCACTATTCTCGTTCCTTTCGCGTTTCCAGCCAGTGTCAGTGGTAGTGGGCGCATTGGCGGTAACTCCGAACAGTCCCGAGACCGCACCGGCCACTACGCGGCGAGCTGATCGAGCTGCCTTCTGACAACATTTAGAACTATAATTGCATGCATGGTCTATGCCCGGGAACAAAAGAAACGGTCAAATTATTTCAATTTACCGTAAGCTCATTCTGACTGAAAGAATTGGCAGTCTGGACTGATGGAAATGATTGATATTGAACGGATATTCTACCCAGTTGACGACTACAAGTGAAAACTCATACTTACATACTTATTTACCTATGTTGGGAATGGCTTCCAATTTAATCGGATATAGCTAATCAACAGTATTTCACATGGCTTGACTGCCTCTGTATTAGGACAGTTTCCGAACAAACAAATACTGATTCACACAAACACTCACAGAAATATTAATGTCGATCTCAGGTACGTCATCCAGATCGGCAGCTTTCTCAGCCAGGGACTTGATTTCAGATTTGTCTGGTGTCGGCTCTTCTGCCATCTTGATCAGCTCGTACAGATAATCACGGAACACCTCATCGGAGACTAATGAAACAGTGAGGAATGTGATTTATTAGACAAACCCGGCCTATTTGCGCGGGTAGCAATTAATATAATAAAGAGCCCATATTATTTGCTGATAATACGCAACTATAACTTATAATAAGTATTAATAAATATTAAGTGTTTGGATTCGAATTTTGAATAAAATTCATGTGCATATTATTTTTTCCAAAAACTTACCTGGTTTCTGAATTTGTATTTCTATCTGCTGCATCCCTGGGCCATACATCTGTCCATATATCGGATACATTACTCCCGTCTGACCGTATGCCATCGTTCCCTGCATTGAAGTTACTGGCATTTGACCACCAGGGACTTGCATTTGTCCGCCAAATTGCTGCATTTGGGCAGTAGTCATTTGAGTACCTATAAGCGGCATTTGAGTACCTGTGTATGGGACTGGGCCACCTGGTAGTGGCATTTGTGTACCAGCGTAAGGCATTTGTCCACCGGTCCGTGGCATTTGGACACCAGTATATGGCATTTGGCCACCTGGTAATGGTATTTGAGGTCCTGGGTAAGGCATTTGGCCTCCTGGTAGTGGAATTTTGCTACCAGTATAAGGCAATTGTCCTCTAACAGGTGGTACTTGGCCACCAGCGTAAGGCATTTGAGCACCGGGGAGTGGCATTTGGCTTCCAGCATAAGGCATTTGTGCACCTGGCAATGGCATTTGAGAACTGGATAGATACGATTGGACGCCAGACACTTGAGATCCCATAACCATTTGGGAACCTGTGACAGGCATCTGAGCAGTAGTTGGTACAGCACTGATTGGCATCGCCGGCGTTGTCCCAACTACTGAAGTCTCCAAACTGTTCTTGTTTTGAGGAAAAGATGAAGGCACACTGAGTTGGTTGGGTGTTTGGGTCAATGGCTGAGTTAAAATCACTGTGGTCGGTGTTAGAGGCGACTTTCCGTTGACCAGCAAATCTGGGGTTGGTTGCTTATGTTCCTGACCTGTAGATAATAAGAAGACTTTCTTATTTAATTATAAACTGGTGTTATTGAGTAAAAACAAAATAGTATTTACAATCCAAACATACCGGTGGTTCCAGTAGAGCTCAAGTTCATTTCCTGCGTGAATGCCATTACATTGAGAGCTGAAGACAGTGCGGGGGCTACTCCTCCTCCTTCGCCTCCCGCCTGTGGCACTAGAGCACCACTCGCTGATGTCACGCAGTCTGGGGGTGGCGCCGCGGTCCGACGACTGTCAAACGCAGCCAAACTTATCAATTTAGTGAAATAATGCCAATATGATCCAGAAATTTTCGTTTTAACCATTTAGTCTATGTGTTAGTTAGTTTGGCAATATCAAGTACTGGATTTACCGTGAATATACTCACCCTAATGGAGCTTTGGTAGGCGTAGAGATGGACACCCTACCCCACATCAGTCGACGTAACTCTTCGCCGCTGATGCCTCGGCGACGCAGTTCCGCTATTGTCACCTTGCCGACGCGCTGTCGCAAGTAGGTACAAAAGTATAATAGTTAAATTATTTTTAATAGTAGATTTAATAATATAGTTAATTAATATAATTTATTAAAAATAGACAAAGATAGATAAAGCATCGGTGTCTAAAATTGACCAAATGAATATTGATCTGACTGTCAGTAAAAACTGAAGATTTGGACGGTACAATATTTTTATCAACTTTTACTCATCTTTAACGATAACTTTTTTTAAACTTTGCCCCACTCTTTGTTGTGGTCGATGTTTTTGTTCTATTGAAAAAATGTAACCGCCTTCAAAAACAACCACAAAAAAGTGTAAAACAATCTACAAAATAACTTTTCTTTCGGAAGTCGGTGCCTTTGTTTTTTTCTTTTCATTGTCTTTTTAGCCACCGACTTCCGAAAGAAAAGTTATTTTGTAGATTGTTTTACACTTTTTTGTGGTTGTTTTTGAAGGCGGTTACATTTTTTTTGAAAAAGTTTTTATTTTACTCTTTTTAGTTTAAATATTGAACCCGAATTCTTTTCAAGAACATTATTTTCTTACAATATGTGCACTAGAATTTTGTAATCCTTCGCACCAGTACTTACATCACTCATGTACACATTAAGCTAATAAAATTCCATATCTCAAAAATTACTGAACCGATTTTGATGAAACTTGCAGTATTCTCTTAGTTAAATGATACCTAGTACAACAAAAAAAGAATTACTTAAATCGGACTTGTAGTTCCGGAGATATGCGAACACAAAGTAAATCAATCAATGCCTACTCCTTACTGTTAAGGAGTTGTAGCTTCCATCATCAGGTCATTCACCTGAGATGATGATTATCAGATGCAAATACTTGAACAGCTTTAGAAAATATATGAAAATGGTACTATGTGCCTATAAAATTTGAAGGTTGCCCTCGATTTCCCTAGGATCCCATCATCAGATCCTGACCTGGTGATCATGGGACCAATTGGAAAGTATACCCTTTCAAACAAAAGAAAAAATTTCCAAATCGGTCCAGGCGTCTTCGAGAAATCGGGGACCATACATAAAAAAAAAAAAAAAAAGATTCCGACGAATTGAGAACCTCCTCCTTTTTTTGAAGTCGGTTAAAAATACAAATGAAATAAAGGAGAAATTATTTATTTGTTTTTGCCACTTTTTGCGTTTCGACCATCGGTATCATAATAACAATCCCAACAAACTTGCCTATATCAATAAGGACGAGGGTCATACATAAGGCAAGCTCCTCACCTTCCAATTACTCAAAGCGCCCTTCCTCTGCTTGGCCCTCGTCTTCGCCGCACTCTTGATGACCATGACTGCCCGGACCTCGTACCTCGGGTCGTCAGAAGGTCCCAAACCTATCGAGTACTCTTGCAGGTACTTGTGAGCGTCTTCTTGGGCCACTGATCGCTCTAGGGACACGACTATTTTGGCCCACTGAAAGAGAATAAAATATTTAGTACCTACCTCACGAAGTTAGTTTGTGCCTTGTGACTGTGTAATATTTCACCTTTTTATAGGACAACAGCTAATGTCACCTGACTCCTACGAGGATTATTTTTAAAATTTTATTATCAAAAGCAGTGGGTTTTGTTAATTCTTTGGCCAACTGAAGTTGGGAGAGTTATGTAGGTACATAATTATTATGTACTCTTACTTACTTTCATGTGTAACTAGCACTCAGGCCGCTAATTCGTCCGCGCGAATTTCGAACTTTTCCTCTGTTAATTTCTACTCTTGGCCTCTTCAGGGGAGAAAAATCCTATAAAAAAGTGAGACTCCTAGCACTTTTTAGTAAAGAAGTTTGATACAAACGATCAATCCCAAAACAACCCTTGACACTTGTTTTTATATCTCGTGGATAACGGTGTGGGTTGCACATTTATAATTTTTAATTTAGGTTTATAAGATCAAATGTGTAACTGTTTGTTTACCTACCCCAAATAAAAAAATTAAAATAAAATAACCCCTTTGTAGTCGAATTTCGTAATTTCGCACTTGTATTTTCTGAGATTTTGTGATGAATAAACCTTTGCTTTCAGATAATATTTATAGAAGATTAAAATAATGACCTAGTAATTTTACAGACCGTGTTAATGAAATAATACTTGCTTTTTTCTTTCTTTTAAAACAACGTTAGGAACTTACCTGTTTAACCCATTCCTTCTCAGACTGTTCGATAACGTGTGCGTATGTGTTGCCCATCATAGCGATCAACATGTTCAACAGTAAGATGGGCACGAACACCATAAATATAGCGAACACCGTCTTTGATAGATTCGGGTACGTTGTTAGGCTGAGGTCTGTGTACTGGAAGAATATTGTGGTTGTACAAATGGCGGGAAAATTAATAAATCATAGACTATCTGCAAAACTTTTAAGCTATTGCATAGCTTCTATCGCGGGCCTTGAGCGCGGGGACCGAATCCGGAAATTCCGTAACGAAAAAACCTCACGCTCATTTAATTTAATTAAATTATTAATTTAATTTAATAATTAATTTATTAATTTAATTTAATAATTAATTTATTAATTTAATTTAATAATTAATTTATTAAATTAATTATTAATTACACTGGTCAACACTGGTTTTGCCACACGAACTTTGATAGCTAATTTTGTTTTATCAATCTACCCTCATTATTAAATCACAGTTGCCATTTATGTCAATTAGCCTCCTATTTGTTGTGATACGGTAATACTCATAACTAGTACTACGGCAGTAAATTAACAGAAACGCTTACAAGTAAATCGTTATAAAAATATTTATCGTTGAATTTGAACACTTTTTTGGGATTTATTAACCCTGTGAGCATGTCAAGGAAGTGTATTAATGATCCTAACTCTTTTTGTTATGTCTGCGAAGAACTTACATTCAAAAAACAACGACGACATTTTACAAATCTTGTGATGGAGTGTTATTACCAATGTTTTAAAAAACTACGCGTGCATCGTTGGTTCCTGGGCAAAAAAACGTAAAGTATTTACCCCTTGTACAGCCAAATAATGTGCTTCTACCACCATTGCATATCAAATTAGGATTAATAAAAAAATTTGTGAAGGCAATGGATCGCAATGGGAGTGGATTTTTGTATCTAAAAGAAAAATTCCCTAAAATAAGTGATGCAAAGATAAAAGAGGGTATTTTTGTTGGCCCTCAAATTAGGGAGTTAATAAAAGATTCAAGATTTGAAGAAAAATTAAGCGATTTAGAAAAATCAGCATGGAAGTCTTTTAAAAATGTTGTTGCAAATTTTTTGGGTAACCACAAGAGTGACAGCTACAGAGAGTTGGTTAGCGAGCTGTTATTGTCATATCAAGCATTAGGTTGCAACATGTCACTTAAGATCCATGTCATTGTAGACTCGCACCTGGATTTTTTTCCTGACAATTTAGGGGCTGTCAGTGACGAGCACGGCGAGAGGTTCCATCAGGATATTTCTGATATGGAAAAGCGGTACCAGGGCAAATGGAGCCCAAATATGTTAGCAGATTACTGCTGGACAATTAAAAGGGACCAACCAGAAGCTAAATATTCAAGAAAATCTTAGATTTTCTAAGTAATTTATAAAAAAATAAACTTTTGATTTACGAGATCCGTATTTTTTCTTAATATTTTAAATTACTCAATAGAATAAAATCTTTGTCTAACAAATTTTTTTAACTGTTTATTTTTTATTACAATCACCAATTAAAGTAAAAAATATCAAAAAAGTCCGTGTGGCACGACAAAGTTGAAATTTTGTTGACTAGTGTTATTAAAATTAATGATTTAATAATTTATTAATATAATAATAATATTTTTTTTTTTTTTTTAAGAAATATTTAAAAATGTAACTTGAATTAATATCAAAGAAAAAGCAATACTGCATGAATAAAATAAATAAATAAAATTATAATTGCATAAGTTGATACAAAATGCTATGCAGTAGCTTTACCGCGGCAGTCCCCGAGTGCCACACGTCTTTTTTTTTTTTCATATTTAGAACGACAGGGTGTGGTACAGAGGAGTAAAGGCTATTTGGTGAGGAAAGTTTTATAGATGTATTATAAAGTTTCAATGGGATGAGTGCAGGAGACTAGTGATGATGAGGATGATGATGAAAGACTGGGGCATCGTCAAAATTTTTTTATGTTGCGTGACATCACGCTTGTATTTCTATGATAGGCAGTACAGTAAGTACAGACACATTAATTTTAACGAAAGTGTGTCCCAAATAGTTCTGTGGTGTAAAACTCACACTATAATCTCCTAAAGTTATCTGGAACAGTGCCATCCAAGTTGTGGGATAACTTGAAAACAATGTAGACTGCACGTTTGGAAAGCCTGCAACCAAATTGAAAGATTAGGGACGCAAAAGTAACAGAGGTATTCCACATTGGACCCGCTGGCAATGACACCTGAGCTATTGGCACCTTAATTATTCCACATAAGGCTCATCAACATTTTTTCGCAGGTGCGCGCCTAATGTGGAATACCTACCTCAGGTAAAAGGGCATTTAGTGGTTACAAGAACTTTTAGGTTATAATAATTATACCTTTGTACAGGAAATAGAATGACTGCGAGAATCCGAAGAGTACGATGGAGTAGATGATGCCGAAGGTGAACATGTCTCCCGTGATCATGCTGTAGATCATCGTCACGAACGGACCAGTCAGCTTCACCGCACTGCCCACAAACAACATAATATTGAGCATATTTTCATCTCCGTAGACATAGGAGATCTAGGTCTCTACATAATTGGCTATTTGAGTAAAAGATTCTGATTAGACCAGAAGATAAAAAAAGTATTTGATCCGTAAGTACGTAAATGAAAATTGAGGGAGATACAATACTTCTAAACGTGGAAATTCGTCACAACTTAGTAGGTACAGATCTTGCTGCCCAAGTAACACATCAAAGCATTATAACGGCAGTCTTACAGAATTTCTGTAGCGTTTAAGCATTTTGAAGGTAGCCCTATATCAGCCCTACAAACGTTTGTACGGCTGATATAACTCTTATTTGGGCACAAATTATACGGCTTTAGATCCTAAATGGGTTCACATAGTTGTTTAATTGCATTATATAAGCATTATTGTGGTCAAGGAGTTGCCAATCGCATTATAGAAGCATTATTACGGTCAAGGAAGATGCCAATCGCATTTTAAAAGCATTATTACGGTCACTGAAGATGCCAATCGCATTGTAAAAGCATTATACTGTCATTATTTTTGATAGTGAAGATGTTAATAGCATTACAAATGCATTAGAGGAGCATAAAAGTGAAGTAAAAGTATGATTGTAGCCATTTAAGTGTTCACAGTTAGTAAACCCCACATCATTGCAAAAACATCTCTAATGCCATGGTATAAATGTTATACCTAATACAATTATCGTTGAACTTAACTACTTTGCCTTTTTATTATGGACGAACATGGACAAACTAGAGTAACTGATGACACCATATTTGTTTACATTAAATCAAAATTTATATAAGTTTTAGACTCTGAAGTTACTTTCTGCCTTCAAATTTTACTGCGCAGTGAGGTTTACTGTTAATATCTATATAAGTTTTAATGATATTTTTCACGCGCCTTCGATATTTTGTGATTTAGATAAAAAATGTTGTTTTAAGATATGTGTGAAATAACCAAAACAATAATGTATTTCGAATATAGAACAAATTTTGAATAATTAACATAATAGTATAGTTTGGGCAGTATTAATTTAAGTTGTATTAATATTATAAAGGGTTATTTCTTTAATAAATAGGTCCGAATGATAATATTTTTAGGTTAGAAAATATTTCCAAAATGGTGTCGGTTTATAGCAGCCGTAATATGAATGTTTAAACAGCTTTACGCGTTACAATAACTCACGTGACAGCTGCTAGCCGTACAAAAGAACTCAGTTGATCTTTAAAAATGCAGGCATTACATTGATTCAGGTTGACACCTTTCATTGGCCCTAGGCTTTTACTTAGCATTTAAAAATGCCAATATAGACCCTAAAGCACTTTAAATACCCAAAAGCTGTATAATTGATTTAACTAGCATTATAATGGTTCACGTTGATGCAATAAAAAAGCATAAGGCTTTTATTTACTTCACGAAATGCCATTGTAGACCCCAAGGCACTAAAAACAGCCAAAAGCTGTATAGCAGATTTGATCGGCATTATAATGGTTCACGTTAATGCTATTAAACAGCATTAGGCATTAATTTACTTCTTAAAATGCTATTGTACATCTAAAAGCACTAAAAACAGCTGAAAGCTGTACAGCTTCGTTGTAGCTTGCTGCACTAAGACTTCAGGTTTTATAACAGGATTCTGATATGCCATTATGCAACCGTTATACAGTGTAAAGCATTATAATAATTAAAAAATGCCAATATAAAGCGTCAAGACGCTCGGTGAACTTATATACGAGTCTATAAGGGGCTTTTTTTTTTTTTTTTTTTTAGGTGGTAAAATCATCAAATGAGTTCTCCCGCCCTGGGTGGGGCGGAAGGGACTGTCAGACTCTTACTGACTAAAATCCACCCGTGTTCCTTCCTATACCCTTTACGTTCCGGGGCCACGGTAACCTGGGTTAAGAAAAAACCCGCGACCCCAGCAGGCATTTGGCGCGAAACACGACGCGCCACCGACCCGGGCTTGGTCCTTGGTCGGACGGCGAGCTACCCATAACTCACCGTCCGCAAGCCCGCTCCACCGCTGTGCCCTCTGCTAATCAGAGGGACACGCGTTGGAGCGTCCACACGACAGGCTATTCGCATACGGGCAAAGAGACCCCTTAGGCACACAGTGCCTAAAGAAGAGTTTTTGCCCGCATCCCAGGGTGCACCGGCCCGAAAAACTGGTCTTCCCCCCGGACGTATCCGAGAGGGAACTCTAGTCCACGGGCGCACGTGGAGGTTTCCTGTCATAGCACCCCGTCTATAAGGAGCTTAAGCTCTACATAAGTTTAATATTCGTTTGTTATAATGCTGTTTGTGTTACTTGGGTGGTTTCTGACGTCACGAGCGAGAGAGAACCTCGATTTTTTATGCGATAATAATACCTAATCTTTGTAAATAGCAAATAGGTCTTCACGGAACTAACAAAAAAATACGTGTCTATTATTTTGCAAAACACTAGTCTTGGGCACACTAAAAGGGACAGGCGCAGCACCTTAGCAGGGCAGGTCAGTTGCGCCGCGGTTGATGACCAGAAACATGAGCAGTCAGAAAGCAGTTTGAAGGCGGGCCTGTTAAACGTCGTCGTACAAATTATTAGTTTTGCAATTTACTAGATATTTTAGTCCTGTGCAGTCTTGTAGATGCGCCCGGACATGACCAGATTTTTTCGCCAACCCTTTTTTTGTAAAGTACAAACATGATAAGATAACACAAAACAGTAAGAAACTTTACCCATGGCGCAACGCGATTCCAACTACAAGTGAAAATCAACCTTACCACTACGACATATGACGTAAAACACGTTGTTATCTACGGGTAAATGAAAAACAAAACACGATCGCCACGACGACGTCAAGTCAATCGAATTGCATCATTATATTTTCTTAGCAAGGTTGATTTTAACTTGTAAAGTCCCTAAGGCTTACCCAGCAAAGAACATGAGCAGAAACCAGAAGCCTGGCAGTAGGAAGATCAGAAGCGCTTCCTCCAACATCGGCTGTCGCATTAGTCGCGCGGGTATGCAAGCTAACAGTAGCAGGTTCGATACCAGGAAGATGAACTTCGCCGGTTCGTGAATCTAGGTAAAAGTGCAACAAATAAGTAAATTGAAGTAGCTAGGAATTGACTAGGTACACCAGGACACACAATAATGTATCAACACAAAAGTCAGATGACGGACGGTAAATAGGCGCAGATCGACTGAGAGCAGAGCTGATTGTGGTGGCCTGGTGAGTGCGATTTTCGCACGGCACAAATATTTGCATGACATACAAGTTGTTTGTTGAGTTTGTTCTGCCGGGCCTGGCTATTTGCATAATGTTAGTAACGAACCCACAATAATACTACTAATACAGGAGAAATTCCCATTGCTGCCATTGCATTGCATCTATGCATATTAATGTGGATCCAGACTTGGCGAGGCATGCCCTCCGCACGGCGCACAACGATGCCTCGCAAGGTGTGTACCTTTATATTCGTGGCGAGGCAGAGCTACGCACGTGCGAGGGCTAGCCAACGTATGTCGGCAAATGCTTCAAGATCAAAGTGCCTCAGTGAGTTGTGGACGTAGCCGCGCATGCGTTGTGCGCCGTGCGGAGCGCATGCCTCGCCAAGTCTGGATCCACCTTTACGCAATCATACGACCATACGACAAAACATTACGCCCCTGTACGACGTACGTGCCTGTACCCACTAATAAAAAGGGTAACAAAACCCCTTAAAAAAAGCTACTGTTTTACAATTTTTTGTGTTTTTTTAAATCACTCTGCAGTAGGCTGATGATAACGAATTTAAAAAAAATACTTACCAACTGTTTAAAATAAGCCACCAGGCCCTGATTCTTCAACTCATCTCCCTGCTGCAATATGATATAGCACAGAGTACTGGCTAGAGTACCCAGTTCACTGGCCAATCGTATCCCGCTCCTGGCATCAGCGATCTCCAGCCCCCAGTCGGGATGGGCGTCAGCCTCGGCACTGCTATGACGAAGGTATACGGACACGGATAACAGGAGAAGGTGGAGCATCAGGATTAAGAGACGTTTGAGGAATTTGTTCTGTAATAACAAGAGAATAAGGTCTAGTTTTTGTTGGAAGAAGAGATTAGAAGTAGTTCTGGAGTGGGCTCTAAACTTGATGACGTGCTTTAATAGTTCGGCTCGTTTGTATCGATACAGACGGCCGGTGCCGCACCTGTATAAATTACAAACGCGCGGAAAAAACACCGCGTTCGAATCATAGATTAGTTCGAAATTCGGAAATTTTGAAAACAACAATGTTTATTAGGTAGCGCTTATTGATTCGTTCAGAAAGTACGATTTACTTCATAAATGTCTTCGATTGAGCGCTCGCTTGGCTGAGGTGAGCTCGTGAACGTTACAGAATAGCACTACAGACGTAATCACCGAGCTCGGGATTAGGTAGATATAGTTTATTTTAGTACCTACTTTTATCGAAATGTTGATATTATTTTTTTTGTTGTGTTTTATTAGTTCACATTTCGCGCTGCCATTGATTTGATAGCCGACCTATCATTGACTTCCCACGGTTTAAATTGGAATAAAGTTAAGTGATCAAGTAGGTAATGCAGGCCACTAACTGTAACTATTTGTAAAGAATTCAAGATGAGGAAATACGTACTCGTGCAAACGTCTTCCACTTCTCCTCAAGGAGCCTCTGAATGATGCCTCCGTCCAACATGTTCAGATGCTCCTGTTTCGTTCCGTTCAGGATTATGAACAAGGCAGAGTTCCAGTCTACAAAAAATATTCTTTACTTAGATGTAGGTAGGTACAACGGCTATACAAAACCAGTATAAGCTGATCGTTGTATGCGCGGAATGATTATACAAAGCGAGACCACGATAAACTGGTTTTGTATAGCTTGAGGTGTAGCCGTGTGTAAGTACCTACATAGATGTCCCTAGTGATGTTTTTGTTGACATTTTATTAAATGGCTGCTATAAAAAATTGTCTTTCTCTTCTCAATTAATACAATAAACCCTCCAAATACCTAATAATTTAAAAACCTGATACCGACCTAAAAAATATAGGAGAATTTTAATTTCGCGGGCCACTACTACGCAATCACCATAAAAGCCTTATTCGGGCTGAATAAATAGATCAACGGTTTTACAAGCTTTTGTCTTTACATCATAATTACTTTACCAAGTAACTGAATGTAAAACTTAGGTAATAACATAACTTCATACCTACAACATTCTTTAATCTAAGCCTACAACGTTTGTTTAATAAAATAAGTTATAACGCCACCGCCACCCAAGCTCGGTCAGGCATTCATCAAAATATTTATTTCACCTGGGGTAAATACAATAATTATGGCTAAATAATACTTAATATGGTCCAGTGGGAGTACTCTGATGTAGAAAGGTGCGACTGCGGAGCCTCATCACAAACAATAGCCCACCGGGCCCACCTCCTCAACTGCACTCTGTGTAACTGTAACTCCAGCTGCCTGCACTCTCTACTAAGGGAACTGTCCGAAGCCACCACCAACGAACGCCGTTAATGTGCCAAAGTTTTGGTCGAAACTCGAAACATATAAAAATCATCGACACAACGAAGAAGAAGATCTGGGGAATGTGACAGTTAGCGCGTTTAACATAGTCACATAGTGCTTGAGGTGCTTGCCAATAATAATAAAAAGCCTCTTTTACTTATAATAATAAATTATTTATCATTGGTGCTTGCAGGTCCCGAGCGCCCGTGACGCTAAGGTACCTAGTGCGAGGGATGAGCCAGGGTGTCACGTTGCAGCCGCCAAGTTGCTTCTATACCTCTATCCTACTCATATAGAAATTCAACACATCGAATTCTCTACAGGGGCGAGGCGTGCCTTAGCAGGGCCCCATATAAAAATTTGTTTGGCCCTTAGGTAGGGACGTAGGGTACAGATTTATCACCCAAGAAAAAAATAACATTTCTCTGTATCTACGCCGAAATATAAACAAAAAATTGGAAAAAGGCAAAGACATTAAACTATAAAGGTACGAGCAATAGACGGGACATCACGAAGTTTGTGATCCAAACTTTTTACCAATAGGTAAAAAGTCCCTCAGTCTAGTAGTCGCGTTGCTATGCAACGCTTAGATAGCGCTACTGACGCACGGCATCAACAATTTTGTATGACAATTTTCCCAATGCCCGCTCTACAGGTTATTTTAAATCTCTTTGGAAAAAGGTCATCAAAAAAATTCAAGATGCGCTGATCAGTAGGTACAGAGATCGGAATTAGGTAGAGTTATTTTAAAATTCTAATACTTGCATCAGTAGTCAATATAGGTACTGCTATTAGATATTCTGTGCTTGCATCGAAATGTTGATATTAACAAGGATCATCCCGGGATTTTTAATAGACAATCTCGTGCTTAAAAAAGTACTAATTACATAGGTAATTATAAACAATAATAATATGAAAAACACCAGAGATAGATTAATTAAACCAAGACGAATAAATTGTGTAAAAGTAAATACCTAACTATTTTATTTAAAATAGGTACCTACCTACCTAATAATACCTTTACCCTGAACACGGACTTTTAGACTTCAAGGAAGCCACAGAATACATATTACTGGTGAAAATTAAACATAATTATTACACGCTCGCGCCACTCGCGGGCAAGAGAGAGCGGGCGCGCGCGCGGGCGATGAAAATAATACGGACTACGGTTTTTATGGTAGCTCGCTAGCAGTGTTGCCAGTGGCAGATAGTCGAATATAACATGAGACAGCTCAAAAAGTAACATTTTCACTAGAAAAGTAACATTACTTTATTTATTAAGTGGAAAACGACACAATACTTTACTATGGCACTTTTTTATAAAAAAAAAAGTTTCCTTTCTGTTCCATATTTTTTTTATTTAAAGATATAGGTTCGCGTTTGACCACTATCTCGCCTGATGGTAAGCGAAAATGTGGTCGACGGTGAAGGGTGAAGCACGCTTGCCTAGAAGGAATCTTTCTAAAAATTTTGAAGTAACCATTTCTTAAAATTCAAAAAATTCTGATGATGGGAACCAGTTCCATATGAGTAAATAAAAATTCTCGATGGGAACCAGTTCCATACCAGGAAAAGAAAAGCCTCTTATAGAACCAGTTCCAAAACTTTGGTTCCATACGCGGCCGAAGTGGAAAAATCGACTGGTTAAAAAAGAAAAAAACATACAATCAATGATGTAATGTCTTTCAAATCTGCAACTTACGCTGCCATCATTTTTCATATTCATAATCTGAAAAAACGTCATCATAACTATGGTTGGTTCAAATTAGCTACCTCAAAAAATATCATGAAACGGAGCGCATCCAAGAACTTCTTGGACGTGTTCCGTTCCAAGATATTTTTTTTCTGCCATAAAAGTAACACAAAAGTAACATTTTGAGTCGTGTAACATGGAGGTAACATGAGAGAGTCAAAAGTAACGTAAAATGTTACAAAAGTAACATTCTGGCAACGCTGCTCGCTAGCCTTGAGACGCGATTCCCCGCTACCCGCACCCCGCATTACCCAGCTTTGCCTCGCTCGCCCGACATGTGCTGCCGCGTGCTGCGAAGCGAGCGTATTCCCCCCGCTCTACACCCCGCCCGGCGGGCGCCCGTAGTAGTTCGCGCTGTGAGGTGAGGCGCGGCGGGCGCTGGTGTCTCGCACAACAAAGACACGTAATAAATTGTTTTGAGTTTTTGAGCATGGGTTACATACATTGCTATGACTGACGTTTGAAATCTCGGTAAGTGCATTGTTATTCTCTACATACAACGAAAATTTGTTTATCCTTTTATAAGTACCTAGTTTCGTTTTAATTGCGCAGTCGACGACGATCGTTTTCTCGCAATGTCAATGGGGAATGGTCGCGGGGGGAAGTGGGCGTAAAATTGTGAATTATACCTGATTATAATCTATCTCGCGAGATTGTAAACTGTCGAAATATTATGAACTCAACGTACTGCTTACAATTTAACGTATTATTAGGTATTCGATAGATTAGAATCTATCGAAGTGAAACCGTCAAATTACAATCTTAAAATTGACAAATTGTCAACTGTCCGAAGGCTGTCCCTGATTGGTCGGCTTTATAGTAGACCGTTCTGACTTCTGTGTCCATAGAGTTAGCCTGGCCGCATACATCAGTTTTCCTGGTCATGAATGAAATCCAAAATGTTGGACGTCATTTTCTTTTAATTTGATATGGGTGTCAATTTCGTGTTTAATTGGGGTGCTTGTTACAAAAAGCCGTCGTTTTTGAAATCCAAGATGGCGGCATCATTTTCATAAATAATTTTATATGGGTGTCAATTTCGACTTTAATTGGTGTGCTTGTTACGAAAAAGCCATTATTTTTGAAATCCAAGATGGCGGATGTCATTTTCTTATAATTTGTTATGGGTGTCAATTTCGACTTAATTGGTGTGCTTGTTACGAAAAAGCCATTATTTTTGAAATCCAAGATGGCGGACGTCATTTTCTTATAATTTGATATGGGTGTCAATTTCGAGTTTAATTGTTGGGGTGCTTGTTACGAAAAAGCCATCGTTTTTGAAATCCAAGATGGCGGACGTAATTTTCTTATAATTTGATATGGGTGTCAATTTCGGATTTAATTGGGGTGCTTGTTACAAAAAAGCCATTCTTTTTGAAATCCAAGATGGCGGACGTCATTTTCTTATAATTTGTTATGGGTGTCAATTTCGACTTTTAATTGGTGTGCTTGTTACGAAAAAGCCATTCTTTTTGAAATCCAAGATGGCGGACGTCATTTTCTTATAATTTGATATGGGTGTCAATTTCGAGTTTAATTGTTGGGGTGCTTGTTACGAAAAAGCCATCGTTTTTGAAATCCAAGATGGCGGACGTAATTTTCTTATAATTTGATATGGGTGTCAATTTCGGATTTAATTGGGGTGCTTGTTACGAAAAAGCCATTCTTTTTGAAAACCAAGATGGCGGACGTCATTTTCTTATAATTTGATATGGGTGTCAATTTCGAGTTTAATTGGGGTGCTTGTTACGAAAAAGCCGTCGTTTTTGAAATCCAAGGTGGCGGACGTCATTTTCTTATAATTTGATATGGGTGTCAATTTTGACTTTAATTGGTGTGCTGTGCTTGTTACAATGATATTCTAATAAACAGATATGTTATACACTTACAAAACAACCGAGAAAACTGTTCCCGCCGAGCGGCAGCACACATACCTACACACTTTTTTATTCACACATTACATTTCACTACAAGTAAAAAGGATAGCTTGATAAAACGCAATAAGAAAAAAGTGACAGCTAGATAAACAAATAGCGCCACGCGTCATCAATCCCCCCGCACGTCGGCATCATAGACTAGCAAATTAACTAGGCAGAAGGTACAAACCGCGTGTACAGAATTTGTAGCCGGGATTTGTGCCTATGCAACGAATAAACACTATTGGAAGACAAAAGGTAGGTGAAAAATAAAACACTTTTTAAAAGAAAGAAATATATGTATACATTATGTTACAGTGAAAGTAATAAATCTTCTTATTATACATAATTACAGCTTGGCCAGAGCGGATTGAAACGGAACTAATCTTTTTGTTTCTGACAACGTTTTAAAATCTTTGATATTTGATGTAAACAAAGACCGCAGGTTTGTTAGATTTTTTATTGTGCCATAAAACTAACATAATAAGTGAAAAAAAAAATCATTCAAAGTGCTGGTAGCGAGAAGACAGTGGCGACTTCCAGTTTTCTGCAGTTTTTTGCCAAGCTGTACTAGTTATTATTCATAATAACTTTACTATTTACATTTTCTTTTCCTACATAATTATGATATATTTAATTTATAATTAAGTATATCAAACAATATTATAAAGTTATTAAAAAGGAAACTAGAACTCCGGAGTAAAGACGACTTTACTGCCTAATATTCGCATCTGTATTTTTATTCTATGTCCAGAGCGCACGCATCCTTGTCGTTCTTACGACATCAGAATATTACGAAAATAATTGAATTTTATATTAATAAATCGAAGTATATGTATTCCTTACTTACGTGTGGTATGAGATCCCTTGTGTTTTATTGATTTTGGTCTCATGATTGGTACACTTTTTAAATACACACGATGGCATTTTGGATGGCGATTACGTAGCAGCGCGCAACGTAATTATTACTCGTAGTCGTGCGAGACACAGACTAAAAGCAAATTGTCCCACGTAGGACATTTTCTGGTCTTCACGTTTTGCGCGCTCATAACATATCTGTTTATTATAATATCATTGGCTTGTTACGAAAAAGCCATTCTTTTTGAAATCCAAAATGTTGGACGTCATTTTCTTTTAATTTGATATGGGTTACTATGTGTATGGGTGTCAATTTCGTGTTTAATTGGGGTGCTTGTTTCGAAAGAGCCATCTTTTTTTAAATCCAAGATGGCGGACGAAATTTTCTTGTAATTTGATATGGGTGTCAATTCCGGATTTAATTGGGGTGCTTGTTACGAAAAATCCGTTCTTTTTGAAATCCAAGATGGCGGACGTCATTTTCTTATGATTTGATATGGGTGTCAATTTCGAGTTTAATTGTGGTGCTTGTTGTTACAAAAAAGCCATCGTTTTTGAAATCCAAGATGGCGGACGTCATTTTCTTATAATTAAAAATGTTTACGTATCAAGCTGTAGAGTATACCTACCCAACGCAATAGTCAGGCAGATCATTCCATTCCAATTTTCTATAAGACAAGGATGTTTCTAACTACGCCTTGCGTCATAATAACGAATTAAAATTTTATTATTTTTTCAAATCTTTTAAATACCTATTTTTTTAGTATAAACGTGTTCCAGTCATTGGATACATGAACTAGGCTGCTTTTGTAAGACGACTAAAAAGTCACGGGTTAAGGTGCGTACAGACTATGTTATATAGTCTGTACGCACATTTATAAATAAAAATTAACGTAGATACGACACTTTTATTAACAATATCCAATCATAATAGGTACATGTACTCTATGATCCTATCCATCACTTCACTGACGCGGTGACGCCCGCACTACCAACGCCACCGTCGTCGTCGACTGTGTCAACTGTGTGCGTTCTTCTGAACTTCTGACTTCCGTCACAATCACGAATCCCCACTCCCGAGTTTTGACGTGCTTTATCTTTGTTTTTAATGTACTTTTCTCAATTATTTTGTTTTTCTTTTTGTTAAAACTAATAAATAGAAAAAAATGCGTTTTATTTTTCAATAATATTTATGTACACACAGCTACATATCAAGCTATACAAAACCAGTTTATCGTGGACTCGCTTTGTATGATCATTCCGCGATACAACGATCAGCTTATACTGGTTCAACTGGTTTAAGTACGCAATTTATTTATGCTGTCAATTTGCCTACTTTCGTAAAAGGCTAAGTGGCCATTTAAATAAGTACATAATTATATTATGTTGTAATTTATTTTAAGAACTTTTATTTATTCAAAATAATATTAAACTTACTGGTCCTCCCATCAGGCAGCAAGGTATCCAGAGCATTCAGCGGGTAGGCGGCGCATGTGATATTGGAATACCGCCAGAACTCCTTGGCAGACAGCTCCAACATCTCCCTAAATACGGACGCTCGGCCAAGCTGACAGGCCAGGGTTAATGGCGTGAAGCCTGCCAGGTTCATACGACCGTTGCTGGCGGGGACCTTCGGGTGCCGAAGAGCGTAGCCGAACATGTCCTTGTTGTGGGACAAAGTGAGTATAAGGTCACAGTTTTTCTTCAGTAGGAAAATCATTCAAGAGAATGCTATTTCAGAGATTTAGTTACTCCATAGTTCTTTTGGCGAGTAACCGCAGTTCGCGTAAAAAAAACCATTGCCACACTGAAATCGTTTTCAAATCTATGCTAGGTTAATGAGTGTTCTCGCAATAGATCATGTTCTTCTCCCGACGTAAGTGTTTGTAGTAATACCAAAGTAGTTTAAGTCAGTAGGTACGGGTCTGACAGGGCAATCCCCTCACGCTAGAGCGGGGGATATGGAGTAACTGGAGTAAGGAGATCAATCTCGCAAAATATCTTCGTTCCAGTACTTCAAATATACACAGCATTAACAGCAGCTAAAACTCACCAGTTTATCACAAACGACCACCATATGCAGTATCATATTCCCAAAAGAGTCTTGTGCGTCAGGATCAGCTCCGGAGTCACAAAGGAGGTTATACACCCCCTCATTGGCGCAGCAAGCCGCCCAAGCTAGCGGGTACTCTCCTAAGTACGCCAGACCTTCGTAGTTCGTCTGTCGAGCTGGAGGCACGCGTTGTTGGTCGCGGGGGAGGAAGAAACTGCCTGTGGGTAAATGCCATCATCAAGTCAACACCCATAACCGGGTTGTGGAGATCAAGTGCTGCAAAAGCTGCACTAGCTAGCATGTAAAATACTTGTATTGAACTGCATCCAGCTAGACCTGAAGCTGATTCCATCATAATTTGGAAAATGCAAGAAAAACTTTAACTTGGATCTTACCAATAGCCCTCTGGTTAACATCGGCGCCTGCTTCCACTAGATCTTGCACAAGCTCGTTGTTGCTATAGGCTATGGCCAGGTGAAGAGAACTGGCTCCTAAAACAATTGACAAAATTTCATTAGATAGATACTCGTAAGTTGCAGTACAAGACAATTCCAAAATCGCGGAAGAAGAAGCGGAAGGCCACGCTTGTACAATTATTACAAAAATGTGGATCAAACGTAGTTTGAAAATTAAGTCACTTGTTGTATGATTTGAAGGCACTTGCCTAAATATTCCTCCCCTTCGACGACATCCAGAGACAGCTTCGGAAAGCATTTCACCAGTGTTCTTGCCAATCTTGTATGAATCTGCAATTAGACAAAAATCTTTAATGCTCAGTATTCTTCTAACTCTTGCGCTCACATGTAGCTGATGGGCAAAATCATGCACAAAAATGCAGTCAACCAACCGAGACAAAGAGGAGACGTGCAAGATTTGTGTGGATTTCAATCGAGATTTTGATTCCCACACATCTCCTTTCCTCTTGGAGTGGAGACGAGGCGGCTTCTATAGCCGGCATCCGCCAAGACATTAGAGGAAGGATAAAAACCTTAAAAAACTTGAACGCGAGATATGAGCGGGCTGACCTTCGTATCACAAATGATGAGCACATGGAGCAGAGATTCTCCCAGAGCGCCTCGGTAACACATCTGCCAGCAAGCGGTGTGGTCCTCCCACTTAGCGAGCGGGTCGTGCGGCGAAAGCGACGCTTCTATTGGGAGCACCACCTGTAGAGTTGCCATACAATTACAATTTGGATTAATTAGTAACGAAAAAGACATCATTTGCTTTTATCGTTCGGACGTCAAACATAAATTAGCAGTGTTAAAATATGATGCAGATGCAGTCTGTATAATATTGTAAATAATTTCCTCATTTAGGGACTAGTAATATTTAAAAGCCAGAGAGTGTCCTTCAGTGTGCAAAAAATGGCCATATTAGCAAAATGTGTACCATGATAGTGATAGTCTGAAGTTTCAATTAAAAACGATAAGTTTCCTCCATCATTGTTATCATTATCTGAGTTCAGTACAATAACCACGCTTATCGCAATGCCATTTTGTGATGGAATGACGTTTCATTTAGCGATTTGCCCTAGTTCTAAAATGAAACAAAAACAATAGGTTGAAATACCTACTCGTACACCGCATCGCGGTTTTCGTCTTACGCATAGGTAGACTTAAAGAAATGCATTGGGCAATTAATTATTATTATTCCATTTGCAATTACTACATACGGCTACACATCAAGCTATTAAAAACCAGTAAGACGTATAAGCTGACCGTTCATTGAGCGAAAAGATCATGATTGTAAAGCAAGGCCAAGATAAACTGGTTTTGTATAGCATGATGTGCAGCCGTGTGTACTTGCATGTATTTCCACAGTCTAGAAAGAGATAAAGCGATCGTGCGGCCAATACTTATACTCTCGATCATTTTAAGTCTCTCACTCTCACTCTTTCTATTCCTTTTTTGTGTTTTATTTATTACCTTACTAGCTGTTGCCAGCGGTTTCACCCGCTACAACTCGAAAATTATCCCATCGGGATAAAAAACTATCCTATGTGTTAATGCAGATTATAAACTATCTGTACCAAACTTTCAAATCCGATCATTGAATCCGATCAGTAATTTTTGCGTGAAAGAGTAACAAACATCCATCCAAACAAACATTGATTCACGTATTATAATATTAGTAGGATTATAACCTACTTAAGTTTCCTAAAAAAATAGTGGTAAATAGGCATATACCTACTGCCACAAGGCGTTATGTCTGTCTATGGGACCACGTAACTGACCTGTTCCTGATCTCTGAACTTCCAACGGAGGTACTCAGCGCGGTTGATGACCCTGCCCCTCCCCCCCACGTACATGTACGCCGCAAATTCGTCTCTGATTAACTTCTCTGCGGCCATCATTCCCCCTTTAGTGTACGCTTCGAGTAGAAGACCCCCTGAGTAGAAAAGGGTTAAATAAATTATTGTAGGTAAATTTATTTTTCACCTCACACGCTCGGAAAGATTCTATTTCTCATTCAAAATCTGAGCGCATAACTCCATTTTGTGCTCTAGAGCACAAAGTGTTGTTCAAAATTCAAACACGTCTTGTATTCAATTGTTTTCTTCACTGGCAGGCGAGCCGCCCCCACTACATTTCCTGGCTGTGTGAGGTGAAAAGTTGTGTGTTACACTCGGCAGCAAAGTTTTTCTGCGTCTCGTACCTTTGAAAACTTCGCATCGCTCAGGATTCTATATTTGAACCGCTCGTTTCTCTCGCGGTTCAATCTTAGAATCCTTCGCTCGCTCAGTTTTCAATTCAAGTACTCGCGCCAAAAATCAACTTTGCAGCCTTGCATAACAAATAACTATTTCACCTCACCCGCTCGGAAAGATTCTATTTCTCATTCAAAATCTGAGCGCAAAACTCCATTTTGTGCTCTAGAGCACAAAGTGTTGTTTAAAATTCGAACACGTCTTGTATTCAATTGTTTTCTACTTTTCCACACTGCCAGGCGAGCCGCCCCCACTACATTTCCTCGCTGTGTGAGGTGAAAAGTTGTGTGTTGCACTCGGCAGCAAATTCTGCGTCTCGTACCTTTGAAAACTTCGCATCGCTCAGGATTCTATATTTGAACCGCTCGTTTCTCTCGCGGTTCAATCTTAGAATCCTTCGCTCGCTCAGTTTTCAATTCAAGTACTCGCGCCAAAAATCAACTTTGCAGCCTTGCATAACAAATAACTATTTGTATCTAGCAGAACATAGCAGACGCGATGAGATATCGGACTATCAATATCTAAACACTAAAAATAAACGAAAATACCTAAATAATTGTTGTCCTATAACGGGTAATCAATTAATCGCTCAGTATTACAGAAACAATAAAATTACTAAAATGTAGAAGAAGTAGGATACCTACTTAATTTTTTATTTTATTAGAATAATGTGGCCGATTAAAAATCAATAGTTTGATACTCCGTTCGCTCGCTTTACCTTCTGTAGCCCGGTTGTTGATCTTTGGCAGTTACCTACTTTACGTCACAGATTAGTCGCGTCACGTGCATGTCTCTGGATAGCTCTACGCAACATCGTCGTTGGCTCTACGTCACGTTTTATTCAATAATAATAATTAAAACGTATTATTCTATAGGTATCTTATATTCTTATGCAATGATATTATAAGTCTCTGCTATAAGTAAAAGTAAAAAGAGTATTTATATTAAAATCATTGATCATGTCTATTCTGCATTTCTGCCTCACATTTTACAATCTTACAATCTATATAATTAAAAATATCTATGATTATGTATCTAACTAGGTACCTAGAGCTAAGAATAGGATGATCTTGATGCCATATTACCTAAATTAAAACTAAATACCTACCTATACTTGTATATTTTATGTAGGTACTTACGTACGGTAAGCTTATAGTGACCCCCATAGGGAGTGACTTATTTCTGAAGCTGACTGTACTTTTGAGCCGTTTTCGTTTGAGAAAAATACCATCACGCAAAGTATGAATTCAAACTTACCCTTTTTATAATCTGCAAGTTTATAAAGTACCGTATGATCTTCACTACTCGGCTGGGATATTACTCTGTCAAGTACTGAACCCCCGGCCTGGACTCCTCCTGCCGATATCAGTTTACTAAGCGCCTCTCCCATTTTACTTAGATCCTTGAATTTTTATTAACATGATGAAAAAACGCTGTGAAAAACAATATTGATACCTAATAAACATTTATTTGTGTGATGTTTATCTAATTACGGAATGGAGTAGTTAAAGGTACTTACGTGAGAGAAAATACAATGACGATATTCGACTCAATTTCTTCATAATTCGAAAATTAAACATTTTAGCACTTGCTGTCCGCAAATTAACCATATTTTCGGTACTTACTTAGATATTTATGTCACCGAACAACATCTTCACTAATTCGTCGTTATCAATAACGGTAATAATTTTATCTTCTTAACATTACTTTGACCCCAAAAAGCACGCGCGTGGCCGCAGGGTCAATAAAATTAGGTCAAAATGAAATAGGGTCAATCAGGGTAATTGTAAACGTTTTTGAAAAATACCTTTTGAACTTATAAACTTTTGGCTTTGTAAAAAAAAATATTGGTAGTTAGAAAAGAAGAGTTAATTACTTTGATTGTATAGTAATTTATCTAAGAGCTGCAACATCAACCATTTGAACTGCGTCATTAGCGGCTTTGAAAATTAAGTGTTTACATTTTACCCTGACTTTAAAACAAAAAATGATATTTTGGGGTAAATGTGAACATCAAAGGTAAGCCTACGTGATAAGCATTATAATTCCGCTAACTCGTTTTCACCGTTTTGAGTCTCATAAATGCAAAAGATTTTGTTCTGAGCGTCTACCAATATACAGGGGTAAATGTAAACAAATCATATAGATTCGATATTTTGCATTGACTAAATTACGGGGTGATTGGAAACATTTAATTGTTTTACGGGTAATTGTAAACGAATTATGGAAACCCATACATTTTTAAAGGGGGTAAAAGAAAACAAAATATGTAGGAGCGCTGTCTATTATTTGTTTTTAAATTAACTGCAACCATGAGATGGTTATGGTACATAATGCCTTAGTAATCAAAACAAACATAGTCTTCGTCATCCATCAATATAAACTCGGTTTCTTTTTCATTCAAAGTAAGCAAATTTACGTTTTTCACAATCATAGTAGCTGGTATAGTGTCAAAATACTCCTTAACGAGGTTTTTTAGTTCTTCTTTTATAACGGGAAGGCCGGAAGGCCCATTTGTGCCCGAGTTTTAAGGCAAGCAGCTATGTATTCTTCCACGCGAGCTGGCAATATGGCAAAAATCTTCTTGTTTTCCTTTACATCCTAACAGCATTTTTTAAGTCAGTTAAGGTACCTATATTTTGTCTCTTTTTTGGATGTAAACGCGTGGCATTTTGAAAAAGTACTTGAAAAGAAATGTTTACGTTTACCCATCACTATGTTAGTAGCAGAAATGATAAGAGTTTACAATTACCCCACTGTTTACAATCACCCCCTAACCTGTTTACAATTACCTCCACCCAGTATATCGTATGGGAAAATGTAAACACTACTTTGCTGCTTGTTATATTGATATTATTGATGGAAAGCTTGAAAAATGCAAAGATAATTCCATTAAATCAAAGCGAAAAAAACAATCAACAACTTATCTATCAACTTTTCTTACAAAATATTTTACTATCAACTTCGTGCAAAAACTTGAATACAATTTTTCTGCAGACAACTTTTCGTAACACTGAAATTGAGATTAATTTTCTGAAAAATGAATAAATTGCTCTTTGTAGTGATGGACAACAGATTAAAATAACGTTCTGTTTCATGACCGTCAACCTAAATACATTATTAAAAGTTTAATGGGAGTTGTTTCCAATCACCCCAGTTTACAATTACCCTGATTGACCCTAGTACTTTATATAAAAAAAAATTAAATGAGCCTTCTAAGAAATTCCTGTAGAGATCGATTAGATTTATAAAAATGAATAACCTACTTAATAATAATAAGAAAATGCCTTCTATTTAGATAATAACAAAAGAGAGGCACATAAGTACACGACACAATTAACCACGGCACTTGTTGTTTTTCATTCACTTTATTACACTTGTTATGTCAATTATTTATAGGTACATCTAATTTACTATGTGAAAAGGTTCTGTATTATGTATGCCCTCTTCATTTTTCTTCTTAAAAATTAAACACAGATCTAAAACAATGTTGACGAGATTCTCCTGGACGATTCGAGGAAATAAACAATCACCGTTGTCATGGCGACAACATTATGACCGCCTGCCATCGTTAAACAAATGGGTATGAAGAGTTAAATAAAATAACGAACTAGGTAATCCTAAATTGTGTACGCACTAGCAGTTCAACTAAGAAGAAGATTCTCTGAAGCCATATTGTGACGTCATGCGCAAGGGGTGCATGAGCATGACGTCACAATTATGTCTTTATTTATTTAACACTGCACAAAGCATTTTATTGCTTAACTTATTTTCAAGTGACTGAACTACATAGGTACTTACCTACCATACCACCGCCATCCACCGCGGTGGTATGTTAAATAAATAATTCGTAGGACGAATTATTAAACCTCTAGATAAGTATTTTTTTAATAAAGTAGGTACTTATCCAGTGAATTTCGTGAAATTCCTAGGAATAGGTAGGTACTAATAATATCTCTTGCTAAAAGAACCCCAATCCTTTTTTCGGGTTAAAAATTAAATAAAAATGAAAGATTGTTACCGTCCACATATGCACAGTATAATTTATTACCTATCTACAACATTATTTTTTGTTTATGCGAAACCCGATACACCTATCCAATATTTTTGTGTAAAGAATCTATGTAGGTACAAAATTTTAAAACCGATAAGCTTGTAGGTATATTACTTGGTTGTCCGTTCAAAAACATACTCATTTCGCGGTACACCCGCGTAAACCGCGTCTCCTGTGTTATACACTCTTGTCTCTTGATAATAGTTTCGCAATAGGTACCTAACCGTACGGTGATTGTAATGTAATTAACTGGTAATAAAATTTTATTAAAATTTTTTTGAAAAGAAATATAGGTAACATGGTGTAAAAATTATTGGAATCGAATCAGTTACTGATTCTGAACAAACTATATTCAGGTTTCGCATATACTAAAAATAATGTTGTATATTACCGTGACCAAAGTGAGAAGGTAGAAAATAGGAATTGTTAAATTATTTATATATTTAGTCTTTGGCTTTCAGTCCCAGCCCAGTTCACATCACACGGTTTTTGACTTTTGTAGATCTGCATTTTGCATTCCTACGCCAATGATTTCTACGCATACGCATTATCTCAACATTCTCAACTAAGAGACGGACTTTTCTCTCGTGTTTTGGCGAAAAGTTGAAAAGAAAGTAGGTATTCCTCTTCTTACCCCGCCCCGGTCCTCTGCTAAACGACGACTCGAAATGTATGAATCGCAATTTGTTCGGTCCCCTTCCCATTTCGCAACGATCACCTTGATGTCGGAACGGCAACAACGCGAGGATACAGCGAGCCGCGGCGTGCGGGGGCCGGGGAAGAGGGTTCCCCGAGCCCCGCAATCGCGTTGTTGTTGTGCGTCACGCGAACTTGTGAGTAAATGACGTGATGTGCTGTGGTGCGGTACCTAGTGCTGAATTTTCTAGAAAATCTGTTGTTAGTTTGTGTTATTTTTATTACGCAATACCTCTCAGGTACCTTACTTTTATCTAATTTGTTTGTAGAAAATCATTAAATAGGTATTTACCTATAGGTACTTACCTAATATGGCCAACCGTGTTAATTAACCTAACCTTACCTATTCAACATTGAGACCATTCTCTATAGCTATGAAGCTCGACTGGCTCAAACCCACTGGAGCTCTGCACATACAACCTACATTATAGCTAACCTATAAAGTACCTATCCTAAAAAGAAGTGACAAGACCTTCGTCTGACGTCACACCTGTCAAATCGTAATAGTCATACAGGGACGACAGCAAAAAAGTTTCCAAGTTATATAATAAGACACCATTGTTAAGTTTGTATTATTACTGACTGGCCTGTTGGTCTAGTGGTTAGTGACCCTGACTGCTATGCCGGAGGTTGTGGGTTCGATTCCCACCCAGGACAAATGTTTGTGTGATGAGCACGATCATTTGTGCTGTGTCTGGGTGTAATTTATCTATAATATGTATGTATTTAGAAATATATAAGTATATTTATCAGTTGTCTAGTACCCATAACACAAGCTCTGCTTAGCTTGGGACTAGATGGCGTTGTGTACGTGATAGTTGTGAGATATTATTATTATTATTATGTTTAAAGATGCAGTTGTCGCGGATTGTTTATTCACTAGTTAACCACGCCCAAGTACTTAAACAACGTGTAACGGTAAATGCGCAAAACCTCTCGTGGGGTAACTCAGCCCATGTTACTGAACAATTTTTGTTCTAAGACTTATGGAAAAAAACTCACTCGTCATACTAATGGGCCCGATCAATTTCTCATTTTGTATGAAAAACCCTCAGGATTTTTTTTTCCAAAAGTCTTAGAACAAACATTGTTCAGTAACATGGGCTGAGTTACCCCACGAGAGGTTTTGCGCATTTAACGTTACACGTTGTATATGTCACTGTAAAATTGTGAATACCGTTAGATCATAATCTATCTCGCGAGATTGTAAACTGTCGATGATCGTGAACTCAATGCACTGCTTACAATTTAACGTATTATTATTCGGTATATTGTAATCTATCGAAGTGAAATCGACAAATTGTGAAACGGAACGCACCTCGCGCGCTGATTGGTTGAACGACATATGCCGCGCGGCGCCATATTTGTTTCTTAGGTGAGTTAGGAATGAAACACAGGTACCACACACACACACCAGTCAAATGAAAATGCCTTTCAAGAATTGTGATGTAATTTCATATTTTGGACCCGATTTTAGGACAAGCTAATTTCGCCTAGGCTCAACTAGTTCTTGCGAACTCGAGACTTGCTGGCACCCTGACTCGGTTATTTTTTTTTAAACCACCCAGAAGTAGGAGCCCCGCGTAGCGGGGCTCCGTCGACCTTTCGAAGAACTAGTCTAGCCTAGGCAAAACTAGTTTGTCCTGAAATTGGGTTTGGCCTGTAACAGTTATATGACCTACGTCACAATTCTTGCAGTGCATTAATTTTATTTGAATGATACCTGTGTTTCATTCCTAACTCTATGGACACAGAACGGTCTTCTATAAAGCCGACCAATTAGGGACAGCCTTCGGACAGTTGAAAATTTGACTAATTTGGCGGTTTCACTTCGATAGATTACAATCTATCGAATTATAAATTTATAATACTTTTAATTTGTGAGCAGTACGTTGAGTTCACAATCTTTCGACAGTTTGCAATCTCGCGAGATAGATTTTAATCAAACGGAATGTACAATAAAATTTAACGCTGACATATAGATATTTTTATAAATCCTAATGTACGGAGAAATGTTTTTTAAAGCAAATAAGTACTTATCGAATATTTATACGGAATACGGATACCGTCATATTATACATGTAGGTATAGGTACGTATGTATGCTGTATAAAGATTTGATATAGTTTCCGCCAGATAAGTGTGGAATAAAATACGTTGACCCCCGTGTACCAATATATTGCAATATTTCAAAACCATGTCGTAGAACGACCAAAAGCAACGTATCGTGGTAAGAGGCGATCTATCTTGACCTCATATTTTTTTTATTTTGAAATTCGAACGTCAAAACACCATGTGTTATGAAATTCGAACGATGCATTATTAGGATCAATGACCTATATACAGAGTAGCAGAGTACCTACTTGTATGTATCGCCATTTCACCAGTGCATTTCACGCAGGCAAGCCATGGTGTCTATGTCGAAGATGGCGCACTCCCTCCTTCGATGTTTGTCACTTCGTGCCGTTGTGTGGAAATAAACTATACCTACTTTAATTAAGAGTAAATATGTTTTTTTTTTTATAGATAACTATTGACATGGACACCAGCGATAGTTCTACAACAAACGACGACGAAGAGGAATGTGAATCAAAATGTCAGTATGAAATGCCTCATGCGATTGTTTATACAACAAGATTAGATGAAATGAACATTTTTAAAGAGAATCCATCTCGCAAGTGCATTGACAAAATAATTAATTCTATAATCAAAGAGAGTAAACCAAAATTGTTGAAAAGGAAACTGCCGCAAACAGAATTTCATTATTCTTGCGAAGATTTATCTTTTTATTTACAAAAATTCAATAAAAAAGTAGCCCGAATAGCTAAAGAGAACAACCGTCTGTTGTCCGTGTGCAGACCTGTAAGAGTTGTGCTTGAAGACATTAAATATACTTTAAGTACACAAAACAAAGCAAACAACAATCCCGAAATTAGTGAACCAATATCAGTATACAATTTATCACGTAAACTTAATGTTAAAATAATATATGATCAGCAACTGAAAGAAGCCGACATGTACTATCTAGATGAAAATAATCTTCTCCAGGGATATAACAAGTTTCAAATAAATGACAAGTTCCATGCACTGGAAGTGGATAATAATGTGTTTGTCATTTCCTGTTGTTGTTGGTATAACAGAGACGCGTATTTAAACACATTAGTGCTCAACCGAAAAGAGACAGTGAGATTCATGAGGAAACCACACCAATGTGCAGTTAATCGTTGCGTTTGCTGCTGTAGGCGCAAACCTACATTTATACTGAGTGACAAAACATCAACAAGTTCAAGTTCACTGAACCCATCAGAAGAAACCAGCAATTTTTTAAAGAAAAATGAAAAACTTTTATTGCTACTAACTTCAGATAAATCAAGAAACTCTCAAAAAATACTATTACAATGTTCAAAATCGATTGAAAAAAGAGATCATCATCCTGTGATAGAAGATGCATTGCCATTTCTACATTCAACAAATATTGATTTTGGAGGAGAATATTATGTGATCGGAGCAGATGGTCAAATTATACTACATTTAAGAAATTATAAACATGGACAAAACTTGCCAAGCCTTGTATCGAAAACAGCAAACAATATAGTTGGTGATATCTGTTGTTGGTATAAACGCGAAGAATTTGCTACTCGTTTACTGGAACTGCACGCTTTACCCAACACTGTTAACTACATAAGGGGGGTCCACTCATGTTCTCCAACATTTTGCACTTGCTGTTGCAGGCCTTCAAATATTGAGAAAAGTAAAATGACTCTTTTACCCAAAGTTGCTTTGCATACGAATGATTTGGTCAGCAGATTAGTTACTATTAAAGTGGAAATTTCAGGTATTGTTAGTAAACCTGTTTTTCCTGACGATGACAAACATAAAATTCCTGAAACCACTGACCCTACCGAAGATACCATTTATAATATGTATTCTGTGGAAGATACTAAGAAAAAATCAAAAGATATCGTTTCGTTTAATGTTTCTCTATCGGCGATTGATAAGTTAGCAAGAGGCTACAGTGGTTCCTTTCCTATAATAATAACAGAACAAACCGACGCCAATTCTGTGCGGGTACTTGTAGATAAAACAGGAAAACGTAGCGCTGTTATGAAATGTACTCGACCACTATACAATTTTACCACAAAGGAACTTAAAATATTGGATTTAATATTTCGAGTTGTAAATAACGTGACTAAACAAGAATTTGAATTCAAATCGAAACCAAGTAAACGTCAAATACAGAAAAATCGTGGTAAACAAATACAAAGCACAATATATCCATTATTATTAAATACACAAATGTGTATTTCATCAGATTTAAGGAACAAACGTTTCATGCCTGCTTTGCATGCCCACCTTGAAAAGTATAAATTGACTAGAATGGACCATGTAAGCACGTGGTTAGATTATAAAGAGCAGGAAAATGCAAAAGGCAAATCAAATGCAAAAGTAAAGAAGTTGTAGGTTTTAACAGACATAACTTACGAGACCAAACCTGAAAACTTTAATACTTCTGTGCAGTATGAAGTGTGCAGCATTCTGTTGTGCGTTTATGACGTGCACCACGAAGTCATCGATATCATCGGCATAGCAAATTCCTGTGATTAGGTGGATCACTAAATTGCCGCAGCATGCGGTCTCTAACATCCACTGGGGCCTTACCACAAGAGACAGAGCTATACAAGTCGAGAGATGGCGCTAGACGCCATCTCTTTCTCACAGCCTAAACTGGATCGCGTTAGAGTTCATGGTAGGCCACCTGGTCTTGATAACCTCGACAAGTTGTCGTCGGAGTATCTTTGTGAGGGCAGGCGGACCCAAACTGCGATATCTGAATCCACATCTTAGAGATTATTGGCAAGCTTTAAAGCCCACGTCTAAACAGAACATCACTAAGGAAAGAGAAAAATATGTATCTTGTTATTTTAATTGTTATTTTGTTTGTAGGCGCCACGAACCCACATAGTAGGTTGTCTCATTGTCTGATGGTGGTGAATGATTCAAAATTAAATATCTGGGCAGTAGTGTTTTTTGTTTTATTTATTTGTATTTCCACAGCCACAGTATTACCCATACAAAATTCAAATCATTTACTTCAAGCAGACCAGTTAAATACATTTTCAATTGATGACAATTAAAATCCGATATCCTATGCTAATGATAGTATAGGTCGGAATTAGGTAGAGTTATTCATGTATGTACATATACAGCGAAAGATACATATGTCCAAAATCCCAGAATTACTTTACTAGAGCAGAAAAAAATCGAGATTTATTAAATAAAAAAGTTCTAACTTTCACACAATTTATTCATCTATTCTATCTCTGATATTTTTATTATGGCATTATTTATTTGTAACACTGTTTCACACACGAGATTGTCTATTAAAAAATAAAAATCCCATCTCAAGATGAATGATGTAACAAAGGTCCTGTATAAATGACGATTCAAAATTATTGTCCTGTCCATGGAGTGTCTTCTCCATAGAGATCTATGCAGTAGATGAGTAGACAACTTCTACTACCACCACTCTACCTACCATATTTTTTTTTGTCTAATGACTGTAGGTCGAAATGATTCATGAAGTTGTTTTTTGCTGGACGTCTGAAAAAATATGAAATACACATTACTATCTATATAACATAAGCTAAAAAAAGGCTATTATTAAACAATCATTTCAATACACTTACCGAAAATATTGTAGGTACAGAGTTTTCATGTAACCTAATACATACCATCAAAGTGTTCTTCTTCAAAGTGAAATGAACATATAGGTACCAGTCTTTACTTCGAGGACTAATATTTTCCTCAACGATAGAGTCCAACCAATTTTTCTTCAGTCGTTCATTTTCGGGAAACCTATAAAAGATTAGTATTGTGTATTAATATATTATCATTAAAATTTGGTAACAGTTTGAGTGTAACGAAGGGACTAGCATCGGGAACTATTACAGAACGGTACAACACTATTATTATTGTAAACAAACGAACGAAAATATAAAATGAAAAATAAATATTGTCTGTAGGACGGAAATAAACCCAAATAGTAATTCTCCAACCATGAAAATATGATCACTTAGCGATTTCTTTACCGAAATTGTTCTTTTTCATGTAGTTTTGCATGAAAAACTGTTACAACCTGTGCAAAGTCTATTTAGGCTGATTTTTAGGGTTTCGTAGACAACAAGGTTTCGCCATGTCCGTCCGTCCGTCCGTCCGTCCGTCTGTCCGCAGCTTAGCTCAGAGAAGCCCAGTACTAGAAAGCTGTAATTTGGTGTAAATATACGGATTTGTTACACCGAAAAAGTGGTAAAATAAAATCTCCTAAAATATTTTTTATTAGGGTACCTCCAGTACACGTAAAGTGGGGGATGTTTTTTTTTTCTCGCGTACCCCTTAGTGTGGGGTATCATTAAATAGGTCTTTAAAAAATATTGATAGTTTCCATTAACAATTTTTTGATAAAAAGATTCGTTTGTGAAATATTAAGCTTTAAAGTGCTAATTTTTGCTCGACTCGAGTGTCCCCCCCCTCTACCAGCTAAACGGTTATGTGTGGGGGTGTGAAAAAATTCACAATAGTAGTATATATAACGAAGTTTAAAAGAAAATTATCATGACTAAGTAGGCTTTACAAGTTTACGAGTAATAGTCGACCAACTTATAAAACGTACTTGGATAACATATTTTCCTAAACAAAATGTATCGGAGAACACGTTCTTCAACTGCAAATGTAAGTTTGTCAACTTTATTTTTACAGCTTGGTGGGTATGTTTTGGGGATAGGTAGGTTTTTATTGTCAACTACTTTTAACTAACTTCAAAAAAAGGAGGAGGTTCTCAATTCGTCGTAATCTTTTCTTAATATGTTTTTTCCCCGATTTCTCAAAGACGTCTGGACCGATTTTGAAAATTCTTCTTTTTATAATTAAATTCAGCGAATCAGTTTAGTTAGTTCGCATAAGTATTTTGATGGCCTGGGCAACTACGGAACCCTACACTGTGCGTGGCCCGACACGCACTTGGCCGGTTTTTTCTTTTTTCTGGCACGACAAGACACAATAGAACATTCAGGCATGTTGAATTACAGTTTTTTTAATTGTAACACGCACTTTTTTATGAAAACACTCAGTAGTTTACTCAAAAGGGCATTTTTACTTTAAATGGCGCAGGCTGTTTTCGTGTTGTCCCATGAAAACAAATAATGATAGTTGAAAATATTTTGAAAGCTGCCATAAAAGCTTTATTTTAAACACAAGTAGAACTGTTATTCTATTCAATAAGTTTTTTTACGTATCAATAAATAAGGTATTATAAATTTTATAGTAATTTGAAGTTAAACAAAACCTTGATTTGAAGCTGTCCCAAGACCGGTTTTCCCGCATTAAATAGATATTTCAAAAGATTTTTGTTCCACTATAAGTCTTGCAATTTTTTAATTTAATTGTGTCATAGTTATTCTTACATTTAAACTAAGTATTAACAATAGCTATCATAGTAAAAGAGTAAGAAAATTAATTAAAATTATTGTCCCATAGATTTAACATTACAGGACAAGTCTACATAGTAACGTTCTTTTAGCTACTAATTTACCCATTTAGAATTTATTTTTTATTTTAATGGCAACCTCAAGCACAAAATCTACGAAAAAAATGCAGCCATATTGAATTTAGTCGCGACAGGGAGAATGGGGATGGCAACTCAAAGCTAATCGTAGATGGCGCTGCGATAGTTGGTCCCTACGTCAGATTACTGTCTACCTTGTACAAAAAACAAACAAGATTTATTGATATAAAAATTGAGTTTATATACAAAACAAATATGGAAAATTATTCGTCAATGCAAGTGCATATACTAAAAGAAGAATTAAGACGCCGCGGTGCATCTACAAGAGAAAAAAAGTGATTTAATTGAGTGGTAATACATTTGATTTTACCGTAATAAATCCACAATTACTTGTAGTTGAGGTTTCAATTTTTGAGTTTAGGTATGTTTTACCTGTCCTTCTCCTATAACAAGAATATAATGCTGCTTCTGACTTTCTATTTTGATAAAATATCATAATGTTTTATGTCAGATATTTTACCCCTTTTTTCTATTTAGATTCGAGAAATATCACAATATATTTAATTTCTTAACACCACAACTATCACAAAACTCGTTCCAGGTGATAATTCTTCCGCCAGACGAACCATTTCATGATTTATAGAGCGATGCAATACTGGTACTTAACCTCCAATAGAAAAGTAGATATTATTTTGAAAAGTGTATTCGATTGTTTAGTTATGGTATAATCTTTTTTAGGTACAGCATAATACACAACATCTAGGGTGCGTTTAAATCTTCCGGCGATGTTTCGCCGTAAAAAAATTAAACTAGCGAGGGTTCGCTGAACGGAGTTATAAGTTTCTGTCAATGTTAGCTGTCAAATTCAATTGACAGCTCAGTTTTTTAAACAAATAATCAATTTGCCGGTGTAATATTAATTAAATCCATAATCCACAAATAATATTCACGCTCTAAAATAAAAATCTTCGTTTTACGGCGCGAATGTAGCAAAACAACAAAACTTAATGTCAATCTGACAGCAGGATAAAATTTTGCGTGGTAAAAAGGTCGCAAAAATTTATTCCTTTCAGTAAAAACATAGAACAGCGGACGACCGTAAACGGGGCAGATTAAATTTTAATCGGTATGATTTTTCACCTCTCGGTGTACTTAAACGGGCTGTTTGACATTTAGTCAGTATAAATTTAAACTGGATAAAGGATTTAAACGCAGCCCTAGTCATTTTACTTCAATAAATCGTTTTTTTTTTTTCAGAAAATCCTTTGATTTGACAGTTTTTTGGGACCAAACTGTCACTTGTCACTTTGACACTTGCCTTCCCCATTGGTGGACGTATGTGTGCGCAACGAAAAATTGGTCCAAAAAATTTGTCTCGCTAAGTAACGTGTTTTTACATAAAACCATTTATCTGGTTGTTACTTCTTTTGGAGCAGTAACACCTTAAAGTATATAGATGCCTTTTTTGTATGATTTAGAAGCTTTATAGTTATATTTTTTGAGTATTTCACATTTGTTTTGAAACTGAACTACTTGCGTAACGTCCTGTTCGTAACTGTTACTATAGGGCGGACAAAAACGTTACGAAAAATACAAGTAAAGCTTAGTGCACATTGCATTATGAGTACCTAGACGGTATTTAAAATTTGCAGGCCATCTGATTATAAATGATAAATTAGATCCTATTACCAGGTTGCACACACTTTAAATTTTAATGTAGGTTGTGAGCAGTTCTCATTATTGTCTTAGTTCGCATGATTCTCGGTTATATTATAATCAGTGTCATAAGTGAGGACTACTCTTAACAATTCCGTATCGTAACATTTAATGTCTCTCTAGTAACGGTCCCAAATATTTTTCCTTGTTTTTCTTTACAGCAGCTGAATTATTAATAATTATTATGTACTATAGTAGGTTTTTAATAAATAAAAACATATTACAAATAATATCTTGTTAAAATTTTATTATTAGCTCATCATTTAAATAGTTAAAACTTAAAATGAAACAAACGTTTGGAAACTTTTGTTACTAAATGGATATTTTTTTTGAATTTTAACAAAATGTGGTTAATTAGTACGTTCTTTAATATTTTTCTTTTAATCTATTAAAAACGAGTAATAAATTAGTAGTCTATTTTTTTCAGGTCATCTAGTCAGTGAATTTTTATCAAGTTTTGATTTTTGTGACTATCAGGACAAAATTTTCCTTACTCACCTTGTAAAATAACGATTAATGTAATATATACGCATTTGTAAAAGGAACTTTTAGCTAATTCATATAATTAATAACATTATCTATTAAGAATCATCAATTTCAAACCCGAAAAGAAACCTAAATTTTTATAAGTGGTTTTTAAAACCTGCGCCGTTTATAGTGAATTTGCCCAAAAATCTATATTCGACCAAAAGTAGGTAAACAACTGTTTGACAGCAGAACTACCACAAGGCTGCGTTTAAATCCTTCTAGTTTAAATTTATACTGACTAAATGTCAAACACCCCGTTTAAGTACACCACGAGGTGAAAAATGAAGCTAACTAAAATTTAATCTGCCCCGTTTACGGTCGTCCGCTGGTATAAGTTTTTACTAAATGGAAAAAAAAATTGCGACCTTTTTACCTCGCACTGCTGTCAGACTGACATTAAGTTTTGTTGTTTTGCTCGATTCGCGCCTTAAAAACGAATATTATTTTTATTTTAGAGAGTAAATATTATTTGTGGATTATGGATTTATATTAAATCGGCAAATTGATTATTTGTTCAATAAACTGAGCTGTCAATTGAATTTGACAACTAACATTGACAGAAACTTATGACTCCGTTCAGCGAACCCTCGCAAGTTTAATTTTTTACCGGCGAAATGTATGTATAGAACATTGGGGCGCCTCCATATCTGGGGGCACGGCAGTGCCCCGCCAAGTCTCGAGCAAAAGGGCACGGCCGTACCATCTTTTCTCGAAGCGATTCGCGGCTGTTTCGCCCCCCCTATAACTTCGACGTGGACAAAGCTAGGAGTTTAGGTTTTCGGTGAATAATAGTAGGCATTAGAACAAGCTTAAGTTCGAAATTACATGCCAATTGAATCAATAGTTTAGGAGTTACGGTCGATCAAAGTTACACCATTTTGTCACTCACTGACTGACTGACTCACTGACCGATCATCAAAAATCTAAGGTACTTCTAGCAGACTTAGAAACTTCAAATTTTGCACCAAGATAGGTCATTAGCCACATAAAAAGGAAAAATTATAAAAACATCAAAAAATAATATACCTTAAAAAACAATTTTATATTTGCGGTTTGGCAAGAACATTGTGTATGGATTCTGACTGCATTGTTAACTTTGTTCGTTGTTTAAGTTAGTATTCAATTGGATGAATACATACATAGAATAGAAAGGAATAATATAAATGTAATACATAGACTATAATTAATATAAATTAATACATAAAGTTCATAATTCATTAAATTAATAAAGCTAAGCTAAACTCCATTGTTTTGCGATAAATATTGTATGCGCGCTCGATAGATGGCGTTGTACCTGTCTGAATCGCGCTATGGTTTCGTTACAGAGCGCAGTCTAAGTAGTACTTTAAAATAATTCAATAATTTTCATTTGATAGCGCCATCTATCTATGAACAACCATTTCGAAACTAAAAAAATATTGTAGCGATATTCGGAGTAGATTTATTATTGTTACTGAAACAGTTATTTAGGAAAATAGTTTATTAATATAACATAGACATAGTTACATATCTAGTTGTTTACGTGTTATTTAGTTTAGTTATATTTTTAGTTTGTAAGTTAGCAGATATATATTTATTTAGTTATTTGTTAGTAAGTTTAGTTCTATTTAGTTTGTTAGATAGAGAATGGGTCCTAAGCAAAAAAGTAGCTGAAGTCCAAGAAATTATGAGGACACCTAAAAAAAAAAAAGAAAGAAATACACTTACAAAAAATAAATGAGATCCCACCAAAAACATTAAATGTAAAAAATGCCAAGTCTCTCGATGCAGTCTTTCCATCGTAAAAAGTTTTGAGATCTCACAGAAGCCAAGTCCTATTCAAATTATTTTGTAGTTATAAATCAACATTTAGTAATTATATCAATAGTTTTCTTTATATTATAACTATAGTGACTTGGCAATGAGCACAAATTAACTTGCTGCCTGGAAATATGTGCAAATATTACTGACGAGACCTGTGATCAGATTATTTGTTATGTGTGAATCATGATGGTCACTACCGACTACATGTTCCAATACAATAATTAAGAATACCTTACGGGCCATCGCTTTATGAAAGTAAATGATGAATGTTAAGAGAATATATAAAGTAAAAGAGAATGTTTACGCATGCGGTGTGTGTAACTTTCAACTCCTCCAAATATTTACTTGTTTTTACTTGTGCTCATTGCCAAGTCACTATAGTTATAATATAAAGAAAACTATTGATATAATTACTAAATGTTGATTTATAACTACAAAATAATTTGAATAGGACTTGGCTTCTGTGAGATCTCAAAACTTTTTACGATGGAAAGACTGCATCGAGAGACTTGGCATTTTTTACATTTAATGTTTTTGGTGGGATAACTTTATCTCAATGCTACGTTTGTACAGCTTGGCCAGAACGGATTGAAACGGAACTAAAATTTTTATTTCTGACAGCGTTTTAAAATCTTTGATATTTGATGTAAACAAAGACCGCAGGTTTGTTAGATTTATTATTGTGCCATAAAACTAACGTAATAAGTGAAAAAATAAATAAAAAAAGTCATTCAAAGTGCTGGTAACGCGAAGACAGTGGTGACTTCCGGTTTTCTACATTTTTATGTCAAGCTGTACAGCTTGGCCAGAACGGATTGAAACGGAACTAAAATTTTTATTTCTGAAAGCGTTTTAAAATCTTTGATATTTGATGTAAACAAAGACCGCAGGTTTGTTAGATTTATTATTGTGCCATAAAACTAACGTAATAAGTGAAAAAAAAAAATCATTCAAAGTGCTGGTAGCGCGAAGACAGTGGCGACTTCCGGTTTTCTACATTTTTATGTCAAGCTTTATGTGGACGTCTGCATGGTATAATAATATAGATGTCTGCATCCTGCACAATGTTGCCAACTTAGTGCTTTCTAGGCACTAGATCTAGTTCATTTCTTGATGTTTTAGCGCTCAAAATTCCACAACAGTGCCTAGTGCCTTAGCCAGTGCATTTTTAAAAGTCTAACCAATCAATGGCGCGTTCTGAAACACAATTGAATTTCAGAACGCACCTCTAATTATTACAGCTTGACATAAAAATGTAGAAAACCGGAAGTCGCCACTGTCTTCGCGATCACAGCACTTTGAATTTTTTTTTTTTCACTTATTACGTTAGTTTTATGGCACAATAATAAATCTAACAAACCTGCGGTCTTTGTTTACATCAAATATCAAAGATTTTAAAACGCTATCAGAAATAAAAATTTTAGTTCCGTTCCAATCCGTTCTGGCCAAGCTGTAGTTATTTATGAAAATTCGTATCTCCATGGTCGTTTATCTGTTTCTGAACAAGGAGAGTGGAACAAAAGACGTCCGATCTGAGTTTTGTTCTCTACTCTTGGGGAGTTCCCAAATGTTGATGTTTCTTTAGCTGATCTTTTATTCTTTATTTGTCTTATTCATTAGCAAACACCAGTCTTTGAGTAATAAAAGTGTCCGTTCATTGTGTGTCTTGTGTAAAATAAACAATAACTTTTTATATACTACAACATGGAGATGCCATTTTCTAAAAAGAACTATCAACAAAACTATCGCAAGGAGTGGGAAAGTGAACCTGAATTTAAGCTTTGATTACGGCCAGTCAGTGGGACCACGACGAAAGCTATGTGTGCATATTATTGTAAGGTGGAAATGAGTGCCAGGCTGGATGACGACAATTGAACTCGAAGAAACATGCAGAAAAATCACAATATTCTCAATAAAAACTGATTTTTTTTAATATTTTCATTGTTTTTATTTTTTTGGTTCCCACCATGTTCCCACAGCAAAATTAGCACAAACCTAGTGCATTTTATGTTTTGTTTAGCGCATTTCTTACAATACAATAGCAGTTGGCAACACTGATCCTGCAGTCTGGTAGGCTGGGTCTGGCATTTCAGTTTTTCAGTCCATTGTCCACAGCGTTGCCAGACCGTACCAAAAAGTACGGTTTTCCGTACTATTCGTCATACAATCGTACCACAACCGTACCTTGGCTCGACCGTACCTTTTTCGTACCTTTTCTATACCTACTTGTGATTTATTTTTCACTACAAAGGTAAAAAGCAACTAATAAAACTAATAGAAAATAATGAGACTCATACTTTTTTCAACTTTCTGACACATTTGATACTAAAATATGGGCACAAATTACATAAATGGAATTTTCTTAGTTCCTAAAACATTATATTTCATTTTTTTTTTGACAAACACCTTGTTTTTAGGGTTCCGTAATCAACAAGAAACCCTTATAGTTTCGCCATGTCCGTCCGTCCGTCCGTCTGTTCGCAGTTTAGCTCAGAGACGCACAGTACTAGAGAGCTGTAATTTGGTGTAAATATACGGATTTGTTGTGCCGAAAAGTGGTAAAATAAAATCTAGTAAAATATTTTTTTTAGGGTACCTCCTGTACACGTAACGTGGGGATCTTTTTTTTTTCTCGCGTACCCCTTGTTGTGGGGTATCATTAAACAGGTCTTTAAAAAATATTGACAGTATCCATTAACAATTTTTTGATAAAAGAAATCGTTTGTGAAATATTAAGCTCTAAAGTGCTAAATTTTGCTTGACTCGAGTGTCCCCCCCCTCTACCAGCTAAACGGTTATGTTTGGGGGTGTGAAAAAATTCACAATAGTAGTATATATAACGAAGTTTAAAAGAAAATTATCATGACTAAGTAGGCTTTACAACTTTACGAGTAATAGTCGACCAACTTATAAAATGTACTTGGATAACATATTTTCTTAAACAAAATGTATCGGAGAACATGTTCTTCAACTGCAAATGTAAGTTTGTCAACTTTACAGCTTTAATAGGTATGTTTTTACGGTATGTTTTTGGGGATAGGTAGGTTTTTATCGTCAACTTTTTTAACAAACTTCAAAAAAAAGAGGAGGTTCTAAATTCTTCGTAATTTTTTTTTTTTTATGTATTTTCCCCGATTTCTCAAAGACTCCTGGAACGATTTTGCAAATTCTTCTTTTTAAAACTAAATTCAGCGAATCAGTTTAGTTAGTTCGCAGAAGTATTTTGATGGGCAACTACGGAACCCTACACTGTGCGTGGCCCGACACGCACTTGGCCGGTTTTTTCTGTAGAATATGAGTAGACTATAGCATTTTTAAAATTCTAGCGAAACCGTACGGGTCGGAATTCTTCTGCAAGAACTAGATCAGTTTTTATTTCTTCGAGTTCATTCTATAGTTGATTTACAAATGAATTTGTTCAATATTGGCAATCGATAATAATGTTCTACTTCACCATGTCCCTTTGAATATTCGATTCTATATCGCTTTTTTTCGAACCTATGATCACAGACAGCCAATTTGAAGAAGAAAATAAACTGATCTAGTTCTTGCAGAAGTATCCTGACCCAACCGTACCTTGAAGTTATAAACCGTACCTTTTCAGAAAGCCAACCGTACCTTTTTGGGAAATCATACTGGCAACGCTGATTGTCCATTTCAGTCACAGATTTCAGTCGCAAGTCTGTCTGCGCAAGTCGCAATTTCAATCGACCCCACCGAGTCTATTGTAAATAGGAGAGTAGAGTTCTGGAGAGTAGTTGTTTCTCGAAATCTTGATGTGCTTTGACGACTCCATAAAAATGACTGTGAGGGAAGGCCCGGAGAATATTATGTGCCCGGAGTACCACGAACCGTTCAAGATGACCAAGCTGAACCCGTATTTGTCGAGCGATTATTCTAAACATTTAATTCAGAGTATGTATCCTGTTGACGTTATAATTATTTACCTACTTCATCTCATTTTGAATAAAAATGTTTTGCCTAGTTTCGCCAAGTAATAATGTAAGTCAATGAGTTGTGTGTTATTTAATAATATTGATTGCTGTTACCGGCGCTCTTTTGTTTCCATCTGAAAAATGCTAATTACCTTCGGGGTCGCGGGGCGAACGAGCTACCGTGACCCCGGAACGTAAAGGGCTATTGAAGGACATCGTGGATTTTAGTCAGTACGAGTCTCGACAGTCGCTCCCGCCCTGCCCTGGGTGGGAGGACCCGTTTGATGATTTTAACACGTATTGAAAAAGCTTAATTACCTGAATATTCAGAATTGTAATCATTTAATTACCTTTTAATCTAGTTAACACTACACATTATAAAACAAATTCCTAAACTCTGCGTCGTTCTGTGTCTATTCGCAATAAACTAAAAAATGACTGCACCAACTTTTATGTTCTTTTCACTAACAGATAGAGCGGTTCTCGAGGAAGGTTTTAGTACCAAAAATTAGTCCTGAGCAAAGCCGAGTGGGTCGCTCATATTAAACAAATAACTAAGCTGTACTAACTCTAAATTATATTTATTTACTCTATTTTGTAAAAAAACACTAAATACAAAACTAGATGAAGTTGATGTTTCGTACCTGACTACTTTGAAAATAAATAGTGGAAACAAGTGGTCACAGTAAGAGCAACAACGCAACGGCAACAACCATCTTCTTTTGTAATAAAGTTGGAAACAGGAATGGCAAGAATAGGCCTGATTCATGTTGTGTTCAACAGAATTACTATATTAAAGATAATTCATAACATAAAACATTTATAATAATGCAAAAATAGTTTATGCAAAAAATCATTAATTTAATTAATCATCTAAAAGTTTCTTTAAATGTTAATATTCAAGTTTGAAGTATTGATTGGTCAACTCTATTTAATCTTTTTTTTTTCAGTCTTGTTCTTATGGACAATTACTAATAAATTATAATATTAAATTCCATAATGATTTTCCTTTAATTTTTTCACCTATTTTTATAATTAGTTGTTACACTGTCTGTGTCTGGTTTTTCGTTTTTCTTTAACCCTTTATAGGGCAGATTTATTTTTTTGTTGATTTTGATTTTTTTGTGTCGGGATTGGTTTAGGGGAACATAAGGACTGGAATAAATGTGATTTTGACTAGTTGATTCATTCGGGTTTGTCTGTAGGGGGTGGTTACATAATATGAAACCAAGACCATTTAGGGAAAAATTTTGGTGGTTTCATTTAAAACCATGACGGTTTAGGGAAAAATTTTATAGATAAAAACATGTTTAATTTAATGAGTACCTATTATCACAGAATAAATAATAGTACTTATTTGAAAAATCAATGTTTTTTTATGGTACTTAAGATTCAAAAATGACTACTTTGAGTTATAAAAAAAAAAAATTGGAGCTGGCGGTGAGTAATAGCGTCCCGATGAAATTCTTCTCCTGCTGACGATCTCCGCGATGTGACACTGACACTCAAAGATCATCTTCAGGGTATGAGGATGATCTACCTTTGAGTGTCAGTGTCACACCCCCTAATGTCTGAATTTTCAGCTTGGTCGTCATCTATGCCGTCGATCAAACTGACGTACTGATCGTAGGGCATTTTTTCTAAATATAATGCTTGTATAGACATCTAAAACATAAACTCAAACTCAAACTCAAACTCAAATATTTATTGCATTCATGTGGTGTTACAAGATGTTAAATAATTTTGCCAGAACCTGTCATGAACCCTGCAAGGGCACAGCAACTTATATAATACAAGTATTAAATATACAAAAACAATCATAAAACATTTTGTTAGTTTTCATAGGTACTTAATTATTACAATCAATAGGTACCTATGTACCAGGAATTATGAAGATATGAATAGAGACTATAGCTTATTTATAAGTTTGGTAAGTACTTATAGGAGTGGAGTGCAGATACTAAATTAACAGATAAAAAAAAAAAAAACTATTTTGTGACTAATTTATGTGTAGTAAAGAAAATTCATTACTGTAAACCATTCAGTTAGGTTGTACTTAATCGCACAAACCTCACCGGCGTCCATACCTAGACTTTGACACCTAATAAATAACATCTTTGCCCAATAATACTAAATAAATAAATGTTTTATGGCATAAAGTGATAATTCTAATTTGCATACGATAGCTGCAATAGCCCCAAATACGTAAAATAAACAAATGAGAATTTGAAATATGCACTTGTTCAAATTCAAACCTAAAAATCCTTTTTTGCTACCTGTTGAGTTCAAAACGTTATTGTACTTTATAGATACAAGTCGAGCTTAAGATTTATATACCAAATTGAAGGAAAATAACTAAATTATTCATTTACTTACATTGAATCAAGTAAACGTCATACACTCGGCGTCACAAAAATCGCACCACTTTAAGAATTCCCTTCAAAGTCATTTTAAACCTATTAATCAATGGTAGACATATGACTATAAGGTATCATTGGAAAGGCAATTTATTTAAATTTCAGTATAAATCAATGGATTTGGTTTTTTGTTTACCAGGGAATAAAAAAAAGCAAGCTAATGCAAATGATTAAAAAGTTAAATTTTATTTTATCAGCAAAAATTACAACAAAGTCCTTAAAAACAACTTAAAACCTAGTGTTACCCCCCCTAGCCCTGATGACTGCTTCCATGCGTTCTCTCATGGACCTAATTAATGTGACAACAGTCTCTTGAGGAATGTTGTCCCATTCTGCAACGACGGCATCTTGGAGGTCTTGGAGAGTGGTAGGGGCAGGATCACGTGCCCGTACTCGCCGTTTCAGTTCATCCCAAAGGTGCTCAATAGGGTTTAGGTCTGGACTTCGCGCCGGCCAGCGCATAACAGGGATTCCAACTTCTTGCAGGTAGTCTCTTACAATTAAAGCGGTGTGACAGCGGGCGTTATCGTGCATTAACGTGAACCCACTGCCAACAAAACCCGCATAAGGGACAACCTGCTCCTCTAAGATCTCTGTTATGTACCGAGCAGCAGTCAGCGACCCTTGCCCGCGAGCACTTCCAGTCCGAGAAACACACACAAGGTTCGTTTTACCGTCGATTGACATGCCGCCCCAGAACATGCACGAGCCACCCCCGTATTCCACTGTCTCTTGAATACAGGCTTGTGCGAATCGTTCACCTTGCCTCCTATACACTCTTCGACGCCTGTCGTTGCAGAAAAGACACACCCTCGTCTCATACGAGAAGAGCACAGCCCTCCATTGGTCTATTGTCCAATCCACATGGTCACGGGCAAATTGCAACCGGTCTCTCCTATGCTGTGCAGTCAATTTTGGCCCTGTAGCAGCCCTATGAGCTGCAATTTTCTTCTCCCGCATTCTTCTTCTAATCGTGGAGACGCTTACAGAAGTTCTGCGAGCTGATAGCAGTTGTTGTTGCAGCTCAACAGCATTGGAGAACCGATTACGTAAAGACGTCGAAACAATGAAGCGATCGTCTCTTTCCGATGTGCACCGTTGTCTTCCAGATCCACGTCTTCGGATATAGCCACCAGTCTCTTGGAAGCGTTGGAACACTCGTCGAACGGCAAAACGACTCAAGTTCAGTTGCCGAGCAACATCACATTGCCGCATCCCTGATTGCAGTAGTGCAATGACTTGAGCGGCTTCATCTGCAGTGGTATCCATCTTCTGGGGTATTTTTCTTGCTGTAGCTGTTCACGTGTGTTCACTTCAAAGGTTGAATAGCGAATGACCCACATTTAACCCGGGTCGCCCGTTTTATACCCTTGTAGGGAGGTGCAATTAGTGGCCCTTGCAATGCGTATTTTGACAACATTTTTTTTAACGTTACGTGCTAATGAAACCTGTTGTGTTTAGGGATTCTAACTGTTGTTAATTTAAAGGTCGTTAAGCATACTTTCAATTGATACCAATATTAATTGGGTTTAATGTATTCGTTACTGGCGGGACATGTTTTAAACTTATTTTCGAAGAGGTGCGATTTTTGTGACGCCGAGTGTATTTTACCACTAAATTATTTGATAATTTACGAGACACCGTCACTTTTCCATGTCGTAAAAACTGATGTGACAGAAGGCACAAACTTAAATTACTTTTTTTTAATGATATATAGTTCAACTTGGTTGGGTGTTGTCGAGGCTTCAAGGGAAACTTGGCAATATAGTTTATTAACGGAATTTGTAAGACTGGACTTGATTCAAGATTAATATAATAATATTCCACAACTTTCACACAATGCCATCTAGTCCCAAGCTAAGCAGAGTTTGTGTTATGGTAGTACTAGACAACTGATAAGCATACTAAAATATTTCTAAATACATAATATAGATAAATTCCACCCAGACACAGAACAAAATGATCTTGCTCATCACACAAACATTTGTCCTGGGTGGGAATCGATCCCACGACCTCCGGCATAGCAGTCACGGTCACTAACCACAAGACCAACAGGCCTGTCAGATTGAGGTGCTGGTGACTATACCGTTTGACGTCTCCAATTTGTCTTGTCTCCGTCAGTTGGTGGGGGCAGCTACGTGCAGGCGTGGGACATGATGTTGGGTGTTCACAACTTGGCTGAAACTATTGCTATGATGAAGAAGGAGTTGGATAAGAAAAATGGCATTAAAGTTCAAGGTAATTTCTATTTACAAGCTTTAATTTTAAAAATTTGGACAAAATGTACATAGAAAAATTAATTCTTTTTACCCGACTACGGCAAAGCCAAAAAGAGGGTTATGATTTTGTTTTAATTTATTAAAATTGTCATTGCTCTAATATTCGCAAGTGTTACTGCTGAGCAAAGGTCTTCGATACGGAAAATTGTAATGAAAATTTTATTTTACAACTTATTAGAAATCAGTAAAACACTTTAATGTTGAATAGAATTAAAAATAATACACTTTACAGTTTAACGTTTCGCTATTCAACATTATGTAAGTTATGTACACTCGAGAGCAATGAATCCGGGTCACTTAAAGAATAAAACTAAACTAAAACTAAAAATGATAGGTTAATGCAATAAATTGTATTTAATAGACAATGTAATACTCCTTAAATGAAAGTAAAAAAAATATGAGTCACCATACATTTTATTAACACAAAATTACATAAAGAAAAAAACTGCTGATCTCTCCTTAAAACAAAAATAGAAATCATGAAATTTTTGAACTTTATTACGATTTTCTTGAATTTTAATACTTCGTATTGCCTCCTCGTGCTTCCATTACTGCGTTTACGCGGTTTGGCATGCTGTACACCAAGTTCCTTATACGATTTTGGGGAATATTCTCCCATTCCTCTGTGAGAGCAATTTTGAGCTCACGAAGCGTGATTGGGGGAGGGTTTCGTTGTTTTACGCATCTGCCTAGCTCGTCCCAAGCATGCTCGATCGGGTTGATATCCGGGCTGCGCGCTGGCCACTCCATACGAGTAATGTTCATCTCTTGAAGGTAGTCATTCACAATCCTACCTGTATGAGGTCGGGCATTGTCATGCATAAATATAGCATCCTCACCTAAATTGACCATAAATGGACCAACGTGATCATTGAGGATTTCTTCCACATATCTTACGCTAGTTAAAGAGCCGTTTTCTATGATCACCAGCTCTGTGCTACTTTCAGAAGAAATTCCGACCCACACAAGTACAGACCCACCACCGTAGGCTACTTTTTCTTCGATGCATGCTTGCTTGAATCTTTCCCCTGGTCTTCGATACACTCTGTGTCTTCCATCGTGCTTGTAGAGCATAAATTTTGATTCGTCGGAGAACATAACTTTTGACCAATCTTCAATACTCCAATTTACGTGGCTCTGGGCATATCTTAGTCTTGAAATACGATGCCCACCCTCCAGTTTAGGGCCGTTTGCAGGTCTAAGGGGTTTTAAGTTAGATTCAGCAAGCCGACGTCTTACTGTCCATGCACTTGGGTTACTTCCTCCGAGGCGTCGAAACTGATTGGTGAGTTCAGTTCCTGTGAGAAAGCGATTTCGAAGCATGGTGTTCACCAAGTATCGGTCTTCTCGTGCTGTGGTACACCTGGTTCTGCCCGTTCCTGGTCTGCGTAGGTTAGAACCAGTTTCTTCGTAACGTCGGAGAACTCTAAGTACTGTTGACAGCGACACACCGACAGTCCTGGCTGTATCGCGCTGACTCCGGCCGGTTTCCAGCATTGTAAGTATTCTGGTGCATTCTTAAGGCGTAAGCGACATAATTTCAGCTTGAATAATGAATATAGAGCACTATCAACATGGTTTATGTACCCACATAAATGACAGATTACAAACAAAAGCAAAACCAAATGCTGTAATTTCGTAGTTCCATCTTCGAAAGTGGCCCTTTTTCAAATTTGATTTTTTTATGATATAACTTTACAATAACTAAGAAGTTTTAATACCTTCATTTAAGGAGTATTACATTGTCTATTAAATACAATTTATTGCATTAACCTAGCATTTTTAGTTTCCGAGATTTTTAGGATTCTTTAAGTGACCCGGATTCATTGCTCTCGAGTGTAATTGCCCTCTTTATTGTTGTTGGCGATGCAAGGTAAGCTTGATTTGTGTCGCAGACTATTCGAAGGGCGTTGGAGGTCCCGAGCACATTATGGTAACAGCAGCCCCATTTTTTAAGCCGCATTGTGACGGTACATAGATAGGCCGCTGTTGCCGATCCCAGATCATAAAATGACTAGGATTTGAAGCAACTAAGCGAGAGGTTGAAATGAAGGTGTAATTTCAGTGCGTGCCCAAATTGGAAATAATGGCACCTTAACTATGCCACATACGGCTCCTATCAACATTTTTCGCAGGTGCCAGGTGCCCAATATGGAATACCTCCGAAGCGAGCTTGCTGACGCGATGGGTGCGACCCACTTCGACAGATTTCAACTAAAGTACGATTATTAATTCCAGTCAGTAAAATGAAAGTGCAACTGTCACTGATACAAAGTTTAGTACATTTCATTCATGTACAAATGTCATTTTACTGACTGGAATTAATAATCGCACTTTAAAGTGAAAATCATCCTTACCACTACGACATAATTATGACATAAAACTTGCAGTTATCTACAGGTAGGTGAAAAATACGCTCGCCACGATGACGTAAGCCAGTCGAATTGCATCATTATATCGTAGCAGTAAGGACGATTTTCAATTTAAGTTAGTCGAAATTGCAGAGCAAGCTCGCTATTGGTTACGAACCCTTCACTTTGTGTGCCTGTCCGACACACTCTTGACTGTTTTTTTTTTTTTTTAATAACCATTTAGTTTACCTCCTGATCATACTAACACTTAAACTGTTCTTTGTTACAGAATCCAAAGACATGTACCACAACCAGCTTGATTTTTAAAAAGCATCAATTTCAGGACATCACAAAAATGTAATCTCAATTTTTAACAATCTCGATGTTAGTTGTAGAGCTGTTCAAACAGTTAGGTACCTTCTTAGTGCCACTTTGTAATGTCTATGGTCTGATTTTTTTTTAAATAGTAACTATTAAATATTTATATATAAAATATTTACATTTGGAAGTTAAGAGGGTAGATTGATATTATTATGGTAAGCGCGCTTGCTCATGCATGACGCGATGCGATACAATGTGACCGATTTGTGTCGCCAATCAACTACAAGTGATTATCATCCATCATTCTACGACATAAACTCGCCGTCGATATAAAACATGTGGGTAAGGGTATAGATAGAAAAACAAAACAAGCTTGCCACAACGACTTAATTCAGTCGGATTGCATCATTATGATCGTAGTAGCAAGGACGATTTTCATTTTAGTTGGTAGGAATTGGAAATCCCACAAATCACGTTATGAGGAAGAGCGCTTAGTCAACGGATTGGCAGCAGAGCTGTTGGAGGTCTAAGGTTGAAGTCCTTTAGCAGCAGAATTGCGGGTTCTTTCCATTTCTTACCTCAGTATTGCAGAAGATAGGAAGTCTCTAACACCTGGACTTGATTTTAAGAAATGTAAAACTGAAAACAAGATTACAGGGACGATTCATAGACTGGGGACTTTTAGAGTGATATGTATTTGAATACCTATTAGTTGTATTATGAAAACATTCCCAAAACGTTTAGTTTCATAAGTTATTATAAGAATTATGATTTGTATTGTTTCTAGTCCATTCTAGTCAAAAACCGTATGTTTAAGTTGCTGCAGTAGAATATAAATGATGTATTTTCGGAGACTTCGGAATACACTTGAACGCTGAATTTGTGTTTTATTTATTACTGTTTTGTATATGCGCTAAATGCACAAAATCTATTTTTTTTTTTTTGAAACCATTACCAGGCGAATGGTTCTATTACTAAGTACCTACGCCGATAACCGATTTTGTAGTTCCTACCTAATCATAATCATCTAACATGCGAAAGTTTGTAAGAATGCATGTTTATTACTTCATCACGGCTGAACAGATATTGATGAAATGCTCAGAGATAGTTTGGACTCTGGTATAATAGAAAGGATACCGTATATCCAGGTATTACGTGTGCCCCCGGTATAATATTCGTGGAACACGCGGGCGAGGCTTCCGGCAACAGCTTGGTGGGAATGCTCCAAATATTATGAATTGCGGCAATAACAAGTATAATTTTAAATACAAGAATGATCAAAACATTCGCTCCGTTAAAATCTCGGAAATCTAACTTACATGCACCATTTCTATGTGAGAGCTGATGGAGCGAATGTTTTGATCATTCTTGTATTTAAAATTATACTTGTTATTGCCGCAATTCATATTTTGATAAAGTTACAACATGTCACTGGCCTGCAAATTGCAAAAAATGTAAGAAATTCAAAGTCAATTTTGCATTATTTTGGTAAAATAAAAACCTGTCGTAATCCAACAATTTTAATTGTGCAATGTAATGTAAAAATACTTTCAGTACTTGGATTGACGGGGTAAGTTACTAAAATGATTGCTTTTATATGAATTTTCGTTTCATTATTCGTATGCCACGAACTTAATAGTAGTTTTATAGCCATTGCTATGTAAAGATAGGGTTACTGGTATAAAAAGCTTAAAATCTTACAGTTAAATTATGGACCTTATAATGAGCCCAGTGCTCAATAAGGGCCATCAACAAGCTTTTAAAAAACTTATTTTTGTCAATAACTGGCCATAGATATCTCGTTTTTAAGATTCTGCAAGCGTTCTCCGACAGTCGTTTCTCCTTTGGACTGATCACCGACAGGACGTTACGTTTAAGAGAGATTCGTCGATATAACGTTTCACCTATGGATGTTTCGCCGACAGAATGGTTCACATTTGTTTGTTTCGTCGACAGGACAATTCAACTATGGAATATTCACCGTCAGACCGTTTTGTCTACGATTGTTTCGACCTGCTATTCTAGCTTGCCACAAAGACATGGAGATAGAAAATGTTTTAATGTAACGGGTGCGTCTCATTTCTTATAAACTTATTTGATATATTTTCATTTCAATAACGTTCACATGATATAATCAACGTGAGATATACCAACGGTTGATATAATTTCTTTACACATAGTGTTTGTGTTACTCTAAAACTCATTTCATATAATTTTATTTGATATATTATAACGTTTATTTAAGCGAAGATCATTACATATAACGTTTGAAACATATAATTTAACGTTTAAACATTTTATTTGATGACTTTGGCTTATCCCTTGGACTTTGATTGTTTGTCTTCACGATTGCTATTGTTATTAGAAAAAAGTATCCAAGAGCGAGCGAAGCGAGCTCGAGACTTGGGACACCCCGACACGGACAGGTTAGGTTCGAAGGGGATGGCGGGGTCTGAAAGACCCTGCCATCCCCTTCGTGTTAGGTTACTTTAAACCTTGCACCCAGAAATAGGAGCCCCGCGAAGCGGGGCTCCGTCGAGCCGGCATGACAGGTAGTAATCAGTTATTTGACCTAGGATGCAAGAGCGAGCGAAGCGAGCTCGGGAGTTGAGGCACCCCGACACGGACAGGTTAGGTTCGAAGGGGATGGCGGGGTCTGAAAGACCCCGCCATCCCCTTCGTGTTAGGTTACTTTAAACCCTGTACGCAGAAATAGGAGCCCCGCGAAGCGGGGCTCCGTCCAACATTCATGGCAGGTGGTACTATTACTAGGCACATCAGTGTTAAATAACTTTCCAGGAAGAAAAAAAATTAGAGCAAATAAGTTTTATGTCTTTTGAGTGGTATACAAAACGAATTTATATTCATTGATTGTTAAGCCCGGTTTCCACCGCGAGCGGAACGGACACATTAATGACTCCTTTAAACTCGCAAGCGCAAACTGCATACTTGTATTTCCACCAACAACTCGTTTTTGCGTTCCCAGAGCGAGCTCATTTTTACTCTTTTCACCCGCTGGGTCATTAATGTGCCCGCTCCGCTTGCAGTGGAAACCGGGCTTAATGCTTAAAGAAATTAGTCATAATAAAATTATGTCAATCGTTTATTATATTAACAGATCGTTATATCAAATAAAATTATATATTCAGTCGTTATCTCTTGTAAATTTTAGAGATTTTGTAGTTATATCATATATTACTTACCCTAATGTAACACCGTCTGTAGGTAGATACTTTTAATTAATAGTATTTATCTATTACCAACAAATAAAGGGGAAATATAAAAACAAAAGATTATAGAAGTGTTTTTATTTATTCATGTTATAAAATGAGCTAACTACAACTGAGTATACATTGTTTAAACCAATTTTACCACATCTATAGTACCTACACAAAAGTTTTTTCAGACGGTGTTACATTAAAACAGTTTCTATTTCCTTTGTAGCAAGCTAGAATAGCATGTCGAAACAATCGTAGACAAAACGGTCTGACGGTGAATATTCCATAGTTGAATTGTCCTGTCGACGAAACAAACAAATGTGAACCATTCTGTCCGCGAAACATCCATAGGTGAAACGTTATATCGACGAATCTCTCTTAAACGGAACGTCCTGTCGGTGATCAGTCCAAAGGAGAAACGACTGTCGGAGAACGCTTGCAGAATCCGTTTTTAAAAAGTATTTTCGCTTCATATAAAAACAGTTTATTTGATCATGATTTTTTACAAATTAAAACATTTCCCAAAATTGATTTATAAGGTTTTCCAAAAACCCGGCCCTTATTAGGCACAATTACCTTATTTAAGGGATACTATTATATTTACATGACGTGTATAGATCGTGGGTGTAACTTGCAAAGATACGCCCCCACGTTTTGAGTGGCCCCTCTCAGCCCCGTAGGGTTATTTTCTTATTTTTAGGACATTTAAAAACGTGGGTTTTTAGATGTTTTTTTAATCTATTAATTATTTTATTATTTTTATCTTAGTTCATCGTGTTTGAAGCTACCCTGAAAAATTCAGCCTGCTAGCTTATCGGGAAGTGCCTCAAAGCCTGTCCGCCATATTGGATTTAAGTCTCATGACTTTTTTTTCGTATTCCTGACAGCAAACCCTTTCATTTGATACCCTTAACATGGGGGTCAATTTCAAACAGCCCAAACAGCCAGTCTGCCATCTTGGACGTCCGCCATATTGGATTTAAGATAATAATATTTATTTATTACAGTTAATACAATCCAATTATTAAGTCACGTGAATATTTTTTTCGTATTCATGACAGCAAACCCTTTCATTTGATATCCATAACATGGGGGTGGATTTCAAACAGCCAGTCCGCCATATTGGATTTATTATTCTTAGCTAGTCATGTATTGTCATCAGAACTCGGAGCGTGTGCAAAATTTCAGCCTGCTAGCTTATAGGGAAGTGCCTCAAAATTGAGTTGCAAAAGTCCAACCGGAACGACAAACAAACATTAAACAAGAAAAGAGAGTGTATAAAAAAAAACGTAGGAAAAAAGGGATTTGGATAGCTTGATGTGCTGACGTCGTATAAAAAATAGACCCTGTTTTGGTCTACTAATTTTATAATTTCTCCAATTTTTTTTTTTGCGTGAATCCAGGATGGAGCTGAAATTGTAAGTAAGGCCGGCCACATACATCAGTTTTCCTGATCAGGAATCCTGATCCATTTTCTATCCGAACACAGTGAATTCATACAAGTGTGTGTGCATGTTTTGTGTGTGTTGTTCACATTTCATTCATCATTTCGAATTCCGAACGGAAAAAAAACTGATGTATGTGGCCGCCCTTAAAGAGCGCTGTACTTGGCAACTCCAGCCGTAGCCTGGCGCCCGCTCCCGGCTCCCTGCTGCGGTTTGCGCATGTTCGCACATTCGGCGGTAACGAGTCGTAGAGTGTAGGGGTCTAGGTATTCGTAAGTCGTGGAGTAAATACATTCTAACCTACGGACGTAAAAAATGCCTCACTGCGCTGTGATTTTGTGTAATAATCAAAGTAAATTCGTAAACAAACATAATGCTGGCGTAACATATCACAGGTAAGTAAAACAACAAATTAAGAAAAATACGGTTCAATAGCAATGGAAATAAAAAGTTGAAAATAATTTTAAATTATATTAGGAGAGTTTACATACTGCAACAGAAAATCCAACAATATTACCTAATCATGACTACCTAATTAATTTAGAATACCTAGGTATAATTTAACCAATATAAAAAGTACAAAGCACCAAAGTACCTACCTATTTGTTAAAAAAAATAAACAAAAGAACGCGCGTGGTCGTTTAGGAATTTCGAAGCTTTTTTGCGTCATTTTGCATCGTATTGTAGAGAACGTCGCGATGGACAGACGTGTTCACAGACTGCTTGTATCAGTCATAACAAAGAAGTTCGAACCGTTTGGCGTTGAGCCCCTCCTAAGAGGTTTCAATACGATTATGACACAAAATCAAAGCGTTTTTTTCAATTAGGCTATTACAGGCACTTTTGGTTGATTCCCTTTATGTCGAGTCCCGTTACGTCGAGCCGAAAACCTTGTCTCGCTTCTATTACCCCTATGTCGAGTTTAGTTTTCTGTCCCGTTTCTATTCCCTTTACGCAGAGTTTATTTACCACGCTTCTATTACCTTTATGTCGAGTTTAATTATATCATATTTTAGAAGTACAGTCACGTCCAGTGAAATGAATACATGCACATAATTTAGAATTATTAATGATTGGAATTGTTATATATTAGGAGAACTTGGGATCCAAGAGCGAGCGAAGCGAGCTCGGGACTTGTGGGCACCCCGACACGGACAGGTTAGGTTCGAAGGGGATGGCGGGGTCTGAAAGACCCCGCCATCCCCTTCGTGTTAGGTTACTTTAAACCATGCACGCAGAAATAGGAGCCCCGCGGAGCGGGGCTCCGTTGAGCTTCCTTTTTTAGGTAATCTTCACCTATACTTGTATTAATATTATTATGTTTATAAGCCATTGGCTTTTAATTTACATTCCTGACTGTACTTGTTCACCAAACTCGACATAAAGGTAATAGAAAGCGTAAAATATCAATACTTTGGAGAACCATAGACTTCCAGACTCGACGTAACGGGACTCGACATAAAGGGAATATATCGCACTTTTCAATTGTCAAGAGACATAAAATAAAACTAGTACACAAATAGTTATGGTGCTACAGTCCCAGTCACAAGACATAAAAACTGTGAAAGTACCGTTAGGTGCTCATTCCAAAGGGTAGATCTCTATGGAGAAGAATGAGCAAGAAACTCCATGGACACTCTTTTTCAATCGCCAAAATTATTACAGATTTTTTTTACATCATTCATCATCAGGTGTTACATTATGTGAGAACGATGTGGCAAGTTATTAGTGTCCATAGTAAATATAAAAAGACAATTTAAAAATAAAGTTAGGTATTAATAATTAAAACAGACCGTGGCAGCTAAGAGATGACCAGTCTCAACTGTCAGCGCCCGTTCACGAACATGACATATCTATCAGCATCATTCAGCTCAACCATTTTGATGGGAGCTAAATGATCCGACACACGCGCCACCACCAGCGAGACATTCGAGTGAGCATGACATACTTTCAACCGCCAGGGTTATTCAAGTCAATAAAGTACGTAGGTATCTAATCAATAATGGCTCTAAAGCACATAGCACTCACACAATGCCGGTAATGCAGCTATATAATACTAGGAAATTGAATCTAGACTCAGGCCTGACTTTTGTCTTGGCCAGAAGCTAAGGTTTTTTTTTTGAGAGGTAAAATTTTCAAATTAGACCTCTCATCCTAAATATCCAACCTGTTCCCTCTGTTCCCCTCCACGTACCAGTTCCAGGTAAACGGTACCTTTTTTTATAACAGTCCCGCGAAGAAGCTAAGCCCTGCCTGCCACGCGTGGAAGAACTTTAACGTTTTGAGTTTCCAAATGCCATGATCATGGACGACTATTACTAATTATCTCATATTTTGCCTTTTAATATAGGTACCTAGGGAAACAGTGTATACGACGGGGACGCAAGGTAAAATGGGGAGACATACACTCTTTAGGCATGCAACCTAACGTAGCGCAAGCGCCTTCAGGACGTCATTTGCAAGCGACCATTAACAAATTGCGTCCTGTTAGCGCTTGCGCTACGTTAGGTGTTGTGTGATTTCTCATCATACCTCGCGTCCCCGTTTTAGCCTGGCCGCATACATCAGTTTTCCTGATCAGGAATCCTGATCCGTTTTTCGAAATTTGTACTGTGTACGGACAGAAAACGGATCAGGATTCCTGATCAAGAAAACTGATGTATACGGCCAGGCTTACACTGTTCCGTACTTAAAAATAAGTTTTAGTTATTTGCTCTTTCTAGGTTTCCTACTCATAATCCTCGTATGAAAGAAAAATGGATAAGAGCAACGGGGAAACGGAACTGGATTCCAAGCAAACACGATACTATTTGTTCTGTGCATTTCACTCCTGATAGTTCCTTGAGATACGCCCGAAAAACTTTCATGCATACAGCTGCTGTACCAACATTGAAACTTCCCGAGGTACCTAAGTAGTGTTTTGATTCTGATCTCACTGATGTAAGTACATAAGTTCTATCACTATATCTTAGTAGGTCTCTGGAAGTAAGTACCAGAGGCCTTACCACGAGCTCTTAACGCGATCCAGTTTAGGCTGTGAGAAAGAGACAGAGCTATACAAGTCGTCTAGCGCCATCTCTTTCTCACAGTCTAAAGACTCACGCTTTAAGAGTTCATGGTAGGCCACCAGTCGTTTAAAAAAACGCATCTATCGATTTGTGATGGACATCTCTCCGGTTACGTAAAAGCGTTTTGCCAATACCTTTATTTATTGTACGCACAGCTAAGGAGTGGAATTCCCTGCTGTCAAGAGTGAACAGGTTACTTCTAGGCAAGCGTGCTTCACCGTCGACCACATCTTCGCTTACCATCAGGCGAGATAGTGGTCAAAAGCGAAACTATCTTTAAAAAAAATTGATCAAAGAGGATATTAAGACTTTAATTATGACTTCAATTTGTGATAATTATGCCATTCCTTACGGAACATAGAGCATGAACTGGTGGCCTACCACGAGCTCTTTACGCGATCCAGTTTACGCTCAGGGAACGAGATGGCGCTAGACGACTTGTATAGCTCTGTCTCTGTCCCACAGCCTAAACTGGATCGCATTAAGAGCTCGTGGTAACCCTCTGAGCCTAAAATGTGCCTTAAGTTGAACAAACTCTTCTTTCAGATAGAAAAAGAAAAACACAGTTTGAACATTTATTTCTTTCTTCTAAGGCAAACTGAAAGATTCTCCGTCAAGTCCTGAGAAATGACGGGATTCGTAGGCGAACCGTTAGGCCCGAAGGCGTAAGGTTCTCGAATGGAGACCACGCACCAGCAAACGCAGCGTGCGTAGGACGTACACCGACGAGGTGGACAGACGATCTGATGAACACCACAAGATCGCGCTGGATGCAAACTTCTACCAACTAGTCATAAGTTCTATGGGGGAGGGCTATGATCAGCAGTCAAACTAGACTCCGCATGCACGATCTAAGGAACAAAAATTATTCTGTCAACTCGCTGAGGTACTACGTAAGCGAGGGGGACGGGGTACTGCGTTGTGATTGGCTAACTCAAGGTCTGTTCTGTCTCAACGTATGTTTACGGCTCACAGGATTGGTCGAAATGAGACGAATATAAGACTTTTTTGCCTAATGTGTTGACAGACATCGGTCGCCTGTTATTAGGAGTTTAGTATTATATCGTCGTTGTCAGCAGTGGACGTCCTACGGCTGATTTGATCTTACATCATAAACAAGTCATAGAATTTATGAATAGTTGTAGCAGGTAGAGGTAGTGCTATTCTCTAATTTCGTCTAGTGGATTTTCAACTTTGTCTTATAAGCAGGTTGAAAATCTATATGGGACAGACTGTTTTTAAACGCTGCGTCAGCTCTGCGTGCTCAAGGCCTATCCGCACACAACAGTGCCGACACGTACCGTTCCGTGACGTGCTGTTCATATTATTACGTGCGAACGAAAATCACTGAACGGCACTGACACTGATGAGTACGGATAGCGTCGTACAAAATGTATGGTACAATATCATATTTCACTGACACTGATCGATACGGCACTGATCACGTCACGGAACGGAACGGTACGGTACGGAACGTGTCGGCACTGTTGTGTGCGGATAGGCCTTTAGAGATCAAAGAAAATAGCGAAAGAATCGAGAACTTCCTCCTTTTTAGAAGTTGGTTTAAATTATTACATAATTAACATTTCAGATCGTGATTACAAATGAAGAAGCACGACTAAAAATTGAAAAGAAGGTGATAACATTTTTCAATATTATTTTCAGATTACCTACAAAATATTCAGACCTCTAGAGCCCCGGGGCACAACTTTGTGCCACCAAACCCTGACCGATTTTAAGACTTATTTTTCCAAAAATACAGTTTAAAATCGTTCGGGGTTTAGTCCAGTCATTAAAGCCCAAACCCGAAAATAATTAGTAACTTGCTGAAATTTTAGGGGGTTCTTAAGGAAGGTAAAATAACATGCCGGGTGATTTTGCAGCGTTCTGGGGTGTACGGAAAGGGTTGAAAAGGGGTGAAAAGGTGTTTTTTGCTAATACCTAACATTGCCAAAAAAATTAGTAACACGCTGCAAATTTGGAATAAGGTTGTTCTTACGGTTTTGTAACGTGTATTAAATTTGCAGCGTTTTGCCAACATACGGAACATTGTTTTTTTTTTTAAAAACAGTGCAATTAGTTAAAAACAGGGGTAAGAAAATTAGTAACACGCTGCAAATTTGGAATTAGGTTGTTCTTACCGGTTTGTAACGTGTATCAAATTTGCAGCGTTTTGCAACATACGGAACATTGTCTATTATTGAAATAACAATGAAATTATTTAATCACACGGGTGAAAAAAATTTGTAACTCGCTGTAAATTTGTAATTAAGTTGTTTTTACCGTTTCGTAACGTATATCGCACTGTTTTTTTAATAATAAACAATGTTCAATTTGTTGTAAAACGCTGCAAATTGTAACGGTTTTCGGTTTTCGTGGTTTACAAACAACCTAATTCCAAATTTGCAGCGTGTTACTAATTTTCTTACCCCTGTTTTTAACTAAGTGCACTGTTTTGAAAAAAAACAATGTTCCGTAAGTTGCAAAACGCTGCAAATTTAATACACGTTACAAAACCGTAAGAACAACCTTATTCCAAATTTGCAGCGTGTTACTAATTTTTTTGGCAATGTTAGGTATTAGCAAAAAACACCTTTTCACCCCTTTTCAACCCTTTCCGTACACCCCAGAACGCTGCAAAATCACCCGGCATGTTATTTTACCTTCCTTAAGAACCCCCTAAAATTTCAGCAAGTTACTAATTATTTTCGGGTTTAGGCTTTAATGACTGGACTAGTTTGGTGGCACAAAATTGTGCCATTGGGGCGCTTTGGGGTCCCAGATTCCGTGTTCAAAACAAAACGTAACGGTTTTCGTGAAGCCTCTTTATGTGTGAGTGAGCACCACGCTTGAACATGTTCACTTGTTTTTCGTAGTAGGTTTTCGAACAAAGGGGATAATATTTTTCTTACTTTTTTTGGGAATTTCGTACATTGACCTGTTACCTATATTATTATTAGACTTTACCTGTCTCTGTCACTCCCGAGTCCCGCGTAAATATAATGAGTCTCACTTGCACAGATGGCAGCCATTGCATCTTTGCAAGTGCGACTATAACACTTCTACCACATCTTCTACACTCAATAGATCAATGTACGAAATTCCTTCTTGTTTGTGACCGGACTTTAGGAATCGGACACTATAAACTAAGATTTTTTAATTTAAAATATAGAAGAGACGCCAGTAGCACACCAACCTACCCCAATAAGTCGAATTTCTCTAGGTAATAGATTTTCAACGTTATCACAAAACCCGAAATGAACCTTCGGATTTTGTGATAAAGTTTCACTGGGAATTGACAGATTGTAGGTACTTATACTTATGTAAGTAAGTACCTAATTCATAACGAGTTTTTAATATTTTCAGAAAAACATTAAAAGGCAATTGCAAGAGAAGCGAATCATGGAAATGAACAGAAAAATGACAGAACTAATTGCCAGACAGGGACAAGAAGGTACTTACATAACATGAAATGTTTTAGAGAAGAATCTGCTAAAATAACTGGGGGGGCTACCATGACGACGTCTTCAAGCGAGGGAAGTTCCACCGAAAGAGACAGAGCTATACAAGTAGTCTAGCGCCATCTCTTTCCGACAATAGAACTACTCTCGCTTCAAGACGGCATTATGGCATTATGTGAATTCTTTACAACTGTGTATGTACTCCTACTCCACATGATATAGTAGGTATGTATGTGTCTGAACCAGTCTGAACCGCATAGGTACTTACGTAACATTACACGTGAATGCTCGTCAGTCAGGGAGGTAAGTATAGTACCTGAGCTTGCAGCTGTTGCAAGTCCTGTATGAACATATAGTATGTGTAGGTACTTCCTTCTTGAGCCAATTGCCTTCCACTGCTGGACTTCCACTTAAATCAGTTTTCCTGATCAGGAATCCTGATCCGTTTTCAATCCGAACGCAGTGAATTCATACAAAATGTGTGTGCATGTTTTGTGTGTGTTGTTCAATTTCCTTCATCATTTCGAATTCCGAACGAAAAAAAACTGATGTATGTGGCCGCCCTTCAACAGCTTTACCCTGGCCGCATACATCAGTTTTCCTGATCAGGAATCTGATCCGTTTTCTATCCGTACACAGTGAATTCATATTTTCGTGAAACTAGTTTCAGCACATGTGAAAGTACTTTCGTTTAAATTTTAGTGTCGTGAAATTACCATTATCGCGGAGATGCTGGCCCTGTCAAGATCAAAGCTGTATTTCATTTATGATGCAAAACGTCGTTGTAGAAATGATAAAATATAAAATAAATATAAAATTTATCTCGGAAAATAGACGTTGATAAATCCACCAACGTCTTTAGTTCCATTGTCTAGTCCCAATATGGAATTACTCGAGGCAAAAACTTGAAAAAAAGCATCTGGGTGCAACACAGTTAATCTCTGAATTAGCAGATGATCCTAAAAGCTATGCAAATTACCTACTTTCTTAAGGGAAAAAACTCATTTTAATTTCAAATACCACACGTCCTCTCAGCGCAGGTGCTGTCGCGACAGTATACTTTCGCGTCGTATTTACATGATGAAAGTAGTTGCATGAAACTAGTTTCACAAAAAATATGCGCATAGCACGAAACTAATTCAGTGTCACGAAAGTAATGCATGCATTGTAAAACTGAACGTTTACACGTGAAATTACTGGTGAAATTAGTGTCATGAAAGTACTTTCACGCAACTACTTTCGTAATGTAAATCCGGCTTAAACTACTGCCAGCGACGCTAGCGTTCACCGCTCTCGCTGCACGATCGGACGATCTCAAAGTCTCGTCGAAGAGCATATCGTAGAGTCCAGCGATGTGATTTCTTAAGCCTGCTCTACACTACTCGCGAAGTTGGTCGAAGTTGGCCGAATACGATAGTGTAGAAGGGCACTTCGCTTCGCTTCGTGCAACTTCGGCTCGCTTCGGGCGACTTACATTTGTTGTCGGTTTTTGCGACCGAGTCAAAGGGCACAATGATGACACAGGCAACTTCGCGAGTAATGTAGTCACATACTTCGGGACTTCGATCAACTTCGACGAGTACTTCGTCGAGGCAACTTCACGAGTAGTGTAGAGCTGGCTTTATAGAGAATAGCATAGGTATGCTGGGTACTTTTTACGCATTCGTCCGCTGCCAGCGAAGCTTCAAACTAATTATCGATCCATCGTCCAGCAGGACGTCCTACGTGTTCCTACACCGCGTTTGCTCATGCTCATTAACTGGAGAGCTCCGTGAATTTTTGCGAAAGTTCTTGAGGCATGCTGAATACTTGCTCAATACTTCTTCAATTATCCCCAAAGACATCAAACTATTTATCCCTAAGCAAAGAAGTGCTGACCAGGGGCCTTACCACGAGCTCTTGACGCAATCCAGTTTAGGCTGTGGGAAAGAGACAGAGCTATACAAGTTGTCTAGCGCCATCTCTTTCCCACAGTATAAACTGGATTGTGTTAAGAGTTCATGGTAGGCCACCTGACTGAGAAAAAGCTGTGGAAAAAGACAGCTAGACGTACACACATCAAAAGTGTCTAGGGATCAAGCATTTTTATGCGGATTTCTTGAGATTGAGATGTGGCTTTGTAATAAATTTATGATTTTATAAATTTATATGGATCCTTTTTGGTGCATTTCATAATTTGAATAAGGAACTGTAAATCAAATTCGAGTAAAAGATGAAAATCAGCTGTCAATATTTTCCCTATAAAAACATACAACGCATTGAAGACATTATTAGTGCTACTGTTTCCCTACTACTGATTAAAACCAACGTTATTATGGAGCGGCGACGTCATTTAAGCAGGGAAGAAATGCTCAGAGCCGTGGGAATGATAGAAGCCGGTTCCCGGCAACGTACTGTGGCTTTAGCTCTGAATACAAGTCAGAGTGTTATCAGTCGACTTTGGACACGTTACCGAAGCACTGGTACCGTGGCTGAGCGCCATGGAGGACGGTATCGCTGCACCACACGGAGACAAGACCGATACATTCAAATCTTAACTCGAAGAGCTCCAACAATAACCGCCATGATGTTAGCCGTGAGGCTTCATCACTCTTCAGGGAACTTAATTAGCGACCAAACAGTCAGAAACCGCTTGCATGAAGTGAACCTTCATTCCCGAAGACCGCTACGGGTACCACCTATAGCAATGCACAATCGTAGGATTCGATATCAATGGGCTCTTGAACACAGAAATTGGGCAGAAGAACAATGGCGTTTCGTGTGCTTTTCTGATGAGTCTCGTTTTGGTATGAGACCGGATACAAGACGTATACGACACTGGAGAACCCCTGGACGCCAACAGCGATTAAAATCCTGCCAGGAAGTCCATCCTTATAGTGGTGGAACCATCATGGTATGGGCGGGTATTTGGATCGGCGGAAGAACTGAGTTGATTTGGATCAGAGGCAACCTCAACGCTCAAATTTATGCTGAGACGATTGTATCAGACGTCATCGTTCCTCTACAAGTGCAAATCGGTCCCTTATTTCAGTTAATGCATGATAATGCACGACCGCACACCGCAAGAGTTGTAAGACAGACTCTCGCCGCAGCTAACATCAATGTCCTGCCCTGGCCTGCTCAGTCGCCAGACTTGAACCTGATTGAGCATGCATGGGATATGCTACAGAGAAGAGCTCTGCCGAATATGGAGGGTATCCAGTCGCAAGAAGACCTTTTTTTGTTGTTGCAACGAACATGGGCGGCCATTCCACAGCGTGATTTGGATGAACTCATTTTGAGTATGCCAAACCGATGTTCTTGTGTTGTTAGTGTTCGCGGTAGAAACACGGATTATTAATTGTTTAAGTTACCCAATAAAATTTTAAAGAAAACTGTTATTTCAGTCTTTTTTTCGAACTTTAATGTTAGTGGTTCAAATGTCAAAAATCCCTTTATTAGGAAAATGGCAAATTTCTTTATGAATGCAAAGCTGACTTGGTTTATCGTTACTGTGACAAACGATAACACTTTATTTGATGAATCCTTAAAGAACATTTTAATTAATATCAATCAGGAGAAAAGTTATTGCAAAAATATATGTTGATCCCTAGACACTTTTGATGTGTGTATTTATAGATGCGATTATTTGGTCCCAAAAAAGCACTTGAGGCGTTTCGGTTAAAAAGGAATAAGTATCGTATTTAAAAAGAGAGGAAAAATTAATGAGCCAGTTAATTTAGTTGGGATTTAGCGTGCCTCAGCACTTTTTCAAAATTTCAAGTAGCAATTAGGCTATACGTTATGGACCCAGCCAGGTACAGGCTAGACCGCGTTAGAAAAATAATGTAAGCTGCGCACTTGCGGGTCAGGCAGTGGAATCGGCCGGGTTGCGCAGTTTTATTGATTTCTCAGAGCGAGAAGCAACATTGCATTTGGGACGCTACAGGAAGCGTCCTTGGGGTTAAGAGAATTTTGAAGGGGATAATGCTGTATGACTGATCGTAGCTCATTTCTGACAACTATATGAAATAGTCTTTTTTAAAATTGAGCTATGTTAGCAATGATATTATAAGTAATGTTAGTAGTTAGATAATTGGAGCTTTATGGCCGTGATAAGTTTTCATTAGCAACATTTATGTTTTTATTCCAATCGTCGGAGCCTCGGAGGCCCTCGACACTTGGGGGCCTGGGTGTCGAGTCTGCTAATTGTTTTTAAGAATGGCGCCACAATGGCGTTTCAATTTTCGAACCATTTATTACTCAGCAGTAAAAAATGGTTCGAATAAGCACTACAATTGAAACGCCATTGTGGCGCCATTCTGACTAATAATTAGTAGACTCGACACCCTGTTTATTTGATACGGCGGTAGCTACGCCTCTGCTTGAGAGCCCAATTTATGAGGAAGGTAGGAGCAGTAGAGCCTAAGTATAGGTTATTTTAACACCACGCCCCAACTCTTATGAACCTAGGAAGATGGATAGAATTGATTCTAGCACAAGCTTCCAACCGCGGCATCGCTCGCTCCCTCTATGTACTCTACACTATCTACATACCGAATTTCATCAAATTCAGTTCAGCAGTTTAGGTACAAAAGACTCAGCTACGGTGTGAATGAGCTATGAAATAATAGAAAAAAAAATGATATTTACCTACACATTAATAGTAGGCCCGCCTCTTAGATTTAAAGTTCGTTGAACTTTCCTTTAGGCAGTACACACATCATAAATAACCAGTTTAATTTGGCCTCTCTTTGTATGATCTTCCGCAACAATTAACGGTCAGCTTATACTAGTTTTCATTATAGTTTGTGTAGCCACGTGTACTACACACGACGTTTATTGCAGATTTTTAACCGACTTCAAAAAAAAAAGTAGGTTCTCAGTTCGACCTGTATGTATGTATGTTTGTCCGCGATTATCTCGCGTTTGGCTGAACGGATTTTGATGCAGTTTTCAGGAAAGTGTTCATTACGTTCTGGAGAAGGTTTTAGTATATAACACTAATAGATATCCCGTGACGTTGCCCGCGTGGATCCGTTTTGCTTACTTGGATCGTAGATTTTCAGGGATGATTGCAGGTTTGTCCGCAATTATCTCGCGTTTGGCTGAACCGATTTTGATGCAGTTTTCAGAAAAGTGTTTGTTACATTGTGTGGAAGGTTTTAGTATATAACAATAATGGATATCTCGTGTAGTTGCTCAAATAGATCCGTTTTGCTTACTTGGATCGTAGATTTTCAGGGACGATTGCAGGTTTGTCCGCAATTATCTCGCGTTTGGCTGAACCGATTTTGATGCCGCTTTCAGGAAAGTGTTTGTTACATTCTGGGGAAGGTTTTAGTATATAACAATAATGGATATCTCGGGAAGTTGCTCACATAGATCCGTTTTGCTTAATAGGATTGTAGATTTTCAAAGACGCCGATTTTATGAAGATTTTTGTTGATTATCTCAACTAAAAAGGGAAAAATAAAAAAACTTTTTGAAAAAAAGACAAAAAAACTATGAAATAACTTTTCTTTCGGAAGTCGGTGGCCACGTGTCAATGTCAATGGAATAAAAAAAAAACAAAGCCACCGACTTCCGAAAGAAAAGTTATTTTTTTATAGTTTTTTTGTGTTTGATATTGAAGTCGGTTCCCTTTTTTTTCAAAAAGTTTTTTTTCATATTATAATTCATTCGGTGGACAATAAGTAGCTACAGTACCTACCACGATTAAATATTATGTTTCGAATGTTTCATTTTATTGGCGGATTGTATGTTTTTTGAAAAAATAGCAGTAGGTAACAACTCCAAACGATGACAAAAACGTACTCGAGTTATGCAGAAGATAACAGAAAATATGACATCACAAACCCGTGAACAACCGTTTGATGTACTTCGCGTAGGTCAAATAACATAAGTACCAAATGCGTACAAGTGAAAGTAAACTTTATCCTTACAGAACAAAGCTTATAATCGTGTGCACAGAAACACACTATCCCCTTTACGCATAAACAAGGCAGGTAGGTACCTAGCAGCTGGTGGATACGGTTTCATAAACAAGACTCATGCGATACGGTATGTCACGTATCGTTGTGGTATCGTTAGCGAATAAAATAAAATAAAAATGCAGCTGTTTTGTGTATTATCAAAGAACTTTGTTCGTTTTTTGAATTGATGTATGTACCTACTAGAGATGTTACGAATATTCGCATTCGCATCATGCGGATATTCGCATATTTTTAGACATTCGCATTCGCAAAATTCATGCGAATATTTTGCGAATACGAACGACTGAAAAAATACCAATATTTGGTACTCCTTCTTCCACACACTCCATTCATTCTTATCTTTTGTCGTCCTCTCCATTCATCATATGTTCAATCTGCCTTTATCTCGCCATTCATCAACATTAATGTTCATCAAATCAATCACAACAATTAATCATAAATACGAGTATGACCATGCTAAGATAAACTTGTTTCTGTCTGTTTTTCTTTCACTGACGCCACTCTAAGAGCTACTCTTATACAGGGTGAATTTTTCAACGGGGTGTGGATGGCTATATCCGAGAATATGCGGAATATCGAAAAACATTGAAAGGAGTCTCGTGGCCGATTTTAAAACTGCATCATTGGATTTTAGAAGAATCAGTAATCCTGGCCAGGAATCGAACCAGCTGGAGCAAGGATCAAATTCTGGTGAAGTAAAAATGCAGTTTTAGTTTTCGTCAAAATCGGCCTCGAGACTCCTTTCATAGTTTTTCAACATTCCTCCTAGTTTCAGAAGGCCATCCACGCCCAGTTAAAAAAATCACCCTGCATCCTTTATCCATTTTTAACCGACTTCAAAAAAAAAAGTAGGTTCTCAGTTCGACCTGTATGTATGTATGTATGTATGTATGTATGTATGTATGTATGTATGTATGTATGTTTGTCCGCGATTATCTCGCGTTTGGCTGAACGGATTTTGATGCAGTTTTCAGGAAAGTGTTCATTACATTCTGGAGAAGGTTTTAGTATATAACACTAATAGATATCTCGTGACGTTGCCCGTGTGGATCCGTTTTCCTTACTTGGGTCGTAGATTTTCAGGGACGATTGCATGTTAGTCCGCGATTATCTCGCGTTTGGCTTAACCGATTTTAATGCAGTTTCCAGGAAAATGTTCATTACATTCTGGAGAAGGTTTTAGTATATAATACTAATAGATATACTGTGACGTTGCCCGCGTGGATCCGTTTTCCTTACTTGGATCGTAGATTTTCAGGGACGATTGCATGTTAGTCCGCGATTATCTCGCGTTTGGCTGAACCGATTTTGATGCAGTTTTCAGAAAAGTGTTCATTACATTCTGGAGAAAGTTTTGGTATATAACACTAATAGATATCCCGTGACGTTGCCCGCGTGGATCCGATTTGCTTACTTGGATCGTAGATTTTAAGGGACGATTGCATGTTTGTCCCCAATTATCTCGCGTTTGGCTGAACCGATTTTGATACAGTTTTCAGAAAAGTATTTGTTACATTCTGGGGAAGGTTTTAGTATATAACAATAATGGATATCTCGTGAAGTTGCTCACATAGATCCGTTTTGCTTAATAGGATTGTAGATTTTCAAAGACACCGATTTTATGAAGATTTTTGTTGATTATCTCAACTAAAAAAAGGGAAAAATAAAAAACTTTTTTAAAAAAAGGGAACCGACTTCAAAACCAAACACAAAAAAACTATAAAATAACTTTTCTTTCGGAAGTCGGTGGCCATATTCAATGAAATAAAAAAAAACAAAGCCACCGACTTCCGAAAGAAAAGTTATTTTATAGTTTTTTTTGTGTTTGGTTTTGAAGTCGGTTCCCTTTTTTTAAAAAAGTTTTTTCGTTAGTCAGGAAGTAAAAAAAATAAAAATAAGTTATAAAGTTAGGTACGTTAAAAAGTGTCATTTTTTTGTATTTTCTAAATTATCAAACGTACAGCTTGGCCAGAACGGATTGAAACGGAACTAAAATTTTTATTTCTGACAGCGTTTTCTTATCTTTGATATTTGATGCAAACAAAGACCGCAGGATTGTTAGATTTATTATTGTGCCATAAAACTAACGTAATAAGTTAAAAAAAATAAAATAAAATCATTCAAAGTGCTGGTAGCGCGAAGACAGTGGCGACTTCCGGTTTTCTACATTTTTATGTCAAGCTGTAATTGATTTAAAACTGAATATTCGCATTCGCATTCGCATTAGCGAAGATTGGAATTGAATATTCGCATCCGCATTCGCGAACATCAAAAATCAGATATTCGCAACATCACTAGTATGTACTTACCTATTATGTATTTGAATTTTAGTAAGTAGTGTTTTTAAACCGTAATTAAATTTTTAATTTTTGTTTTGCATTATTTGTATTTACGTCATGTTTTAAAAAAAAAATTTGAAAGACATGAAGTTGTAAACATGATTGTCTACATTAGTAAAAACAGCTCAAACCTATTTCATTTTTTTTTTCTCTGTAGATTTATTCTAAGATTAGTTATAAAGATCCTCCTAAAAAAACAAAATATAGCTATTTAGTAGCTGCTACTCATTTACATACATTTATTTCCAGTTTCATTATCAATTAATTAATTATTCACAACGAATTCTATTTTTAGTTGCCTTGACAATGGAAACAGACTTCCATATCCGCCATTAGCCGGTTTCGTCCCCTACTAAACGCCCGCGCGCTAAAAACAACCAAATCGATCGGTATTCGCACGTAAATAGTAAAGTCGATCGAGTTTTGATCGGACATCGGAAATCATAAAGATGTTTACATGACATTGTATTTATTTTGGTAAAAGCTTTTTCTTTACTTTTTTGGGACAAACTGGTAATATTGTACCCTGTACCTACCTATACCTTCATTTTATTTGACTGTATTTAAAGTAGGTACGACGAACTTTCTAAGTAAAACGTGGTAAAACTATCGATTCAGAACCGAACTGGGTCCATTTTTAAATAGTCTGTTGGTCTCGTGCATTTCTCACTAAGTACCCTTATAATAAAGAGGTTCTTACTCCAGTTCTCACTCGATCTAAAAGTAAATGGTAAGGGCTTTTATCTGCAATGATTACGGGCTCCACTTTAGCAATCGGAGGCTTTTGAAACGCTTGAGAAGAAATAATCGCCTACCTGGGCTAATTCAAGTTTAACTTAATTATTTTTGCGATCAAATGGAGCTCAATACTCTTAAAAACTCACTTTGTAACAAGTTAACCTTCTAACCACGCACTCTAATAAAACTCAGCTAATATAATTATACTTCTCTCACTGAAAGTTTCTATTCCATTGATGTCATAATATGCGGTAACCGGTAACCTACTTTGGTAGTAAATTCTTCACGGCCACTAAGTCACTCACGGAGAAATCAAATATAAACTGTAAGTAGGTATACAATCTAAGTTCCCATTTAGAATTAAAATTCCTCATAATGCAAATATAAATCAAAAATGTTTTCAAATTATCGCGGTTCACAATATAATTCACTCCACGATCATGCATACGTCCGTACCACGTGAAGTCCAAATTCAAAATGCCTCATGGTTTCGAAATGTTGTTATCTCGCTCACGCAACTCCCCTGTTTCAAGTCCCGCTAGAATGCGCGACAAGGATAGAATGACAGTTTATTCGTGTCGCACACGTTCAACAAGCTTGCCATGGATGCTAGCGCTGTTGGTCTCATTGAGCGATGCACGTTTTTCGCCATTTTGTTTTGAAACGTTGACGTGTTCGCAAGTGTAAAGAAAATGTAAACTGTGAAAGGAATCTCTAGTTTGTTATTAAATTAGTGAATGTGATAGCAGAATTAAATGTGATAAAAAACTCGTGTTCCAGTTTTCCTGTACTCAATGGGTATTTATAAATTGTGATATTTCTTACGTCAAGTTCGGCAAGATTTCTCAGAAACGTCCATTTGAGAGGTCGCATTAGAGCTACGCAGACGTGTAAACCGCTGGTATTTTGAAGCCGCTTTCCTACACTTCTGCATAGTGATCTGGTAGAATTTTACATTTATGTTATTTTAATCCATTACCGACGTAAAATAAAGCCGATATTTGAATAAATTCGAGAAAAAGAAAGGTTTTTTTTTTGCGATAGGTAATGGGCCTTTAATACGGACTTTTCCCTGTTTCGCCTGTTTAACGGAATTATCAAATCAGGATATAAAACAAATATAAAAATTATGTAGGTATATTATAAATTATTTATTTGAATATTCATTTGTTATACTTAGGTAATTAATATATATATATATATATATTTTTACAATAGGTTTTCAAAACTCCGCCCTTATGATGACCCACTGACCCGGTTCCGTAATAGATTAATTAAAATCAATAAATAATTTCAAATGTTATCTGCCATGTTATCATAATAGATGGCGCTGTTCTAAATATAATTGTCGACTGTAATTACGTCCCAGAATTTGTTCCTAATTAGCAACTGTAACGAATGGCCTAATAATTATGTAAAATATGAATGATTTTTTTTCAAAATCAAAATAAATACTTAAAGCTGATTTAAAAAAAAAACGTCACGTGCGAATCGAACTTGCGCACGAAGGGTTCCGTATCATCCTACCTACTTCCTTATTAAACGCGAAAGTTTATTTGGATGGATGGATGGATGTTTGTTACTCTTTCACACAATAACCACTGAACGGATTTTAATAAAATTTGGTAAGTACACAGATAGTTTATAATCTGGATTAACACATAAAACACATTGGAAATTTTTTTTTATCCCGATTTTACTTTCTCGTGGGATACATTTCGAGTTGTAGCGGGTAAAACCGCTGGCAAAAGCTGGTTATCTATTAATACGACATAAGTATTTATTTTATGATGGTTTTTTTTAGTAGGTATTTGCTGTTAGAGCGGCAACAGAAATAGGTACCTACATCATATTAGAAAATTTCAACTGTGTTACTATAACGGTTCCTGAGATACAGGCTGGTGACAGACGGACAGACAGCGGCAGGAGTCTTTGTAATAGGGTCCCGTTTTACATTTTTTGGGCACGGAACCCTAAAATGATGTCGCAGTTTTATTTTCACCGACTTCTAAAAGTAAAACTCCAGATAATCGCGGATAAAAATACATACAAACATACTGAGAACCTCCTTTTTTTGAAGTCGATTATAAATAGGTTCAAACAGGTTCAAAGTTTCAAACGGCTACTCAACTAACTATACCAACACCAATATGAGCTGACCCTTCATTGTGCGGAAAAATCACACAAAACGAAGTCAAGATAAACTGGTTGTGTGTCTCTGATAATGTAGCTGTGCGTAAGATAGATAAACCAGTATAAGTTGACACTTCGTCGTGTGAAAAGATCACACATAGCGAGTTCGAGATGAACTGGTTGCGTAGCAGAGGTGTACATAAACTTGTACAGTACCTAGACTGTAGAGTGCTAGAGTTCAAATAATTACATTAAAAATATGTGTAAGTACAAGTGTGGTAAAAGTTTGAACTTAATTTAGTAAGAATAAGATCGTAAGGTTCAAAATCATTTGTACAGATGTTTTAGAACTCTACTGTTATTTTTTTAACGGGTCCAAATATGATTTATGCTGATTATGGAATTATTATAATGCTTTGTCCTAGTAAGGCATCATGTTATTGAAAACATAAACCATATGTAACAAAAACATAGGTACCTACCTACTTACTAAATAAATAAAAAATGTTTACAATGATCATAATTATTTTGTTTGTTTATCTAGTTGTCTTTTTTGCCTTCAAAACGGCTGATCGGTTTTCGGTTTACGATGAAACTGATTGTGTTATAAAATACAAGGAACACGAACCGTAACAGGATTTGTACACAAGATACTTTTATATTAATAATATGGATAATCATGTCCAAATCATGAGAGCGAATCCGCGTGCAATAAGTAGTTAGGTAGGTATCAAAATATTATAATAGATATATATGTGTACTTTTTTCCATATTCGGTTACCACTGATAAGTAGGTACTGTTATCTAACTGAAATTATACTATTCTGTTTTAATATCACGGTATCATCCGTATCATCAAACATAAAACCACAAAAAATGTGTATAATTAGGTTTTTAGGTACCTATTTAAACTATAATAATTGGTAACACGCATGTAAATAAACCTACAAAAACGGCAAAAAAAAATCACGTCTGTTGTATGAGAGCCCTCTTAATGAGAGAAACAATGATAATTATATTTAAGTAGGTACTAGAGGTGGAGAGAAATATTATTTCATTCTGAACTTTTTACCGTCTCACGGTTCCTGAGATGAAAGACAGACGAACAAACATAAAGACGGACAGCGCGGAGTCTTAGTAGGTAATAGGGTCCCGTTTTACTCTTTTGATACGGGACCCTAAAAAAACGTGTAAAAGTGCAATGTGTGGTGGACTATTTATTGTCTTTCGTATTGCGGCGGGTTCAGTCATTATCAATTAAGTCTTGTAAAACTATGTATACGTATGTAGGTACTACGTAGTAGATATTAGAGATGTTGCGAATATTCGCATCCGCATATATTCATGCGAATATTATGCGAATACGAACGAGTGAAAAAATACCAATATTTGGAAGGCCTTCTTCTACACACTTCATTCATTCTTATCTTTTGTCCTCCTCTCCATTCATATTTTATTGAGCCGGCCTTTATCTCGCCATTCATTAATACCACTAGTCAACAAAATTTCAACTTTGTCGTGCCACACGGACTTTTTTGATATTTTTTACTTTAATTGGTGATTGTAATAAAAAATAAACAGTTATAAAAATTTTGTTAGACAAAGATTTTATTCTATTGAGTAATTTAAAACATTAAGAAAAAATACGGATCTCGTAAATCAAAAGTTTATTTTTTTATAAATGACTTAGAAAATCTAAGATTTTCTTGAATATTTAGCTTCTGGTTGGTCCCTTTTAATTGTCCAGCAGTAATCTGCTAACATATTTGGGCTCCATTTGCCCTGGTACCGCTTTTCCATATCAGAAATATCCTGATGGAACCTCTCGCCGTGCTCGTCACTGACAGCCCCTAAATTGTCAGGAAAAAAATCCAGGTGCGAGTCTAAAAAATGGATCTTAAGTGACATGTTGCAACCTAATGCTTGATATGACAATAACAGCTCGCTAACCAACTCTCTGTAGCTGTCACTCTTGTGGTTACCCAAAAAATTTGCAACAACATTTTTAAAAGACTTCCATGCTGATTTTTCTAAATCGCTTAATTTTTCTTCAAATCTTGAATCTTTTATTAACTCCCTAATTTGAGGGCCAACAAAAATACCCTCTTTTATCTTTGCATCACTTATTTTAGGGAATTTTTCTTTTAGATACAAAAATCCACTCCCATTGCGATCCATTGCCTTCACAAAATTTTTTATTAATCCTAATTTGATATGCAATGGTGGTAGAAGCACATTATTTGGCTGTACAAGGGGTAAATACTTTACGTTTTTTTGCCCAGGAACCAACGATGCACGCGTAGTTTTTTAAAACATTGGTGATAACACTCCATCACAAGATTTGTAAAATTTCATCGTTGTTTTTTGAATGTAAGTTCTCCGCAGACATAACAAAAAGAGTTAGGATCAATAATACACTTCCTTGACATGCTCACAGGGTTAATAAATCCCAAAAAAGTGTTCAAATTCAACGATAAATATTTTTATAACGATTTACTTGTAAGCGTTTCTGTTAATTTACTGCCGTAGTACTAGTTATGAGTATTACCGTATCACAACAAATAGGAGGCTAATTGACATAGGGCAACTGTGATTTAATAATGAGGGTAGATTGATAAAACAAAATTAGCTATCAAAGTTCGTGTGGCAAAACCAGTGTTGACCAGTGTACTTATTAATGTTCATCAAATCAATCACAAACATAAATCATAAAAATTACCATACTAAGATAAACGTGTTTCTTACTGCTTTTCTTCCACTGACTATGACACTCTTGTAAAAAAAAGTTATATAAATTACAAGATTCAAAATTTAAAAGTAAGTTATTAAGTTCGATCGTTTAAAAGTGTTTCTATCAAACGTGATTGATTTTAAACTGAATATTCGCATTCGTATTCGCGAATATTGGAATTGAATATTCGCATCCGCATTTGCGTTCGCGAATGTCAAAAATCGAACACTCGTAACATCACTAGTACCTACTTGAGTATTTGTGCTCGGTCGAGTTGAATTTTAATTCAGCTACCTATGTTGTTAATATTTATGTAAAAGAAATCTCATCACTGGACTCTACGACGTGCTGTTCGACGCGACGGCTTTGGAATCGTATCTCGCAGCGCGAGCGCCCACAGCTCGCACTGCGAAGTTAGACGATTGGATATTGTCGCTGCCAGTACCTAGCTTAGTGAATTGAATATGGGCACGTCCACACAGAGCGAGCAGCCTTGCGACGCATTTGCCGCGCGAAGCAGCTCGGTCAGTGTGGACGCGCCTAAGGCCGGCCACATACATCAGTTTTTTTTTCCTTCCGTAATTTTTTTCTACGGGAAGTTATACAAATGAGTCATGTTCCACGCGCGTTCTAATCTGGCGGGGAGAAGCCATACCTTCAGGGCCAAAGCCTGCAGGGTCGCGGACAGTCGGAACGTAAAGGGTTATTGAAGGACACCGTGGATTTTAGTCAGTAAGAGTCTGACAGTCCTTCCATCCCGCCCTGGGTCGGAGGACTCATTTGATGATTTAACCATGTAAAAAAATGTACGGTCTAAACTAACCTAACCTATATCAAAATCCTCCCAAACTCCCAACAGATTGGTAACAGGTGTCATTCAGGTGTCAGCGAGTTTTAGTTAAGATAATGTTTTTACTACCTACAGCGTTATTTTTTCCACCAAGCCGCCCTGGACCTCAGGCACGCCGCAAACGCGGCAGTAAGACCCCTCTTTAAGGAGTGGCTGGACAGGCGTCACGGCGTCCTGACCTACCGCATGACACAGGTACTCATCGGACACGGGAGTTACCTATGTCGGATCAGGAGGGAAGAAACGGGTGTCACCACTGCGAGGATCGCCCGGAGGACACGGTGGAGCATACGGTGTAAGACTGCCCCGCTTGGGCAGAGCACCGCCGTGTCCTCACGACGGCAATATAGGCGGCGATCTCTCGCTCCCGGCATTGGTCGTGGCCAATGCCGGGAGTCAGTCATGCTAGCGAAGGAGGAGGCGGGACGCCTGAGGGAGAGGACAGTGTCAGCCCTTGATCCCAGCCGCAGTGGTAGAAACCCACGGCGACTGACGTCGCTAGACGATCTCTGGCCACGGAGCGGGCGGCGAGTATGGGCGACTCGCTGTCCGACCATGGACCATGCCCGGGTCGACGTCGCGTTGTGTTCCACGCGCGCCTCAAAGATTGTCAGCACAATGACGGGACCCCCTCTAGACGGCCAAAGCCTGCCGGTGTCGCGGGACTAACGAATTAACGTGACCCCGGAACGAAGGGCTATTGAAGGACATCGTGGATTGTAGTCCGTACGAGTCTGACAGTCCTTCCCGCTCTGCCCTGGGTGGGTGGGAGGACTCATATTTTGATGATTTCACCACGTTAAAAAAAAAAAAAAAACTCGCACTGGGCGCTCGTGCGGCTTTATGGCCCAGCAGTAGGAATTTTATAGGCTGATAATGATGATAATTATTCTTTTGCCTTCCCAGAGAAACCTGAACAGGTGAAGAAGGCAGCACTAGAGCTAGACAAGTTCAAGAGACGCCTGATCCGAGCCGTCGCGCGGTTGCTGCTGACCGAGAAGAAACCAGAGGAGGAAATATGGACGGAATTGAAGAAGGAGACTGGTTGCGACTGCGAGTTGCTATGGTAAGAACTGCCGCTCATTGGAGTTGTTTCCCTGTCAAATATGTGGGCCGCTAGAAACATTGTTCACCGTAATGAGCTCGCCCACAGGGTGAATTTTTCAACTGGGCGTGGATGGCTAATGGCTATCTGAAACTACTAATTATACTTTTTCCTTAAGTTTGCCGTATATGATTACTTCCCAGAATTTGATCAACAACACAATCGAATGGTGTAATAATTCAGGTTATGATTTTTTTTCCAAAATCAGCGGGTTCGTTTCGAAGATTATTGATTTTTCTAAAATCCAACGATGCAGTTTTAGTTTTCATCAAAATAGGCATCGAGACTCCTTTCAACGTTTTTTGATATTCCTCATAGTTTCCGATGTAGCCATCCACGACCACGCCCAGTTGAAAAATTCACCCTGTAAAATCTTCATAGTTCTCGACACTAGTGTTTCTAAAACACTTCGCGATGGAGGTTTTTAATTGACCCTGCAGATTGTTGTAATTAGTTATACTGAGCAACTGTCTAGAAGTTTGCGGATTCTGAGAGACCAATGAATGAAAAATATTACACATTTATTTTGCTACTGTTTTTTAGAACTATTTATCAATTTAACTATTCATTTCACAGTTCACTAAACTTTTTTATAGTTTAGAAGATATAAAAAAACGACTTTTGGTTTTGATTTTGAAAAGTATACGGATTTTAGGGCGCCCCGAGGTTACTTTAAACCCTGCACGCTGTCTGTGGTAAGGAGGACTTGACTGGGACTAACCATGCGGATCAAAAGGCTCTTCCTACATTATGCCTTTACATAAACTTCATTATTAAGGCTTACCTGTTTGTTTGTTTTTTTACCCAGGGCACGGATGCGAGCTCTAACACTGAAGAAACTGAACCGGCTCTTCTTAGCCAACGACCGCATGGACGCTGTGCCTGTACCTGCTCGCATGTCACTCACAGACTGGCTGATGTTCGACCTGGTGCTCGTTCACCAGAAAATAGACCTTATTGGCCAGGTAATAATGTTTGTTATTGAAAGGAAATTGAAGCGGGGAATACTATCAACCAGCTATGCTGTTTTCTATAAGACTATAGGAAGTGCTTGTAATAGAATTTCAAATTAAAAACTCTTGAACATAAAGTTGATTATCCATTGAAAGGTCTGTCTCAACGTCAAGGATAGAATCAGTTTCTCTTTAATGAACATCGACTTTACGTTCTAGAGCATAAAGTTGATGAACTACCAAAGATAACCTGGCGCGCTTGCGCATCGCTATTGGACGATCTCAAAGCCGTCGCCTCTGAGCACACAGTAGAATTCAACGATGAGATTTCGTATAGACAATAGCATATATCAGGTTCTTGATCAGACGGCGGGCTATACGTTACTCGCCGAAGACTAATTTATACTGATACTGCTAGCCTACTTCATCCCACTCCTGGGCAAAGGCTTCTCCCCATGATTTCCAGTTTTCTGATTATTATTTTTTTTTAATTCCAGAACAGCACAAAAGATAACAAAGAGAAAGATCCCCCGGTGTTGGAGGCGTTGTACGAGCTCGTTAAGATGTTCAACATCGAGAACTTGTCAGGTGAAAACCTGGCTGAAGCCTGGTCCATGGCTACCTTGTATTATAACAACAAGTAAGTTCTTTTGTTAAAACTACCGCATATTATCAAATGAGTGAGATATTTGATATATTTTATGATAATATGTTGGCCCTGTGGCTGAGCCATCAACTGTTGTGCTGCCTGTCGCGGGTTCGATCCCCGCACGCAACAAATATTTGTATGATCTGCAAGCAGTTGTTCCTGGTCTGGGTGTTTGTTATGTAAGTTTCTATGTTTGTAAACGCACCCACGATACAGGAGAAATTCCTAGAGTGGGGCAAAACAAAAATATGACCTAATTGCAATTAAAAGGATTTTACTGAAGAAATGGCGATGTAGACTGGGACATAACGCACCGAATCAACTCGGAATGGATGAAATGGCGACAGGTCACCGGAACAACTGGCGACCCACGGATGCCCCTCAAGTTAAAAGGGAAAATATACAAATCCGTGATTAGACCTATCGTATTGTATGGATAGGAATGCTGGGCTGTGAAAAAGATGGATGAGAAACGATTGCATGTAGCGGAGATGAGGATGTTGAGATGGATGTGTGGAGTGACAAGAATGGATAAAATAAGGAATGAGTTTATAAGGGGAAGTTTGAAAGTGGCGCCTGTTACGGAAAAAATGAAAGGGAATCGTCTGTCTTGGTATGGACATAGGATGAGGAGGGATGACACTCATGTGACTAAGAGAGTGATGAGTATGAATGTTGATGGATGGAGAAGAAGAGGAAGGCCAAAGAAAAGATGGATGGATGGTCTAAGGAATGATATGAATGGAAAAGGAGTGAATGATGCTGTGACGTCTGATAGGGGAGAATAGATGAAGAAAACGTGTTGCGATGACCCCAAGTAGAAAAGATGATGCCTGAAGAAATGGGAAAAAGCCGTTGTTTTGTGCTTAATATACTTAGAGCCGTCTTTTCTGGGGAAGTGAGAGTCTCTCGGTAAAGTTTATCGAACTTTTGTTATATTCCATTGTGATTGTGATGTTTTACCACGATAAAAAAAAACTTGTTAAATTCCATTGTTTTTCACAGAGGTCACCACTGCTCTCCAATGCTGCTGCAGCGTCGCTGGTACCAGCTGAAAGAAGCCACCAGGTTCAAGTTCTACAACTTCTGGTACGCGTACCGAGGAAACACTACGAGAGTCCACGTCGCCGAGCCTTATAAGCCGACACCCTTGCAAACTAACATTGCTAAAACGTATGTATTTATTAGCTATTTGGTGCGTCCACACACAGCGAGCAGTTTCCTCGCGCGGCAAATGCCTCGCGAGGAAACTGCCTCACGAGGTTGCTCGCTCTGTGTGGACGCCACTATTTTTTCTTGACCAAGGCATGAAACAATTTACGCGAGTAAAACAAAAGCCGACACAGGATGGCTCGAGCGCTTAGTCGCTCGCCCGACCGAGTCACGTCCACACTAACCGAGCTGCTTCGCGCGGCAAATGCCTCGCGAGGCTGCTCGCTCTGTGTGGATGCACCTATTGACCAACGTCTAATAGCTTACGTGTAAGGAATCGTCCTAATAAAATATTTGTCTGAAAAAAGGAATTATTCCGTCAGTTTATACATATAATTAAAAAATATTTGACACACGTACTTTTTCTTTTCATAAGTAAACTAAAATTGCCTGCCGGGGTCGCGGGACTTTAAACATTACCGTGACCCCGGAACATAAAGGGCTATTGAAGGACACCATGGATTTTACTCAATACAAGTCTGACAGTCCCTCCCGCCCTGCCCTGGGTGGGAGGACTCATTTGATGATTTTACAACGTAAAAAAAAATGTAAACTAAAATTGACGAAGGTACGACACTTTTGATATTGCTTATACGTCATAAGCATTTGCGGTTTTCACTTGCTTCTGACGTCACAGGTCTCCACTCTCGATGTTTGATGCGTTCTATTTTGTAAATATATACAACATAAGACCATTGATGGTGCCAAATTCAGCCTATTAGCAACGATTGTACGAGCATACGGTGTGCTTTCATCGTCGTGCGATGAAAATACACTTTAATTAGGAGAGAAAACAAGCTTTAACTAGAAGACACTGAACAAATGACTGTGTTTAATCTCGTCGTGTGACGCTGAACGCATCGTTTGCTCGTACGATCGTTGAGTCTAAAGTTTAACCTATCCCTGGGTCAAATTTCAACCATATCTCGTTAGCCGTTCTAGCATGATTGATTGATTTGATTAAACATTCATCCATCCTTCTAGATCTTCGCAATTATATAAGTAAGATATGAAATTATTTATCAAAGGACTCAGATAGCAGGACAAAATGCTAAAATGTAAACTGATTGTTGTAATTATTAGAATTTCTATGATTTCCTTATGTATTTTTGTTACCCGAATACGGTCGGTTATAGATTAAGACCGGCTTTTGTTCATAAGTTCTGATCTAGATACTGTTCGTAATAATAATGACAGGGTAGCCCGGCCCTGTTCCTGGACTGTTATTTTTTATATTATTAAATGATTTTTATTTATTTTTTGAAAAAAATATTTAAAACTGTAATTTATAAGTTTAAAGAAGAAGAGATGATAATGACAGGTATTATGTACAATCGACAAAGTTGAATCATGACCCACCATAAGCTTATTTTCCAAGAGACATTCAAATACAATAAGGTCCACATTCGCGTAGACATACATATCCATAGTAACGACTTTGCTCTTTGTCAATTTGACGGATTCAAACGATTTATTGTCAAAATGGGTCATGATTCAACTTTGTCGATTGTACCTATATGGTACCGATGGCTATTTGTGACTATAATTTTGAAATGACGCCCTTTACAGATAAATAATGTTGTGAACTAAATCGTCAAGTTTATCTATTAATCAAATAATTATTACTTTTCAGTTTTAAATTACTGATAACTCGACCGTTTCTGGAGTGGGAAGATCTGATAAAACAAAGATTGGTCACATTGCCTGATGAATTTGTAAGTAACATTTTATATAAATTATTTACAAAATTGCATGTACAATCGACTTTGAATTATGACCAGAGGCCTTACAGCCTAGTCTCATGGGCGTAGGCAGCCATGTGCACAGGGTGGGGCAAAATTCTAGATATGTTCTCAGGGTGGGGCAAAATTCAATTTTTTTTTTGTGTCGTCTGATGATTGTCGAGTGTTAGGTTTCTTACGGATATTAAGTAGGTATTGTGTTAGGTAAGTACCTACATTAATTAATTTTGGTTAAAAGACACCTAACAAGTCGAAGTCAGGGTGGGGCAACCACCCCACCCTGCCCCACCGTGGCTACGCCCATGCCTAGTCTCACGATTGAAGAGCTTATGGTAGGCCACCAGAGGTCAGAAATAATTAGAGTTATTTTATAGTTCTTGCATCGAAATGTTGATAATAATATGGATTTTCCATGGATTTCTAATCGACAATTTTATGTGGAAAACAGTGTTACAAATAAATAATAATGATAAAAATATCAGAGATAGATTGGACAAAGATTTTGGGCGTATCCACTTTATTCTTTCGCTGTATGAAATCATCAAAAAAGTCAGCATCAGAAGTTGCTGACCACATTCAGATTTTCAAAATCGCTGTACACCGTACTATTACGTATTATTACGGTGTACAGCGATTTTGAAAATCTGAATGTGGTCAGCAACTTCTGATGCTGACTGTACATGAATAACTCTACCCAATTCCGACCTATGATTATGACCTACCATAAGCTTATATTTTCTTACAGACATTCAAAATATCTTGTTTTCTCAAGCGTTGGATCGTCACATATAAAATACTAGCTGTTGCCAGCGGCTTCACCCGCTACAACTCGAAAATTATCCCACGGGAACATAAAATCGGGATAAAAACTATCCTATGTGTTAATCCAGGTTTTAAACTATCTGTGTACCAATTATTAGTAGGATTACAGGTGAATGCTCGCGGTGAGGGAGCGCCTTTATCCTACTAATATTATAAATGCGAAAGTTGTGAGGATGTCTGTATGTGAATGTAGGTATGTTTGTTACTCTTTCACGCAAAAACCACTGAACGGAAATGGCTAAAATTTGGTACACAGATAGTTTATAACCTGGATTAACACATAGAATAGTTTTTATCCCGATTTTAAGTTCCCGTAGGATAATTTCGAGTTGTAGCGGGTGAAGCCGCTGGCAACAGCTAGTGTATCATAAAAGTGCGCAATTTGATGCTCTATTGTCTTCGAACGTTCGAATCTGTAACGTTACATTACAGGTGAATGCTCGCGGTGAGGGAGCGCCTTTATGTTTTTCTTCGTTTATTTTGCAAAATATTTATCTACATTATTTTTGTTGAAAATAAAGTGAAATAAATCTTCACTTTACGCTATTATTTGATAGGATGACCACAATTTGAAGGATATTTTTAATCCTGTCATTTGACAGTGGCGCAGTGGCTGAGCGATCGACTGCGGCGCTGCGTGTCGCGGGTTCGATCCCCGCGCCGAACAAATATTTGTATGATCTGCAAGCAGTTGTTCCTGGTCTGGGTGTTTGTGTATGTGAGTTTCTATGTTTGTAAACGCACCCACGACACAGGATAAGTTCCTATATAGTGTGGGGCAATGTCTAACGTGTTTTCAAAAAAATAAAGCCTATTGCGTGTACTGCAGTTGTTAATCAATGTTAACATATTTCAGGAAAGGAAAATGAAAGCCAGAGCTGCAATGGGTAAACCAGTTGCACGGAAAAAATCATCAGGTCAGTGGAATCAAATCAGTTATTAAAGTGTAACTTTTATTACATCGTCTCAAACTTTTTCGTCTGTGCGTTGCATGTCGCGTGACGGTCGGCCGCGGAGTAGGGATAAAGTGAAAGACGCTCGTCAGAGCAGCCGAGGACAATATGGCGGACGGCGCCTATAGTTCGCATCAGCTGTGAAATAGTTTCACTTTTACCGTGGTTTTATAAAACCACACAATCCTTTTTAATCACACTTCGTCGAGCCATAACAAGTTTAACATCTGTTAAAGACAAGTGGTCTAAAAAAGTATATGTAACTAGAAAACGACGCTTATACAAACGTCAAATACCGTTTTGTAGTCGACACTTTTTTCAGATAAGTGTTCAACCGATGTTTATCTTCGAATCTTTTTATGATTTCATTAGACAAAGAATCAGAATCAAAATTTTATTTGCTCTAAATTTAGGTACCTACAGAATTAGATATAAAACAAGGCATTGTGTTAAATCTATATTGGGAGTTGAGTTTACTAGTACAAAGTTTGAAAAGTCTGAGGCTATTGGCATAAAACCGGATATTTGTATGGAAACCAGACCTTTCTTTTTAGGATAAATTTTTCATTAATTTCTGTCATCTTAAAATGTTTGGACAATCGAAGAAACTGGAAATACGTAGGATTCTGCAGTAATAATACTTTTTTCTATCATTGTATTGGGACTATAACTCGAATTTATTTCTTCTCAGATGTACCAGATTTGGTGGTGATAGAACCAAGAATAGAAACAATAGATCTCAGACTAGAACCAGATGATACCGCGACAGAAGAGAGTTCGCGAGAAGTAATGCCTGCGCCTCCAGTAGTAAGGATAAAACAAGAACCACAAGATGATATGGAAGTAGACGAAGCACCACCGGAGCCCCCAAAGAAATCTTTATTCGAAGTAGTTCTAGAGTCGACAGATTTAGAAAACTCACGAATTGACAGTATGGATACTGATGAATACAATGAGAACAATGACCAGATAGAAGAGATTGAAGAAACTACAGTCAGAGATGATGAAACTACAACCAGAGATGAAGATGTTGTAGTCAGAGAGGATGGAACTGCAGTCAGAAGTGAAGATTCTGTAGTCAGAGGTGAAGCTGATATAGTTAGAGATGAAGAAGAATCACACTTGCCACAAATTGGTAGTGTATTCGGTAATGTCAGTGATACCAGCGTACTCGGTAACATAGACCGAATTCTAGTCCTTCCTAGTATTGTCTCTAACAATAAAAGTGCCGTTGTTGGTGAGACAATAACTATTGCAGATACTGAAGAGAATCTCTGTGGTGATGATAAGGACGCAGGTAATGACGATAATAGTACAAACGGTAATAACAAAGATGGTGGTAATTGCGTCGAAAATATTACCCGAACCAATGACCCAGTTATCGAGCTCAGCAGCGATGATAAAGATGACGCTTGTAATATCGAAGTCAGGGATAATGTTAGAGATCCCAGTGCAGAAGTCGCTGATGATATACCTGATAATGTAAATGAAATCAGCGACGATGAATTTGACATCTCTGGAAATGTTGATTCTACCACTGTTTTGGATAGAGTTGATGAAACTAGCGTTGTTGGTAACGTAGTTGAAACCAGTAAAAGCAGTAATATAGACAAATCTGATGTTGGCGATAGCGTAGATGCTACCAATGTTACCGGTGACGTAGAGTTGGACACTACCAATGTTACCGGTACCGCTATTACTACCGATATTGTCGGTAACATAAATCCTACCAATGTCATAGGTAGCGTAGATAAAGCAAGTGTAACCAGTACCATCGAAAGCGCAATTCAACCCGTCACTAGTGAAGATATAGCCACCAAAGATATCTCAGCGACTCAAATTACAGATTCTACAGTTGCCAAAGTCGCAGAAGAGAAAGAGGTAGAAATCATAGAAAATCGTGTACAGCCTGTTGTAATAACAGATTCAGAAGACGATGAGAACATTGTAGATGATCTTATAATCAACAAAATCATAACGGAAAATGTTGAAGAAACTAAGGTTGTTCCCAAAACTATTACAGACCAACCAATGGAGGTTGAAGAAAAAGAAAAAACTCTCGAAGTTTCGCTTACTGAGCCTTTAAAAGTAAGTGAAGATGATCCTGGGAAGAAAATAGAGATAGAAATAAAACCGGATGAGAAGGGTTTCAAGTTCGGCGAGTTGCCTCATGATATTAGTTTCGCGGACGAAGGCATCGAGTTCGTGGACGATGGTATCGCTTACGTTGATGAAGATAGTCAGGATGGTACGTTGCTTTTTATTTATTTATTTCAACTTGATACTATGAATGTACATCATCAGCCGATAATGTTCCCACTGTTGGGACACAAACCTCCTCTCTATGAGAGGGAGTGGGCAATAATCCACCACGCGGGCCCAGTGCGGGTTGGTAGATGTCACATGTCTTCCAATTTTCGGTTCTAGGATGCCGATTTTCTCTCTTTTGAATGCCGGCGTTCCTCACGATGTTTTCCTTCACCGTTTTGAGAGCAGTGGTGATGAAATAAATTACACAAAGTAATGCGCCTGGCGGGATTCGAACCCTCGACCTACAACTCTTAAGTCGGGACCAATACCACTGGGCCGCGCTGCGGTACATAGTTGGGTGTATTTTCCATACTTTTCTAAATGGTCTACCCATACATAACAACGCCAACGCCGTGACAGGCCTATGATTCGAAACTTCGCCAGAAAAGTTGAGTTCATAGAAAATGGTCATATTTTTGGAGCCTCTGCTGTAGCACGGTTCGTCCATATAACGGCACGCCCCTGAATTAAGTTTTAAGATACCTAAGTCTTTCTTTAAGAGATGATTTTGTAAACCTGAGTTAGTGAAATGCAAATTGGCAACGATAACTATTGATTTGCGAGCATCAGTGTAAAAATACCGCCCCACTGCTGGGACCATCTTTCTTGCGGTTGTGTGGTAGTTGTAGTCTAATATGAGTTGTGGTATCTCGGAGAGATTAGAATTATAAAAAACTTTTACCATTTTTACAGAAACGAAAAACAAGTCTAAAGAAGATGAAGGTAACCCTAAAATAGATCCGAAGCTGCTGATGTGTCCCATCGTATACACGATCAGGTTAGATGACATGGGCCTGTTTCGCACACGGCCCTTCCATCACGTTGAAGATAAAGAAATATTAGACGCCGTTACTAAAAAAAGTAAACCAATTAAAAGAGAAACAATTGAAAAAGTCACGGTTAATTATTGTGGTGAAAAAATTGAAAGTGTAACAGTAAGTGATGTAAAAAAAACAATTGAATATGCCCCTGAAAGTGTTAGTAAAGTTGATGATAGTGCATTAGTAATAAAAAAAGAACCATTAGATGTGCCGATCGAAACTATTGTTCCACAAGATCATCATATTATACCCATAGAAAATAATTCAGTAAATGATAATAATATTAAATCTGAGGACAATGATTCTGATGAGGATGTAATAGATGAAAGCCAAAAAGTTAAACCAACTAGCTATCTACTACAAAAACCGCGAAGTCGCAGATATAATCCTATTCAGTTATGTAAAAACCCTGACTTTAACACTAGACTTAAGAGGCTAAGTGTGGGGTTCTTTAGTTCACCGCGTAACAGAGTACTGATCAAATCTTGCAAGCCTTTGACTATTGACCTTAGCAAAGCTTTTGAATCTAAACTTATCTCTGGAACACTGTATTTAAAACCCGCTGATAATACCGTTGCAACGGAGGTAATAGATGATTCGGAAAGCCATAGCGTTTCAGTAGTGCCCTCGGCTATGCCTGCTCAAAGTCTCATAGATAACTCAAAAGTAGCAGATATACTTCCTATGATAGAACAATGTTTGGAAGCCTCGAAACAGCCTGTTGACGTAGCTCCAGCGAGTGAGAGAAATAAAGTTATAAATCTACCAGACATTTCAGAGATACGTCGCATCAACCAACGGCTCCTTACTGCAGAAGTCACACCTATCCAAATTCAAAATAATCAGCCGCAAGTTCCAGTTTCTATTGTTGCATCTCATAACATTCCGACTTACTTTTCTCAAAAAAATATATCGACCGTAGATGTCCAACATTCCCGACCAACATTTACAGAAGCGACTGACACTAGAGGTCCTCCTAAATTACTTGAAATTATAGACGATTCGCCAGCGACTACTGAACATACATATGCATCAACTGGAAGATATTCTGATAACAGATTTATGGATGGCTTCAGACCTCGGCAAACAATAATTACTAGCAGACCACCGAGAATGACACATTTTAAAAAAATGGCTAACCAAAGAGGCGCGCCATGGAAACCCAGGCAATTCAGACCTCAAATACCGTGGCTATCTAAAAATAACGACGCTACATTTTACTGCACCAAGTTTGACGAGACACTTCTAACTCTAGATGCTTTAAACAAAATGTTATTTCTATTAACCGATGTAAAAGAAGGGACAGAAGGTCCGCCGAAAAATTCAAAACCAAAAGTGAAACGCAAAACCACCGCTCAACAGACGAAGTCATCACATCGTGGACGGCCGAGGCTAAACCATGATGATCCTTGTAATATAGTAGATGATGATGAGCCTGCTAATTCTGACGAGCAAAATACAAAGTGTCAGAAGCCTAGAATTATTATAAAATCTGCGACAAACTATCCACCTGACAAAGATAAAACTTTAAATACAGAAAGCGATCCTACACAAAAGATACTATATTGTTGTTGGGCGCGACAGAAAATATACCAGATGTTATTTGATAGGGATCGTATACCGCGTCACGGCTGTACAAGAACATGTAAGTGTTGCTGTCGACAACTGTTGAAAGATCACATGCTACAAGAGCAGAAAATAAAATGCAACGAATTACGAATCATTAAAGGAGCAGGAAATAATGCAGATGCAACTCTTTTAAGGGGCTCGATGAGGGTTAATTTAGCTGATGATGAAAATCCTCAAACTCTTGTGGAAAATCCAGCCCAAACTACTGTTACTGTAACAGTCCAAGTTCCTCATGTAGTACCAGTCCAACAACCTGGTGCCGAAACGATCGTAGTTCCTGAACAGACACCTATTATAGATTTAGATGCCCCTACTAATGAAAATGAGCTTATTGAAACTCCGAATATAGAGGCTAATGTCCCTTCGCCAGGTGGTGAAGTATTTGTCACGACTACTGCGGTGATGGAGCCACCCACATTAGGGGAACCCGAGGTTCCCACCAGAACTAGGCGTAAATATGTGACAGTTCCAATTATGAAAAACAATTTCGTATCTAGTGTGACTGCAGAGGTAGGTAAACCGGCTTTACAATATACACGTTGTATTAGTTCTGACAATCAATCTGGAGGAATTATACTAAATGCGACAACAACTCCCAATACAACGATTACTCCAAATGTCACTTCTCAATCTAGTCTTAAACAATTATTGTCGGTTAAAAAGGGGAGGGTGCTCAATACTGCCAAAACAAACATATCTCTGCCGTCCGCACCAACAAAACATGTCAGAGAAAAGATGATATTCTTAAACAGCAAACAAATATCTGAAAAGCCTACAGCTAGTCCTGTTCATTTGGGGAAGAACAAAATATTGTTAACCACAATCAAGTTTCCACCTAATTTGAGATTATTCCATGAAGCGAAAATGGCCTTAGAACCTTCGTCTAATTTACCGGACGGAGTCAATATAATATTGCTGGCTGATGGGACAGTTTCGTTCAAAATAGACCCTAATGTGGAGGTAAACGCGTCAGACATGAAGGAAATGCCTGCGAAAATTGCAGCCATATGTGCTCACATGCAGGCACAAGCCGCTCAGGAGGAAGCATTGAAGAAACAAAGTGTATCGCCAACGTCCGCTGAAGTTGTTGATCTTGTTGGCGATGACGACGTTTCTGAATCAAATTTAAACAAAAATGATAATGAACCTCTAGCGGACAAAGTTCAAACTATAGAGGAAAATGTAACAGTAATTAGTGACGGATCTCTTTCTGAAACAGAAGTAAAGAGCAGTAGTTCCAATATTAACACTAATGTCATAGACACAGATAGTACTCAAAACGAAAGTTTCGAAAATATTATTATTGACACGCAAAAAAATATCGGAGAGTCAACACAAAATCAAATGCTTTCAGTATCAACAGAACAATTACATGACCAACCTGATCCATCAAGTAAAGTAAGTAGCGAATTAGATCATCAGCCCAATCTATCGAACCAGACTGAAAGTTCTGATATGCAGAAAGTAACTGTGGAAGACTCACAAGATCAGCCTGACTCATCAAGTCATCATGTCAGTGATGACATAAATATAGCTAATAAGTCAAGCCAGATTGAAAGTTCTGATAAACGCGAAGTTTTAATAGATCAAATAGTGCAGTCAGATACACCAGATCAAGACGCTAATATCGAAGTTCAAGCCATTCCTGAAGCAGTAACGAAAGTAAGTACCGAGGTACCTGAAGAAAGCACGAGTACGCCCGCTAGACCGAAATCTAAAAATATACTCTCGGATTTGATGGAAATGTCAGGTATATTTGATGAAGACATTACACCTGAAATGGAAGAGACTGCAGTTCCTGAACAACCGACTGAGCAGGTTGCAATGCCACAAGACGCCTCGCAGAGTCTTAAACCTGCATCTCAGGTTGTGACACCACCTGCATTAACAACCGACTGCCAGGGCACAACCATAGTACGGCCCATTGTGATCCCCACAGCTTTCAACCGTGCCCAGCCTGTACCTCCAAAAATTCAATCAGCTATTGGTGAGCTAACGGCAATCACTTCCTTGTACGAATTGAAATATGCATGCGCCAATAAAGGAATATTCTTTAAATTAGATATGGATACTGGATACCTTATACCCATAAATGTTTGTATGAAAGGAATAAAACCAGCGAAAAATTCAACGGTACTACGAAAAATTGCTCCAAAATCAGTGATTGATCTAACTGAAGATGAGGATAAACCAGTACAACACCAACCTGTCGAATTAAATACATCACCTAATAAAAGTAAAACATCACTTTTACGCGATAATATCGCGTCTGGTGTCAGTGTTGCTGGGTCAGTCCCATTAGATTCATCTGCTGGATCAGCGCCAAATACACTAGGTTTTACTGGCCCAGCAAGACCAGTTAAATTATTCAAAGCTTTGAAACCCAGTATTTTGCGACGATTGAACCTAAGTAAATTTAATAAAATTAATGAAGATTGCAATAGTACTGCCTTAGACCATCAAAAAAAGCGGAAGCAATTTTTAAAGAGTATTAATTTGAACGCTGATACCGATTTCGACAACGTAGAAGAACCCATTGGTCCTGTGCTTATGCGGCCATTTTTACAGAAAGTTAAATTAAAACGAGATTTGATGAATACGTATAAAGTTAAGAAAGGACCAGATGACCAGCCGATTGCAACAACATCACGTACGGAGCCTATTAAAGAATTTGCGACCACTATTTTGTCCGATGATTCTTCAGATGATGAACCACTAGCTAAAATAGCGAAAAAGAAACATGAAAACGAGTCGGTAACAAAGGAAATGGAATTAGATTTACCTGTGACTGACAGTAATAAAGATTTAATAGAAAGGGAAGTGCCTGTTGGAGAGCAGACTGAATCGGAGTTGCCAGCGGCTGACTGTGAGAATAATACAATGAATGATAACATAGACCAAGAAGCGCCTGTTGACAATCAAAAAGAGTTAGAATCACCAGCGAATAACAATACAAGTGTCAATGAGAGTGCTTCACAAGCGAATGAGTTAGAAGACAAAGAAGAAGCTGCTGAAACTTTTGCCATGAGTGATGACGACAATGATTTCATAGACCAAGACGCGCCATTTGGCTTTGAGAGTAATGAAGAGGATGAGGATTGCTGTATTTTAGGTGTGTGAAGACATTGCACCCTAAGCATTGTGAAGTATTTCTTAACCCACATCTTGCTCGGTACGCCTTAATTGAATTGGGCAGCTACATGATCTAGAGAAGTCACTAAAACAAAGGCTAAAGTAAACATTACTTGCGCAAAAAATTATAATTGATATTTGCTATTTCAGAGTACACTGATTTCGTAGTCTGTAAGGCAAGGTATGTAATTATAATGTTCGTGGCAACAACAGGCACCTTTCTTGTAATCTGGACAAACAATAACAAGAATAATTTATTGAGACTTTACAAAATATAAGTCTGTAAGGTGTTGGTATTTCGTAATTATCTAACCTTATTAGTTTAAGGTGATTGCTTCGATGTAGCCCGCGAAATTCAAATTTTTTTACGTTTTTTGCAATTTGCAGGCCAGTGACATGTTGTAACTTTATAAATATTTGTGTTGCGCAAATAACAAGTATAATCTATCTTCTATACTTATAATAAATCTGTAGAGAGGTCAATTCTGTACATGAAATATATTTCCAAAATAACTATCAGGGGGTGATAAGGGATCGATACTGATGCCAAAAATGCAATTAATAAAATTATTGTCTGTCTGTCTGTCTGTCTGTCTGTCTGTCTGTCTGTCTGTATAACCGTTATAGAAACAAAAACTACTCGACGGATTTTGACGAAACTTGGTACAATTATTTTTCATACTCCTGCGCTGGTTATAGTATACTTTTCATCACGCTACAATCAATAGGAGCAGAGCAGTGAAGGGAAATGTTAGGAAAACGGGAGAAGTTACTCCATATACGCTAATCTTCGGAACTACTGAACGGATTTGATTGTTTTTTTTTTTTTTTGTATAGCTATTAAGTCTAGGCAACATATAGGCTATAATTTATCTTGGAAACTTGAACACCTGATGCAGAACTGCAATAGATCAGCTAAACTATAAGAGATACAAAAATATCGCCATAGCAAAAATTGTTCCGCGTGATGAGCATTTTCTGCTGAGAAAATAAATTTGAAGATATGGAACACCTGATGTGGAACTCCAAGAGCCCAGCTACACTATTACATATACAGTAATAACGTCTTAGCAAGAGTTGTTCAACCTGATGAGCACTTCCTGTTGTCGTATAAAAACTGAAGATCTGGAACACCTGATGTGGAACTCCAAGAGCCCAGCTACACTATAACATATATAGGAATGACGTCTTAGCAAGAGTTGTTCAGCCTAATGAGCACTCTCTGTTGACGTATGAAAATTGAGATCTGGAACAACTAATGTGGAGTTCCAAGAGCCCAGCTACACTATAACATATATATGAATAACATCTTAGCAAGAGTTGTTTAGTCTGGTGGGCATTTCCTGTTGACTTACAAAAATTAAAGATCTGGAACGTCTGGAATCGTCATGCGCGTCCCGTTGTTTTCCCGTCCCCAGGCTCTAAGAATTCGACATCAGACGTTTCAGATCTTCGATTTTGACGACCCCATTGTCGCTGGCATAAGCAACAGGATCCGCGTACGAAGTCGCTGGCAGAAGCTAGTTTTAAATATAAAAAATATCAAAAAACTCGCTCCATCAGCTCTCACATAGAAAAGGTGCATCGTAGTTAGATTTCGGCGATTTTAACATGATGCACCTTTTCTATGTGAGAGCTGATGGAGCGAGTTTTTTGATATTTTTTATATTTAAAATTATACTTGTTATTTGCGCAACACAAATATTTATAAAGTTACAACATGTCACTGGCCTGCAAATTGCAAAAAACGTAAAAAAATTTGAATTTCGCGGGCTGGTTGGAGCATCCCCCTTAATGATACATATTACTATATTTTGTCTGTAGGATAGTGTTTTTGTTTTCGTCTTTAACCCCCTTATTAATAAAACCAGAAGTAAAGTTACGCCAAAGTTAATCCTTAAAAATGTATGGTTAGTCCGAAGATTATACTGGTTGTTACTTTACGTTTATTAATAAGAGGGATTATGTTTGCTGAAAAAGTTAGTGCATCTAAAACTATGTCAATGGGGAAAGCTAATAGATGGCGTGGCCATAGCTAAATCCTAATTTGACCAATAGTGTCCAGCTATTTTGAAATAAAAAATATTCTACAACAGATTTTCAACCAATGACTTGGAACTAACTACGCTAGCACCTAGCGCCAATACTTTCGTGAAGTTAAGTTTTATAATGCTCAAAGATTATTATATTTTAAAATTGGACTTGTTTTTGTGCGATAAAAATATCTGTAAAGGCGTAATTTCTTTGTTACTTACCATATTAATGTTATTACAAGTTAATCATAGAGTATTGCAGTAACGGTTTTATATTTTTATTTCTTTTTTAATAAAATAAGCCAATACATATAAAACATCACACAGGTTTTTAAAGAAGTAAAATAAACCTTTAATTATAAATTAATCTAATGCATCATTATAATTTAGGATTAATTAATAAAGATAAGTTGTGTTCGTAACGTCGTCATACATACGTCGTCGTCATACAGGGCGTTTCTTTAAAATTGGCCAAAAGGGAGAAATCCGAATCCATAAGAGATACGGGAAAACTTTCTTAGGAACCGTTCTGAACAGTTCTTTTTTGATGTTGACGATTTTGGCGTTTTTATTTTTTTGGTCAAGTGTGAGTTGTGTGTAGGTATCTCTTATGGATTCAGATTTCTCCTTTTTGGCCAATTTTAAAGAAACACCCTGAATAGGTATATAATTCATTTATATTACTACAATATTTCAGAAGTTACTAGTTTTGCCTGTGCATATCTTCTATGAAAATATTGCACTGATTTATAGATAATTAAAACTACCTAAATGTTTTATTTTATTGTTAGTTTAGACATTCTATCATCACATGGGTAAATAAAGTGATACCTTACTTATAAGAATTGTCTATTTTCTCGTTTTAAGTTAGTTATTAATATTTTTTTTATGATTGTGTAATAGGTACAGCTGTGTTATTTTCTAAAATACAACGCTTAGCTTGTCGACGAACTTGTTAAAATAGATTTTCAACTAGAATGCTCTAGAAAATAAAAATTCATTATAGACTATCTCAACGACAAGGACAGAAAGTTTGTCTCTAATAGATTTTCAACTTTAAACACTAAAACACAAAGTTGGAAATCAGCTAAAGATAAACCGTAGTTTCGGCGCTGCCGCGTCGCTGAGTTTTAGATATTGCACTACAGGAGTTTTATGTTTATGCTAACTGGTGCTGGCTGATATTGAAATTATTTACATTTGATATCTAAGGGGGGGGGGGGGCAACTGCCTCCCCTGGGCGACGTCTTTGTCTACATTATTAGGGCATTTTCAGCCAATCGACTATTACAGTTGTTTTTCGTATTATTTTAATATCAAATTGTGTAATTATGATAGGCTTACGCTGGATTATAAATGTCATAGTTAAACCATGTATTTTTTAGATCCTGTTCGTGTAGTAAATTAATGATAAAGCAGTATTTAATATGTGTACTAATAATAATACATATTTGTCTAGAATAGTAATAAATAGTCAACTCGAGATAACCATTTTATCCTGATGTTTAATCTATGTGATGTAATCCATAGATTTTCTGTGATATTATTTTAGGATAGGCATTTGAATAAATGTTATACAAGGTGTAATTGAAAATTGATAGCTCGAAACTTCTTAACTCATCGTACATAAATTGGGGTTGACTATGTTGTATTGTACGGCATGATTGTACTGAAAATATCTGCTAACTCTTCTCCTACTGAAGAGGCCATCATCATCCAATCGGAAGGCGTTCACTGCTGAACATAGGCCTCACCCTTATGCACAGAGTACTTTTATTAATAGCCCTTATGCCTTTGTCAAACTGACAGACGAACCGAATGCGTGGCGTAGCGTTTTTGTTTGTAATGTATGGAATTGTTTGAAGCCTGTCACATAGACTATCGGATCGCTTTCGCATTTTTATATGACATGATTCGGGTCGGTTCGCTATCGCCTGTCTGTTTGTCAAAGGCCTTAGACCGCCACAAGAGAAGTCATAGATTATTCTCTATAAGTCTCAGCGTTACTGCAGCGCTGAAGCTATGGTTTGTCTTTAATAGATTTTCAACTTTATTCTCTCGCTTATAAAGTTGAAAATCTACTTAAAGACAAGATGTAGCTTCAGCGCTGCCGTGGTACTGAGACTTATACAGAATATCACCACTCATTAAGGCGTTCTGTGGTTTTTGCCTGCTCCCATAGACATATAAAAGGTCACGGTACAAACCGGGTTGCCCCATACTTTACAACTAAATTTTGTATGGGATAATTGTGTAATTTTCGACGATGATACTCCAAAAATAACTCTTTTATTTATATACTTTTAATAAAAATACATAACTCACTACTCATCCATCACAAATTAAAAGTTCATTAATAATGAGAAGTTTTTCAATTACACCTAGTAATAAATTGTTTTGAACTTCAAGACACTATAAAGACATTGATCCTGTAACTGGATCCAGCGTTATTTGATTCCAGCGCTGGATTGACACTAGAATTTAAAAACATGTCTCAATCCAGCACTTTCTATTCTCTATAAACACTGATTTGTGACATCGCGGCCGGTAGTCTCAGTGGGCGTGAGCGTCACAAGGCTGTTTATACAGAATAGCACTGCACAAGGGCGTCGCCAGCTTATGACTAAGGGGGGGAGGAGGCAATGGGGCTGAATTATTCTGAATATCGAAATTATTCTGTATATTTCAATACTTTCTACAATATACATTAAGCCTTGTGAATTTATTTATGTTTTGTCATGCGATGCGGAATTTATTAATAAGTAAGGAAGTCAATTGCTCGCACTTTGGTCGCTTTTCAGCCAGCTACATTTGATCTCTAGGGAGGGGCAACTGCCCCCCCTGTCCCCCCTTGGCGACGCCTTTGGCACTGCAGTATAGCCTCCGTAGCCAGCGCTGGAGGATAATCTAGAGACGATCTATCCAGCTGGAACAGTGTAAATGAGGCTTCAAATGACGTGGTAACATCAATGTTGAAGCAAAATATGTGTGGTAAAACCAGTAAACTAAAATTGCTCTAGTATGTAACTTAACGTGTACTAAAAGGAGTATAAGTAAATAATTAAGTATTCCTGTTCGCTCAGTGTGTGTTTTTTTTATTTACCTATTTATAATAGGCTAATATTTGACCACTATCTCGCCTGATGGAATGAAGTGGTCGACGGTGAAGCACGCTTGCCTAGAAGTAACCTGGGCCATTTTATAAGGTGACGGTAATAGAGGTCCTTTCAGTTTTCATTTGAAAGCAGGAACTCAAAACGACTTAACTGTAATTTGAATAAAGATCACTATTATTACTAAATTACATAGGCCTGTGTTTAGCATTGTTTTTTGTTAGAAACTCTTTTTATAGACATTAAATCAGTTAATCAGTCTGCGCTGCTGGCGTGTTTCTGAATGTAAAACTATAGGTACTCCGATATTCAATTTGTCAAAAAGTCCAAGTTATTTTACATTTACCTAAATATAAAAGTTACCGAATTGATGCATTTTGGGTATTTTTTTACTTGTATGTACCTAGTAGATATTTATAGTTAGGTACCTATATTAAATTAGGAACTTAACATTAAGGATCTCTAAATAGAACAGGCAGGCCTGATCTTCATAGCACCCACTATTGTATAATAAGTTTTAAAATTGGTTAATTTTATGTGTCAATAAATAATTATGGAAAATCAAATTGCGTATTTCTGTTTCATTTTTCATATTCTAACCGCCATATCCCCCTATTAGTGTGGGCAAATACAGGGTGACTTTACCACCGTCCAAAATTGTTTTGGGAATTAGGTATCAATCACTAACCCCATTTTTAGGGTTCCGTAGTCAACAAGGAACCCTTATAGTTTCGCCATGTCCGTCCGTCCGTCCGTCCGTCTGTCCGCAGTTTAGCTCAGAGACGCACAGTACTAGAGAGTTGTAATTTGGTGTAAATATGCGAATTTGTTGCGCCGAAAAAGTGGTAAAATAAAATCTCGTAAAATATTTTTTTTTAGGGTACCTCCTGTACACGTAAAGTGGCGATGTTTTTTTTTTCTCGCGCACCCCTTAGTGTAGGGTATCATTAAATAGGTCTTTAAAAATATTGATAGTTTCCATTAACAACTTTTTGATTTAAAGATTCGTTTGTGAAATACTAGGCTTTAAAGTGCTAATTTTTGCTCGACTCGAGTGTCCCCCCCCTCTACCAGCTAAACGGTTATGTTTGGGGGTGTGAAAAAATTCACAATAGTAGTATATATAACGAAGTTTAAAAGAAAATTATCATGACTAAGTAGGCTTTACAAGTTTACGAGTAATAGTCGACCAACTTTTAAAATGTACTTGGATAACATATTTTCCTAAACAAAATGTATCGGAGAACATGTTCTTCAACTGCAAATGTAAGTTTGTCAACTTTATTTTTGCAGCTCTAATAGGTGGGTATGTTTTGGGGATAGGTAGGTTTCTATTGTCAACTATTTTTAACTAACTTCAAAAAAAGGAGGAGGTTCTAAATACGTCGTAATCTTTTTTTATGTGTTTTCCCCGATTTCTCAAAGACGCCTGGACCCATTTTGAAAATTCTTCTTTTTAAAATTAAATTCAGCGAATCAGTTTAGTTACTTCGCATAAGTATTTTGATGGGCAAGTACGGAACCCTACACTGTGCGTGGCCCGACACGCACTTGGCCGGTTTTTGAAAAAAAAAATCGATACGTCAAATTTTCATATTAAATCATTTTCTCATAAGAATTATCCGCTCTGCGTGGTCACAGCTAAACGTTAATAATACTACACTTGCCGGCGCATGAAACGGGCAGAGCGCACCCCGCTTACCCCCCGCCCCGCCCCGCTTCACCTGAGCGACATATTACAGGCATTACGCGGTGTCCAGATTCATCAACTTTTTATAGATAACATTGAGACGTGATATCTCGATATTTTTGTATTGAGTGATACAAAAACAAAAAACACGTACCTATTTAATGATTTTTGCTATGCGCTTATTTCAATAGGGCAAATCAAAATCTTTATTTACTTCACGAAAAGATACATATTTTCAGTAACGTCGCGACACGTCGCTATTCTTAAGGCTGCATATTCTGAAAGTTGGCAACGTCGCAAAAAGCTGTCAAATAATTACAAGTTTTAATTAATTTGGCAAATTTTCTGTATGAAAACAAGAAATATCGCTCTGTAGTGCACTAAAAAAATGATATAGGAATGCAATTATAACACTGAATTTGATGTTGTAACCGTTTCCGGTGTATAAAAGGCATTTGGAAAGCTTCCAAATGCTTTTTCTACATCTAAAACTATATTTTCGGTGTTGCGATATTAATTATTGCATTCCCTTATCCATTTTTTAGTGCACTACAGAGCCATATTTCTTATTTTCATACAGTAACAATGCTAAATTAATTAAAATTTGTTAATATTTGTCAACCATTTGCGACGTTGCCAGCTTTCGGAATATACGCTCTTAAGGCACTCCCTCACCGCGAGCATGTAATGTAACATAAAAGTGCGCAATTTGATGCTCTATTGTCTTCGAATGTTCGAATCTGTAACGTTACATTACAGGTGAATGCTCGCCGTGAGGGAGCGCCTTTATCGTTGTGAACTGACCTTAAAATGAAACAAGCTAAATAAAATTCAACATACTATATTAGTAAATAAATAATACTTTATCTAATGGCTACACCGAAGGCGTCGACCACGGCCTTCTCGATCTCCTTATGAACTTGGTTGACCTCTGCCTGAGTGAGCGTGCGCTCTAGATGTCTGTATACTATACTGTAGCAAAGACTGTGCTTCTTTGACTTCGGATGAACGAACTTGTCTTTGAGTCGCACCTGAAAAAATATATTGAAACTTTTTAGAGCAGTAGGTATTTACAATATTTCATTTCTAGCTGGTGCCAGCGGTGTCACCCGCTACAACTCAAAAATTATCCCACAGAATAATGAAATCGGGATAAAAACTATCTTATGTGTTAATCCAGGTTATAAACTATTTGTCCAAACCCGTTAGGTAGTTTTTGCGTGAAAGAGAGAAAACAAACAGCCATCCACCCAAACAAACTTTCATGTTGCTAATAATGTTTCATAGTATGCATGATGATTTTGTATTCTTATATACGCCGGAAGCGGGACTTTATCGGTGAGGAGGCGAGTTCGAGTATGACCAAATGTGGGTTTGGGGTGTATTGTGGGTGCGTTTTCAAACATAGAAACTTGTAGGTCATACAAATATTTGTGTAGGTATACAAACAAATAGCATAGCATAAGCAAATACGTGCGGGCGTCGAACCCGCGATAAGCAGCAGTCCGATCGCTTAACCACTGCGCCAACTGTGTTGTTGTTGCTAAAGTTTTGCAGAAAGCTTGTGACCAGCGTGCTTGTATAATCAAACGGATGAACATGGATGAGGAAAAAGGCGTATGTTGGTATTTTAGCAAGACCACTATTCTTGTGTAGTTTTTGCAAACCACCATGGGAAAGACTCGGAAAATGGCGTGGCTTCTCTCGTCGGGGTAAGGTGTCATAATTTTACAGATTACAAGTATAAAATTAGCTTAATTATGCAATAACAAACCTGTTCAATAATATCCCCTCCAATATCTCTGACTAGATCATAGAAGTCATTGCTCATAAATGTGTCTATGGTCAAGTTAGCAGGCAGCCAAAATGAAATGTCATTTGTACACTGAGGATATGACGATACAGGCTTATATGTAATTCTTGCATTCAAGTCAATATTTTCAAACTGTGTCAGGAACCCTGAATCTGTACTCCACATTAACCGAATATCCGGGATTTTGTATAAAGCCATTGCAAGTCTCTCTAAGCCAAGGCCAAATGCGTATGCTATGGTGTTTGAAGGCCCTGCATTGACTAAAATTTCATTCCTAACTATACCACAGCCTAAGATTTCCATCCATTTGTTTTCATAGAATATTTCAAGCTCCCATGATGGATGGGTGAACGGGAAATACTCTTCAACCCATCGGTATTTTATGCTATCACCAAACAAAACTTTTGTTAGACCAATGAGGTGCGTTTTCAATTGTGTCTCCATTAATTTTGTAGCTTCTAAAGTATGGCAACTTTGTTTCATTGGGTCATCAATAGAGTTGATAAAAGAGTGAGGATTCTTCTTGTCATAGTTTGGCTCGAATATTTCTAGATCTGGTTGTCCGGGGAACAGTTGCTCTTTACGCTGTGACCTTACTGCATCAACCTGAAATTAAATAGAGGGGAAAATTATAAATAATTATAATTACTATCACTAAGAGGCACCATACATTTAGGATCTGAACCTCTTTGAACAAAAACACACACAAAACTTTTTGTGTCTTTGAACTAAATATTGAGCCCATAAATGGGTACATATTTGAATATCGAAGATTAAAATATCTACGCTTAAAATATCGATGTTCAGAATATCGAAAATTAAAATATCGACTGTAACAAAATATCGAAAAATGTTACATCTACGCTTAAAACGTCGAAGGTTAAAATGTCGACTGATTTAAATGTCGAATGATTCAAAATATCGAAAGACGTTATGTCGAAATTCAAAATATCAACGTTTAATACATCGCAGTTCATAATATCTAAGTTCATAATATCTACGTTAAAAATACCTACTAGATGAAATATCGGTCAGAAACCGGATAAAAAGTCGGACTCGCTTTTGCATCCTTAGTCAAATTGCTGATAACCGCCTACCAAGGTAAGTGGACGGAGCCCCGCTTCGCGGGGCTCCTATTTCTGTTTGCAAGGTTTAAGTTAACCTAACACGAAGAGGATGGCGGGGTCTTTCAGACCCCGCCACCGTCTTCGAACCTAACCTGTCCGAGTCGGGGTGCCCCAAGTCCCGAGCTCGCTTCGCTCGCTCTTGCGTCCTTAGTCAAATTACTGATTACTACCCAACAAGATAGCTGGACGGACTTCGGATGCAAGAGCGAGCGAAGCGAGCTCGGAACTTGGGGCACCCCGACTCGGACAGGTTAGGTTCGAAGAGGATGGCGGGGTCTGAAAGACCCCGCCATCCTCTTCGTGTTAGGTTACTTTAAACCTTGCAAACAGAAATAGGAGCCCCGCGGAGCGGGGCTCCGTCGACTTACCTTGTTAGGTTCGATATTTCGGACATTCGATAATCTGTACTTCGATATTTAGGACATTAGATAATCTGTATTTCGATATTTAGATCTTTCGATGTAACTTATGTAGATATTTAGATTTTAGATATATTGGACGTAGATCATTTAATCATTCGATATTTTAAACTTTCGATATTTTAATTTTCGATTTTATGGTCATTCGATATTTTCATTTTCGATATTTTGAACATCGATATTTTAAGCGTAGATATTTTAATCTTCGATATTCAAATATGTACCCCCATAAATTGGCAGTTCGTATGTTTTCTACTTTGTACAAATGCAAAAACAGAACTGCACAGAAGAGCAGATTAGTTTGTCAAAATTAAAAGTGTGCAGTACAGCTTGTAATTTTGATTTAAGTTTTCAATGAATATTTTTGAAATTTTGATTGATATTGAAATAAAAAAAAAACCGGCCAAGTGCGTGTCGGGCCACACACAGTGTAGGGTTCCGTAGAACTTGCCCATCAAAATACTTATGCGAACTAACTAAACTGATTCGCTGAATTTAATTTTAATAAAAAGAAGAATTTTCAAAATCGGTCCAGGCGTCTTTGAGAAATCGGGGAAAATGCATAAAAAAAAAGTTTACGACGAATTTAGTACATCCTCCTTGTTTTGAAGTTAGTTAAAAATAGTTGACAATAAAAACCTATCTATCCCCAAAACATACCCACCTATTATAGCTGTAAAAAGAAAGTTGACAAACTTACATTTGCAGTTGAAGAACATGTTCTCCGATACATTTTGTTTAGGAAAATATGTTATCCAAGTACATTTTATAAGTTGGTCGACTATTACTCGTAAACTTGTAAAGCCTACTCAGTCATGATAATTTTCTTTTAAACTTCGTTATATATACTACTATTGTGAATTTTTTCACACCCCCAAACATAACCGTTTAGCTGGTAGAGGGGGGGGGACACTCGAGTCGAGCAAAAATTAGCACTTTAAAACTTAACATTTCACAAACGAATCTTTTTATCAAAAAATTGTTAATGGAAACTATCAATATTTTTTAAAGGCCTATGTAATGATACCCCACACAAAGGGGTACGCGAGAAAAAAAAAAACATCCCTACTTTACGTGTACAGGAGGTACCCTAAGGGGCTGTCTCCACGAGCGAGAGAATCGCGGCGATATTATCGCCGTGCCACGTTTTCCTATACACTCTCTATGGAACCGTCTCCACACGGCGATATAATCGCCGCGATGCGACGAGTGGCAACGAGCGCGCAAAACGTCATTACATCGTCGCTAGCCCGCCGCGACTAGCAACGCGACCGCCGCGCGCTCGCGGCGCTCTCGCGACGAGCGCGCGGCGGGCGCGTCCATTCTTAACAATAACAATAACTGCATATTGCAGCATATTCACTAGCGTACTCGCAGAAGCACCCCACAACACTATATCCATAATAAAGAATTATATTATCGACTGAGACACTACATATTTCGCTCTCGTCTGGCACCTTTGGCAACGTGACGTCAAGGAAACGCGGCGATACCGTTACGAGTCGCCGCGGAATCGCCGCGATACCGTAACGACTCGCGACGATACGCGGCGGAATTATCGCTCGTTCGTGGAGATTATCCGACGATATAAGGGCGGACTCGTCGCGATTCTCTCGCTCGTGGAGGCAGCCCCTAAGAAAAATTATTTTACGAGATTTTATTTTACCACTTTTTCGGCACAACAAATCCGTATATTTACACCAAATTACAGCTTTCTAGTACTGAGCGTCTCTGAGCTAAACTGCGGACAGACGGACGGACACGGCGAAACTATAAGGGTTCCTTGTTGACTACGGAACCCTAAAAATTAAAAAATCGTATCATAACGACTTAAATGTAACAGCATGATTTATTACAATAAATCATGCTGTTACATTTAAGTCGTTAAACTAATATTTTGAATATCCATCACCAAAAAGGCACTGTTGCTCTGTAGATTTCAGTCCTTGATCTCGAGTTGGTTCAGATGGTACAGTTAAAAAAATAAAATACAGCATTACTTACTTGGTGGAAAACAGGAAAATGTGTAGCATCAATTTCATCCCTTCTGTAAACATCTCCGATCATCAGGAAGTTGTCTAGCCCAGATCGAAGCAGTTCACTCTGGTGTGCAGTCATGTGAGCCCTCAGGAGGTTGCCCCTGTTTATGTAATAACAGTCTGACTTTGCTCTACTTGGGTGGTCAGACGGAATCAACAAGTCATCAAAGTTCTGCTTAGTTGTGACTATAGGAGACAAGTTATCGTAAATGCTAAACGATGGGTTTCCTCCATGAGTAAATGAGGAGTAAAAATAGTTCACAATTCTTTGCCTTACGATTGATAATGGGTTATTTTTCTGCAAGTGAAGATTCTTACCCAAATACGATATAATTTTGGGTGTGACATTTGTGTAATCGTCTGTTATGAATTCTCTGTCTTTTATTTGCACTGAAGCTACAGATTTTGCAGCTGTACTGTATTTATATTTCGATAGAACCGCTGAAAGAGTGCAGTTTGTTTTCAAGAGTAAATTCCTCATGATTCTTGAGTAGTTCTTCTTGTATTCAAGAAATTAACTGAACCTAAGGAAATAGTGTACGCGATTTCATTCGACACTAATTATTGTGCACTTAGTTTATTAAAGTAAATAAAATTAGAAATACAAATTGAATCGGAATCCACGAAAAATCGCCAATCGTGTTCCAGATAAGTGAGCAGAGCGGTTTGGATTTATTTATAGTGCGCACCTGTTCTTTTGCTACTAACCAAAAGGAGAGAGCAATAACTTATGGCGTAAAATGATGATTTTGGTATTGGAACGAGACAATTTTGACAGCAAGATGACACAATTGTTTTTTTTTTTGGACTTTTTTTTGGCCTGGCTTCAAGGTCTTTATGCCAAACTCATTTGAATATTTCAGTAATTCTATAGTTATTATATTCAATTTTCAAAATATAAGATTTTGACGAGTGTTTCTTAATGTTCAAATGTAATCAATCTATTTGTTGTTATTTTAGCACAATAAACATAATGATGATTCTCACTGGCAGCATAAATGTACCTGGGCTGCAGCTGATAATGTCAAACTGAAAGTGACATTTTACATAACCTAAATCTTGCTTTGTTACGTGCTATAAAACACGATAATTTTATGAATATTGACTTAAATACATGCTAGAAAGACATTAAATTACATTTATTAATCGGTATCAACTTGAATACAGAATGTTTCGTAAGCGGCTTATGCATATAGCTCAGTTGACTGCTGTTGGCTTGACCGGGTATTATGCAGGACAAAATAGTGATAAATTCCATAACTTTCTTTGGAATGACTCAATTATTGTTGATGGAAAACGTCTGAAGAGCATGCCCGGCCTGCCAGTCTTCGGCACAGTGTCGGCAGCTACTCCTTACACAGAAACTGGTGGTACTAAAGATCGGGTAAGATTCGTGTTGGTCAAGCTTTGTATTTTTTTTGTTGTGTTTTCTTTGCTGCTCATAGTGCCCGTAAGCGTGTGCTCGCCTCTAACTCCTAAAAATCCGCCCCTAAGACGACCCACTGACCGTAACCTTTATTTATATTTTTTATTGTTTTGGTGTACATTCATAAAATCGTTATTCTTCAGTAATGTTGCTTTATAATTTATTCTTTTTGTAATATTAGTTGCTGTGTAAGTTAACCGTAACGTACCTTGCAGTCTTATCTCACTAAGTTAATTAAACCTAAAAAGTCATCATTAGCAACAATCATCATTCTACAAGACTTTCTAAGCAAATAAATAATAATTTCAATACATTATTTTAAACTGATTTTTATCTAAATTTTCAGGTATCACAAATAATGAAATATGGCTTCCCTAGTTTAGACAATGTGCGTTCTTATGATGACTTCATACTGTCCTATGACCGCCGCAACAGAGTCCCAAACTGGGTGTTTGAGCACATCACACAACAACACATCGCTAAGAACGACCAAGTGGACAGAAGCAAGTGTGAATTCAAACCTGATGAGAGCATACATCCATTCTTTAGGTAAGAGAAGGGGCAGCTTTAATCTATCGAAGGTCCTGGCCACTTTAGGACCAAGGGGTCCATGTAGGATGCAAAAGCCAGCCAAGGAAGGCTTTGTTGGCACTGTCGGCCCTGTGGCTGAGTAATCGGGCTACTGTGCTGTGTGTCGCGGGTTCGATTCCCGCACGTAGCAAATATTATGAATGATTTACAAGTAGTTGTTCTATGTCTGGGCGATTGTGATGTGAGTATATTTTGTTTGTCGCCACAACCCAGGAGAAATTCCTAGGTGAGGCAAAGTTTTTCAAAAAAAATAAAGGATGGCACGGTTGGCACAATGATGAACTGTTGTTGCATGTTGCAGTTTTCATTCTCATACAAAACAAATATTGTATGACCAACAAATAGTTGTACCGTGTCTGACTGTTTGCATGTGTAAGTTTATATGTTTCCAAATGCTTTATGATTGTTTATGTAGTATGACTTGATCAATAAATGTCTGGATACTATAAGAGACAGTGACCTCTGAGTTTGTTTCGGCTGTTTCTTCTCAGAGTAGTCAGGTACAAAACGCTGGTCTCATCTAGTTTGTAAAAAGACAATGTATAAAGTGTTTATAATAACCTACTTGCAAAAATAAATATCATTTCGTTTCATTTTAAGGTCACAAAACACAGATTACAAAGGCTCAGGGTTTGACCGCGGTCACATGGCAGCCGCTGGTAATCACCGCCTCTCTCAGAAACACGTTGACCAGACATTCTTCCTCACCAATATGGCTCCTCAGGTAAATATATTGTTACACCAGTAATCCCAGAGTTTAGGCAGTGAAGTGAAGTTTGATAGTACACCCACATTTCGCCAATTATGTTAGGTTCTATGTCATCATCATCATCATCGGCCTATATAATGTTCCCACTGCTGGGAGACAGACCTCCTCTCTGTGAGAGGGAGTGGGCTATAATCCACCACGCGGGCCCAGTGCGGATTGGCATGACATGTCTTCGAATTTTTGGTTCTAAGACATGCCGGTTTCCTCACGATGTTTTCCTTCACCGTTTTGAGAGCAGTGGTGATGAAATAAATTATACAAAGTAATGCGCCAGGCGGGGTTCGAACCCACGACCTACAACTCGTAAGTCGGGACCGATACCACTGGGCCACCACTGCCCCTCCCAGCCTACCCAGGTTCTATATAATGGGGGTGAACCAAGCTTGTTGATGATACGATGCGATGCAATTCGACCGATATCAACTACAAGCTACAAGTAAAAATCATCCTTACCACTACGACATATGACAAAAAGTACGGTTTTCTATGGGTAGATGAAAAACAAAACACGATCGCCACAACGACGTAAGGCCCGGTAACCACCAAAGCGGAGAGGAGAGGTGTTTGAATAACCAATCAGATGTCAACTAGATGTCAACTGAAGCTAAGCGGAGAGGAGATGTAGACATCTGATTGGTTATTCAAACACATCTCTCCTCTCCGCTTTGGTGGATACCGGGCCTAAGTTAGTCGAAATGCATCATTATATCGTAGGAGCAAGGACCGGCGCATTTTCATTTTTGGTCAGTAGAAATTGCAAAACGCTCGAATCGCGTCATGGATGGTCATGAGCAAGCTTACTAACAGAACAAAGCCTTCATGGGAGCTTAGAGAAAATCTTGGTTGAAAAATCCATAACCACATTGTATGGATAGAAGCCAGGACCTCATGCTCGATATTTGTGCCTGCGATTTTGACTACTACTACTCTGAGGCATCATCTTAGTTGAAATATAATATAAGGTCGCGGTATGTAAAAATGTCCGTGGCTCTGGAATCCAAAGGACAAGTAAAGGAATAGCGTTTTTTTTTTTTTTTTTAGCGTGGTAAAATCATCAAATGAGTCCTCCAACCCCGGGCAGGGCGGGAGGGATTGTCAGACTTTTACTGACTAAAATCCACGGTGTCCTTCAATAGCCCTTTCTGTTCTGGGGTCACGGTAAGGAAATAATCCCGCGACCCCGGCAGGCTTTGGCCCTCTGAGAGGGGGGCCCCGACATTATGCTGACGCTCTTTGAGGCGCGCGTGGGACACAACGCGCCGTCGACCCGGGCATGGTCCATGGTCGGGCAGCGAGTTGCCCTTTACTCGCTGCCCGCATGCCCGCGCCTACGGTGGCCGGAGATCATCTAGCGACGTCCGTCGCCGTGGGCGTCTACTACCGCGGGTGGGGCGGAAGGAGGACACTGTCCTCTCTCGCTCGCGGCCCGCCTCCTCCTTCGCGAGCATTACTGCTTCGCAGAAGGAGGCGACCGCTTCCCACTCCGTCTCGCCCCGCAGCATGGCCGCGACCAATGCTGGGCGCGAGAGTTCTCCGCCTATCGCAGCCGTGAGGACACGTCGCGTCGGTACTCTGCCCAAGCTGGGCAGTCTTGCACCGTATGCTCCACCGTGTCCTCCGGGCGATCTTCGCAGTGGTTTCGCAGGCGTTTCCTCCTTTCGCATCAGACACAGGTACCTCCCGAAACTTCCGTGTCCGGTGAGGACCTGCGTCAAGCGGTAGGTCAGGACGCCATGACTTCTCTCCAGCCACTCCTCAAAGAGGGGTCTTACCGCCGCAATTGCGGCGTGCCCGAAAGGAATAGCGTGGATTTTTAGACAGTACAGTCCTTTCCACTCCACACAGGGGGGGAGGACTCATTTAATGATTTCACCAGCCAAAAAAAAATGTGGAAGATCCTTGTAATCAGTTTAAGAATATATTTTTTTAAATTAACTCTTGTACTCTTTAAATTGTTTGCAGGTAGGAGAGGGCTTCAACAGACATGCATGGAATGATTTAGAGAAGCATGTGCGCAAGCTCACCAAAGTTTATACCAACGTGTACTGCTGCACAGGACCCCTGTATTTACCCAGGTAAGGGATCATTTTATGATAGTTCTATTGTAGAGTCTAGACATGCATGGTTTACTAGATGGGTTATTATGAATATTTTGACAGCAGTATACAAATACTATGTACACGTGTACTATCAACAAAAGACATAAATATGTAGACAGTGGTTTTCCTCTGCACTATATGCATGTTATATGCTGTATGAATGTACTCTTTGTATGTATGCTACATGCAATCAAAGTGTTTGGTACGCAAACACATTGATACTTAACTCTTTTGTGGACTGTACCTAAAATATAGTATTCTGAAGAAGCTCTTCTGGGAGAGAGCCTAAACATATTAGACAAGTAGCTGAATTAAATTATTTTTCTTAAGGCTGCATATTCTGAATGTTGGCAACGTCGCAAAAAGCTGTCAAATAATTATAAGTTTTAATTAATTTGGCAAATTTTCTGTATGAAAACAAGAAATATCGCTCTGTAGTGCACTAAAAAAATGATATAGGAATGCAATTAAAACACTGAATTTGATGTTGTAACCGTTTCCGGTGTATAAAAGGCATTTGGAAAGCTTCCAAATGCTTTTTCTACATCTAAAACTATATATTCGGTGTTACGATATTAATAATTGCATTCCCTTATCAATTTTTTAGTGCACTACAGAGCCATATTTCTTATTTTCATACAGTAACAATGCTAAATTAATTAAAACTTGTTAATATGTGACAACCATTTGCGACGTTGCCAGCTTTCGGAATATACGCTCTTAATACAGGTTGCCAATAAATAATTGATGTTATAAGTATTTTTGTTATTCAATCAAAGTAAATCAATGCGAAAATGCTTATTGCTATTCCATCCTTCAAATTAAAATTAAGAGAAAATGGTAAATAATTCTGTTTCTATAACGATTTATTTTTTAATAATGTTTTCAGGAAAGAGTCGGACGGCAAGTGCTACGTCCGCTACCAAGTGATCGGTGCTAACACAGTGGCGGTACCCACGCATTTCTATAAGGTGGTGGTGGGCGAGGCCAAGGACGGCTCGCTCGATATGGAGGCCTATGTCATGCCCAACCAGAAGATACCCAACGAGACACCTGTCGCAGCTTTCATGGTAAATCTATACTAATATTATAAAGTTTTGTTGAACGCTGATTATTTTTTGATGGTGCGGTTGGTGTAGTGGTTGAGCGATTGGATTGCTGCGCTGGGTGTCGCGGGTTTGATTCCCGCACGGAGTAAATATTTGTATGAACTACAACTCAGATCAAAGAAATAGGCAGATAGAGCGCTCAGAACACGCGAGTGTGTCCATCAAAGCAAATACAAAATCAAATCGAATTACATTCCATAGTGTTTTCTTTGTTTTTGAGAACAACTTTTACAATGTTTAAAGACACGAGACGGCATATTTTGGCAAACAACAACAACGACGCGTAGCTTGGTACTGTTGCGTTACTTGGTGTTGTTGTTGTTTGTATTCGTTTTTGATTTGTATTTGCTTTGGTGGACACACTCGCGTGTTCTGAGCGCTCTATCTGCCTATTTCCTTGATCTGAGATCTACAAGTAGTTGTTCCGGGTCTAGGCGTTTGTGTATGTGAGTTTATGTTTGTAGAGGCACCCACGACACAGAAAGAATTCCTAGTGTGTGGAAACGTTTTATAAAAAAAAACATAAAAACAGAGAGATTGCCTGTGTCCCAGCAGTGGGAACATTATAGGCTAATAATTATACTATAACATAAAAATCACAACTAGTATTTCCTGATGGGCAGAGAAAATTGGCGCGTGGAAATTCAGGAAAGATTTGCAAAATACACATTATTCTTGTTCTTTTTACAGGTACCACCAGAGTCAATAGAAAAGGCGGCCGGTCTTTTATTTTTCGACAAGATACAAAGAAGTAAACTGAATAGAATAAATGGTAAAAAAGTGTAAATATTAATTTTATTATAGTGTTGTATTATTTTAGAATATTATTATTTTATATGAATTAGTTTCAAATGTGATTTCAGATCTATTATGTTAGCTGTATTGTAAATAGTTGTTATTTGTAAATAAATTATATAATGTTTAACATTTTTATATTGCTGTTTCACTTTTTTTTTGTTTTAGTTAGTATTCCCACAATAAGCTAGTGTCAATGACATACGCCATGCCTAAATCGATACAAATCTTTCTATTCACATTCTGTGTCACTTTGTTTCTTTAACCCTGTCTCTACGTTGTCATGGCATGCGTGAGCGCGGGCAAGCAGACTGAGTAATGGGTGACCCGCCGTCCGATCATGGACCATGGCCGAGTCAACGGCGCGTCGTGTTCCACGCACGCCTCAGAGCTGTCAGCAAACTGACTCCGGCAGTATTTGGCCTTCGGCCCTTAGGCCCGACGCTGCGTTAAACGGGCGCCCGCGACGGGCAACCGTCGCGGGTCCACGTCCGTGGTCCCGCGCGTGGCCCCGTGCGTGGTACCGCGCGGGGAAACGCGCGTGGATACGCGGCTGGTTTCCGTGGGTATGCGACGGTCCCCGTCGCGGAGACCGATTTACGCAGTGTCGCTAGTTCAATTTGAAGATTTTTGTTTCAAGTTAAAGCGCGATATGTAAAAAGTTGATTTGGAGTGACACTGAAATCGAACATTTGTTGGATGTTTATACTTTCCTATTCAAACTTATACTTTTTTTTTCCCTATTATTTCATTTAAACAAATACCTACAAAAAGAATTTGAGACTAATTAACAAAGACATTAAACTATATACGAGCAATAGACGGGACATCACGAAGAAATTTGTGATCCAAAACTTTTTACCAATACCTAGGTAAAAAATCCCTCAGTTTAGTAGTCGCGTTGCTATGCAACGCTTAGATTGTGCTACTGACGCACGGCATCAACAATTTTGTATGACAATCTTCCCAATGCCCGCTCTATAGTTTCTTTTTCTTTTAAATCTCTTTGGTAATTAATTTTTCGCAGAGAGTTATAAGCAATTTTCATGTTTTGGTAAAAAAAACAGAACTTCTCGGCTAAAAAAATGTTGGATTATTGTGCATCTATAATCTGTATCACCTACTCTCACCATATTCCAAATTTCAGTACCGGAGGAATTTTTCGAGTCTTCATACAAAAAAAAATTGCTCTCTGTTTGCTCCAGTTACATGCACCGTGTATAAGCACCCTTATTGACTGAACAAGCCCGTGCGTGTTACCGCTGGCAGGCACCGCGCGTGGCTCCGCGCGGGCCCCGTTGCGTGGGTGCGGGTTGCACCTCCCCGCGACGGACGCCCGCGCGGGTCCCCGCGACGGAGCACTTTTGTATAGAACCGCGCGGGCATCCGCTTAACGCAGCGTCGGGCCTTAGAGGGCCAAAGACTGCCGGGGTTGCGGGATTGTATTATCAGGTAATCGTAACCCTGGAACGTAATGGGCTATTGAAAGATCCCTGTGGATATTAGTCAGTCACTATTAAGTCTGACAGTATGGGTGGGAGGACTCATTTGATGAGGGATGATGACTTTTTGCTATAATTAAAGATGTTTTGCTATACAAATCATTTGTTAGTTGGGTGTTTCGCTACTCTGGACATTTAGCTAAGTAGACTTACTGCTTATTAGACGTTTTGCGCTTTTGGATATTTTGCTACTTAGACCTTTTGATCAGGAGGGGAAAAAATGGTACGCATGCGACGTAATAAATTACAATATTTCTAGTTTCATTGGCGTCTGAAGGTCGTAAGTAAATAAAAGGGTTGTATGTATAAAACGTGTGTATATTAGGTATAGTAACATGACGGTACTATGGTAGTATGTATAGAGTGACATATATCTGGAGCTTAGTCTTCGTCTTCGTCCGACGCGCCGTTCTGCTGTGGTTCGTCGTCCACACGGACGTCGCCCATACCTGGGGAAACAATTATTTAATTTTACACTTACAGATATTAACCTTTATGCTGCAGCCAGCGGCTTCGCTTGCGTGTATCTCGAAAATGATTCCACTGGCACGTGATACTCACAAACTTTCGCATTTATAATATTAGTTAAGATGTACGCTAGCTGTTGCCAGCATGGTAGTAGAAAAAAATCCTATGGAAACCTTCGATTTATTGTGGTTGGCAAAGCGTAGGTTAATTTTTATCTCTCTAAGAGATAAATTGATATAATTAATTAATTATTTGATAAAACCAGATTCGATTTAGGTAGTGTTATTAAATTTTTGCAGTGTCAGCTTTTGACTGTATTTGTTATAGATTACACTGTGGCATCACTGAGTAGTTAGTCTGTGGCTAGATAGATTGTCTGTGGTGTAGCGATCGAGCAATGATCGCGTGCGTTGGTTGTCTTGAAGAGTTGCATTGAATTAAATAAAAGGTTTTTCTCCCAAACACTTTCTCTGGTGTCCCATATACCACCTGATAACAGTATTCATACATAAGGCAGTGGTCCGACTGACGACGATGAACGAGTAACGAGTAGAACTAGAAACTATAAAAGAGTTGGCGATCAGCGGGAAGCGAGTGTAGTTTTGATAGTTTTGTCGCCGGGCTTTACTCGCGCGAGCGATTACTCGCGCCACTCGCCCGCGGTCGCTCAGTCCACTGCAAAGAAATGATCAAACGAGCAGAGCGAGCATCGCTAAACGAGTATCGCTGAGCGAGTTTATTTTTGAAAGCTCGTCGCTCAGCGACAAAACTAGTAAAGCGAGTCGTCGCCGGCAGTGTGAACAGCCAGAGAGCAACTTTTAATATATGCATCTCTTTCGTTTATTTCGTTTACGAAATGTATATTTATTGTGCGTTTCTTGAGAGAGAAAATCGCCGATAGTTACTCGGTATCTCGCCGCCGGTTGGACCACTGCCTTAAACTGGTAAAATACTGGTGCACTTCTGCCTCGCTTTTCGGAAAGAGACATGATTTCATGACGTATGACCAGGTACATACCCTGGTCCTCATCCTCCTCGGCGGAGTCTCCAGCGACCTCCGCATTCTCGGCCTCCGCACGCTCCATCTGCCGCGCGAGCTCCGCCTCGTCTGTCGCCGTCACCACCTTAGGCTGTAATTTACAATCAGAATAATAAATAAATAAATAAATAATATTCCACAACTATCACACAACGCCATCTAGTCCCAAGCTAAGCAGAGCTTGTGTTATGGGTACTAGACAACTGATAAACATACTTATATATTTCTAAATACATACATATTATAGATAAATGACACCCAGACACAGAACAAATGATCGTGCTCATCACACAAACATTTGTCCTGGGTGGGAATCGAACCCACGACCTCCGGCATAGCAGTCAGGGTCACTAACCACTAGACCAACAGGCCAGTCATAATTTATTGACAGTGAGCCACCACAGCCAGAATAATTTATTGACAGTGAGTTTGGAAAAATTGTGGAATCAAAAACTGTAAATTCAACATCATCATCATCAGCCTATAATGTTCCCACTGCTGGGACACAGGCCTCCTCTCATTGAGAGGGAGTGGGCTATAATCCACCACGCGGGCCCGGTGCGGATTGGTGGATGTCACATGTCGTCGAATTTGATGGTTCTAAGACATGCCGGTTTCCTCACGATGTCGTTTTGAGAGCAATGGTGATGAAATAAACTACACAAAGTTATGTGCCAGGCTGGGTTCGACCCTACGACCTACAACTTGTAAGTCGAGGCCGATACCACTGGGCCACCACTGCTAAATAAATTAATTAAAGCCAGTAAATATAGTACGACGACTGAAGAAGAAGGGGTCCTAACACAGACTCCTTCAAGCTTCTACTTCGAACTGCTTGACGCAGTCGTTAGACATACATTGACTGCTCAAGCAATGCTCCGTGACTGTTGAATACTGGCTAACTGCTCGAGCAGTCAGTGATTGGGCGACCAAGTAAGGAAGTATTTTATTTTCTTTTCATTTGCAATCGGTCGCCAGACCATAAGCAAATTCGTTCTTTGACAAATGCCGTTATGGTGGAGCAGCCAGTGCTGCGCCTCCCACCCATAGAAGGTGGTTCCTCTTCAGTCTTTTTACCACCGCTGTCGGGTTTAGCAGATCAGTGACTAGTGCGTTTGGATGCAAGGTTAGGCGTGGCTTGTGTTGTTTTTTGTATCACTCGATTTTAGAGGTAACTGATGATATTTGCAGATAGTCATGAATTTCGTCGTTCCGAGCAAACCAAGGTGCATTTGTTATCGATCTTGGGATACCATTTTGGATGAGTAAGAAAGATGATGTTCATAACTGCAATGTATCTAAAATTTAATTTTCATTGGGATATTTTTTAAAAGGAATATTTGATAGCCACTTAGTCTGTTCTTTGCCTTAATTTAAATAGAGTGGTAAATATTATTATTGGTATTCTACTTACCGCCATCTGCACATTGAATACTCCTCCCGCGGCATCTATGGTCTCCTTTATTTTGTCTATGGCGTCTTGCAACGCTTTGAGACCGTCCGCTTTCTCAGGCGTTGATGTGGTCATTACTGAAAATTATGATAGGAAAAGAATTATATTATCAGCCTAGCCTTTTGCCAACTGTATTGGGGTCGGCTTCCAGTCGAACCAGATGCAGCTGGATATCAGTATTTTACATGGAGCGACTGCCTATCGGTCCTCCACAACCCAGTAACTGGGTAATACGATATCCCATGGTAAGATTGGTTGTCAGTTTAGAGCTGCAGACTAGTAGTAACGAATGTCAAAGATCTACAAATGACAGCCGGGACCAAAGGCTTTACGTGCTTTCCGAGACACGGAGAAAACTCGCTATGACAGATGGTCACCCATCCACAGACCAACCTCTAACCTCGCAAGCGCGGCTTAACCCGAAAGATCGGCGTGTGCGGCTGTAATTATTTAGCCACTTGCTCCTAAAAAAAATATAATATAATAATCAATCAATAAGATTACACTACGAGTATATGATTTAGTTTACAACTTACCATACAAAGGAGGTGCAATAAGATTAATCTTGATGGGCAAGTCGACAGTGGACAACGCAAGCCCAGCTTTCAAGGCAGCACGTACAGCGTCAATGCCCTCATAACCGTAGCACGCACACTCTATGTCCGCACGGATCTTCACCGCTTGTGACGTTAGTTTCCTCTTGATGTTCGCTAGGAGGACCTCCTTTGTGTTCTCATCGAGACCACACTCGTTTAGGACTGAGGGATCGCTGGAAAAATGTTTTTAAAATTTTTTACTCAAAAATGCATGTAATGTGGTCATTATTTTGACAACCTTGTTTGAGCAAAGTCGACTTTGCCGGTCTGTTTCACGGAGCGGCCAGCAATGTTTTTGCTGGCCGCTCTAACAGGCCGGCAAGACATTGCCGGCCGCTATTTTGACGTTTCAACGTTTTAAAAAAACAAATGCAAAAGGATTTTATTTAAAACACAGCTGTTTGTATAAAAAGAGGTAGGCACAAAAAGATTGTATTCCATATTTAATAAAAAAGAAATACAAAGAAGTAACAAAAGCGCGGTTCAGCGAAATTTTTATTGGAACGAAGTTCCTTATCGCGCGTTGTGAAAGGGGGCTGGACGGAAAAAATTCTTACGAAAAGTTGGCACGACACTTTTATCCGACTGCGCGACGCAAAGGAGGGTAATGTGTTTATTACCATGGAATGGAATGGACTGGACTGGACTGGACTGGACCGGACTGGACCGGACCGGACAGGACCGGACCGGACCTGACCGGACCGGACCGGACAGGACCGGACCGGACCGGACCGGACCGGACAGGACCGGACCGGACCGGACCGGACCGGGCCGGACCGGAGCGGACCGGACTGGACTGGACCGGACCGGACCGGGCCGGACCGGAGCGGACCGGACTGGACTGGACCGGACCGGACCGGACTGGACTGGACTGGAATGGAGTCGGGACGATTATTTTTGTTGAGTGTATACAGTAACTTCGTTCCATTCGGGTGTCCCTTGTTTTTATTTAGTGACTTTTTTGCTTTATGTAAATGAAGTAATAAATGAAGAAAATATAGCAGTCAAACACCGCATTAAAATTATCGCAAACTATTAGTACCTAAGTATGAAACCGGGAAAGTCGGTGTTGAATTTTAGTAACTGTACTTTTCATAATTGTTGTTTTAATTAAATTTCTAGTTAATTAATGTATATTTTATTTAAATCACTTGCTGGTTTTATTTAGGTTAGGTACTTGCATTTTTGAGTAAAGCACTATACAAGCCTTGGCCCATTATGACTCTTCGCTGGTCACGCTATCACAGCTTGGCCATCATTGCAGCCCTTGCTGTCCTCGCTGTAAAGGCCTCGGCCTACGGCCTCAGCCTTTATCTCAGCTCATCCATCAAGTGCTGCATGCTGACTGCGCTGTGTCGGCCTGGAGCTGCGCTACGCTGTGCTGTCGGCCATCATCAGCGCGACCAGCAAAGTAGCCATTATAGGCCGCGGCAGTAATGTACTAAATTTTTGGCTTGCCATATCAAGTCAGTTTTTAAGAATCCAGCAAAATTCAAGTATTTTACATAGGGCGCATCTGTCTAGTTTAACTCAATTATTCTGAAAAAATTGTAAATGGACTTACATATGATTTTACCACGATAAAAAAACAAAATAGACTTACTTAGACAGAATTCCTGAAATGATTGACAAAGATTGGCAAATGTACTAAGTAGGGTCGACGCGGTTGCGGGACTTATTACCGTGACCCCGGAACATGAAGGGCTATGGAAGGACACCGTGGATTTTAGTCAGTACGAGTCTGACAGTCCCTCCCGCCCTGCCCTGAGTGGGAGGAGTCATTTGATGATTTTACTACACTTAAAAAAAAAGTAGGGTCGACGCGCGCCGTCAAAAAAAGCATCTTTTTTGACGTCGATCCTACTTATTATAATATTTTCTGATTCATAGGCATTTTCTAATTTTCCATGTTTCTGCAATATGCCTAGAATTTTTACGAAAATTCGGTTTAACAAATTATCTTATGACACATACATATTTCAAACTTTAACGGCACAGTTAAAAGAAGGTCAAACTAAAATGTGCACTGTTCACAGGCTTTGTGACTAGTGCTATATCTGACTTTGGCAGTCAAAAGATTAAAGAACACTTTTAATTAGAACTTACACTGCAGCTTGTTTGAAGAAGTCATAAGCTGAAGCCTTCTTCTTGTATTTCTCCTCAAACAGCCACGCGGTCCTCTTGTACAGCTCCTCCAACTGTTCCGAGCTCTCGTAGTGCAGCAGTTCAGCCACGTGCCGCAGTATGGAGTTCACTGCCTTTGCTTTAGCATACCTCTCTGTACATTTGTCTATGTCTTCTGCGGAGACACGACGTTTTGACAAGTCTATGTAACCTGAAATGAGAAATTTTTGATATTTAATTATGTTTCTGAAATTGAATTCTAAAAAAAAGATTTTTATGTGTTGTGGTGGCTGTCAAACTCTGATAGGAAGCAAAAGTGCTCCTGAAAAATTTTGCAGTTTTAGTGACTTATCAGTGATATTGTGAACTAAAATACTATCAAAGTGAAGATAAACACCTGTGGAACAAGTGATAGTGTTATTTTTGCGGGAATCACTGGTTTCGACCGAAAATAGTGCGTTAAAACCGCGGAAGACATTTCACATTTCCAAAATATTTATTCTTCTACCTCCAACTCACAGAGTACTTTTACTAATAGGGCATAGAGATCTAACTTCACGGGTTTTTCGAGCAATGGACAACAGCGACATCTAGTGTTCACCGACGAAAACTTTTCTGTATATAGTTATATAAATATAGGTATATACAAAGCTTGCTCATTCCTTTTAGTGTTTTGATTGACTATTAATAACTATATGCCTACATTAGTAAAAAATAAAACAAATTTGTTAAGTAATTATATGTATTTCATCAACTATGAGGCCTTTTACAGTTTTTTACAGTAATTTCTAGCCATTACTTGATATTTATCGGTGTCACTGATAGTATCTTGCTTTCCAGTAAGAATTTTATTAGCATGGAAATAACACACGGATACACTACTTTAGAATAGCACCAAAAGCAGAAAATGCAGGAAAATAACGAACCGCACCAAACGAGAATCAAATTTTTTCAGCAAAGTGCAATGTGACACTGACATTTATTGACGTATTGAAAAGACATCGCACCTTCGGTGCAACAAAGTCACTAATAGCCAAAACTGCAAAATCGACCTAAGTATGCCAAATTGTTTCTAAATCATGCCTTTACTTGGGGCAACAAAGACATCCGCGAAAGTATCTCGAAACTACACTAGATGGCAGAAGTGCCTTTGTGGTTATTGGCGGTTTTTCCATGCGTTTTGGGCCGACACCGTTTCATTGTAAGTAGTGCCCCCTCGCCCGCGACCTTATATTGAGGTCTTTTTTCGCTCAAAATCTTGGAGCAACAAAGGCATAAAACATAACAGTCATACAAAAAAAAAAAATACAAAATAGTTTATTGTCTCAATAAGATAATTTTACATGAGTCGTGTTTGGAGCCCACCTTTAGGCAAACAATTCCTGTATTAGAGGACTCCGCTCTTTCATACAATTATTATTGTTACATTATAAACTACATACATGGAATGCGGTGTAATGTGCGTGATGTGATGAGATGGGTGATATGTGGGGTGTGTGGTGAGGTATGTATGGGGTGTGAGGTGTGAGTTGGAGTGTTTAGTGTGTATTGTGATGTGGATTAAGTCATAAAACTAAATAACTTCTGGTGCAACAAAGACACAGTTCAGGACATTTTTTTTTTGTTATGTCTTTTATTAGGATTTCTTTGGCAATTAAATACAAGATTTTTACGTATAACTATAGCCAACTAAAAAACAATTAATTAAATGTAAAGATTTCAAACCTTCTTTAGATAGTTATCCAGAACCGAGGAAAAACATGCAAAAAAAATTTAAAAGTCTTCTCCTGTAAAATTTCAAAATGAGCTGTTACGTCTTTGTTGCACCAAAGGTGCGAATGTGTGAAAATTAAAGTTACCAGTAGGTAGCCCAAATAATTATAGAATTCTATTAATAATTTGGGAAAATATCGAAATAGAAAAACATATTATATAAATATTGAAAAACGACACAATTAAAAAGATAATTAAACATTAAACTAGGAACGTAATAAAATACATGATAAATAATAGGATTTTTGGTATAGCGACATCTCTATAGAACAGATCGAAACTCTCGTATTATAATACTACTAAATTAAAAAATACATCTCTAAGAAGATGTATAAGTTACATTTGGTACTCCACAATTTTTTTGTATAATGATCTAAGTCGTGCCAGGCTTTTAGTTAGAAGATTGATGACCCTGCTCCAACTCTTTGATTATTTACTAAGATGTCAGTATGACAGATGACACATCGATCAGTGTTGCCAAACCAAAATCATAAACCCCCTCGAGGGAAATAAAATAACGAGAGTGGCTGACCAGGCTCTCGGTAAAAATAATGCTACTGGTGAACAAAATACAAACAATAACCAAATCAAAGATTCGTCCAACCATCATCAAGATAGACATCGTAAGGCAGCGAAAGTCAACTTAAACCCTCTGAACCAAACTTCGGATGATGAGAATGAGTGGCAATCTATACCCATACTACGACAGTACAAAAAGAAATCCCTAAGTGCACACACTGCTCAGACTGGTTGGGCTATGCAAAATAGCCGCAAAAGAATGAGATTAAGCCCCACTCCATCTCCGGAAAAAATTCCAACTCAAAATAGATACTCGGAACTTAAAGTAGATGAAAATCAAGAAACGGTACCAAAAGCAAGAGCTAACAAGCCTCCACCACTTATGCTTTATGGCATTAAAGACGTCACTAAGCTCAAAGATTTGATTGAAGAGGTTCTAAACATAACTCACTTTTCCTTCAAAATAGTAACCAAGAATCAACTTCGTGTGACAGCTGATAGCATTGATGCCTACAAAAAACTTATGGTACTAGTCCGAGAGAAGAAATTGATAGGGCACACGTTCACCCCAAAAGACGAACGACCATACCGCATCGTCATCAAGAACCTTCATCCTTCGACACCCATGGAAGCTATAAAAGAGGCAATAGAAAGTACTGGCAATATAGTGAAAGGTGAAATTATAAACGCCAGACATGGGCAAACAAAAGCACCAATGTCAACCTGGTTCGTTAATATTGAGCCAGGCCCCAACAACAGTGAAATAAAAAACCTGAAATACATCTACCACACATCTGTCAATATTGAAGACCCCAAACGTAAGAAAACCATCCCTCAATGCAAGAGATGTCAGCAGTATGGGCATACGAAAAATTATTGCATGCGTCCATATAGATGCGTTAAGTGCGTAGAAAATCATAACACGCTAGAATGCCCTAAGACCAAAGATGAACCAGCAAAATGTGCACTGTGCCTTGGGGACCATGCGGCCAGCTACAAGGGATGCAAAGTATTTCAAGAAATTCAGAAAAGGAAGTCTAATTCAAGAGTGCAAACAAGACCATTGATACAAGTTGAAGAAAAAGACTTTCCAACTATCGGAAACATACCAACCCTGTCAGAAAAACCATCTACCAACACTGAATCAGCCAAAACATATGCACAAGCCACAACAGGAGACTCGACTATCCTAGAAAAAATTATTTCAAAGCAAGCGGAAAAGCTAGACCGTCTAATTGACCAAATGGGTACGCTTATGTCCCTCTTGACAACAATCGTCCATAAACTTGTTCGTTAAAATGGCTCTAAGGATAGCAAGCTGGAACATAAATGGTCTTCTGGACAGAAAACAAGAACTTAAAATACTTTTTACAGTACACAACCTTGATATAGTGCTTATATCCGAAACACACCTTACAGATGAAAAATCATTCAACCTAGACGGATACTGTACATACGTTACAAATAACCCAGACAACACAGCGCACGCTGGCACTGCAGTTATAGTAAGAAGCTGCATTAAGCATCAACTAATCCCCGAATACAGAACTTCAAAAATACAATCTACTACAATCATGGTGCATGATAGCCAAGGCTCTATTCTAATATCATCGATTTATTGTCCGCCAAAAAAGAGAAGAGGACACGAAACCAGTGAGGAGGATTTCAACGACTTTTTCAAAACTCTAGGCAACAGATTTATTGTTGGTGGAGACTGGAACGCCAAAAATTCTCAATGGGGATCAAGGCTGACACTGACTAGAGGCCGCAACCTTAAGGGTTCAGTGAAGGGAAATTTCTCCATACAAACGTAATACCAAAATCATTCGCGATACGAACATTTTACCGACTTAAAGTTATGTTATTCGGATACAGACGGTATTTATCTATGTTCCTATTAAACTTAAAAAAAAAAAAAAAATATACTATTTACGAAATGCGAGCGAATTGCATTTCGTACATTTTAACACCGCTAACAGCATGTTTTCAGCTTAATTATTCTGTATTAAAAACATTAATGTTCCTAATATTATTTTAATAGGAACATAGCTTATATTGTCTAGTTGTAGATTATCAAAACTTAAATGGAAAAACATCAACTTTTCATTCATAATTTTTGGTATTACGGAACACAAACAAATTTATCGCAAATCTTGAACGACAGACGCTCTGTCGCATCAAAATCATAACTGTGTTTGTGTGCGTGTACGCTTGTGTTGTGGTACTTGGTGATCGCAGAAACTCACACTTTCGTAAGGTTGTGTCGTAGACTCGTGGCTCGTGGCGCGCACTGGTCTTGGGTTTTCAATGTTACATAGTTATGTATTTGACTGTGCTACGCGTGCGTTATTGTTTGCGAAATTGTCTTTTCACAACATTGTAATAAAATCGTAGAGCTGTCATTCCTGTACATTGAATATTTTTTTCTTTTTGTATTTTTTTCGAGATACGGGATCGATTCTGAATTCTGATGCCAGATCAACTTTTTTTTTCGATTTTTGTAATGTTTTCCTGTTTTGATCTATCTCCGAAACTACTGTAAAGTTGTCGATCAAATTTTCCTATAATGTTCCTAATAATATGCTTCTGTTAATAGGCTATGTATTATTACGCTATTGTCCCTGGGAGATAAGCAATTTTGAATTTTGTAGTTTTTTTTATACATAATAATGTTTTGAGTTGGATATTATTCATTCAATTTTTCCTTAAATATTCCTTTCTGCGCTTCAATTAATAGGGTATCTATAATCCGGGCATGCGGGCAGCGAGTAAAGGGCAACTCGCTGCCCGACCATGGACCATGCCCGGGTCGACGGCGCGTTGTGTCCCACGCGCGCCTCAAAGAGCGCCAGCATAATGACAGGGCCCCCCTCTCAGAGGGCCAAAGCCTGCCGGCGTCACGGGATTATTTCCTTACCGTGACCCCGGAACAGAAAGGGCTATTGAAGGACACCGTGGATTTTAGTCAGTAGAAGTCTGACAGTCCCTCCCGCCCTGCCCGGGGTGGGAGGACTCATTTGATGATTTTACCACGCTAAAAAAAAAAAAAAAAACGGTATCAATAATTACGCTATTCCCCTTGGGGGATTAGCAATGTTATATGATTTCAGTCATTGTTGACATTTGTTTATGAACCCCTATTTGATTATCACTGTTAGCGAACCAGCTAGTCTGGTGAGTAAGCTGCTTGCCTCTCGTGCAATGGGTTTCAGGATCAAATCTTGGTAATTTGTTTCTCACTTTTTGACAATTCTTTATTTTGTTTTTATTAAATCCTGTGAGAGTTTTCAATAATAATTCAAAATAATTTTATGCATACTTTTATTTCAATATAATTTGCAATTTTATTTTTTTCTAAAATTTTTCAGTAGTTTTCTAGGATAATTCTGCACTGATGTAAATTGTAGGTACCTAGGTAAGTTGGATATTGGATATTATTATTATTACTGCGATTTTTGCTTATGCTTATGCAAACAACTGAAACTTACTGACTAAAATCCACGGTGTCCTTTAATAGCCCTTTACCTTCCGGGGTCACGGTGATGAGATAAGTCCCGCGACCAAATACAGAAAACCTACCTTGAATTCTACGTACCTACCTATTTGATCGTACAGGCCGTACAGCGTACCTAGTTAGCTTTTACTTCGTAATAAACAAGTAAATACAGGTACCTGTATTTACTTGTTTATTTATATTGTAATAATAATAATATCCAATATCCAACTTACCTAGGTACTTACCTACAATTTAAATCAGTGCAGAATTATCCTAGAAAACTACTGAAAAATTTTAGAAAAAAATAAAATTGCAAATTATATTGAAATAAAAGTATGCATAAAATTATTTTGAATTATTGAAAACTCTCACAGGATATAATAAAAACAAAATAAAAAATCACAAAAAGTGGGAAACAAATTACCAAGATTTGATCCTGAAACCCATTGCACGAGAGGCAAGCAGCTTATTCACCAGACTAGCTGGTTCGATAACAATGTTAATCAAATAGCGGTTCTTATACAAATGTCAACAACGACTGAAAATCAACTAACATTATGGTCACGCAGACTTTATTTTAGAACTTTTCATCTATAAGATATCAGGAATAATTCCGTAGTAAGTAGGTACATAATTTTTACGTAACTCTAACGGTTTACGCAACGGAAGCTTTCGAAAAGGAATATAATAATTATGTTCCCGATTTTGAAAAATTTCTCATTGCTGCTCTGCTCGTATTGGTGATAGCGTGATGTTACATAGCCTAAAGCCTTCCTCAATAAGGACTATCCAAATATATATTTTTTCATTCCTACTAATAGTTAGAATACAACAGATAAATCTCAAGATAAATACCTACGTTATACCTACTCGACGTTTATTTTATTAGATTTTAGATAATGTCCTAAAATCTTCTAATGTAGCCATTGTAGAGTTATTTCCAAAAAACGCATTGTTGGTTTGTGCGTTCACTAACGATTCCCCAAATTAGTTAACAAAAATAAAGCAAATGTTGAACAAAATTAGTACAATGAAATGGTTTTCTGTCAATATGAATGATTCGTTACAAACACACACACGCACGCATACAGCTGCGCGCTGCGCTGCAAAAAGTCAGACAGAGATAGCAATGTTTGGTCCGATTTTTGTGCTCGCCTCGAATTGCAATTGCGAGCTCCCTTCACTGGGCTCTTAAGAATAGCATCGACAAACACCGTATAAATATCCTCACAACATGTCAACCAACATATTGGCCCGCAGACCCAAATAGACTGCCTGACCTTTTAGATTTCTTCGTCTACAAAGGGGTACCATCCTACTTCTTGGATGTTTCTAGCTGCCACGACAGCTCTTCAGATCACTCGCCAGTCATTGTTACAATGAGCACATATGTAATAAATCGGTCAAGAAATCAATACTTATATAACAACCATACAGACTGGGAAGCCTTTCAGCAATACCTCAATGACAATCTAGACCTGAAGATTCCTCTTAAAACCGACGAAGACATTGAAAGTGCTACTTCCTACATAACTAAATCAATACAGAAAGCGGCATGGATTTGTACTCCATCTGACAAAAAAACTACCGAAATTAAAGCTCATCGCAACTTGCCGCAGGAAATCAAATGCCAAGTCCTAGAAAAAAGACGACTTAGAAGGGTTTGGCACTGTAGTCGACACCCTGCTGACAAAAGAGCGTTCAACAAAGCAGCAGCTGAACTTAAAAAAAATCTAGTTGAGATGGAGAATGAAACAATGCAACAACATCTCGAAAACTTAACGCCATCAGCTCCTGCTAAAAATGAGTACTCACTGTGGAAAATTGTAAAATCCAATAGAAAACCGCAACTAGCACAGCACCCGCTCAAAAAAGTAAATGGTGAATGGGCTAAAACGGATGAAGAGAGAGCAGAAGCGTACGGGGAGTTTCTTAGCAGCGTCTTCACCCCAAATGAGGACCTAGGAACTGAAATGACTGACCGCGAAGTGAGCTCATATCTTGAAAGTGACCTCCAACTAAGCCCCCCTCTCCAATGCTGCACGCCTGCAGAAGTGCGTCGCACCATCCTTGATTTGGAACTCAAAAAAGCTCCAGGTTTTGACCTTCTGACTGCAGAAATATTGCGAAACTTGCCGAAAAAAGGAATAATGTTCATCACCTCCCTATTTAACGCTATTCTAAGAACCTCGTACTACCCCAACATCTGGAAAGTTTCTCAAATAACTATGATCCCTAAACCGGGAAAGCCACCGCACCTTACGTCTTCATACAGACCAATAAGCCTGCTTCCTGTACTGTCAAAGGTCTATGAAAAAATAATCTCAAAACGGCTTAGTAAATACTTAAACGAAAACGCTACTATCCCAGAACACCAGTTCGGATTTCGAAGACGACATGCGACAGTAGAACAAGTCCATAGAGTGTGTGAACATATTAGAAATACTCTCGAAAGCAAAAAATACTGCTCAGGGGTGTTTCTCGACGTACAGCAAGCTTTTGATAAGGTTTGGCACCCTGGGCTGCTGTATAAACTGAAAAAAACATTACCACACAACCTATTCATCATCATCATCATCAGCCGGAAGACGTCCACTGCTGAACATAGGCCTCCCCCTTAGACCGCCACGCCGAACGACAATTCGCCACTTGCATCCATCCGTTGCCCGCGACCCTCACGATGTCGTCGGTCCACCTAGTGGGAGGCCTGCCTACGCTGCGCCTTCCGGTCCGTGGTCGCCACTCGAGAACTTTTCTTCCCCATCGGTTGTCAGTTCTACGAGCGATGTGGCCTGCCCATTGCCACTTCAACTTGCAAATTTTATGAGCTATGTCGGTGACTCTGGTTCTTCGCCGAATATCCATGTTCCGGATTTTATCCCGCAAAGAAACTCCGAGCATAGCTCTTTCCATTGCTCGTTGAGTGACTCTCAGTCTCTCTAAAAGGCCAGCAGTCAAAGACCACGTTTCAGAGCCATAAATCATCACTGGCAACACACACTGGTTAAACACCCTTGTCTTGAGACACTGTGGGATTCTCGATGAGAAGATATCACGTAGCTTCCCAAACGCTGCCCATCCGAGTTGGATTCTTCGGGCGACCTCTTTCTCGAAGTTGGACCTACCTAACTGAACAATCTGTCCAAGGTAAGTATAATGGTCTACAACTTCGAGAGTATCGCTCCCAACAACAACCGGTACGGGTGCCACATGGACATTCGACATGACTTTCGTCTTGTCCATGTCCACAACCTATTCCTGACATTGAAATCTTACCTGGAAAATCGTATATTCTTTGTTAAAATTAATGATGCCGTCTCAGACTTTTACGACATAAGAGCTGGAGTCCCACAAGGCTCTGTCCTGGGGCCCCTCCTGTATCTGATATACACAGCAGATGTCCCTGAATCGGAAACTGTAATGACAGCCACTTTTGCCGATGATACTGCAGTGCTGACATCTGACGCCAACCCAGAAATAGCTTCCAGTAAGCTACAGTCGCACGTGGATAAGCTTTATACCTGGATGAAGAGCTGGCGTATCAAAGCTAGTGCAGCTAAATCCAACCACATCACATTTACCCTTAAACAGGGAGACTGCCCTGCTGTGAAACTGGGTAATGAGCAGCTACCACACAATACTGTAGTAAAGTACCTCGGATTCTACCTCGATCGCAAACAGACGTGGAAGACCCACATCCAAATAAAGCGCGATGAACTCAATCACAGATGGAGAACACTAGAGTGGTTATTGGGAAGAAAATCTCGACTCTCTGTCAATAACAAAGTATTGATTTACAAAGCAGTTATAAAACCAGTCTGGACTTACGGCATACAGCTGTGGGGATCAGCAAAAACCTCAAACACTGAAATACTCCAGCGGTTTCAAAATGGCGTGCTTAAAGCCATAGTGAATGCCCCATGGTATACAAGAATGGATGAAATCCATGATTATCTGAAAGTTCACACCATCAAAGAGGAAATCAGTATTATGACAAAAGCTTACAGAGAGAGGATACTAAATCACGAAAACCGACTTGCTCAGGCTCTAAGTAAATCGCTGCCAACAAGACGTCTTAAAAGACTGCACACTTGGGATAATATACACTGAGTAAAGCAATATACAAAGGCAGCCTAACAATGGGAGGGCAAGCCTAACATGCCAAACACTCTCTTAAAACAACTGCTTATGGTTCAAGAACCGATCGCATGTTTGCAAATAAATATTAAAAAAAAAAAAAAAAAAATGTGTTGTGGTGTTTTATAGCATAAAATTTGACTTTTGCTTAGTACTTATATGCATACAGTACATAAAAAGTATGACTTTCAATGCATCAGTGTAAAACCATTAATGGAATAAAGAGTTTTGTTTTACAAAGAATCAATAATTGAATGTTTAATTTAACAATACAGGATCAATTATGTTTATCAAGTTTATAAACAAGTACATAATCTAAATACTAGGAAAATATGGTAGTTTCTATGTATGAAGATGGCACATCAATCTATTCCAAACTTTAAAATTTTCACAATTTAACATTCTTCAATTTGTGATAAAGTTGAAAAACTATGAAAGGAATTCAACAGATTTGGGTAAGATGATGTGCTGGCTGGCATCTGTACTCTACTTGCCAAGTCAACTTATGCCTTTGTGCTTCCACGGTGTAAATTGGGAACATTTTTTTGTTGGGAAATGATCAAGTGAGTCCTACCGCTCTGGTCTACCCAGAAGGGACTTTATAATAAATTCACTGATAAAAACCATCCTGTTCATTCAGTTGCTCTTTGCGTAACCTAGGCTGCGGTAACCTCTTAAGACACTCCCATGACCACAAACTAGGTAACCTAACTGAACTAGTTTTTCTGTATCTTTCTTTTAAACTTTTAACTAAAAAGTAAAGCAGTACCTTTTTCTTTGTCCACTCTGATGACGACGACGGGCTCAGTCTTGCCCACTCTGATCAATTTGTTGATGGACCTGATACGACGTCTGGACAACTCGGATAACAAGATCATGCCCTCAATGTTGTTGTATTCGAGCAGGTGGACGTACGCGCCCATCTCCGCGATGGACCTCACGTTCACCATCACTACATCCTCCACTTCAGGATACTTCTCTTGGTAAAACCGACACGAAAGAGGCATCTGTAACAATATTTTTATTCATAACCTATACATTCTAATTTTACACGATTTTTACAGTACAAAAGTCTCAGAAAGCTTATTTTAGTACCTTGTTTGTGTTTTTCTTGTTGTTTTGTTAATATTTTTTGGAAATAACTACAAGAATGATGAAATACAGCACTTGTTCACGTTGACGACTGAAGACAACTTTTACGTTCCGTTTTGACAAGCAAAAGACCACAAAATACTTGGTCGTTTTGATGACAAATCAAAGTTTTGCATAGCTACAAACTTACAAAAAGTGCTGGCTTTTTTAAATATTTTTCAATTAACATAAATCTTAATAGCTTTCCAATTCTACAATTTCACGTTTAGGTACTACAAAAATATTAGCGGTTATTAGAAAATCTCCCTAAAATCCTGGTGCATAATGGAGCGTTGTAAATGTTGCCGGTCTCTAAATGAATAATTTGATCCATGAATACGTAGGTATTCAAAATTAATAAATAATTTACAAATAATTTAAATAACAAGGAGGTCAATCATTTTGAGGAAAAAATTAATTCCGGTCATGACTCGTGTAAAATAGTGCTAAGGTGCATTGCTCATGCATAGGATATGTGGATGTGTGCATTGAACTTGGTATAATTTCCGGTAGATGGCGGGAATTGTTTGTTACTTGTTTCATTGGAAATAATTTGTGAGCCTAAACAGGTGAACCGCTTAGAATAGAAAATTAGAAAATAATCGATTTGCAAATACTTATTTTAAAACAACGATACATAAGTAACAAAATCATCGCGGAAAAAGCCATGCGTAGATATTTTTAAAATGAATACCTACAGTTTATTAACTTATTGTAGGTATTTGATATGAGTAACACCATCCATTAGAGAGGGGGTTGACTGTTACTGTTGACGATATAATTATCAAACTGGGTCGATTTGTTATTAACAATAAGGAGGGCGGACACATAAGTGAACAATTTTGACCCTGGCCTATAACTTTGCCCTGTAGAATTGATTTATTGGGCCTCTTAACAGACAGCAAAAGGTCTTGGATAGTTGCTAGACTTTTAAGCAGGTAACTGTACCACAATAGGAATTTAGCTTCTAGCAATCAGGAGCACTCCATGGTTCAGAAATAGGGTATTAGTAAACAAGTTCATATAAAATTAAGTACGTCTAGTTTTTACTAAAAAAACCTCGACAGGTCCGTAATAAAAGCACACTATAAGACGATTGGCAGCCTTCGGGGCTGCATATTCTGAAAGTTGGCAACGTCGCAAAAAGCTGTCAAATATTTACAAGTTTTAATTAATTTGGCAAAGGACAATGGGCAAAAATGTATGGAACTTGGTCCAAGATCCTCCACTGATGGCACTTATGGGAAATGAAAGAATATGGTTGTGACATCATTCTGGCAAGAGATTATCAAAATCCGTCCGGGAGTTCTTTTTTTATGTCCATTTAAGTGACTACTAACCTAACCTAACCTTACCTATTCAAACATAACCTAACCTAACTTGTTTTGTTAAGCTGTAAATGATGCCCAACGCATATTGAACCATCTGGGAAAGCGGTTAGCTTATGCGTGCCTTAGACCCACTTAAAATACCAACAAGACCTTAAATAGCTAACCTAACCTAACTTTTTTCATTCAGCTAAAAATGATGCCCGACGCACAGTGAATCATCTGGGAAGACGGTTGGCTTATGTGTGACTTGGACCCACTAAAAATACCAACCAGACCTTAATTACCTAATCTAACCTTACTTTTTCTGTTCAGCTAAAAATGATGCCCGACGTATATTGAACCATCTGGGAAGGCGGTTGGCTTATGTGTGATTTTGACCCACTAAAAATACCAACAAAACCTTAAATAGCTAACCTAACCTAACTTTTTTTGACAGCTAAAAATTATGCCCGACGTATACTGAACCATCTAGGAATGCGGTTGGCTTATGTGTGATTTCGACCCACTAAAAATACCAACAAAACCTTAAATAGTTAACCTAACCTAACTTTTTTTGACAGCTAAAAATGATGCCCGACGTATACTGAACCATCTGGGAAGGCGGTTGGCTTATGTGTGATTTTGACCCACTAAAAATACCAACAAAACCTTAAATAGCTAACCTAACCTAACTTTTTTTGACAGCTAAAAATGATGCCCGACGTATACTGAACCATCTGGGAAGGCGGTTGGCTTATGTTTGACTTGGACCCACTAAAAATACCAACAAGACCTTAAATAGCTAACCAAACCTAACTTTTTTCATTCAGCTGTAAATGATGCCCGACGCATACTGAACCATCTGGGAAGGCGGTTGGTTTATGTTTGACTTACACCGACAAAAAATACCGCAATGAGACCTTAAATAGCTAACCTAACCTAACTTTTTTTGTTCAGCTAAAAATGATGCCCGATGCACAGTGAACCATCTGGGAAGAGGATTGGCTTATGTGTGACTTGGACCCACTAAAAATACCAATGAGACCATAAATAAATAGCTAACCTAACCTAACTTTTTTTGTTCAGCTAAACATGATGCCCGACGTATACTGAACTATGTATCTTGGAAGGCGGTTGGCTTATGTGTGACTTGAACCCACTAAAATACCAACGAGACCTTAAGGTCTGCTGAAGCTGAACAAAAAAAGTTAGGTTAGGTTAGGTTTAGCTAATTAAGGTCTCGTTGATATTGTAAGTGGGTGTAAGTGAAACATAAGCCAACCGCCTTCCCAGGTGGTTCAGTATACACGTCGGGCATCATTTTTGCTGAACAAAAAAAGTTAGGTTAGGTTAGCTATTTAAGGTTTTGTTCGTACTTTTAGTGGGTCGAAGTCACACATAAGCCAACCGCCTTCTCAGATGGTTCAGTATACGTCGGGCATCATTTTAGCTAAACAAAAAAAGTAAGGTTAGGTTAGCTATTTAAGGTCTGGTTGGTATTTTCAGTCGGTGTAAGTCAAACATAAGCCAACCGCCTTCCCAGATGGTTCAGTATGCATCGGGCATCATTTTTAGCTGAACAAAAAAAGTTAGATTAGGTTAGCTATTTTAGGTCTCATTGCGGTATTTTTTGTCGGTGTAAGTCAAACATAAGCCAACCGCCTTCCCAGATGGTTCAGTATTCGTCGGGCATCATTTACAGCTGAACAAAAAAAGTTAGGTTAGGTTAGCTATTTAAGGTCTCGTTGGTATTTTTAGTGGGTCCAAGTCACACATAAGCCAACCGTCTTCCCAGATGGTTCGCTGTGCGTAGGGCATCATTTGTAGCTGAACAAAAAAAGTTAGGTTAGGTTAGCTATTTAAGGTCTCATTGGTATTTTTAGTGGGTCAAGTCACACATAAGCCAACCGTCTTCCCAGATGGCTCACTATGCGTCGGGCATCATTTGTAGCTGAACAAAAAAAGTTAGGTTAGGTTAGCTATTTAAGGTCTCATTGGTATTTTTAGTGGGTCCATGTCACACATAAGCCAACCACCGTCTTCCCAGATGGTTCACTGTGCGTCGGGCATCATTTTTTCCTGAACAAAAAAAGTTAGGTTAGGTTAGCTATTTATGGTCTCATTGGTATTTTTAGTGGGTCCAAGTCACACATAAGTAAACCGTCTTCCCAGATGGCTCACTGTGCGTCGGGCATCATTTGTAGCTGAACAAAAAAAGTTAGGTTAGGTTAGCTATTTAAGGTCTCATTGGTATTTTCAGTCGGTGTAAGTCAAACATAAGCCAACCGCCTTCTCAGATGGTTCAGTATGCGTCGGGCATCATTTACAGCTGAATGAAAAAAGTTGGGTTAGGTTAGATTAGGTAGTCACTTTTAAACGGAAATAAAAAAAGAACCCCAGGACAGATTTCGATAATCTTTTGCCAGAATGATGTCACAATTATGTTCTTTCATTTCCCATAAGTGTCATAAGTGGAGGATCTTGGACCGCTTTTGCCCATTGTCATTTAAAATTGTGCACTAAAAAAATGATATAGGAATGCAATTAAAACACTGAATTTGATGTTGTGACCGTTTCAGGTGCATAAAAGGCATTTGGAAAGCTTCCAAATGCTTTTTCTACATCTAAAACTATATATTCGGTGTTACGATATTAATTATTGCATTCCCTTATCATTTTTTTAGTGCACTACAGAGCCTTATTTCTTATTTTCATACAGTAACAATGCTAAATTAATTAAAACTTTTTAATATTTGACAACCATTTGCGACGTTGCCAGCTTTCGGAATAAACGCTCTTATACCAATGAAAGCACGCGCACTGGTAGAATATGTTTTTAGACAAATTCTGTTTCACCTGGTTATAACCTTCTTTGTCGACATAATTATCTTGAAGAAACTGGCTACTTTTCGTCAAAAACTTTTGAAATGCCATTTGCGTTTATTTTTAAAGATTTTTTTTTTTTGGAAAATAAATGGCATTATTTCATTTTTTCGACTTTATCAGCCTGAACAATTTTTGTTTAATTACTTTACGGTTAAACCTTTTTATTAAAAAGCTCAAGAAAAATTACACCAGGGGTCTTTTAAAGAGGGGTAACTCGACCGTTTTGCAACAAAATAAAGAATTGGTAAATAATTAAGGAAATTTAAGTTTATCGATTTTATTAAACTAATAAATTGCTAGCAACATATTTATTAGTTAATGAAACACGGGTTGTGTGCGTTTATCTCACTGGCCCATTAAAGCCTATTAACGGATGAAATCTATCGCATTCCAAGTTGGCATGCACTCGTTCCAGGAAGATGGCCCATTTAAAGATTCTCAGAGCCTTGACAGTGTGATTTAATTGAAATAATTAATGCATTATTGTGTCATCGCTTTGTCATACATGGCTTGTTCATGAATGAGAGTTCTGTAGCTGAAGAAATCCTAATTTCCTGGTATAAGAATCTATGGTACCTAACTGACCCATAGCAATACTAAAACCATTGGAATCTCAGGGTTAGCCACTGCAGATCCAATCAGGCCAAATGTGGTATCATTAGCCCGTTTTAAACTCAGTGTGATTTGGGATCACGGACTGCTACCTACTAGCTATACTAAACTTGCAGTCTCCTCCCGGGCATAAAATGAGGCAAACGATAGGTCGCTTCATTTCATAATGTTCGGAAGAATGTTAGTCATAAGTGGGTAGATTTTTCTTTCCACGATGACGAAGCTTGGAGCTCCTAATGATAAAGTATCGAATTAAGCAAAGCCTCTTTTCATGTATCCCGACGGCACGTTTTGACGAACCATGCATTAAGGCTGCATATTCTGAAAGTTGGCAACGTCGCAAAAAGCTGTCAAATATTTACAAGTTTTAATTAATTTGGCAAATTTTCTGTATGAAAACAAGAAATATCGCTCTGTAGTGCACTAAAAAATGATGTAGGAATGCAATTACAACACTGAATTTGATGTTGTAACCGTTTCAGGTGTTTATAAGGCAATTGGGAAGCTTCCAAACGCTTTTTTTTACATCTAAAACTATATATTCGGTGTTACGATATTAATTATTGCATTCCCTTATCAATTTTTTTGTGCACTACAGAGCCATATTTCTTATTTTCATACAGTAACAATGCTAAATTAATTAAAACTTGTTAATATTTGACAACCATTTGCGACGTTGCCAGCTTTCGGAATAAACGCTCTTAAGGCCGCTTATTCTGAAAGTTGGCAACGTCGCAAAAACTTGTCAAATATTTACAAGTTTTAATTAATTTGGCAAATTTTCTGTATGAAAACAAGAAATATCGCTCTGTAGTGCACTAAAAAAATGATATAGGAATGCAATTAAAACACTGAATTTGATATTGTAACCGTTTCAGGTGTATAAAAGGCATTTGGAAAGCTTCCAAATGCTTTTTTTACATCTTAAACTATATATTCGGTGTTATGATATTAATTATTGCATTCCCTTATCAATTTTTTAGTGCACTACAGAGCCATATTTCTTATTTTCATACAGTAACAATGCTAAATTAATTAAAACTCGTTAATACTTGACAACCATTTGCGACGTTGCCAATGTTGTATATTTAGTCTATGGCACATTAGTTTTAAGAATAAAAAATGTATTGTCTATGGTCTTCCTGGATCACCTAAGCTACGATGTAACGGACGCCATCGTGTAAAGCTCTCAATAAATTATAATCCGAATTCATCTCAAGAAGTTGTCTTATTACAAGAACCCAGCCAGCCCCAAACACAACATGGTGTCAGAATTGGTCTCAAAAGGTGAGAAATTTATAATTATTCAAAATGTCTGACAAAATCTTCATTGCGAACATAAGGCCGCTAAAGATAGAAAATGGCGACAATGCTGCCGAGAAATGGAGGCAATGGAAGCAACGTTTCGAAATATTCATGGATGCTAACGAAATCAGCAAATGTCCAAATGCTAAACAGACAGCAATTTTACTGAACACGATTGGTGATGACGCGCTTGAAATATTCAATAGTTTCAACATCGACAGGACACAAACGAGCGTAGAAATAATTTTGAAAAAATTTGATGACAAATTCAGTCCACACACCAACTTAACAGTTGAAAGATATAACTTCTTCACGAGACTACAGAAGCAAGACGAAACTTTGGAAGAATACCTCACAGTTCTCACTAACCTATCGACCGCATGTGAATTTGCAGCACTAAAAGATTCTCTTATAAAGGATATGCTCGTCATTGGTATACAAAATACACATATAAAGGAAAGACTTCTTCAAGAAGAAAATTTGACAATTGAAAATGCCATGAAAATTGCAAAAAGTCTCGAACTGTCTCAAGAAAGGTCAACAAAACTCATGTGCAAAACTGAAAACAAAGAAACAGTGCAAGCAATCAAGTCAAGTAACAGAAGCCGTTCACAGACCAGGTACAACAAAAATAATCATCACTACAGGAACAGATCATCATCGTCAAGCAGAAATAACTTCAAACAAAGACTAAAAACACCAGACAACAATGTATGCAGGAGGTGTGGTCAAGTACACAGATACAAATGTCCAGCAGAAGGCAAGACTTGCAACAATTGTAAGAAGAAAAACCACTTTGCAAAATTTTGTTTCTTCAAAAATTCAGAAAATAATAATAATTCTGGTAATAATAATCATAGAGTAAGTACAATTCAGTTATTATCACATCCACAAGAAAATCAATTTGTCATACGTTCCATTAATAAAAATTTTAACAGTACAGGAGACTGGCAAATTAATGTTTATTTTCAAAATTTCAAAGTCAAATGTCAAATAGATACAGGAGCTGACACAAATGTCATATCAAAGCATACTCTTGAAAGAATTAGGTCTAATACTCAGGAAAATATTAATTTAATAAGAACAAATAATAAAATATATACTTTTTCAGGAGAAGTAGTGCCAAATTTAGGTACTTGCATCTTAAATTGCTCATTTGAAAATGGAGTTTCAGCAAGATTACACTTTACTGTGGTAGATTGTGAATGCATTCCAATAATTGGGTGGAAAACATGTGAAAAACTTGGTATTGTAAAAAGAATATTCAAGATTGAAGACAGACATAGCAACAGGTCAGTACAAAATATTGTGTCAAAGTACGCTAGTACATTTGAAGGTTTAGGTTGTTTACCTTACAAGGCTCATTTAGACATTGATCTCAGTGTTAAACCAAAAATTTGTCCGGTACGTAAAATTCCCTATTCTTTAGAAAATCGCCTAAAGGAGGAACTAAAGAGTATGGAACAACAAAAAGTCATTGAAAAGGTTGAAAAGCCAACAAAATGGGTAAATTCTATAGTCCTAGTAGAAAAACCTAATGGTAAGTTGAGGATTTGCCTGGATCCAAGAAACTTAAATGAAGCTATAAAAAGACCCTACTATCCTTATCCTACATTTGATGACCTTAGATCTAAAGTAGCCGGAGCTTCTATTTTTTCAAAACTGGATGCTAGTTCAGGATATTGGACTATTTGTTTAGATTCAGAAAGTAGTGACTTATGCACTTTTAATACACCCTACGGTAGATATAAATTCCTTAGATTACCGTATGGCATTAATTCCAGTGGAGAAATATTCCACAGAACCATGAATCAATTGTTTGGAGACTTACCAGGAATAATAATATTTGTCGATGACATTCTTGTCTATGGGTCGAATGAAAAAGAGCACAACGAAAGGCTTGAATTACTGTTCAAACGTGCATCTGAAGTAAATTTAAAATTTAATAAGTCTAAATGTCAATTTGGTATGGAGGAAATACGCTATGTTGGTCATATTTTCAACAAAAATGGAGTGTCACCCGACCAATCTAAAGTCGAAGCAATTTCTAATATGTCTAGTCCAACAAATGTTAAAGAACTCCAAAGATTTCTTGGAATGATTAATTATTTAGGTTCCTACATTCATAACTTAGCTGAAGAAACCACTATTTTGAGAGACTTGCTAAAAAAGCAAAATACTTGGCAATGGTTAGATCAACATGAACAACAATTTAAAAAATTAAAATCATTAATATGTCAGTCACCCATTCTTGTTCATTATGACATCAAGAAACCTATTAGATTGTCTGTTGATTCATCAAAAAATGCAGTAGGCGCTGTAATATTACATGGTAAAAATCCTATAGCATATGCCTCAAAATCACTAAATAAAAGTCAAATAAACTATGCACAAATAGAAAAAGAGCTTTATGCCATTGTATTTGGTTGCAATAAGTTTCACCAATACATATATGGTAAACCTGTTCAAGTCGAAACAGATCATAAACCTTTGGTCACTTTATTCAAAAAACCTTTGTCAGAAGTCCCTACAAGATTACAACGTATGATGATAGCCTTACAAGCTTATCACTTAATTGTTTCTTATACTAAAGGAACAGAAATGTACATTTCGGATACTTTGTCACGTGCTCCCATCAAGGACACTAACCAAAATCAAGAATTAGTTAGCCTAGACGATTTAGACAACGAAGTCGAAATTCATATTAACTTATTAACTTCTAACTTAGCTATCACAAAAGAAAAACTGGATAAAATTTTACATCACACAAATCATGATTTAATATCACAAAAACTTAAAGAATATTATAAAATAGGATGGCCTAAATGCAAAGAACATTGTGACAATTTAGTATCACCTTATTGGAATATTAAGGAAGAAATTCATATGATTAATAATTTACTTTTCAAAAACAACTCTGTCATAATACCTAAGTCTATGAGGTCTGAAATTTTGAATATCCTTCATGAAGGTCATTTAGGTATAGAAAAAACAAAAAGTTTAGCTAGAGGAGTAGTTTATTGGCCTAACATCAACCAGGACATAGAAAATAAAGTAAGACAATGTGAAACTTGCAGTATTTATTCTTCAAATAAAACTAAAGAGTCAATGTTATCTCATGAACAACCACTATTTCCTTGGCAAAAACTAGCCACTGATTTGTTTGAATATAAAGGCAAAAAATATTTACTTGTTGTAGATTTTTATTCCAATTACATAGAAATAGCAAATTTAAACAAAGACAGTAGAACTTTGAATGTCATAACACACTTAAAATCTATTTTTGCTAGACATGGTATCCCATTACAACTTCTAAGTGATGGAGGTCCCCCTTACAACTCGTTGGAATTTAAAAAATTTCTTCTTGATTGGAATGTTGAACATATTGTGTCAAGTCCACATTTATCTAGGTCAAACGGACTCGCTGAAGTTTCTGTAAAAATTGTGAAAAACATATTAAGAAAATGTGATGAATCAGGGTCTGATCCCTTCATAGGATTACTACATTATAGAAATAGTCCTAGAGGAAATATTGCTTCACCTGCTCAGTTACTAATGTCAAGAAATTTAAGAACTAAATTACCTAATATAGTAAGTAATTTAAGACCTAAAATTGTAAAATTTTCAGAACACAAAGTAAAGAAACACAGTAATTTAAATAAAACAAAATTATATTATAACAAAAATTGTAAAACATATCCAACATTTTATAATAACCAACAAATTTACTTTAAGAAAAATCCAAAAGATATCATATGGACTAAAGGTACTATTGTTTCAAAGACAGACTTTCCTAGATCATTTATTGTTAAAGATTGTTATGGTACAAATTACAGAAGAAATAGTCAACATATTCGGATAGATTATAAATCAAGCAATAATAAGTCAAATAATAAAAAAGTCAAATTCAAGGACACTAGACAGACTATGAATCAAAATAAGTTTCCAATTCCAAATAAAACAGACAAGTCGAAGTCAGAAACATTTCTTCAAAAGTCCAAAATAAAAGAAAAAGAGGATGATAATTGTATATTTATTTTCACTCATTCAGAGTCAAATCCTTTGTCAAAGTCTATTACCAAAGAAAATAATGATTCTGATTCCTTCTTGTCAGTAGAGTCAGATCATTCGTCTCAGTCAGTTATGGAGGCAAGATCTCCAGTATTTGTAAATGTCGAAGAAATAGCATCACCTGATAGTCTACATGAATATAATGAATATGATGACCAGGTTTTATTGGATACAAATGAATCATCATATAATTCTCAAAGTCCTATTACTAGTCCTATGCTTGAAAACTTACCTCATACCTCTGTTAATTTAGAAAAGAAAGATTGTAAACAAGTTAAAAAAGAAATGTCGCAAGCTGAGTATAGCTCGAGAGGTAGATTGATAAAAAAGAGACAGAAATTAGATTTATAAATTTGAAATTGTGTATTAATATTGTATAATGTTAAAATATATTGTATTATTATAATTTAATTTATCTTAGCTTTATTCATCAGTTTAAGGTTATTGATAAGTGTCAAATTGTCAATGTCATAATTTTATAAATGTCAATGTCATAATAATTTTATAAATGTCACATCAAACCTTTTAAAAGAAAAAAGGGCATGTTGTATATTTAGTCTATGGCACATTAGTTTTAAGAATAAAAAATGTATTGTCTATGGTCTTCCTGGATCACCTAAGCTACGATGTAACGGACGCCATCGTGTAAAGCTCTCAATAAATTATAATCCGAATTCATCTCAAGAAGTTGTCTTATTACAAGAACCCAGCCAGCCCCAAGCACAACATGGTGTCAGAATTGGTCTCAAAAGGTGAGAAATTTGTAATTATTCAAAATGTCTGACAAAATCTTCATTGCGAACATAAGGCCGCTAAAGATAGAAAATGGCGACAATGCTGCCGAGAAATGGAGGCAATGGAAGCAACGTTTCGAAATATTCATGGATGCTAACGAAATCAGCAAATGTCCAAATGCTAAACAGACAGCAATTTTACTGAACACGATTGGTGATGACGCGCTTGAAATATTCAATAGTTTCAACATCGACAGGACACAAACGAGCGTAGAAATTATTTTGAAAAAATTTGATGACAAATTCAGTCCACACACCAACTTAACAGTTGAAAGATATAACTTCTTCACGAGACTACAGAAGCAAGACGAAACTTTGGAAGAATACCTCACAGTTCTCACTAACCTATCGACCGCATGTGAATTTGCAGCACTAAAAGATTCTCTTATAAAGGATATGCTCGTCATTGGTATACAAAATACACATATAAAGGAAAGACTTCTTCAAGAAGAAAATTTGACAATTGAAAATGCCATGAAAATTGCAAAAAGTCTCGAACTGTCTCAAGAAAGGTCAACAAAACTCATGTGCAAAACTGAAAACAAAGAAACAGTGCAAGCAATCAAGACAAGTAACAGAAGCCGTTCACAGACCAGGTACAACAAAAATAATCATCACTACAGGAACAGATCATCATCGTCAAGCAGAAATAACTTCAACCAAAGACTAAAAACACCAGACAACAATGTATGCAGGAGGTGTGGTCAAGTACACAAATACAAATGTCCAGCAGAAGGCAAGACTTGCAACAATTGTAGGAAGAAAAACCACTTTGCAAAATTTTGTTTCTTCAAAAATTCAGGAAATAATAATAATTCTGGTAATAATAATCATAGAGTAAGTACAATTCAGTTATTATCACATCCACAAGAAAATCAATTTGTCATACGTTCCATTAATAAAAATTTTAACAGTACAGGAGACTGGCAAATTAATGTTTATTTTCAAAATTTCAAAGTCAAATGTCAAATAGATACAGGAGCTGACACAAATGTCATATCAAAGCATACTCTTGAAAGAATTAGGTCTAATACTCAGGAAAATATTAATTTAATAAGAACAAATAATAAAATATATACTTTTTCAGGAGAAGTAGTGCCAAATTTAGGTACTTGCATCTTAAATTGCTCATTTGAAAATGGAGTTTCAGCAAGATTACACTTTACTGTGGTAGATTGTGAATGCATTCCAATAATTGGGTGGAAAACATGTGAAAAACTTGGTATTGTAAAAAGAATATTCAAGATTGAAGACAGACATAGCAACAGGTCAGTACAAAATATTGTGTCAAAGTACGCTAGTACATTTGAAGGTTTAGGTTGTTTACCTTACAAGGCTCATTTAGACATTGATCTCAGTGTTAAACCAAAAGTTTGTCCGGTACGTAGAATTCCCTATTCTTTAGAAAATCGCCTGAAGGATGAACTAAAGAGTATGGAACAACAAAAAGTCATTGAAAAGGTTGAAAAGCCAACAAAATGGGTAAATTCTATAGTCCTAGTAGAAAAACCTAATGGTAAGTTGAGGATTTGCCTGGATCCGAGAAACTTAAATGAAGCTATAAAGAGACCCTACTATCCATATCCTACATTTGATGACCTTAGATCTAAAGTAGCCGGAGCTTCTATTTTTTCAAAACTGGATGCTAGTTCAGGATATTGGACTATTTGTTTAGATTCAGAAAGTAGTGACTTATGCACTTTTAATACACCCTACGGTAGATATAAATTCCTTAGATTACCGTATGGCATTAATTCCAGTGGAGAAATATTCCACAGAACCATGAATCAATTGTTTGGAGACTTACCAGGAATAATAATATTTGTCGATGACATTCTTGTCTATGGGTCGAATGAAAAAGAGCACAACGAAAGGCTTGAATTACTGTTCAAACGTGCATCTGAAGTAAATTTAAAATTTAATAAGTCTAAATGTCAATTTGGTATGGAGGAAATACGCTATGTTGGTCATATTTTCAACAAAAATGGAGTGTCACCCGACCAATCTAAAGTCGAAGCAATTTCTAATATGTCTAGTCCAACAAATGTTAAAGAACTCCAAAGATTTCTTGGAATGATTAATTATTTAGGTTCCTACATTCATAACTTAGCTGAAGAAACCACTATTTTGAGAGACTTGCTAAAAAAGCAAAATACTTGGCAATGGTTAGATCAACATGAACAACAATTTAAAAAATTAAAATCATTAATATGTCAGTCACCCATTCTTGTTCATTATGACATCAAGAAACCTATTAGATTGTCTGTTGATTCATCAAAAAATGCAGTAGGCGCTGTAATATTACATGGTAAAAATCCTATAGCATATGCCTCAAAATCACTAAATAAAAGTCAAATAAACTATGCACAAATAGAAAAAGAGCTTTATGCCATTGTATTTGGTTGCAATAAGTTTCACCAATACATATATGGTAAACCTGTTCAAGTCGAAACAGATCATAAACCTTTGGTCACTTTATTCAAAAAACCTTTGTCAGAAGTCCCTACAAGATTACAACGTATGATGATAGCCTTACAAGCTTATCACTTAATTGTTTCTTATACTAAAGGAACAGAAATGTACATTTCGGATACTTTGTCACGTGCTCCCATCAAGGACACTAACCAAAATCAAGAATTAGTTAGCCTAGACGATTTAGACAACGAAGTCGAAATTCATATTAACTTATTAACTTCTAACTTAGCTATCACAAAAGAAAAACTGGATAAAATTTTACATCACACAAATCATGATTTAATATCACAAAAACTTAAAGAATATTATAAAATAGGATGGCCTAAATGCAAAGAACATTGTGACAATTTAGTATCACCTTATTGGAATATTAAGGAAGAAATTCATATGATTAATAATTTACTTTTCAAAAACAACTCTGTCATAATACCTAAGTCTATGAGGTCTGAAATTTTGAATATCCTTCATGAAGGTCATTTAGGTATAGAAAAAACAAAAAGTTTAGCTAGAGGAGTAGTTTATTGGCCTAACATCAACCAGGACATAGAAAATAAAGTAAGACAATGTGAAACTTGCAGTATTTATTCTTCAAATAAAACTAAAGAGTCAATGTTATCTCATGAACAACCACTATTTCCTTGGCAAAAACTAGCCACTGATTTGTTTGAATATAAAGGCAAAAAATATTTACTTGTTGTAGATTTTTATTCCAATTACATAGAAATAGCAAATTTAAACAAAGACAGTAGAACTTTGAATGTCATAACACACTTAAAATCTATTTTTGCTAGACATGGTATCCCATTACAACTTCTAAGTGATGGAGGTCCCCCTTACAACTCGTTGGAATTTAAAAAATTTCTTCTTGATTGGAATGTTGAACATATTGTGTCAAGTCCACATTTATCTAGGTCAAACGGACTCGCTGAAGTTTCTGTAAAAATTGTGAAAAACATATTAAGAAAATGTGATGAATCAGGGTCTGATCCCTTCATAGGATTACTACATTATAGAAATAGTCCTAGAGGAAATATTGCTTCACCTGCTCAGTTACTAATGTCAAGAAATTTAAGAACTAAATTACCTAATATAGTAAGTAATTTAAGACCTAAAATTGTAAAATTTTCAGAACACAAAGTAAAGAAACACAGTAATTTAAATAAAACAAAATTATATTATAACAAAAATTGTAAAACATATCCAACATTTTATAATAACCAACAAATTTACTTTAAGAAAAATCCAAAAGATATCATATGGACTAAAGGTACTATTGTTTCAAAGACAGACTTTCCTAGATCATTTATTGTTAAAGATTGTTATGGTACAAATTACAGAAGAAATAGTCAACATATTCGGATAGATTATAAATCAAGCAATAATAAGTCAAATAATAAAAAAGTCAAATTCAAGGACACTAGACAGACTATGAATCAAAATAAGTTTCCAATTCCAAATAAAACAGACAAGTCGAAGTCAGAAACATTTCTTCAAAAGTCCAAAATAAAAGAAAAAGAGGATGATAATTGTATATTTATTTTCACTCATTCAGAGTCAAATCCTTTGTCAAAGTCTATTACCAAAGAAAATAATGATTCTGATTCCTTCTTGTCAGTAGAGTCAGATCATTCGTCTCAGTCAGTTATGGAGGCAAGATCTCCAGTATTTGTAAATGTCGAAGAAATAGCATCACCTGATAGTCTACATGAATATAATGAATATGATGACCAGGTTTTATTGGATACAAATGAATCATCATATAATTCTCAAAGTCCTATTACTAGTCCTATGCTTGAAAACTTACCTCATACCTCTGTTAATTTAGAAAAGAAAGATTGTAAACAAGTTAAAAAAGAAATGTCGCAAGCTGAGTATAGCTCGAGAGGTAGATTGATAAAAAAGAGACAGAAATTAGATTTATAAATTTGAAATTGTGTATTAATATTGTATAATGTTAAAATATATTGTATTATTATAATTTAATTTATCTTAGCTTTATTCATCAGTTTAAGGTTATTGATAAGTGTCAAATTGTCAATGTCATAATTTTATAAATGTCAATGTCATAATAATTTTATAAATGTCACATCAAACCTTTTAAAAGAAAAAAGGGCATGTTGTCAATGACTAAAGAATAAGAGAGGACGTGCCCTATTGAACTATAGAAATTATACATTATGGAAATATCATACGATTATGTACAGAAATAAAAAAAATATACATGTTTCTTTCTAACTTATGCGATTCTGCAAGTGTAAAAAGAGAAAACCGTATTTTGTCAGTTTTCTAAAATTGCAATACTGAAGTATGACGTCACGGAAGCTCAGCCCATCGGCCGGTTCGCCATTTTAGTTTCTGGTTTTGAGTACTTCTGAGAGTGTACATGAAGTGTCATTTGGCGTTATCGTGCGACTAAATATTAAGATTTTTTCCAGTTTGAGAACATTTTGAGTGCTGTAAATTTGACTGAGGCTGTATGTGATATATGGAACCATGCCTAAGTGTTGTGTGAGGGGCTGTGGCTCGAAATACAGTAAAAAAGCGCCTCTGATATCCCTGCACAAGTAAGTCCTAAGAATTCATAAAAACATTAAGTTTCCTTTATATATTTATACCAATTTCTAGTCTCAATTCATGTTTATTACTGTTCGGTCATAGATTATTGCTCATTCATAGTCTTTCGAACGATATATTTCCTTATTTTGGTTTTGTTTACTAAGTTTGTTTACTATTTTTTATTGACAAATTAGTGTTGTGATTGTGTATTTTGCACAACGAATCGATTAAGAATCGTTTCTATCAAATTTCGTTTGAATATTTAGCATGAAAGAATATACACATATAGGTAAGTTTGCGTGTTTTGTATGTGTTTTAGGTTACCAAAAAATGATAAACTCAAAAGAAAGTGGCTTGAATCATTGGGTCAAGAGAATATCGACTCCAGTCAGGAAAAAGTATTTGTCTGTTCACTACATTTTGAAGAGTCTTGTATTAATAGAAGTCTTGATATAGTGAGACTTCACGACAATGCAATACCGACAAGGCTCCCTAAGGTAAATTGTCACATTTTCATTGTAAGCCTACATTTACCCATATTGATGTCAAATCCAAACAGCAACATCATTTTGTGTGTTATAAATGCTTTCTTATACTTTTAGGATTATCTGAAACAAGGACGAGTTGTTTTGTCTGCGACGACAAGCAATGTAATATGACATCACCATCAACCACTACCGGCAAAGATGATGTAGAAGATATTTCTATGTCCGTTCCTGAACCAATTCAACCAGGGACGTCAACAATGGTAAGTACTCATTCTTTCATTCAGAAACTTTTATTTTACTCAAACATGAGACTTTAATTTTAACCGACTTTAAAACGAAGGAGGTTCTCAATTTGTATGTATACTATATTAACTGTTGAAAGGAAAATATTACAAAACTAAATTTTGGTTCACTCACTTTTATGAGGGAAAATTAAGATTAAATAAACAAAATAATAATTAAGCCAGTATTAGTTGTTATTATTAAATGGAAGCTTGTTCAAAACATATTCCTGCATCCTTTTTTATTCTCTATTATTAATATTAAAGTTTTTATTTAAGATGAAACAAGAACAATTTAAAAAGACGACACCATCAACTATTGCCGGCAAAGATGATGTAGAAGATATTTCTGTGACCGTTCCTGAACCGGTTCAACCAGGGACGTCAACAATGGTAAATAAATACTCATTCTTTCATTCAAAAACTTTTATTTTACTCAAATATGAGCCTTTAATTTTAACCAACTTCAAAAAAGAGGTTCTCTATTTGTCTGTATATTATAGCAACGATGGAAAGGATAATATGACCAAGCGACATTTTGGTGGATATTGAGTTATACACACTTAACATTAATTAAAATTAAGATTAAATAAACAAAATCAATACTTAAACCTATAAAGGAGCTTGTCAGAGTCATATTAAGTAATACCTATTTTCGCTAATCTGATCTCTAATCTATTACCTATTTTTTATTTCTTTCAGCCTAATCCAGACATCAAAGTGATACAGAAGTTGAAGAATAAATGTGCCGTGCAACAAAAAAAAATCAAACGCTTAAGTGCTAAATGCAGAAGACAAGCAAAGAAGCTTGTTGATTTTAGTAAAATTTTACAAGACCTGAAAAGCAGGAATTTTATAAATAATGAAGGTAGTATTATGTTAGAGGAATGCGCTGGCCCGAAAGATTTTCTTAAAAGGCAACTAGCTAAGTCTAAGGGTTTACCCTTACAAAGAAAGTATTCTGAAGAAATCCGCAAATTTGCGTTAACTTTGCATTTTCTCTCACCAGCAGCATACAATTTCATTAGAAATAGTTACAACACGTGCCTACCACATACACGAACACTGAGCAAGTGGTACCAAAAATTGGATGCAGAACCGGGATTCACCAAAGAGGCTTTCGATACTTTAAAATTAAAAGCTGAAATGAGTGATAGAAAAGTACTTTGCACTTTAGTTTTGGATGAAATGTCAATTAGAAAATCCTTGATATGGAATCCAAGAAAGCAAAAATATTATGGAAGAGTGGATATGGGAGTTGATTTTGACAGTGACAGTCTAGATGAAGCAAGCCAATGTTTAGTTTTCTTGTTGACCTGCATTAATGGTTCATGGAAGCTCCCAGTGGGCTATTTCTTCATAACATCTTTGACAGGTGAACAAAAATGTAACCTGGTTCAAATATGTCTACAAATGACTGAGGAGGCTGGAGTAAACGTTGTAGCTCTAACGTGCGATGGACCGGCTACAAATTTCAGTATGTTGGAGTCATTAGGTTGCAAAAATATAGCTCAGAATCCAGAAATCACGAAATTTAAATATAGAGAAAGCACTGTTAATGTATTCATAGATCCATGCCATGCAGTAAAGTTAGTTCGAAATGCATTTGGCGAACTGAGAGTCTTTTTTGATGCACAAAATAGAAAAATAGATTTTAAATTTATTGAAAGTCTTCACCAACTCCAAGAAGATCAAAATTTACATTTGGCTACAAAACTTACAAAAGCGCACGTCCAGTTTTTTAAACAAAAAATGAAAGTTCGGCTTGCGACACAATTGCTCAGCAACTCTGTTGCGGATGCTTTGCAATTCTGCGAGCAAAAACTAAAACTTCCACAGTTTCAAGGTTGCAGCGGCACGATAAATTTTATTAGGTTGTTAAATGATTTATTTGACATATTAAATAGCCATTCCATGCGTCCACCAGGCTGGAAAAAGGCAATATGTGCAGCAAATATTGGCTTTACTTCTGAATTTTTATCAAGTGTTGAAGATTATTTAAAATTATTGCGCTTACCTTCTAGACAGCTTTTAATCAATTCAAGGCGAAAAACAGGTTTTATTGGGCTCATAATTAACATTAAAAGTGCACTGGATCTATATAATAGGCTGGTTAATGAAAGTAAATTATTACTTTATTTACCCATGTATAAAATAAGTCAAGACCATATCGAGCTTTTTTTTTCATCCATTAGAGCCAGAGGGGGATTCAATAATAACCCGAATGCGGTACAGTTTATGGCAGCTTATAAAAGATTATTAGTACGGGCAGAAATCCGTGAGCATGGCATAGGTAATTGCATCCCATTGCAACAAATTAATATTTTAACATACTCTAGCAAAGCTAATCCCACACAAACTATTAATAATTTAACTGCTCAAGGTCTTTATGTGACATTACCGGAAGATGACAGCGAGCTCTATGATGATTTTTTAGAATCAATAAATAATATGCCACTTAGTGAATACACTGAAAGTGTTGTTGAATACATCGGTGGCTTTATAGCTCGAAAGCTAACGCGGTCACTTAGCTGCCTGACCTGCGCTAACTTACTTGTCAGTGAGTCAACTAATATGCCCATAAGTCTTATAGTAATGAAAACTTGGGGTGGGTTAATTTACCCTTCAAAAGATGTAATTGATTTATTAAAAAAAACCGAACAATTATTAAAACAAAAATTGAAAGTTGGAGTAAAATCGGAGAACTATTATTTGTATATTTACAAATTTTTGTTAGACCTTTTTGATACAAGAAATATTTTTGTATTTGATCCTGAGCACGACACAAACCACAAATTACTTTTAATTAAAAGTGTGATAAAATGTTATTTAGATTTAAGATATAGATATCACGGGAAAAAAATAACTGAAAGGATAACTTTAAGAAATTATTTAAATAAAACTGTTTTATTTAGAAACGAATAATTACATTTTGGGAAGCCCTTTGTTATGGGACGCAACCTGTATCAGCCTGTATCTGCCGTAACATACCCTAGTTGACACCCTTGCTTAATCCCACCTTTCTAGCACGGCAGACTTTATTGTATTTCACCTTATTGGTGTACTTACAGCTTGGCAAATTGTAGAAAACCGGAAGTCGCCACTGTGCTCTCACTACCAGCACTTTGAATGTTTTTTTTTTTCACTTATTACGTTCGTTTTATGGCACAATAATAAATCTAACAAACCTGTGTTCTTTGTTTACATCAAATATCAAAGATTTTAAAACGTTGTCAGCAAACAAAAAGATTAGTTCCGTTTCAAGACGTTCTGGCCAAGCTGTAATACTAATTACAAATTGATATTATTGTATCTATTGGAAATAAAACGGTTCTCCCATTAAATGCTTAGTATTGATTTCTGTTGTTTTATTTTATCAATAATTGGTGCAGTTTTGAATTCCTTGTTGCAGTATAATATTGGTTTATTCCCTTTGTTTCTATTCCTTTAATGTCGAGTTTATTTACCACGCTTATATTACCTTTATGTCGAGTTTAATCATATCATATTTTAGAAGTACAGTCACGTCTAATGAAATGTATAGGTACATGTTTAAACCATGCACGCAGAAATAGGGGGCTCCTTTGAGTTTCCTTTTTAGGTAATCAGCACCTATATGTACTTGTTTTAATATGTTAATCTATAGTGAGACTAATTATAAGTGAGAACATGTTAATCTATATTAATCTAATCTATGATAATCTATAGTATATAATGTGACGTCTTAGAATGAGAATGGAATAACACCCTACTTACTATCTACCTAAAATGAAAAACCTTATTTTAATGTAAGTGATTTCGATTAATCGATTTGTAATAAATACGATGAACAAAAACATTGCAAAGAATGAGCAGAGGACAACACTAGGTAATGGGCGGAGCCTACGCCATTTTACTTTCCACGCGGGCGACGCGATAAAACCTTTTATTTCATGTCCTCTCTTATTCTTTAGTCATTGCATGTTGTATATTTAGTCTATGGCACATTAGTTTTAAGAATAAAAAATGTATTGTCTATGGTCTTCCTGGATCACCTAAGCTACGATGTAACGGACGCCATCGTGTAAAGCTCTCAATAAATTATAATCCGAATTCATCTCAAGAAGTTGTCTTATTACAAGAACCCAGCCAGCCCCAAACACAACAGCCAACTTTCGGAATATACGCTCTTAAGGCGGAAACACATTATTAAAACGCGACGCCACCCGATGAAACTTGATGCGTGTTGACTCGAACAAATGTGCAGGCATGGCGTCGCGTCGGATGTTCATAGTGTTATTCTGGTCTATAGAAAACAATACATTTGATTCGACTCAACACGCATCACGTTTCATTGGGTGGCGTCGCGTTTTAATAATGCTGCGCTGCGTGTTGACGGTTCAATTTCTGCACGAAACAAAATAATACATAATTATTTGTATGGCATAAATACAGTCAGTTGCTCTGGGTAAGCACAAATCATGATGCAGGATAAATAATAAAAAAACCCATTTCAAATGGGTGTCGTTTCCCTAGCTATTTTTATTGAACCCTATAAAAAAGGAACAGGATTGCGGGAAAATCACACCATTCATTCATTCCTTAAGTTCCTCAAAGCGTCTACATATCAATAATGCTGATGTTATCTAGATTCTAGACGCAAGCAATTGGCGGTGTTCCTTTGATTTGTTAGTTCCTATTTATACCGCATTGCCCTGCCTGCACTGATTGGAATATACAGCTGTTCATTACTTTAATAATGTTATGAGCTTTTTATATCGTAAGGAAACAAAGTAAGGATTGAATGTCAGGCGCCATGTGTAATTGAACCTTAATGGGGAAGGCAAGTGTCAAAGTGACAAGTGACAGTTTGGTCCCAAAAGTACTGTCAAATCAAAGGAATTTTCTGAAAAAACACGATTTATTGATGTAAAATGACTAGATGTTGTGTAATAAGCTGTAAAAATGATGGAACATACAAATTTCCGACAATTCACACTATGAAGAAATAATGGGTAGCTGCTGTGACTGTCTTGAGAACAAAAATTGTATTTTAACTAAGGAAAAGCTATAAAATAAACAAATATCCACCCTTGCGAAGCCGAGACAGGCCGTTAGTTGAGTTTATTAATGAAATTCTATGATTATACCATAACTAAACAATCGAATACACTTTTCAAAATAACATCTATTTTTCTATTGGAGGTTAAGTACCAGTATTGCATCGCTCTATAAATCATGAAATGGTTCGTCTGGTGGGAGAATTATCACCTGGAACGAGTTTAGTGATAGTTGTGGTGTTAAGAAATTAAATATATTGTGATATTTCTCGAATCTAAATAGAAAAAAGGGGTAAAATTACTGACTTAAAACATTATGATATTTTATCAAAATAGAAAGTCAAAAGCAGCATTTTATTCCTGGTAGAGGAAAGGACAGGTAAAACATACCTAAACACAAAAATTTAAAGCTCAACTACAAGTAATTGAGGATTTAATACGGTAAATTCAAATGTATAACCACTCAATTAAATCACTTTTTTTCCTCTTGTAGATGCACCGCGGCGTCTTAGTTCTTTTTTTAGTATATGCACTTGTATTGACGAATAATTTTCCATATTTGTTTTGTATTTATACTGAATTTTTATAACAATAAATCTTGTTTGTTTTTTGTACAAGGTAGACAGTAATCTGACTTAGGGACCAACTATCGCAGCGCCATCTACGATTAGCTTTGAGTTGCCATCCCCATTTAAGCTTGTCTTTGAGATCGGCGGGAATGTCCTGTTTGACCAGCTGATGCATTTTTATTTATAAACAGAATTATTATTAATGCAGATTAAATTAGGAGATTAGACTTTCTTTGTTTACGTTCCCGAACAGAAGAATACGCTTTTTTTTTTTTTTTTTTTTTTAGGTGGTAAAATCATCAAATGAGTCCTCCCGCCCTGGGTGGGGCGGAAGGGACTGTCAGACTCTTACTGACTAAAATCCACCCGTGTTCCTTCGGATGCCCTTTACGTTCTGGGGCCACGGTATCCTGGGTTAAGAAAAAACCCGCGACCTCAGCAGGCATTTGGCGCGAAACACGACGCGCCACCGACCCGGGCTTGGTCCTTGGTCGGACGGCGAGCTACCCATTACTCACCGTCCGCAAGCCCGCTCCGCCGCTGTGCCCTCTGCTATTCAGAGGGACACGCGTTGGAGCGTCCGCCTGACAGGCTATTCGCATACGGGCAAAGAGACCCCTTAGGCACACAGTGCCTAAGAAAGAGTTTTTGCCCGCATCCCAGGGTGCACCGGCCCGAAAAACTGGTCTTCCCCACGGACGTATCCGAGAGGGAACTCCAGTCCACAGGCGCACGTGGAGGTTTCCTGTCTTAGCACCCCAGAAGAATACGCTAAGATATGAATATTTATTAGGAAACTTTTCATGTTTTAGCGTCGGTCCCAGAGATTCGATCAAGAAGTCTCTAAAACTTTTCTCGGTAACCTTTTTCAAATCAGTCACAGCCACTCATAGAGAAATGGTAGTCGAGAAAAAAAAATGAAGTCTATTAGAATCAAAAATAGCGGGAATGTTAAAGTGTGTTTTTTTTTCTTGTAAATGTATTGGATAATTATATTTGCCTTGTTATTACTGAAACTCCTACACTGAAGCTGTAATTTGGCTAAAATAAATAAAACTAAAAAATCGGGTAATTTGTTAAGTTTATTAGTGAAGTTTTATTTTATTAAAGTTAAGATCGATCGAACACTGCTTTTATGAACATTTGAACAAATTTTCGTAAATCCTCATTGCCAAATGCCCAAAGAAAGTTGTATGTAGACGATCAATTTTGATCAAAATGTAAAAATTTACAAACCATTTGATCATTTACCAGAGTTTTTGACGGGAGCAGTTGCCATTAGCTATACTTTACAGTCTATTTTGGACTTTGTCAACACGTAAAGTTATGCATTTCATAGTCAATTGCGGTTGCTTGGAGTCACAAATTAATTAATTTATTTATCAGCGTGCTCTGTGAAATCTCAGCGCTGATGACTTGGTGAGCAGTCTAGTCGGCAGTGTGTTCAGTAGGAGTACGGTGTGGAGGCGCGGTTGGTGCGCGGAACGGCGCACGCGCTCGGTATGCGCGAGAGTTCGTTATTATGACTAATATGGCGGTTTTTAGGTAAGCTTTTGAATTGTTCTATTTTGTAGATTAAATTATTTGTTGTATCCCAGAGATTACATCCTTTTCTACCGTTTTTTATTTCTTGCTGTTTTAAATTGTCAATTTAAAAGCACTACCAACTATTTAGCATGTGTCAAGTAAATGAATGTTTTATAATTATTGCATTTTAGCCATTTAGGATAATGATCACAAGTTATAGCTCTGTTCACAATGTGGTGTAGGTTTAAAGCTGTATTGCAAGACACGAGCGAGCCATTACAGTATTTGCATTTGATGTGTAACATCTGATATCCTGACTTGATAATAAGTAACATGAATTTGACTTTGAGACAATATACATTATCCACAGACAGACTTCGGCTTGAGTTGTTACAATTCGAGGCCTCATTCTACGCTATTTCATTTGTCCAATCCTGTTCTACTTCGGTTTATTTACATTTAACTTAAATTGAATTGAATAAGGGTTCAATTAAGTGTAAAAATGAATGTTAAAAACCGGCCAAGCGCGTGTCGGGCCACGCACAGTGTAGGGTTCCGTAGTTGCCCATCAAAACGCTTATGCGAACTAACTAAACTGATTCGCTGAATTTAATTTTAAAAAGAAGAATTTTCAAAATCGGTCCAGGCGTCTTTGAGAAATCGGGGAAAATACATTAAAAAAAAAAGATTACGACGAATTTAGAACAGTAAAATAGTTGACAATAAAAACCTACCTATCCCCAAAACATACCCACCTACTATAGCTGTAAAAATAAAGTTGACAAACTTATTACATTTGCAGTTGAAGAACATGTTCTCCGATACATTTTGTTTAGGAAAATATGTTATCCAAGTACGTTTTATAAGTTGGTCGACTATTACTCGTAAACTTGTAAACCCTTCTTAGTCATGATAATTTTCTTTTAAACTTCGTTATATATACTACTATTGTGAATTTTTTCATACCCCCAAACATAACCGTTTAGCTGGTAGAGGGGGGAGACACTCGAGTCGAGCAAAAATTGGCACTTTAAAGCTTAATATTTCACAAAAGAATCTTTTTATTAAAAAATTGTCAATGAAAACTATCAATATTTTTTAAAGGCCTATTTAATGATACCCCACACTAAGGGGTACGCGAGAAAAAAAAAACATCCCCACTTTACGTGTACAGGAGATACCCTAAAAAAATATTTTACGAGATTTTATTTTACCACTTTTTCGGCGCAACAAATCCGTATATTTACACCAAATTACAGCTTTCTAGTACTGTGCGTCTCTGAGCTAAACTGCGGACAGACGGACGGACGGACATGGCGAAACTATAAGGGTTCCTTGTTGACTACGGAACCCTAAAAACTGTTTACTGTGTACCGCTAGCCCTTATGTAATTGATTTTACTGAAATAAGGAGAATTAGGAGATGGCGGGACGAACTAGACTGGTTCCGTCCGAACTGGAAGGAGGAAGCACGTGTCGTGAAAGATGGAAAGAGTGGAGGGAGGCCTTTGCCCAGGAGTGGGACAGATCAGACTAGGACAAAAAAACGTATTTTGAATTTGAATGCGTAACTTCTTTAGACAAACATTCAAGGAACTTAATACGATGACAAATGTCGTTGTCTCCAGTGGCATACTCGCTAAACGAAGCAAATGAATTAAATGATTGTATCACATCGCCGAATCAACTGCTCGTAAATTCGTCAAAATATAAGACATTATTTTGGTACTTTACGTTTGCATTTCATCATTTGTGTGTAACGTTGTCAGGAGTCCAGATCAAGCAGGCATGCGGACGGTGAGTAATGGGTGACTCGCCGTCCGATCTAGGACCAGGAGCGAGGCAACGGTGCGCCTTGTTCCATGCGCGCTTGTAAGAGCTGACGGCATGCTGACGGGCCCCAGCCATGGGGGATCCATAGAGGGCCAAAGCCCGCCGGGGTCGCGGGACTCTCTTAACAGGAAACCGTGACCCCGGAACGTATAAAAGGGTTATTGAAGGAACATCGTGGATTTTAGTCAGTACGAGTCTGACAGAGTACCTACCTCCCGCCCAGGGCGAATGGACTCTTATATATTTTGCCACAAAAAGGCGTTCGATTTTTGGTTGCGTTTCCGGCCAAATTAGACGGTATCCGCCTCACCATAGACACCTTATTTAAAAAAAATAACGTTGTCCCGTACTTTCACCTAAATGTCCGGTAAACTTACTGGTCTGTACGGCTTTTCGGTTTTAAACCTGGCAACCCTATTTGCGTGTGTTTTTGCTAGTAATTAAGGTGACAGGCGTGTCTTCCAGATCAATCAAGATGGCTCGTAATTCTCATCGTGACTTGTGTTTTTAGGGTCTGTTCCCACATCTATCAGCAGTGGTATTCTCTAAAGAATGCAGCGCTGATGACTTCAACTTTGTATACCTAAATTGTTTTTTTTTTTATGTTATAAAATCATCAAAAGAGTCCTCCCATCCAGAGCAGGACGGGAGGGACTGTCAGACTTGTACTAATTAAAATTCACGGTTAAATATCCGTTCCGTACGTTCCGGGGCCACGGTTACCCGATAGTCCCGCGACCCCGGCAGGGTTTGGCGGCCCGATCATATTCTAAGGGGGGCCCGATCATTTTGCTGCCAGCTTTGAGACGCGTGTGGAACCCATGCGCCGTTGACCTGAGCATAGTAGGTACATGGTAGGACAGTGAGTCGCCCATAATGTGCACTGTTCGCATGCCCGCGCGCGTCTACGGTGACCGGAGATTGCGTTGACAAGCAGCCATGAAATTATACCTTTTTTTTGCGTGGTAAAATCATCAAATGAGTCCGACCCAGGGCAGGGCGGGAGGGACTGTCAGAATTGTACTGACTAAAATCCACGGTGTCCTTCATTAGCCCTTACCGTTGCAGGGTCACGGTAATGATATAAGAGCCGCGACATGAAGTTACAGTAGCGAGCAAAAGTATAGATATTTTTTTTTTTTTTTTTTTTTTTTTTTTACGTGGCAAAATCATCAAATGAGTCCTCCAGCCCCGGGCAGGGCGGGAGGGACTGTCAGACTTCTACTGACTAAAATCCACGGTGTCCTTCAGTAGCCTGTTATGTTCCGGGGTCACGGTAAGGAAATAATCCCGCGACCCCGGCAGGCTTTGGCCCTCTGAGAGGGGGGCCCCGTCATTTTGATGACGCTCTTTGAGGCGCGCGTGGGACACAACGCGCCGTCGACCCGGGCATGGTCCATGGTCGGGCAGCGAGTTGCCCTTTACTCGCTGCCCGCATGCCCGCGCCTACGGTGGCCGGAGATCGTCCTGCGACGTCCGTCGCCGTGGGCGTGCACCACCGCGGGTGGGGCGGAGGGAGGACACTGTCCTCTCTCGCGCGCGGCCCGCCTCCTCCTTCGCGAGCATTACTGCCTCGCAGAAGGAGCTGACCGCTTCCCACTCCGTCTCGCCCCGCAGCATGGCCGCAACCAATGCCGGGCGCGAGAGGTCTCCGCCTATCGCAGCCGTGAGGACACGTCGGTGCTCCGCCCAAGCTGGGCAGTCCTGCACCGTATGCTCCACCGTGTCCTCCGGGCGATCTTCGCAGTGGTGACACCCAGGCGTTTCCTCCTTCCGCATTAGACACAGGTACCTCCCGAAGCATCCGTGCCCGGTGAGGACCTGCGTCAGGCGGAAAGTAAGGACGCCATGACTTCTCTCCAGCCACTCCTCAAAGAGGGGTCTTACCGCCGCAATTGCGGCGTGCCCGAAAGTATAGATATTTGGAATTGATTCGAGATTGCTTCTTAAATAATGGCGTGATTTGAATGAATTTGGTAGATATCAATTTTAAGTCGACGGTTGAACCTTTAACCTTAACATTTATATTGGTTATTTATTATTTACATTTATCTACAATATAAAAAAAAAAGGTTGCACTCCAGGAGTGCCGGTAGAAGTGAAAACTTTTTTGTTACTATGTTTTATTTTAAAACTGGAGTAGTACAGATATGAAATTAACTAATTTGAATGACGTCTTACTCATTTTCGATCAGGGTCACGTGACCCTGACGCGAGTTTTAAATTTTTTACCCATTACAGAAAAAGTGTACAACGCCGCTAAAGAAGTTTTCACTTCAATAAAATACTAATATTACTTATACATATACTTTCGAACTGTAAATAAAAACTAACTATAGTATGATGCACCTACAAAAATTTTAAAAGAAATTAAAAACATTCAAAGGGCCTCAAAGAATACGTCCACATCGCTGTCAACGAGAACAGTGCCCAGCACTCGAACCCCATGGCCCTAGAGTTTCAACCCCAAACGGCTTAAACACATAGCTACTAGCTATGTGTTTGAGCCGTTGCCGTTTGGCAAACTTAACTATTTCTATATAATGTAGTTATTAAGTACTCAAGATTGCGCTGAATCGGAGTAAGTGATTCCATACTTTTGCTCGCGACTGTACTTTATTAATAGACATAGAAGCCAAAATATTGGCACATATTTGTCTTAAAGAATCAATAGATATGTTTCGTTACATTGACCTACTCAGCACCCTTGACGTCACAGCGCCGTTAAAGAAGCCAACAAATTGGCTTCTGGACACTCATTAATGGTTGAAGGTCAAATCAAGTCGTTGGTGGACGCAGTTCAATTGTGTTGACCCGACTGTATCGAGATTCGATGGCCAAATTAGGACACGGCTGATGGGTTCATTTATTTGATGCATCGACTCCTTGGCGGTAGAGTTGTGGGCCAAAGTTGGGAATTTGCAAGAAATAACCAGAACATTCCAAAAACGCAAACAGAAAAATTCTGACTGAACACAAACATGGAAGCCACGCCCAGCGGGGCTTCTTAAACATAATTCCAGTTCTAAAATAGTTCATGAATCACAATTTAGTGACCGTTTATCCTTTCTTGCAGGTATTTCTGATTTTTTGGTAAAAGTAGGCGCAATTCAAACACAAGTTTGCAAACACAAGTCTATTCAAACCCTGTTGTTCCCCTGGTGGTGGACGCCCACGGCGACGGACGTCGCATGACGATCTCCGGCCACCGTAGGCGCGGGCATGCGGGCGGCGAGTAAACTCGCTGTCCGACCATGGACCGGATCATGCCCGGGTCGACGGCGCGTCGTGTTCCACGCGCGCCTCAAAGAGCGTCAGCATAATGACGGGGCCCCCTCTCAGAGGGCTAAAGCCTGCTGGGGACGCGGGACTTATTCCATCACCGTGACCCCGGAACATAAAGGGCTATTGAAGGACACCGTCGATTTTAGTCAGTACAAGTCTGACAGTCCCTCCCACCCTGCTCGGGGTGGGAGGACTCATTTGACGACTTTACCACGCTGAAAAAAAAAAACCCTGTTGTTCCCCTTCTGTTCTCTTTCTCTTAATATAGCTCCGGCACGATCTCAGGGCAGTATGGAGGGGACGACTGTCGCGACCGAAGGCCGGGCACGCCGCAATTGCGGCGGTAAGACCCCTCTTTGAGGAGTGGCTGGAGAGACGTCACGGCGTCCTGACCTATCGGATGACGCAGGTCCTCACCGGACACGGAAGTTTCGGGAGGTACCTGTGCCTGATAGGGAAGGAGGAAACGCCCGGGTGCCACCACTGCGAAGATCGCCCGGAGGACACAGTAGAGCATACGGTGCAAGACTGCCCAGCTTGGGCGGTGCACCGACGTGTCCTCACGGCGGCGATAGGTGTAGACCTCTCGCGCCCGGCATTGGTTGCGGCCATGCTGCGGGGCGAGACGGAGTGGGAAGCGGTCTGCTCCTTCTGCGAGGCAGTAATGCTCGTGAAGGAGGAGGCGTGCCGCGAGCGAGAGAGGACAGCGTCCTCCCTCCGCCCCAACCGCAGTGGTAGGCGCCCGCGGCGTCGGACGTCAGCAGACGATCTCCGGCCACCGTAGGCGCGGGCATGCGGGCAGCGAGTAAAGGGCAACTCGCTGCCCGACCATGGACCATGCCCGGGTCGACGGCGCGTTGTGTCCCACGCGCGCCTCAAAGAGCGTCAGCATAATGACGGGGCCCCCCTCTCAGAGGGCCAAAGCCTGCCGGGGTCGCGGGATTATTTCCTTACCGTGACCCCGGAACGTAACAGGCTATTGAAGGACACCGTGGATTTTAGTCAGTAGAAGTCTGACAGTCCCTCCCGCCCTGCCCGGGGCCGGAGGACTCATTTGATGATTTTACCACGCTAAAAAAAAAAAAAAGTATCGCAATTTTCATTAAATTTAATTATTTCGATTCTTTTCAGGTTTACTGTTTTTATAATCGTGATATCATCCTACCCAACTAGCAATGGACAAACAGGTGAGAGATCAATTCAAATATTCCTTATCTTCTATCTATCTATCTATATCTATCTATATCTATACTTATAATAAATCTGTAGAGAGGTCAATTCTGTACATGAAATATATTTCCAAAATAACTATCAGGGGGTGATTAGGGGTCGATACTGATGCCAAAAATGCAATTAATAAAATTATTGTCTGTCTGTCTGTCTGTCTGTCTGTCTGTCTGTCTGTCTGTCTGTCTGTATAACCGTTATAGAAACAAAAACTACTCGATGGATTTTGACGAAACTTGGTACAATTATTTTTCATACTCCTGCGCTGGTTATAGTATACTTTTCATCACGCTACAATCAATAGGAGCAGAGCAGTGAAGGGAAATGTTAGGAAAACGGGAGAAGTTACTCCATACACGCTAATCTTCGGAACTACTGGACGGATTTGATTAGTTTTTTTTTTGTTGTATAGCTATTAAGTCTAGGCAACATTTATAGGCTATAATTTATCTTGGAAACTTGAACACCTGATGCAGAACTGCAATAGATCAGCTAAACTATAAGAGATACAAAAATAGCGCCATAGCAAAAATTGTTCCGCGTGATGAGCATTTTCTGCTGAGAAAATAAATTTGAAGATATGGAACACCTGACGTGGAACTCCAAGAGCCCAGCTACACTATCACATATACAGTAATGACGTCTTAGCAAGAGTTGTTCAGCCTGATGAGCATTCCCTGTTGTCGTATAAAAACTGAAGATCTGGAACACCTGATGTAGAACTCCAAGAGCCCAGCTACACTATAACATATACAGGAATGACGTCTTAGCAAGAGTTGTTTAGTCTGATGGGCATTTCCTGTTGACTTACAAAAATGAAAGATCTGGAAAGTCTGGAATCGTCATGCGCGTCCCGTTGTTTTCCCGTCCCCATACTCTAAGAATTCGACATCAGACGTTTCAGATCTTCGATTTTGACGACCCCATTGTCGCTGGCATAAGCAACAGGATCCGCGTACGAAGTCGCTGGCAGAAGCTAGTTCATAAATAATATCTTGATTTATTAAGCAGTTATTTTAATTTTTAATAGTCTTCATAGCATCTCAATCATCAGTAGGTAAGTATCTCATAAGCCAACATTAAAAAATTTACATAGACCGAATTGACCAAATTGATCTGAACCCATTCTGTCAATATCAACTGATTTCCAATTTGTCTTTTGATACATTGTTTTGAGAATCATTTTATAACGTTAGTTCGTTTAAGCTCAATATAAAAACAAATCGACGGATATGCATTCCTGTCGTGTTATTTTAGATAAGTACTAAATAAATCTCAGCTTAATCTGTGGTTTATTTGGTAACACGCCAGCAATATCGTTAAGTAAAAAAATATAATTATTTTATTTCACAAGGGCCTCAATGGGCACTTATAAAACGTCGAAAAATTGCCAAAGTTAAGTTTGGTCGTTTCTATGGAGAAGAACCGGCAAGAAGCTCCATTACTAGTGTTACTCTTTTAAAAATATCGTCCCCAAAACCCATCAAATTTTTATTTTTATCCAGGTCTGATAAATTCTTACAGATCACTACTTGAGATAATATAGGTATTATATTTTTTTACAGAAAACACAACGTTGGCGGCAATAGACCGTCCTCAGTCAGACATTGCGACCTCCTGCTCCTCAAACTTGGGGGGCTTGGACTTCCAGACTGTGGACCTCATAGCAGTATACAAGATGGACCAGCCTGACACCAAGGGAATCACCCTGGTGCAGGGGTCACAGGATCTACAAAGAGCTTATAGGATAGGACTTGATATCAATTTGACTCTGCCTTTGCAGTAAGTATGACTGAGCAGAAAAAGCTAGTCGATAGCCGTGTGTCGTTTAAAATATTCTTTAAAATTGCTTGCTGCGGAATGTTTGGAATCATCAGGATGGTAATTCTATGTAAGCAGTGGTCAGCAGTCAGCGACTTACGAGTTGTAGGTCATAGGTTCGAACCCAGCCTGGCGCATTGCTTCGTGTAATTTATTTCATCACCACTGCTCTCAAAACGGTGAAGGAAAACATCGTGAGGGAACCGGCATGTCCTAGAACCATCAAAATCGAAGATACTCGTATGTGACATCTACCAACCCGCACTGGGCCCGCGTGGTGGATTGTGGCCCACTCCCTCTCACAGAGTGGAGGCCTGTGTCTCAGCAGTGGGAACATTATAGGCTGATGATGAATTCTATAAGACAGGATTAATTTGAGCAAGTGATTTCTTATACTTTGTATTTTTCTGTACAGCTAAGTATCTTTAGCATTTTAAACACGAACTGATTTGCCTCTAATTTATATGAAAATCCTTCTTTATCTTAGTCTTTCCATGGCCAGTTGCATCAACTTTTTGCTTGTCTGACATGATCGTTTTTTTTTTTTAACAATGCTTTGTCTTTAAAGTTGTGATTCAAATATTTACTGAGCCCTCCACTGTCTGTCTCACCATATGAATCCTTTACACCCCAGTGACGTTTTCCCGATGGGCCTTCCACCTCACTTCACGGTTGTGGGCACATTCAACGCCCGCGGCCAGCGCCGGCCCTGGAGCCTAGTGCGGGCTCGCTCGGCCTCCAGTCTGCAATTCTCCCTGACCTTCCTGCCTGTCACCAAGAAGATCGCGGTCTTCATCGGAGGCTCCAGGGTCATGTTTAACAGTTGGGAGGTGGGTAATTGGTGGCCTACCTACCTACCTACGTCTTAAAGTTTTAAAGTGTGAGTAGTTCAGCTGAGGGAAAGTGACAGAGCTATACAAGTCGCCTAGCGCCATCTCATTCCCACAGCTAAACTACTCAAGCTTTAAGTCGTTATGGTAGGCCACCTGGTTTTTTATGAGGTTTTACAACAGGGTCTTTTAAATAGTGCTATTTATTATTGGCTTGTGTTTAAACACCACCCAAAAAAGTACCTATTTTACTACCAAAAAAATTCTAAACGGTTACCAAAATGGATAAATGATCACCAAATAACGTTTCCTAAGTAATAAAGAAATAAACCTATTATGTGTAATAAAAAAAAATCTACCTAAGCAGGGTCGACGAAGCCCCGCTTCGCGGGGTTTCTATTTCTGTGTACAAGGTTTAAAGGAACCTAACCAAACCGAACTTTGGGGTGTCCCTGAAATCTTGCTAAAGCGAGTTTTAGATTTGGTGACCATTTATCCATTTTGGTATACAAAAAGAATTATTAATGCGCATTTAAATTTTAGCCTTTATTATTGTAAGATTTTTGGAGTGTGTTTCTTTGGGGCGCAATTTAAGCTCTAGTATTTTTGCATAAATGTAGTAAGACGCGCACTTATAAATGAGACACAATATTTTGTTTTCACAAATTCCTAATCTTATTCTACAAATTCGTGTCTTTATCCAATAGACCTTAGTATTTTTTTTTAGTGTTTTTAACTTTGTTTCCAGATATTCACTCCCGGCTGGCACAAGATACACGCTTCTATTTCTAATCAAACGGTGCATGTTGCTGTCGACTGCGTTGAGGTAAGAGAAATACTTTCTTTCATACAAAATTTCTATAAACTCACTTTTAGCGTTAGCTTTTAGCATTACGTGACCAAAAAGCGACAAAAGAAATGTAGGTATTTCATCGTAATTCAACATTTGCATTTCGTCTGCTTCTGTTCTCAAAACGGTGCGGTGAAAGAAAACATCGTGAGGAAACCGGCATGTCCTAGAACCATCAAATTCGAAGACATGAGACATCCACCACCAGTCGTCTAGCGCCATCTCGTTCACACAGTAGAACTACTCTCACTTTAAGACTTCATGGTAGGCCACCTGATGTGTTCTATTTTATTGGAACGAAGTTCCTTATCGCGCGATGCGAAAGGGGGCTAGACGGAAAAAATTAAGACGAAAAGTTGTAACGACACTTCTTGCTGAGGCACGCCCCGCACCCCGCGCCTGCATCCCGCGACCCGTACCCCTCACCCAACCCCCGTTCCACGTGACTCTTGTCGCATTGCGGGGTGCGCATGTTTCTCTGTCAGTCTGTCTCTCTCTTAAAGAAAGCAAGCCAGATATTTTCTTTTCGTCTTTCTATTTCGCATTGAACAGTGTGGTGTCGCGACGATTATTTTTGTTTAGTGTTTACAGTAACTTCGTTCCATCCGGGTGTCCCTTGAAACCACTCAAGTTTTTTTTATGTTTCAGCTGATGCCAGAGAAGATTAGTTCCCACGACTTCACCAACGCTACCACTGTCACAATCGTGTCTAATGATGACGGAACCTCGGCACCTGTAAGTTGAATGTGATTACTTTGACTCACCTATTGCTTACTTTATTTACTAGCTGACCCGGCAAACTTCGTACCGCCTCAATTTTTTTTAATCTTAACTATTTTCTCCCCTTTTAAACTTTCCTTGGACTTCCAAAACTATTCAAAAGCAAATTAACCAAATCAGTCCAGCCATTCTCGAGTTTTAGCGAGACTAACGAACAGCAATTGATTTATATAGATTTAATAAATAAACTCTTTCGTATGACTTCTTCGATTTCACAAATCATGAGGTACTTAAAATTACAGCTCTTATGACATTATGCATTCCAATGTATAAGCAGCTGATTCAGCGAGCTCTCGAAGCTCGGGTGCAAATAGAACTCCCTAAAAAACTGAAAAAAGAAAACTAGTTCAAAGCTGGAGTTTGTAGCCGCGCTCATCGCTACAGAAAAATACGGAGAAAATCGTTTTTTTCCAGACACAGGAAGGACCTAGATAGATCGATTTTTCGCATCTGTAAACACTCAATTAGCAACCAGCGAAATCTTTAGAGATGTTTCGAAAACCTCAAAATATACATTTAAAGAATTAATATTTCTCGTATAATATTATAAGATGGAATAGGATATACGCATACAAATTTAAAAATCATTTAAATAATACAGAAGACGTAAAACTTGTGAATTACTGTGTCCATACCGACCGACAGTCTTTATCGCTCACAAATCACAAGAATTACCCTTATTACTTACCGCTCACAAATTAAGCCACACCTAACCATCTTGTAAATTGCTCCGGTTCATTTGCACGGACTTGCGTAAATCCGGGCAATATGTCATATCCGGGATATTCAGCCGGATGTGGCTGCCCGGGTATTACCTGCTTTGGTTGACAACTGACAATTTGAAACCGAAATTGCATTATGTGAATGAAAATTTGTATTTAATTTGGGGACCGTAGTGTATTTAATTTAAATTTTAACACAGACACATAATTTGTTACATTGTTCTCACACAATGTATCATCTGAAGATGAATGATGTGACAAAGGTTCTGTAATAATTTTGGCAATTGAAAAAGAGTGTACATGGAGTTTCTTGCCCATTCTCCTCCATAAAGATCTACGTATTGGAATGGGCACCTACGGTACTTTCACAGTTATTATGTCTTGTGACTGGGACTATAGCACCACAACTATTTTTGTACTTGTTTTATTTTACGTCTTTTGACAATTCAAAAGTTGCCTGTATTCAATTGGCCTAGTAGAATTATAAATGATTTGATTTGTCGTTTTGCGGGTATGTAACGCAGTTGCTGTCTAAGCAGGATTGTCTGTACTATTATTGTATAGAAACGCTGTGGATTTTAGTCTGTACGAGTCTGACAGTCCCTTCAGCTCCACACAGGGCGGGAGGACTCATTTGAGAATTTTACCAAATAAAAAAGAGCAAATCCAAGGATCTTTTTGGAACTGATTCAGAAACTATGGTTTTCATTTTGCAGATAGATCTTCAATGGCTGTCACTTAGCTGTGACCCGTACAACCTGAGTCGAGATAGCTGTGAAGAAATTGTAAGTTAAAATATTTTACAAAAAGTTTTGTTAATAATATTCTGCGTAATGTCATAAAAATTCTAAAACTATGTTTTTTCAGGATAAACCTCAATTTATAGTAGCTACAACGCCGACAACGGTGGTAAGACAACTTTAAATTAAAGACGTTTTTTTTAATGCTTCCCTGTTTATTTATTTATTTAACTATTTATGTACACACAAGTAAAGTAAAGGAAAATACATGTTTAATACTGATGTACAAAGGTACTGCTTATTTCTTTAGAAATGTCTGCCGGCAGACCCTCTAAAGGAGAAATGAAAAAGAAATGTAGACAATAGTGTGTAAGAAAAAGAAGAAAACTGTCTATGAGAATAACTTAACCTAAATTCGTATTATATAACAATATTAATACCTAAGCAAATATATTATACCAAATACTATAATACATAAACAAAATACATAATTATATACTTATATAAATATATATACATACAAATATATCACGTAAGAGAGGAAAAGTAGTGCTCTTTTACTCTGAGTTTAAATAAAGAAATAGTTTTAAGATCACGAATGCTAGGCGGAAGTGAGTTCCACAATCGTGCAGCATGAACTGAGAAGGAGTAGGAATAGTAGCTAGTTTTATGAGGATGGGATTTAAGTAGGGATCTAAGGTGCGATCTATCCTGTTGTGAGTGAAATGTGTTGTATTTTTGCTTTCAGTATGAAGTAGACCCATCGATGCTTGCCAATCCATTGACAGCCGTCTGTAATGCCACATGTCCACCCGTGAGTAAAAATAATACTGAAAATAATCTCATTACATTTGAAAGACTGTCCTAACATTCAAAGTTCCATGTAAAATATGACTTTTGTATTTCAGGGCCCCGTAGGACCGCGTGGTTTCAAAGGAGAAGTAGGGGAAAGGGGATTTACCGGTATACCGGTAAGTAATTACACTTTATTCCATAATTTTACTTAAGAAAGGAAATTTTAGTAGAAAATTTCTACCATTTAGTAGACAAATTCTACCATTTTAGTAGAAAATTTCTACCATATTCGTAGAACATTGTTTCTTTTTCTCACATCGTTTTGTAGTTGCCGATTACAGATATAAACTTGTTTTAGGGTATACGAGGTGTGAAGGGGAACGTGGGAGAACCAGGTGCCCCTGGCCTCACAGGTGATAAAGGCGAGCCTGGCCCACCGGGGACCATCATCAACGTATGTATTTACTTCCAAATAGGCATGTTGAAAGTATCAATGAATTGCATATTTAATAAGTCCGTCAGTAAGAGTTTTAAGAAAGAATAGATTTGTATTTTCTTTCTTTGTTTTAAATTAATGCATATTTACAAGAGAGCAGTGGTGGCCCAGTGGTATCGGCCCAGACTTACGAGTTGCAGGTCGAGGGTTCGAACTCAGACAGGCGTATAACTTTGTGTAATTCACATTCAGAGGCCATTAAAATTTTTGGCCTCGGCTATTAGCACGTGGAAAAGGTTTATTTATGATGATGATATTTACAAAGATAATTATAATGCATCAAAATTTGTGAGTGGGTCTCGTGAAAAAAAAAAATTATTTGCTTAAAATGTGACGTCAGGATAAAGTGAAAACTGCACTTGCTTGTGACGTATTCGCAATTTTAAAAGTGTCGTATATCGTCAATTTTGGTTACCGTAACAAAAGAAAACTTACGGGTCAGTTATTATTTGATAATCTAACAGACGGCTCGATCATCGATCGATCGACGACATCGATTTTTCAGTTAAATATCCTAATAAAGATTCCGAAACTCTAAAGATTCATATTGATATTCGTTAAATAACAAAAAAATAATTTTATTTAAAGGCTACTGGTCCAGAATATATTGGACCTCCAGGGCAACCAGGGCGTCGAGGACCAAAAGGGGAGAAAGGGGATATAGGAGAAAAAGGTAAATGATTCAAGATTTCAAATAATGAGTTCTCTGAGCGACAATATGGCCGTCCACAGAATTTGCACGGTTCACGGGACTGTATCATTCAGGTAAAGCGCATCACACACGGCCAAGATACTACATATATAATATTTTATCTTAAGATACCATATCGCTCGTCAAACTATTCAATGGACCGACACACACGATAATACATATATTTTTCATATTTTCGTATCGTAAGATAGAGAGTGATATTCGTTTCTTAAGATGTAAAATATATCGTAAGATAACATCTTAAGATAAAATATTATAGTATCATAGCCGTGTGTGATGCGCTTAACCGTGACCCTGGAACGTAAAGGGCTATTGAAGGATCACCGTGGATTTTAGTCAGTACTAAACTGACAGTCCCTTCCGTCCCGCCCTGGGTGGGAGGACTCATTTAATGATATTACCAGCATAAAGAAAAAAACTGAATTTGCACATGTTGCCTATGCATTTGACAAAGATGGCACGGTAAGCGCAGTGTTTGAGCTATTGAGCTTGCTGTGTGTCGTGGGTTCAATTCCTGTAAGGAACAAATATTTGTATGATCTACAAAGTGAGGCAACATTTAAAAATATCTTACTCTTGTTCTGCGCCGCGCCGATTAGTGTTTCAGAAAAAAATATTTATTTCGCAAACACGAAGATACTGTCTACAAAGTTTAACAATAAAGACTCAATAATTTTTGTGGAAAAAATTCATCTTAATTTTGGTTTCCAGGCGACCCCGGTGAACCCGGCTTGACTGGATTTGCAGGAGAACCAGGAATTAATGGAAAAGATGTAAGTTCATAAATAGAGTGTAAAGGATATCGACACTAATAATAGTAAAGACACTAATAATAGAGTGTAAAGGATATCGATATGCTGAATTTATAACAACCTGTTGTTATAAATTCAGCATGTTGCATGATAAACTGTTGTTATAAATTCAGCAAGACCGAATTTGGAACCTTCTCTCTTTTGATTTGAATTCGGTTAAAAACGAAGGAAATTAGTCTAAAAGTATTAGCAATGATGTGTTTAACAAAGTTGACGTCGATGTCTATTTTCTCAAAATAAAAGTCGAAGCTGTTTATTATTAAAGTGAGATAGATGTCAGACGTCACACAATAATTCGCTTAAGAGCGCTTATTCTGGAAATTGGCAACGTCGCAAATGGCTGTCAAATATTTACAAGATTTAATTAATTTTACAAATTTACTGTACGAAAATAAGAAATATGGCTCTGTAGTGCACTAAAAAATTGATTAAGGAATGCAATAATTAATATAGTAACACCGAATTTATAGTTTAAGACGTAAAAAAAGCATTTGGAAACATTCCAAATACCTTTTATACACTTGAAACGGTTACACCATCAAATTCTGTGTTTTAATTGCATTCCTTTATCAGTTTTCTAGTGCACTACAGAGCCATATTTCTTATTTCCATACAGTAACATAGCTAATAGCTGTCAAATATTTACAAGTTTTAATTAATTTGTAATTAAAACTTGTAAATATTTGACAGCTATTAGCGACGTTGCCAACTTTCTGGTTGTGCGCCCTTAAGGCTCGCTTGTTCTTTTTTCTATAGGTGAAAAAACTATCCCCCCTTTGAACCGATAGTCAGGATCAGTGACTACTCTACTTAATTTTGTATGTTTACTTTATGTTCAGGGTTTACCTGGTCCACCGGGGCCTGTGGGACCCCCTGGTGACCGTGGAGTGCCCGGGCCTCCGGGACCCGCCGCTAACATCAACGCTTCGCTCATACATGGTAAGTTCTTTTAGGTTTTGAGAAGGAGTTGAAAAGAGTAAGTAGGTATGTTTTTTTTTTTAATTATTTGATAGGTTTCTGTTTGACCACCATCTCGCCTGACGGTAACAGAAGATGAGGTCGACGGTGAAGCACGCTTGCCTAGAAGTAACTATGATTGAAGGAACGATGTTTTAGAAGAATAAGCGCAAATCTTGTGACCCTACACTCAAAGAAAATTATAAACGTGGCGACTAAAATCCCTTAACAAATGGGAGCCGTCTAAAGGCCTCAGATTCCGCGTCAAAGGAAATTTAAACACTACCGACAAAGGAACTTAAACGCGATATACTGTCGTATTGTCGTCTTTTTAAAGTGTTTTGTCATAGGCACAAATTGCAAATTAACGAAATGACAAAATACTAAATATCATTTGTTTCTGCGTTAGTTTGCACATGTCGCTGCGTCAAATCGTACAAAAAATATTACGCTACGTTCAAAAGAACGTTTGCACAGTAACAAAAAGTCGTAAAAATGCATTCGACAAAAAAAAGTTGATCGTCGCGTTAGATTTTCCACAAACGCATGGCCTAAAAGCTATGTCGGGAGCAGGGATTTTGGACCTTTAACGGCCGTTTTTTTTTGAGTGTATTGTTGGTTCTTAAGAATGGTAGTCGTGCTCGGATTTATTTTGCATGATAAACTCCGGAACTCCGATGAACTCCGATTAACGCCGAAGAACCAGAGTCACCGACATACTAGTCAAGTTGAAGTGGCAATGGGCTGGCCACAGCGCTCGTAAAACTGTAACCGATGGGGTATAAAAGTTCTTGAGTGCCGATCACGGACCTTAAGAAGCGTGGGGAGGCCTCGCACTGGGTGGACTGTTAACCAATAATGCAAGTGGTGGATTGTCTTTCGGCGTGGTGGTCTATGGTGGGGCCTTTGTCCATGGAAAAGGATGACGGAGCCCTCGTTAAGGGGCCAAAGCCTGTCGGAGTCGCTGGACTATCGGGTTACTGTGGCTCCGGAACACCAAGGGCTATTGAAGGACACTGTGAATTTCAGTTGGTACAAGTCTGACAGTTCCGACCGCTATGTCCTGGGTGGGAGGACTCACTTGATGATTTTACCAAGTCATCATCATCTGCCTGCCTTTTCCCAACTATATTGGGGTCGGCTTCCAGTCGAACCAGATGCAGCTGAATATCCGTATTTTACGTGGAGCGACTGCCTATCGGACCTCCACAATTGGTTGGTATTCTACTGTTGTCTCTGCAGATAGCCTTCATGGAAAAAAGCTTAAGTGTTTTTAAAGTATACTTCTGTTCATCATGTAGGTGCCAAAGGTGAGAAGGGTGCTCCGGGGAGAGACGGCCGGCCGGGGGACGTGGGGCCGCGCGGTACGCCGGGCAGGGATGGTGCTGTGGTATGTTAAAAGTTTCACACAAATATACGGATTCATTTTGATCAAACAGAGTAAATGCATGCAGGTATCATGGGATTTATTGGTCTTAACTAAGTCTTCCTGGCAAGAATTTGTTGATATGATCGGTAAGGTTGTTGAATCTGCACTCTTGCTTAGGCTGAAGCCAGTCGAGCGTAAATTGAGTTGTAAGTCGCGCAATTTCGGTCGGTTTGCAGTTTTCAGTGGTCTACACTGTACCAGCACACGATATTACGTGACACACAACTCAAAAATTACGTTTGTTTGGCTTCGGCCTTAACTTCTCAGAGTCACATTATGCCCTGCCCAAGTGCCCAATTCCCATATCCCACTTTACTTAGGTGTTGTCGCGACAGCGAAAATATCTCTCAATACTCAATATCTTTATTGCTATCCAAAATGTGCATATTATGTAAGTTTACATTAGCTGGTGGGTTGAAATAACGACACAATTTCGAACCCTGTCGGGCACAGCGTAGAATAATAATGGGAGAGAGGACGAAGAGCACTGATTGTATATGTCATGGGCCAAGTGCTTAATGCGGGCAGTATCCATAATGCCCGGGCAGTATGAATAATGCCCAGCCATATCGGGCCAAGTGATTAATGGCATCCCGACTCGGACAATTTAGGTTAGAAGTGGATGGCCATCCTCTTCGTGGTTATTCTTTTTTACACCACCCAGAAGTAGGAGCCCCGTTTAACGGGGCTCCGTCGACCTTTCGAAGAACTAGTTTATTATTCACATTAATCACTTGGCCCGATATGGCTGGGCATTATTCATACTGCTCGGGCATTATGAATACTGCCCGCATTAATCACTTGGTCCATAAAATATACTTCTCATACTAAAAAAATATATTGCACATTACGTCTTATCACATGAATCATTTCTTCATGGTAAACTTACATTTTTTCAATATATTTTACCGTTGCTCTTACCACTAGAAAAAACAATAAAAAAAACATTGTTTTCTTACAGGGTCAACCAGGGCCCCAAGGTTTCACAGGACTGCAGGGTCTCCCCGGAAACATGGGGCCACCGGGATTACCAGGCCCCGAAGGAAAGAGGGGCTCCGATGGACTACCGGTATTTATACTATACACAATTATGAGTAGTTATTGGGTGAAATGTTTTAACAAAAGTATACATACTGTATTTTAACTATCCCTTAAAACAAAAGAAAGATTTCAGAATAAGTATGAACGTGGTTACACTTTGGATGAACAGAAGCTTTAGAGATTTGGTATAGCGGCCCTGCAACACAAATAGAATCCAAAGAAACAGGGTAGTTTTTAGTCAGTACGAGTCTGACAGTCCCGCCTGCTTCAACTAGGCTCATTTGATGATTTCCACTTCAGAAAAATACGCTTTCAGCTCTGTCACACTTAGTAGCCGGAAGCAGGCCAACTGAAATGTCTGTATAAAGTTCTTCTCGTTATCATTGTATACATCATTTAGTATTTCCGAAAATTTGACGATGATTGCCGGGATACCTACTTAATTTTATTAACAGAAAATATCTCTATTGTTAGTTATAACATATCTGAAACTAATACTGCTAGCGTACTTCCGTGTTCCAGGGCCAAAGTGGACCACTGGCCGTTGGTTTTGTCCAGCTCGTCCCATCATCTTCTACGAGGACTGCCACAAGGCTTTCAGGCTGTGTCAGGGCTCCACAAAATGATTATTTTTGGTCCACAACTCATTGAGCATGCGGTAGTCTTGGCTGGCCTAGGCCCATTTTAGTGTCTTTGCCAACGTCAACAATTTATGTTGTTGAGCGCAGTGTGGTGTTGCGCACACGGTACACGATTAGGACACTGCGCTTTATCTACTTTCTGAATTTGTTTAGGGTTCAGAAGGTCCACCGGGTCTGCCGGGTCCTCCCGGTCACCCCGGAGCTGCAGCTTCATCCTCACAACAGGTCGCTGTACCGGGACCACCGGGGCCTCAAGGACCAACCGGACAGGTAAGCGATCAATTTTGGGAATCACTGGACTGGGTCCATTTAAGCGCATTTCACACAGAGAGCGGGCGCGGGTCGGGCGCGGGTCGGGCGCGGGTCGGGGCGGGAGTACGGCGGGTCTAGTTCTTTGTATTTAAATGGAAGACTTCACACTGAAAGCGTGCGCGGGTCGGGCGCGGGGCGGGTCGTGCCCGTACACCGAAACGCGCCCGACCCGCGCCCGACCCGCGCCCGACCCGCGCCCGCTCTCTGTGTGAAATGCGCTTAATTCTTGGTATACTTGAATACAGGGACAAGACGCTATTCCATTAGGCAATACTTACATGCAAGTATCACGTTACATTTGTGTACAAGTTGCTTGCCTTGGATAAACGTTTTCGTGTCCGTTTCGACCGCGCGGCCACGACGTTTTTTTTTAAATAAAAACCATTCCAAGTTTTTGTAAAAAAATGTAAAAGTCGATTCCCAAAAACCATAAATTTGTCAAAGCAATGGTTAAAAAGTTATAAGGGTTTGAACGTGGCCGCGCCAGCGCCATCGAAACGCTCCGAACCGCGCGGCCATGGAGATCTTTAAAACTAAGAGTCGCAGAGACCTGAAATTTTGGGAAATAATAGATTGAATTTGTAAACCAAATGTAAAAATATAGAAAAAAATCCTGTGTTTGTATTTTAGGAGTTGTAAGGATAAAACCTCATGGCCGCGCCATTGAAACGGTGACAAAAACATTATCACCGATATCTCGCATCGTCGCTGGTCTGTGAACCCAATTTGAAGATTAACTACGCATGCAAATGCAACTACCATTTTCGAGTTGATTTGCGTCACTTGAATCAAAATGTACAAGTTCAAAGTACTTACATGCAACTTGTAGCTTGTATGCAATTTTGTGCAGACACGCATTTTGCGGTTCATTCTACTTTATTCACTCAGGTGATATGACCCAGGTGAACAAAGTGTAATTTACCCATTCTGCAACCAGCATACAAATAAGTTGCCTAAAGGAGTCGCACGTAATTCTTTAACTGTAAAAAGCTTTGAGTGCATCAGACCCATAATCAAGTTCTTAAAGCATTCGGTAGAGCTGAACAAAGATGGTGAAAATTTTTCCAGAAAGGTGAGGCAGGTTTCCCAGGGTTACCTGGTAGGCCTGGTGTGGATGGTCTGCCCGGCACTCCCGGGGAGAGAGGACAACCGGGACTGCCCGGGTTACCAGCACCCACCAGCTATGTACGAGAGGTAAGTTTAGGAATGCTCTAAAAACTACACTAGGTATGTAGTACCATGTTTTAAATAATGGCTTGATTTTAATGAACAGTTAAACCTTTAAGAGCCTATGCTGTAACGGTTAATGGTGGGTTAAAATAAAAGAACCCACCAACGTTTACAATTAATTTATTAAAGGTCGTGGTTCACAGCCGTCACTCGGTATTTATTCGTTCCGTGGAAGTAGGCGCACTATGTACTGCCCTGGCTTATCGCGTAGAGCAGGGACGCGATGCCTAGGAGTTGTCCCGAGGTGAGAGAGACCTCAGGGACGGGATGGTGGATGCGCCGGCAGGTCGGCTGTGCGCTGCTGGGTGTGTGTGGCAGGTCAGCGGTGTGCGCAGCTAGGTGCTGTGAGTGCGCAGGCCTCGAACGTTCGGTAGGGTGAGTCAGCTGAACTCAACGAACGACGAGGATGGGTATTTCTAACCCCAATCTTGTTCCCTGGAATCAACGTCCAGCGGTAAATAAAAGGTCCACTGTAAGTCCTCTCTGATGATGACCCCGCAGCGTAAGCGAAAGCCTAGGACGTAATGCGCTTGAGGCGTTTGTGAGTTTGGTCAACATCAGAACGGAGTTTACATGGTAGATACACAATTTATAATTAGCGTGAAGCATTAACACAACATTATTTATAGGCCTACGAGCGTATGGAACATTCGAGGCTTAACAAAATAAAAACCTAACAAAGAAAAATTGGAACACAAAATAATAAGTCTGTAGGTAACTGCTCAATACAAAAAGATAGAAACACAAGCTAGCAGTTATAAAGGTTTTGTTTGGCAAACTTACCCTAAATACGGGGATGTATAATCACAACACTAATTAAAATATTTATTTTATACACCGTCTGTATGTACTATGTACACGGAAAGTGTCGCAAGATCTAGATCTAATTGAAGAGAGAACTATTTTGCGAACGTGTAACAGACAACAAAGATAATGGCGAATGACGTGAGTGGTCTCGCGGTGCGCGTAATTTATACTAATGAGCACATTCGGTTAAATCAGAACATCACGTACTAGCGTCACACTCTCATGAGTGGGACAGAATAATATCCATCATGTTGTCTCAGTCTACAATACAACTACAGCCGCTGATCTACCCACCTAACTTGAGTTTCCGTAGAACGCGATAGAAGAATGTTAGCGTGGTACCCTCAAATGACACCATTTATGACGTCACGCGAACTTGACTTTCGATTAATGTCGGTTAATTTAGAACATCACGTCGTCTGGCTACAACACCAAAACGAATGTATATAAATTCCTTGCATTCCATTGTAACTATTTTGTTATAAGCTGATTAATGAATTGAATATAGGACAAAGGATAACGTTGATACTTTACAACGTTACAATACCCCCTCGCGCAGTCAAGGATTTTGTCTTCTATAATGACAAAATCCGCACGAAGAATTAGAGCTAACTATTGTTTTACCTATCAAAAATCATCATTCGTACTTCTCGCAAACATAACTAGCGGCAGCTATTGTATTCAGTGATACGAGAGATAGCTGTCGCACAATATAAAATATTTAGGAATCCTGTTATCATTAACCTGATGCCTTACAATAGTTTTCTTCAAAGATGAAAGTGTAGGTACTAAGCGAGAGAATAATGCAATCGTATGTATCGAGTTCAATAAAATATTATTGTTAAATTATTTCTTTTCCCTTTAACCATTTACCGACCAATACTAATCCACCTACCAGTTTTAAATTTTACTGTAAGTAATTGAATCTAGATGATAAAATTATGTTTTTGGTTAAAGGCTTATTTACGGAGTTACCAACCGCTCCTGCAAAGGCTTATTTAAAGAGTTGCGACCGCTCTATAGAAAACAACACAAATGGTGTAGACCATCAGTATTAAGTGAACAAGCTATGTCCTTTGGTTTTGTTTTTTGATTTATGGTTTATTTAAGGAGTAATCGACCGCTCCTGCAAGGGCTTATTTAAAGAGTTGCAACCGCTCTATAGACACAGTTGTGTTTTTTATGATGCAAGGGCTTATTTAAAGAGTTGCTACCGCTCTATAGACACAGTTGTGCTTTATGATTTATGGTTTATTTATGGAGTAATCGACCGCTCCCGCAAGGGCTTATTTAAAGAGTTGCTACCGCTCTAAAGGAAAACACAACCGTGAAAAAAAAACACAACCATGTATTACAAAACCAAAGTGATCGATGGGTTAGAGCCACGATCAATATAATAAATACCTTCGGTGTAGGGCCGATAGGTATAAAAAATAAAATATAATGAATGGGGTAGGCCATCATTATACGTAAGTAACTATAAGGTAGACCAAAAGTAATAACAAAAGAAAAGAATTGGTAGGTTAGATAGGTTCGGTATAGTAATAGGTATTCAAAACTAAAAAAAAAAAAGTTAAGATTTAAAATTTACGGGTATATTTACGAATGTCAAAATAATAAAGTTAAACTTATAATTATGAAAGACTAACTAGAATGTCCAAATTTAGTTAAAGTTACGATAAAAGACTAACTAATAATATATGTCAGATTGGAATTAATGATCCATATTTAGCTATCCGTTTATGTAAGTCCTGTACCGTGACAGAAGGTGATACGCCTATAATGTTCACTACGTACTCAAGTTCAGACTTATGAAGAGACATAAACGTTACTGGATAAGTCATGATTTAAAAATTTTCAAAAGCAAAAAAAAAAAAAATTAAAAGTGTAGGGTAAGTGCCAAAACAAAAAAAATTTCAAAGAGAAAAAAAAAAAAAGTAACGGTTAAATGTACTAAGACTCCGTCTGTTACAATTTAAATTTAAAAATCTAATAACGTTTTGGTTGAGAAAAATCTAGAAAACAAGCACAAAAAAACAATTGCACTGAAATGAAAATAAAAAAAAAAAACACACAAAAGGAGTTAATGCAACCAATGTGTACGCTTTACAAAAGGTTAAGCTTTAAAAAGCAATTACAATTTAAAACAAATTGAAAAAACAAATTGACAGAATATTGACAGAATGAGGTAGGGTCTGCAATAATATGTACCTAGGTTTTACAAAAGTTAAGTTAACTAAAAAAATAAAGAATTACAATTTAAAACGAATTGAGAGGAGAAAAAAAAAATTGACAGATTGAGATAGTCTGCAATATTATGTACTGTTTACCAAAAGTTAAGTTGTTAAAAGCAATTACAATTGAAAACGAATTAAAAAAAAAATTACAGAATATTGACAGAATGAGGTAGTCTGCAATAACCAATAAAAAAAAAAAAAAACAATTTACCTATATAAAAGAAAAGAAAGTAAAAATTCTTTTATAGGCAGACGAACCCAGGTGATAAGGTTGTATAATATTATGTGCCTGTAATAGAATCCCGGCACCCACACCCTACAACCGAAAAATATAAATGATTTACGGTTGCAATAAGTGTGGTGGTAGTACTTCCCCGGACGGGCCTTCACAAGGGCCCTACTACTACGATGAATTTAAAAAAAAAAATAATTAAAACAAAAGTGAGAGAGAAAAAAAAAAAATCGTTACTTTCCTCTCTTAAAATTTTAACAATAGGAGAAAAAAAATAAGTGTAGGGTAGGGTACACCTTGGTTGCGTATTAAACGAAAACGTTTCACAACACAAAAACAATAAAAACACACAAAACACCAAAATACCACACTTACTACCTCCACAGAACAAAAAAAACCAAGTGACCTTAATAAAAAAACCACGTAAATGGGCGCCAATGTAACGGTTATGGTGGGTTAAAATAAAAGAACCCACCAGCGTTTACAATTAATTTATTAAAGGTCGTGGTTCACAGCCGTCACTCGGTATTTATTCGTTCCGTGGAAGTAGGCGCACTATGTACTGCCCTGGCTTATCGCGTAGAGCAGGGACGCGATGCCGAGGAGTTGTCCCGAGGTGAGAGAGACCTCAGGGACGGGATGGTGGATGCGCCGGCAGGTCGGCTGTGCGCTGCTGGGTGTGTGTGGCAGGTCAGCGGTGTGCGCAGCTAGGTGCTGTGAGTGCGCAGGCCTCGAACGTTCGGTAGGGTGAGTCAGCTGAACTCAACGAACGACGAGGATGGGTATTTCTAACCCCAATCTTGTTCCCTGGAATCAACGTCCAGCGGTAAATAAAAGGTCCACTGTAAGTCCTCTCTGATGATGACCCCGCAGCGTAAGCGAAAGCCTAGGACGTAATGCGCTTGAGGCGTTTGTGAGTTTGGTCAACATCAGAACGGAGTTTACATGGTAGATACACAATTTATAATTAGCGTGAAGCATTAACACAACATTATTTATAGGCCTACGAGCGTATGGAACATTCGAGGCTTAACAAAATAAAAACCTAACAAAGAAAAATTGGAACACAAAATAATAAGTCTGTAGGTAACTGCTCAATACAAAAAGATAGAAACACAAGCTAGCAGTTATAAAGGTTTTGTTTGGCAAACTTACCCTAAATACGGGGATGTATAATCACAACACTAATTAAAATATTTATTTTATACACCGTCTGTATGTACTATGTACACGGAAAGTGTCGCAAGATCTAGATCTAATTGAAGAGAGAACTATTTTGCGAACGTGTAACAGACAACAAAGATAATGGCGAATGACGTGAGTGGTCTCGCGGTGCGCGTAATTTATACTAATGAGCACATTCGGTTAAATCAGAACATCACGTACTAGCGTCACACTCTCATGAGTGGGACAGAATAATATCCATCATGTTGTCTCAGTCTACAATACAACTACAGCCGCTGATCTACCCACCTAACTTGAGTTTCCGTAGAACGCGATAGAAGAATGTTAGCGTGGTACCCTCAAATGACACCATTTATGACGTCACGCGAACTTGACTTTCGATTAATGTCGGTTAATTTAGAACATCACGTCGTCTGGCTGCAACACCAAAACGAATGTATATAAATTCCTTGCATTCCATTGTAACTATTTTGTTATAAGCTGATTAATGAATTGAATATAGGACAAAGGATAACGTTGATACTTTACAACGTTACAATGCACACTATTTTTTTAAACGCACCGTTGACGCGCGTTTGCAGCGATACAGACGCGATACGCACGCAAGTCAGACGCAGCCTGTAGACCTTTGCACACCTGTATAAATTACAGACGCGCCGGTGCCACGCGTTTGACGCGATACAAACGACAACAAACTGCTCTGTTTGATAAAAACGCGCCGTCGACACGTGTTTCAGAAACGCGCGTCGACGGCGCGTTTAATAAACGTGGCGTGCATAGGCCCTTTATGGTATTACTTTCATTATTCTTAGCTAGATAAAAAAAAATTAAGCACTCAAGATCGCGCGGAATCGGATTGAGTGATTCCTTCCTCTTGCTCGCTAGAGTATTACTAATAGATTATAAAAATATTTGTTCCGTGCGGGCCTCAAACCCGAGACACGCGGCGCCTCGAGATCGCACGCTTTTTGCGCCAATCCTGCCGTCAAAATTGTTGCGAGAACAAAAATGAAATGAGCTGTTAAGAGCAACACAATGATTCACGTTCTATTTGTTAATTTTTCAGGCGCCTTCAGTCTCTGAAGCTGAAATAAGGAACATCTGTGAAGATATTGTTAAAGGTCTGTATCGCTACATGTATGTATATGAATGAGGCTAATGATGTATAACGATCTTATGGTGTCGTATTCTGTAGCTTCAGTCTATTAATAAGAAAAATAATAAGGCCAGCCGCTTTTTGTCTCGGAGACGTTTTGTCTTGGAGACTTTTTGTCTCGGAGACATTTTGTCTCGGAGACTTTTTGTCTCGGAGACTTTTTGTCTAGGAGACTTTTTGTCTCGGAGACTTTTGGTCTCGGAGACTTTTTGTCTCGGAGACTTTTTGTCTCGGAGACTTTTTGTCTCGGAGACTTTTTGTCTTGGAGACTTTTTGTCTCGGAGACTTATTATCTAAAAGACATTTTTTCTTGGAGACTTAGGAATTTATGTGTCGGTTCAAATTCTCAATTTCATGACAGTGATTCAATAACGTTTTTTAACAATACGTTTGTCCACAGTTCGTCTAGCAGAGCTGGTTTCAAATCAAGTAATACAGACAACTACTGTAGTGGGCAAGCGAGGACATCCGGGTAGACCGGGGCCGCCTGGACCACCAGGTAACTAACTTTATACTAGGAGACTCGGAGAATTTTTGCGAAAGTGCTTGAGGCACGCTGACAACTTGATCAATACTTCTTCATTGGGAGGTTCCAAGCAAAGCTCGGCTCAGGTGGCGCTACCAGCGCATGATGTCATTTACTGTATGATTATCTTGACATACACGACACCACAGAAACTACACACTCGAAGTTACACTTGAACGTTGTTTACGTTATGCGCTGGTAGCGCCACTGGCGGCTAAAACTCGCAGTGAAACCCTCTATCAGGTATCCCTAAATACAGAAATTCAGTCTTGATTGAGATAAACTGGTTTTGAATGGAGTTTGGCACCCGTAACTTTTTTTGTATTTATTTTTTATTTTATTATTAACTAGCTGCTGCCCGCGACTTCATTCGCGTGGATGTCGGAACTCAACAATGTATTTTTTTTTAAACAAAGGATTTTTTTCTGAAATAAAATTAGCCTAAGTTACTCCTTATTACATCAGCTACCTGCCAATAAAAGTCCCGTCATAATCGGCCCAGCCATTTCAGAGATTAGCCATTACAAACAGACAGACAGAAAGACAGACAGACAGACAAAAATTGTAAAAAATGTTATTTTGGTGTATGTACCGTATATATATTCGTATGCATGTAGTAAAAAACGGTTATTTCAATATTACAAACAGACACTCCAATTTTATTTATATGTATAGATTACTGGGGGCATTAGGTTACGGGTACCAAACCTCTTCTCGGGACTAAACAAGTTACTTTTACCCCTTGGATAACAATGTACTTCCAGGAATACAAGGAGACTCAGGAGCGCCAGGCCCGCGCGGCTACCCGGGGGAGACCGGGGACACGGGCAGGCCGGGCAGCCCCGGGCCGCGCGGGGAGAAGGGGGACAAGGGGGAGCGGGGGGAGCAGGGCGTAGGGCTGCAGGGACCGGAGGGACCCAGGGGACAAATTGGTAAATAATTTAAGAAAAAAAAAATTACATCATTTTGGAACACATTTTCAAATTCCATTTTGCCCCACCAGTTTTTTACCACCTTTCCACCCAACCAGGGCAGGAAAAGAGGGACTGTCAAACTTGTACTGACTGAAATCCACGGCGTCCTTCAATAGCCCTTTACGTTCCAGGGCCACGGTTACCTGATAATACAGTCCCGCGACCGCCACATCACCATTTGCATGCAGGTTTTACTTGCATAGTTCCCAATTAATTGTCAACCAACTCGGTTGACCAGTTACTTGAAACAAAATGTACAAGTTCAAACTACGAGTACCTACGTGCAACTTGTAGCTTGAATGCGAACATAACTCACGCCAATAATCCTTTTTCTTCCATATCATTCCCCACAAAATCCATCCATCTTTTCTTTGGCCTTCCTCTCCCTCTCTTGACATCAACAAATCCTGACAAACTCTTGACTAAAAATATCAGTTCAGAAATAAATTAAATAAATGGAGGCCGTTGAAAACTTGTAATTGTTCTCTGTTTTTATTTTATGTTATTTTTTATTTATACCTTTATTTTAGGCAACTATGGCCCATAACATAGAATACATACTATTAATATACCTAATAATTATAAATAAAGAAATACATATGAATCACTATAAACTAGACTTATTAACTATTGCACACTACTATTACTATTACAACAATTTTTAGGTCCCATGGGTCCATCGGGTCATCCAGGTAGACCCGGAGACAGAGGCGACCCAGGACGAGAAGGTAATTCCAAAAATCTTATGACTGAAAGTTAAATTAGGAAAACTTTTTCTAAAAAAAAACTAACTGCCGTCAAAAACCACCACAAAAAAGGGTAAAATAACTTATCTTTCGGAAGTATGTGGCTTTGTATTTTTGATTAATTATTGAAAAAGTTTTTTCTTATTTCACCCTTTTTAGTTCAAATATTCTACCCAAATTCATGTCAAATACGTAATTCGTAGTACCGGTAATAACATCGTCCAAGTACACAATAAGCGAAAAATGCTCATAAAATAAAAACTTCTTAAGAGCGTATATTCCGAAAGCTGGTAACGTCGCAAATGGTTGTCAAATATTAACAAGTTTTAATTAATTTAGCATTGTTACTGTATGAAAATAAGAAATATGGCTCTGTAGTGCACTAAAAAATTGATAAGGGAATATAATAATTAATATCGTAACACCGAATATATAGTTTTAGATGTAGAAAAAGCATTTGGAAGCTTTCCAAATGCCTTTTATACACCGGAAACGGTTACAACATCAAATTCAGTGTTTTAATTGCATTCCTATATCATTTTTTTAGTGCACTACAGCGCGATATTTCTTGTTTTCATACAGAAAATTTGCCAAATTAATTAAAACTTATAATTATTTGACAGCTTTTTGCGACGTTGCCAACATTCAGAATATGCAGTCTTAATCCAAACTGAATGAAATTTTTTGAGATCAAATGGCAGATGTACTGCATCGAACAAAAAAATAATCATCAATATCGGTTTACCTTGTTGTAAGTTAAGAGGTAACAAAAATTTAACAAAATACCATTAATAAACCTCCTCCTTTCAATGAAGTCGGTTAAAAAAACATAACCCTCCTGGCGCAGTCGGGTAAAAAAACTCTATTTTCAGCATTTCAGCAACTGTAACATCCATTACCCTCTAAATGGAAACTAAGGAATTAAGAGTTTTTCCTTCTACGTTGTCTTATGAAAAAGAAAAAAAAACATAATACCGTCTTACTACAAAAAAGTTAAACATCTGTTGAACACATGTCAAAAAAACTGTCAACTGCAAAACGGCATAATAATATGACGTTGATATAAGAGTGGTTTTGCAGTTACACTTTTTTTGTGGTACTACGGTTTAAGTGTTAATTATTTCTTTTACAATATATTTTCGTTTCCAGGACCGATGGGCCCCCGCGGCCACCCAGGACTGCGAGGCACCTGCGAGTGTCCCCTCACGTACTATGCGTACGCCCCACAAGGACTTATCAAAGGCCCCTGACCAATACTTCTCTGTTCTTAATAAAACGTTGTTAAAATCCTTCTATGTTTTAATCAAAGGTCTTTGGATATGACACGACTTTTCTTTATTTTTAAAGGTGTTTAACTTAGATTATAAAATGTCCAGATTCTGTGTTCAAAATAAAACGTACCCTTTTTCGTGAAGTCACATTTTTATAAATGTGTGAGTGAGCGAGCGCCACGCACGCATTATAATCCTTTCCTTGGAGATATTTATTTGTTTTACGTAGAAATCAAACCAAGGGGATAATTTTTCTTCGTTTTTTGGGCATTAATTTTCAGTGGCCCACTAGAATGTGGACATTCTATAAATTTATGTTGTTTGAGCTCATTCAAAAAAATTGAGTATTTTTTCCTGTCCTTTGAAACGTCGCGAGGTCAAAACTTGAGCTCAACATTTTTAGCGCTTTGTGTCGCTGGGTCAAAATGTGAGCGTTCGTTCCGTTCATAGATTTTCGCGGTAAATTTACGAGAGATAGATGCCTGTCTCGCTCGTACTTACGCAAAACGTTGGGGAAAGGAAAAAACTAAAAAAATCAATAAAATCTCCAATGATTATGTAAATAAATAATTTAATAAAAATATACCAAAACGTTTATAAATACAAGAAATAATAATTGTCTCCATACTTTATTTTATAAAAACAATGTAGGATGGCTATGATTTCCATAGATTTACAAAACTTGAAGTACAACCGCCATCACCGATGACGTAACAAGATGGCGTCAGACGTTAGTGGGTTCTATTTCATGTACTGATTCGATATCTGCTTTGCAGAAGAAACACTGCTTGCTGTTTAGAAGGTGCTGCATTACACAAGCTCTGAAACAAATAATTTCAAGAGTCGCGGGCAACTGATGAAGGCAAGTGGCCTTGTTTCAGCAGTGGACGTCTCTCGTTTAATGATAATCATGAGATTACTGGGATAATTGAATTTTTGATCTAGCACTTTTTTTTACCAGTGTTTTATTGCGACTTATTTGTAACTGTTCCCCATGGTATCACTACCGTCGCTTGGCTGTTATTGGTCGCAGCGTGATGGTTTTCCTCGGTTAACGGACTATCCAACACAAAAACATTTTTTCAATTTGAACCAGTAGTTCATGAGATTAGCGCGTTCAACCAAATAAACAAACTCTTTAGCTTTATAACCTTAGCTTTATAAGCCCACAACTTCAACCATAATAAGTCTTGTGTATTAATTAACATAAAACATATCTCATGACGATCAGCTGATACTCTGCATAAATGAAAGAATTTTTGTGCTCAGAATAGAAGTTTCCGCATTACATCAGTTTATTTCTCAAGAGGATCGTCTACCGAGCGCTCGTCCATACTAAAAGAGAAAACGTTTTCCTACCCCTAAATGTTATCCTATCTCAATGATTTTTTAGAATGCTTCCTACACAGTAAAAAACTAGGTTTATAAAAAGTAACTCTTAGGCGCCTGTAACTTTCAAACTATTATAAATTTTGAAAAAAAGAAAACCTATAAGCCTAGTGTTTTACTGTGTCAGAAGCATTCTAAAAAATCATTGAGATATGATAACATTTAGGGGTAGGCAAACGTTTTCTCTTTTAGTATGGACGAGAGCTCGGTAGACGATCCTCTTAAAGGTTTATACAAACCTGCAAGAATGATGTCCACAAGGAGTGAAGGCTGTGTCAGCAGGCCTAGCGTAGCAGATGGTGCACAACAGGTCGGACTGCGCCCCGCTGGAGCCCGGGGACATCGCCTTCGCGATAGTCTCCCGGGCCACACGTAGGCGATCTGCTACTAACTCTAGAGCTTTTAACTCCTCCATCGTTACATCTTCTGGATCTAGCGTGGGTAAGAAATTCATCATCATCAATCATTTTCCCGCCAGATTCACTTGCGTAAATTTTTAATTCGACACTAATTAGGGTCGATATTACCATAACAATGTTATTGTTATTTTCCTAGGTAACACTTATCTAATTCGGGATGAAAGGGACCCTATGTTCGTTTCTGATCAAAATTTCAGGATGACTAGTTCAGAGGTTTAGTTCACATCATCATCAGCCTATAATGTTCCCACTGCTGGGACACAGGCCTCCTGTCTGTGAGAGGGAGTGGGCCATAATCCACCACGCGGGCCCAGTGCGGGTTGGTAGATGTCACATGTCTTCGAATTTTTGGTTCTAGGTCATGCCGGTTTCCTCACGATGTTTTCCTTTACCGTTTTGAGAGCAGTGGTGATGAAATAAATAACACAAAGTAATGCGCCGGGCTGGGTTCGAACCCACGACCTCCAACTTGTAAGTCGCGGCCGATACCACTGGGTCACCACTGCTCTCTTGTAAATATGCATTAATTTAATTAGTTCACATAGTTTTCTTGAACCCTATATCAACATGCTGAAAGTTCCTCGTCACTTTGGTTCAACTCCAGGTTAAAATGAGAAAGGGTCCTCTTGGCACCTTCCTTGGAATGGTAAGACTTTTTTTTAAGGTTAGAGAAAATGATTACAGATTTTTCTCAAGATTTGTATGTACAGAGAGAGAGCAGTTTTTCAGAGGTTTAGGTGTAAAAAAGGTAATCTTACTTTAGCGTTTGGAATGTTAGTAACTGGGATTATTTAATTAATAATTAAAACTTACATTTATAAAATGAGAATACTTTATGGTTCTTCGACTTGCCAAGCATGAGATCTAGCCCATCCATCCTGAACAGTGGCTCTGTCACCAACGCTTTAATTACTCTGTCTAAATGCTAAAACACAAAAAAGAAATATTATTTCAATTTGAAATACCTACATACGGTTTTAAAGAAAAGTGTCCCAAGAAACAATCGAACAAAGTAGTTTTAGGGAGCATAAACCACAATGGCTGATGTGGAAACCGTGTGTCGGATCTAATCATGTAGAAGAAGAGAACTTTGATCTATCAATTTTGAGGTTGTATTTTAGAAAGACATTAATTTATCTTTATCCCAAAAATAACGACGTGGTGAAAGGGCACGGTTTGACAAGCGTGCCAGTAACTCAAATAAAAACGTTAATCACACAATGCAAGAATGGAACGACCAAGAAGAATATTCGATAGTTATAATGACGGAGGAAACTTATCAAAAAAAAAACGGTGCTGCAGCTGTAGGATTTTAAAATTTTTGGCGTCGCGCCGAGCGTAGATATTTAAATACCGTAAATCGTGGTGAATAGAAACGCAAGGAAGGATAAAGTAAGAACGTTACAATCCTGTTTTACCCGATATCTTTTTGATCTTTGGTGGTCTATATACGCAAAGGTCCTCGACCTAGCTGACAATTCTTACCTCAGGAGGCAGTTTAGGCTCCAGCATTCTGATGAGGCAACCGGCAACGGGGGCCAGTGCCACATAGTAGTGCACTCTGTCCGTGTCCGGTAGACCCCGGGCGACGAGTCGAGCGAAACTAGCGCCGCCTCCGCCGCGGATGCAGACCCTCGATACCACTGCCATTAGAATCTAGAATGGAAACACTGATGTTTAATTTTGCTCAATATTATGAGGATAGGAAGGGAAAAATGGAGGAACGGCGTTCCAGGAGTCAAGCAGTTTAAGGCGTATTATTTTATTTATAATGCAAGAATTGGCATTAATGGCGGAACCATTCTGGGGTAAACTACTAATAATGAGAAGGGCACAGTGGCTGAGCTATCAACTGCTATGCTGCGTGTCGCGGGTTCGATCCCCGCACGGAACAAATATTTGTATGATCTACAAGTAGCTGTTCCGGGTCTGAGTGTTTTATATTTGGATTTCAATGTTTGTAAACCACGATATAAAAGAAATTCCTAATGTGCGGGTAAAGCTTTTTTTTAAGACACCTAGAAGTAACTTCTTTATAAGTAGCCAGGCTTGAGTGACTGAGAGGATCGTGCGGATTTTAGATTTAGTCGATTTTAAAATGTATTTTTACAGACATAACATGACGATTTTCTAAACCCTTCTTCATCATTACCTGACAAGTCCTGCCAAGCAGCAGTTCATTCTGATTGTCGCAAGCTTCTGGTTTGGTGAGCAGCTGGGGAGCCAGGTGTAGAGTCATCTCCAACGCCCTGGCCAACCCGTGGTACAGGTCGAAGCAGGTCGCGCACAGCTTGATCTGACGCGATTCTAGGTGAGAGTCGACACTGACACGGTCCATCTAGAAATTATAGTGTATTTGATAGTACATAACTTTGCATGTTGAAGTGGGAGTGGATCGGTCTTGTCTGCAGACTTACAGCCAGCGATGGACCAGATTTATGTGTTTGAGTGAAAACCGCGTATGGGCAAACGTAGTGTGGGACGCCCTGTGCGGCACGACTGATAGATTGTTTGAAGAAGATGGCTAGCAGTGAATGAATGCGGACTACCACAAGACAGGGATGGTTGACGTCTTTTAATTAATATATAGATAATTTTAACGAAACTAAGCAAACGAATAAACAAATAATGGATATCATTTGACAGCTCTGGAAATTTACTGGCTCTATTCAACTAAAAAAATGTTAGCTCTACATAATATGCAAGTGATTCTAAAACAAAGTGGTGAACACGAAATGACAGAGAAAGCACACCAGCGCCGCTAATCCGCGGCTATGCCGCCAGCATCGTGTTTAATTAAACGTAAGGATTAAAAATGGTAATGTTATATTTAAATAGTCAATTACCTCCTGCATCATAGTGATGAACTCTGAGAAGGCCCAGTTAAGCTGACTGAGCAGGGAGTTTAGGTAGGCCGCGGCGGCGGACGGGTGCGCCGCTAGGTAGTCCCGAATACGACTCTGGATCACCTCGGAGGGACACGGTCCTAAGCAATACAACCCTTTCATTTTATACTCTTAAAATAGTTCCAGGGAGAAAATCCGAGAACATCTGTCTATACAAAATGGTATCCATGTTTTAAAAAAATAAAACGTTGCCTCATCATACTAGGAATTTCTCCTGCATTGTGGGTCGAAGAACTCACACACACAAACACCCAGACCTGGAATTAAATCACACAAAAATTATGTAGTTCTGTGCGGGAATCGAAACCGCTGTGCTAACCGTGCCGTTAGAACAAAGTTAGAAAATAAATATTTTAATAGCTCTCATGAAAACTGAATAAGTAAAGTTGTTATTTGAAAATTAGTTCTCAAACCATCTTCTATAATATAAAAATGGATCGCTAAATGTGTTTTGCTAAGCCCATAACTTGCAAACGGCTGGACCGATTCGGATAATTCTTTTTTTGTTGTGTTTGTAACGATCAGGACCAAGTTATAGAGGACGAAAATCATCATGTCCACCCGTGCGAAGCCGGGACGGGACGCTAGTTATGAAATACAAATTCATTGCTTCTAACAAAATTCTTTTAAAAAATAATTTATTGTTTTTATAAATACAGGATCTCACTTACCAAAACACTGGCTCATAAGCCCTGCATCAACTTTGGCACCGAGGTTGTTGACTGTCGGCTCCCTGTCGCCGTACCTGCGCGATGATACATGTTGCTATCAATATCAGCTATCTGATGTGTTTGGAGGGATTGCACCGATACAAAAAGATACGCAGAAGGCTAGAGAATCCATTTCCTTAAATATTTTAGGATGAGGGATGAGATCATGAGATAGATAGAATACACTTTACTATGCACATTGCACACCATGCAAATTACAGGTACAAAGTAGATCTTATAAATAGGGGCACATAAGCGATCTCTTTAAGACAGCCTTTCCTCAATTCTCACCCACAGTAACAGATTGCTGGTCCAGTAAACTTTTACCATGTTCGAAAGTGATAAAAAGGATAAACTCAGTTTTATTTAGGACTAGCTGTTGCCAGCGGCTTCACCCGTTACAACTCGAAAATTATCCCACGGGAATCTAAAATCGGAATAAAAACTATCCTATGTGTTAATCCAGGTTATAAACTACGAGTATATTATGTGTAGGTACCAAATTTTACCCAAATCCGTTCAGTGGTTTTTGCGTGAAAGAGTAACAAACATACCTACATACACATACACATACATCCATCCTCACAAACTTTCGCATTTATAATATTAGTAGGACTTGTCTGCCGTATGCCAAACGAGTTATGGCCTCGTGAAAAACAGTATTGGAGTCCAGAGATAACGACACAGGGATGCGCCACTATTATGAGTTAGCAGAACATATTGGATAATTCTATCCCTTGAAAATTGGTAAAAAGTAGCTCAGAAACGCGAGATGAAAATTCTGGAGCAAGGTTTTTGCCCAGCTGTGGGAATATTTGGGCTACATATAATAAAAGAAAATATTAATAACATTTAAACATGATATCAGTTAAATAAGTATAAAAAGTAAAAAGCTAAATAAACGCTGAAACAGTTACAAAACTCTTTTCGCCGATTCGCTATCCAATTTCAAACTTAAATTTTATTTCTTTCTTCTTCTTCTCATACATTTCTAATTGCAGTCAAACCTGGTTTGTCAACCTTTATGGTCAATAAATAAATTATTCTCGGTAACTAGATTTAATCTAGTATTCTGCAATGTATCTACGTCGTGTAGTTCAGTTCAATAGGTTCCATTTGGATATTGCGTCGATAAATCTCAATGATGTAGAGGCTATACGTTTGTCTACGGATCGCTCATGAGTTATACTGCCTGATATTGTCCCTGTGGTGATCTGTTGGGATCGGGGATTTCAATTCAAAAGGTTAAACGTTGAATTGAGAGATATTGCTACAACCGTCCATTTGTAGTGTATCAAATATGGATATGGATATTATTTCGTCAAATATCGTATTTTTTACCTATGATTTTCCACTTATCGTGGTAAAATCATCAAATGGGTCCTCCCACCCAGGCCAGGGCAGGAGAGACTCTCAGAATTATACCGACTAAAATCCACGGTGTCCTTCAATAGCCCTTTACGTTCCGGGGTCACGGTAATTCGTTAGTTCCGCGACCACGGGTGAATTTCCCATAAGGGTTTTTTTTCTATGCATGCGATGCCATTTACCAAAAAATGTAACAAAATACAACACGGAGAAAAATTCAAAATAAAAATTCATGGAATCGATTCAGTTACTGATTCTGAACAAACTATAATTATTGAGCTTTTACATTTAACGCAAATAATGCCCAATAGCTGTCAAATATTTTAATAATGAAGTTTTGAAATTTTCAATGATACCTTTTTGTACCCTTTTCATCGAATTAAAACAAACCCTTTTTGTTCCCAAAACCTTTTTCTTACATAAATCCTGATTCTTGTAACGAAAGTGCCGTAAAGTTGTGTGTCCATTGTGTTTCTTAAGAGAAACACGTCGCCGTGTTTAAGGAGAGTACTTGGAAGTGTTTTATCAGGAGTTCCAGTTAAAGTGCTATTGTGTTGGGAGCACTTGATCGTTTGAAAACTTTTCTAGAAATACAAAGGTGTATTTTTTTTGCACTGTGAAACGGTGGAGTCTTTACCTTATGTAGGACTTTTTTAACCTAGGATTAGCTCCTGTGTCGTAGTTGCGTTGACAAACATTTAAATTCACATACACTACAAACAGTCTGACCCGGAACAACTACTAGGTCATACAAATATTTGTTCGCTGCGGGGATCGAACACACGACGCGCAACACAGCAGTCGTTCGCTTAACCACTACCCACTACGCCAACCGTGGCAATTAAGTCTTATACAGCGTGAATTTTTCAACTGAGCGTGGATGACTAGATCCGAAACTATGAGGAAAATAAGGAAAAATATTGAAAGGAGTCTCGAAGCCAATCGGCTTCAAGAACAATAATGTTGTTTTAGTTTTCCTCAGAATCCTGGGGAAAAAATACACACCCTGTATTGTTACACTATTCAATGGGCGTTTTTCCATTAGACGGCACGGCAACCGCGATGGCGACGGCGCCGTGCCGGTGCCGGGGAAGCTAAAATGTATGAAAACGTACGCCGTTGCCGTGCCGTCTAATGGAAAAACGCCCAATAGTGTCGCCAATGAGCATCAAATTCTGTGAAGCAATGATGTACGGCAAACTTAAGAAAAATCTAAAATTTAAATTGTCCATTTTCTACGCTTTTTTTCATTAGCCGCCAAGGATGGCTAGACGTAATACGGCGCGCAGTCACCCGTGGCATGCTTGGCATCGGCACCGTAGTCTGTATGATCTATTACATAAGCATATGATACATAGCTCGTTCCGTATGCTCACCTGGCGGCTAGGTGCGGCCATTGGCGGTGTCGGAAGCCGAAGCCCGAGCCGTGCCAGAAGCGCACGAGCACCCAGTTGGACTGCGCCCACGCACGGTTCTGATACGGACGTACCAACTCCTCTATCATGCACATCTGTCTGGAACAATATAATGGATAAATAACAACAATAATAATAACAATATAATAAACTAGATTTTGTCAGCGGCTTCACTCGCACTTTTACCCACTCTACAGGGTGATTTTTTAGTCACCATCCAAAGAAGAATGGGCAAAACGTCCCTTTCCTTGTAACACTTCTAGCTATATATCAAATGAAAGCACTTAAAAAGTGTATCATTTCATTGTATGACAGCAAACCTGTAAACCATGGGAGAAAAAAGTTATCGAGACTTGAAAGTCAAAATACCAACGGTAAGTACATAATGTTAGGTAGAACTCGTGTATGTCATTATATTAATCCATACTCAATGCTGTCCTTGTGCTTATGCATCGTTGACGTTTCTCTAATTAAAAAATGCCAAGAGGGGGGCGCTTTTTGATTTGACCAATGAGCGCAATGGTAGAGTTTGCCGTCAAATAAAGAAGAATAGAAAGAAAAAAAGTTTATTTTCACCTCACCCGCTCGGAAAGATTCTATTTCTCATTCAAAATCTGAGCGCAAAACTCCATTTTGTGCTCTAGAGCACAAAGTGTTGTTTAAAAATCGAACACGTCTTTTATTCAATTATTTTCTATACTGGCAGGTGAGCCGCCCCCACTGCATGTCAGTGCACCGGGTTGTTGCAACCTATTTTTTTTTCTGAACATTAGTGTTAAGTAGTAGATGTCGTAAGTTTGAGTTTTTAACATTCGAAAAAATCGTCTCGAACCGCCTGTAAATCTGTCTCTGTCTCCAACATTCACAATGGAATCCAATGAATTTGAGCAATTTTCCGCAAATTTACGTAATACTCGTAATAACACACAAGTGACAAAAACAAGTATTAATGTTCCAAAAAAACATTTAACTTTCAATATTAACAATTGTAGTAATTTTACTTTTAATTTACTTATATATAATATATACTTACGAGTATATATATAGTAAATTGTTTAAGCTATTTCTCTTACACCTACCATTTCCTCGCTGTGTGAGGTGAAAAGTTGTGTGTTGCACTCGGCAGCAAAGTTTTTCTGCGTCTCGTACTTTTGAAAACTTCGCATCGCTCAGGATTCTATATTTGAACCGCTCGTTTCTCTCGCGGTTCAATCTTAGAATCCTTCGCTCTCTCAGTTTTCAATTCAAGTACTCGCGCACAAAAATCAACTTTGCAGCCTTGCATAACAAATAACTATTGTTGTGTGTACCGACACACAACAAACAAAGAAAAAATAAATAAAAAAGAACATGATATCAAATAATGATGATGTCAGCATGACAAATGTCACATGATATGCAAAAAAAAAAATATTGCTAGTTTCTTAAACCGATTCTCGGACTACCTTCAGCTCGTCCACGGTTTCTGTGCCTTAACGATTGGGTTTGTCGACTATGGAAGTAGAAGAAAGGCGTCAACTATGTGTTACGTGTTCGCGATCTTTACTTCGAGTCAGAATTCATCATAGTGTGTTATTACGAGAATATATGGTAGATCGGCCGGGATTCACAGTTTACAATGGAACACATTGATTTCGAACATGTCAGTTGTAATATTCTATTATAGCGTTTTTGAAAAAGAATAAGGCGCCATCTCCACGAGCGTGAGAATCGCGGCGATATTATCGTCGTGGCACATATTTCCTTATACTCTATGTGAACGTGTCTACACACGGCGATGGTCATGGCTTTTTCTCATGGTAATGAAAAAAAAAACGAAAAATGACTCCAACGACGATCCATGACGACGACGTATAAACGACATACATCCATGATCACGATGTACTCTGGTGATTTTTTTAACTTCTTTGCTTCCTCGTTTGTCAGTTAAGTAACGTTTTGGTTGTCGCCACAACCAAAACGTTACTTAACTGACATGCCGCCGCATGTGACGGTCTTAGCCATCTTCTAAGTAGGAGCTGTGGTAGGGAATTGAGCCCCAATCTAGTTTAAATTCATTATTTTCATACAATTATCACTTCATTCGACACTAATGCGTATAATTTTCTTTTAAAGAGTTAGAAGTGGGTGCCGCTCGAGGTCCGGTTATGTCAACAATGTTGCTCTTTCTCATGATCTGTACACAAATTATCATAAGAAAAAGCTAAGAGCAATGTTTTCTTCTGAAAATCGAAATTCATCTTTTGACATAAAAGTCTCAATAACTTTTTTCTGCCATAGTTTACAGTTTTGCTGTCATACAATGAAATGATACACTTTTCACGTACTTTCATTTGATATATGGATGAGAGTGTTACAAAGAAAGGGACGGGGTCCATACATTTCTGCCCATTCTTCTTTTAATATATTAATCTTTGGCGAAAATCATTGAATACGTGTTTTTTCTTTTTGTATCAATCAATACAAAAATATCGAGATATCACGTCTCAATGTTATCTATAAAAAGTTGATGAATCTGGACACCGCGCTGTGATGTGTCGCTCAGGTGTAGCGGGGCGGGGCGGGGGGTTAGCGGGGTGTGCTCTGCCCGTTTCATGCGTCGGCAAGTGTATATTATTAACGTTTAGCTTAGTGACCACACAGAGCGGATTGGACAATTTTTTTTAGCGGAGGACAATTTTACGTATCGATTTTTTTCCAAAAATGGGTTTAGTGATTGTTACATAATGCATAGAAAAATTTTGGACGGTGGTAAAAAAGTCACCCTGTATAAGCCGTAACTGTCTCCAGAGAGTCGAAAATTTATTTATTCATACAAAAAAATAAGTCTGAAAAAAGTAAAAATAAACAGTCTTACTATAAAAATTAAACATCTGTTGAACATTTGTCGAAAAAACTAAACGTCAAAACGGCATTTCACGTTGATATAAGGGTCGTTTTGCAGTTACACTTTTATTAGACAAGTGTTCAACAGATGTTTATCTTTTCGTGGTAACTAGGACACAAAAACATAAAAAAATATAATACTGGCATGCTGGCGGGCAAAGTTTTAAAAAATCATCAAAATCTGTTCCAGTATTTTAGGCGTGATTGAAAGCGTAAAGAAATAAAAAAACCACCGAAGATTAAAAATATTATCTAGTGTTCAGTATCAGTCATCAATACGCGGTTTAGTTGTTACAGTTGCAACGGATGATCGTGAAATTCTGCTATGCTATTCTCTATAAGAAATTACATCGCTAGGCTCTACGACGAGGTAACGCAACCGGCAACTCGCTGTCAGTGGCTTTGTGAATAATAGCAAACTTTAGAAGTGCAGCTTGGCGTGAGTACTGCGGCTTTTTCTTCTGTGCTGGACGTAAAGCTAAGTGCTATTGGGTGTTTTCTTAAGCCATTTCCCAGTAGCAACTGGCAATAGGCTCAATACTGTAGTGACAATTAGTCATAACTGGTGAAATGCTATAATAATACTACAAGCTTTTTTGGTGGTTGCCACTGTTGATTCTGGCTTTCAGGAAGGAAAGAAAGACAGAAAAACGTTTATTGGCACACGCCACAAATGCACACAGTATCACAGAGAAACAAAGAAATAGAACTCAAAGCTTAACAATTTATTTTAAGCCAAACAAGAATACGGGTATATACTGTGTGACTCATGTCTGCGCCAAATAGGCCTTATTTCAGCATAATGTCAGACAACTGGTGCCCGACGCTGGTTTTCAAATGAACCTAAAGGAGGAGTTGCAGTGGTCTGGGAATAGTGTGATGGGTTTATCAGTAACATATTATCAAAGTTCTTGTGGTTGGTTGTAACTTTGCAAAGTAAATTGCGGTTTACGATTTCTTACGTATTAAAAAAAAAAAAACGAATTACTCAATCTCGTTCAAACCAATTTTCAATCGAAGTTTGCATGGTAATGTACATCATATATTTTTTTCAGTTTTATCATTCTCTTATTTTAGAAGTTACAGGGGAGGACACACATTTTACCACTTTGGAAGTGTCTCTCGCGCAAACCGTTCAGTTTAGAAAAAAATATGCTAGAAACCTCAATATCATTTTTCAAGACCTATTCATAGATATCCCACACGTATGGGTCAAGCGAAAAAAAAGTTTTTGAGTTTCAATTCTAAGTATGGGTGCTACTCCCAAAATTGGTTTTTGTTTTATTTTTGTGTGAAAATCCTAATGCGGTTTATATAATACATCTACTTACCAAGTTTCATCAGGATAAGCTCTTATACTTTCGTCAAAAAGTGGCTGTGACATACGGACGGACAGACAGACATGACGAATCTATAAGGGTTCCGTTTTCTGCCATTTGGCTACGGAACCCTAAAAAACTACAAGTCTACGGGATTTACAGTTATAATGTTGTGTTAATCTACATACTCACTGCTTGATAGGCACTCTCTCGATAGCCCTCATGGTGGCCGGCTGCGTGGCGAATGACGCCAGCGTCTGCACCAGCGACTCCCTTGTGCTGGCCAGCACTATCCGTTGGTCCGCGAACTCCGAACACAGGAACGCGGCACAAGACACCACTAGGTCATCCCATTCTGACGTGTAACAAAAATAGGGTTGACCATTGAAAAGTGACCCTTGAGATTGCATTTTGTCAATCCTTAAATTCCTATCCTTAAGGCCTGTGTCCCAGCAGTGGGAACATTTATAGGCTGATGGTGATGATGACGATGGTGATGTAGTGTTACCATCATTATCTCATGGCCGACATCTCTGGCAAACTATTGATTGGCACAGGAAATATGTAAAATTGTAGATTTTTGTTGCAAACCAAATTCTTTACAACGATAAAAAAGTTATGAACGAAAAAGTCTGCATATTCAAAAAATATGGTATGTAGTCACCTGGTATCTGATGCACGGGTATGGTGGGATGCATGTACAGTCGCAGCGTGTTGCACAGCTCCAGCATGGCGTCCACGTGATATTCCGGGACGAACGCGAATAGAGACTCTGCAAATTCTGTGCCACCTGTACGATATAAGCCAATGTATTTAAGACGGTAGCCCGACCTTTCATTATATTCAATTTGTGAGTCAGTATCATAGCATGAAACTAATATTAAGGTTTGAAACGAGATATTTACCATGTTTATTATTTGTTTTGAGTTTCCGATATTTCGGCACTGTTGCAAGCGCCATGATCACGGATGAACTGAAGTTATTACGGGTGGATGTTATTGAGCAGACAAATCGGTCTACCCTCCTTCTTATTCGATTGTTGCGTTCGACACCACTACTATTGTCAGTCGTCTCACTCACAACACGATTTTGTTCCCGACAAACAAAACTCACTGCATTTGCTCGCGAACTAGTTACCGTGTTTGTTCGGGTTTTACATAATTAAACATGGTAAATATCCCGTTTTAAATCTTAATAATAGTATTAGTGACCATGCCAATCTAAAAACTTATAAATAGCATGTAACTATTTTTTTATTACTTGGAGAATTCATAACTTAAAATAATAAATTTAGTTACATACCAAATGTCACACCCATTGATAATTTTAATCATTTAAATTACTAGCAAAAATTCTTGGTATTAAAATTGCCTCATTTAGACGATGCAAGTAATTGCACGTGAGTTGCATGCAAGTTTGACTTCATTGCGGTATCCAAACTAATCCAAACTATATTAATATTATAAATGCGAAAGTAACTCTGTCTGTCTGTCTGTCTGTTACGCTTTCCCGCTTAAACCTCTCAACCGATTTTGATGAAATTTGGCACAGACAATCTTTAGACCCTGGGAAAGAACATAGGCTATCAAAACACCACGCGGGCGAAGCCGCGGGCGGAAGCTAGTTTCTATATATTTATACGCCTTCATCGCATTTTCGTAAACATTTTTAAGGAAAGAAAAATTCAGCTGCGAGTGGCATTCGAACCCGTGTTTTCTAGATAAGGGTTCATACGCACTATGCGGTTACCCGCAATGCAACTAGCCGTCCGGCTGACCGCAGGATGCGGTTGAAGAATTGTTGCGATTTGCGGCCATACCGATCCATTTCAAAGATGGACGTAGACGAAGTTGCAGCTATTTACTACATTAATACTCTGGTAATTTAGTGTTCCAAATTGCTGGCTGACTCTGGATTTCGATGATAAATTTTTCGGTATCTTATTTCATTTTAGCAGACGTACCACGTGCACACACTCACTCAATGGCGGGCAGCCGCAGACAGAGCCGCACAGTGCGTATAGCAACCGTCCGGGTGGCCGTCACTCGGGCCGCAGCCCTCCGAGCGACAGGAGCGGTCTGCAGGTAGCCGCATCGCAGTGCGAATAGGAATGAATATTACGTACATTATTGTGCTTGCGGTCAGTTGGACGGCTAGCCGCTACGACGATAATAGGCTAGACTAGACTCCTAATAATAGGCGACCGATGTCTGTCAACACATTAGGCAAAAAAGTCTTATATCCGTCTCATTTCGACCAGTCCTGTGAGCCATAAACATACGTTGAGACAGAACAGACCTTGAGTTAGCCAATCACAACGCAGTACCCCGTCCCCCTCGCTTACGTAGTACCTCAGCGAGTTGACAGAATAGTTTTTGTTCCTTAGATCGTGCATGCGGAGTCTATTATTATATCGTCGTTGGATAGCCGCATTGCGGGTAACCGCATAGTGCGTATGAACACTAAGTACTCCAGACGCCTTATTAATTAGGCCATAGCAACCACTCGTTTGAAGCTGAATCTTGCATTCCCTTCTTTCAATTGAGTGGTTGCGATGGTCTAATTGGTAAGGCGTCTGGAGTACTTATCGAGTAGACGCAGGTCCGAGTCCCACTCGCCGCTGAATTTTTCTTTCCTCAAAAATCATTGCAGTATTTGTTTAATCAACTGAATTCATTGTCCAGTACGCAATGCATTCGAACTTGCATGCTAGTTGCATTAAATTTTTTTGCGTGTAAATGGGTCTTAAATGTGACACTTACGATTAGATGTTCCTATTTGTGAATTGGATCCCGTGCGAGGTGTTGTCGCTCTGGAAGTTGGACTCATTGGACTGAAGAAAGATGAAGAGTAAACTATAACTCAATTAGAATATTTTAAAAACAAGAGATTATTAAGTGGAGCTAGCATTAGCATCGAGTGTTAACGCCTAACAAGTGCGCATGGTAACAACATTTCGCGCATGACAACTCGCCGTTTTTGAAACTTGGCAATTTCTTCTCTCTCTCGCCCACATCCGCATCACGGACACATTACTGTCGGGTTTTACTAAAAATGTAATTGGATTTATGCAATATAACGCATTACTCGTATTCAAAGGTCTGCGTCATCATTTCACCCAAAGCCCAGCACATCATATCCACCGAGTGGAGTTGAAAGCCAACAACACACGAGGCTGAAAAGAAGTGACTTTCCCAGTCTCAGACTACAATCCACGATGATCCTTCAATAGCCCTTTATGTTCCAGGGTCACGGTTACCTAATGAGACAGTCCCGCGACCCCGGCAGTCGTTGGCCCTCTAAGGGTGGTCCCGTTACATCTGACAGCTCTTTGAGGCGCACGTCGAACATAACGCGTCGTCGACCCGGGCATGGTCCAAGATTGGACCATGCGAGTCACCCTAGTGTGGGATGTAGTAATTTAAAAACTAACCTCTGATCGGAACTGGAAGTATATTCTAACTGTAGCGAGGCGTAGCTGGTACCTCCGAGGAGGGAGCTCTTGCCGGGGAGTATCTCCTTACTCGCTACCTGTGAGTACTGAACATAACATCCATTAATATCGGCTCACATTTACATAATATTATAACTCATTTAAATATTCCGGCACGTGTATGAAAGATGTGTACAAGAATATTGTTTTAATCTGCTTCGTTGATCATGACAGCATACGCTACTACTGAGCTTGAGGCATTGGGTGCGATTCTCGCGTATTAAGTTTATCAATTTTTTATTTTTTAAACTTTACACACATGTAAAAATGCATTATAAAGACAAAGGTTGGTCTGATGTCGTCACTTTCCATATGTCTACTTTTAAAGCCTCGAAATTTTGGTTAAACCTACGGAAAACATTTTATTTGAAATTGCACCTATTCACACCGCGCCACGGCAATGTGCCAAGCTAATTTCCACTTTTTTATTCTGGAAATGGTATTATCTTTAGGCTCACAGGGAACGCAGCGCTGCGCAGCTAGGTATATGCAGAGACACTCTGCGCATTTAAGGCTCAGGTCTTGTAAAATTCACTCGCGCCGAATTATTTGCGTAACTTTGTTTGTGATTTTTGAACAAAATAGTGCAATAGCTTGAAATATTATTATTGCACATAAATAACCATAATATAAGTAACAGCTAGTTATTTTTTTTAAGTTGATTTAAGTGGATTATATACGGTAAATCAAGCGTTCAAATCAGCTCTTTCCTGCCCAACGTCATTTCGAGTTACGTTGGTGCACTCAATCTGAGACAATGAAGAATTAATTTAAAAATCTGAGCAGCGCATAATGACCGCAATATCCTCGTCTTCAAACTGCGCTGATTAGTTTTTTATATTTATCTTTCATTTTCTAAATTAAGATGGCAGAATATTATCAAAATTCTCGGATTTTATCTCTCAATAAATAGTTTTTTTCATAAGAACTATGCATCGTAGGTATGTAATATTTAGATTATTTTAATGTCAACAGATCAATAAAGCAAATACAAAAAAAAAAATTGTACCTAAAGCACTTTTTTTCAACAATAAAAAATATCTCAAATAACCTCTCAAAAAGTGTTTATAAACGAGAATTGCAAGAGAAATTCCTTAGTGGCCGGTGGACGGCCGGAGCGATCGGACGTGAGGTCCACGACGAATTTTTATTGGTCCCTCTCGCTCGCACCTTCTCTCGCTCTAACGGTGATTACGCACAGTTACGCATCTCAGGTTGCTCTACTTGATTAAATTAAAATATATTTTTTAACCGACGGAAAAAAAGGAGGAGGTTCTCAATTCGACATGTATATACCTATATATATATTTTATTTATGACCATTCATTACTTTTTCTTACGTGGTCCAATTTCAAAAATTCATTTTTTTTTTTGTTGTACGTAGTGTATCTGAAAGTTGGTCCCATTTAAATATCAAAACTAAACGCGGCCTATATGGGTAGAAAAAAAGGAATTAATTGTCAATTTTCCTACAGAATTTTCAGTTGTGAACCGATTCTGTTGAAATAAAGTTAACATAATGACTGTAGTCCTGAGGACATTATAATTATACTATATAGCAGAGATATGGAGAAGTAACTAAACAGGTTCGAGCGAATTCCGACATTTAAAAATTTAGTTTGTTTTTTCTCACATTCACGTTTGCTAACATTGCTCTCCTTCATTAAAATCCGGTTTTTGCATAAATGTCAGTAAGGTCGAAAATCGTTTGAACCTGTTTTTTAAATTGCTTAACGATAGCAAGTTAAAAAAACAGCTTCAAGCGATTTTCGACCTTATTGACATTTAAAATTTAGTTTGTTTTTTCTCACATTCACGTTTGCTAACATTGCTCCTTCATTAAAATCCGGTTTTTGAATAAATGTCAGTAAGGTCGAAAATCGTTTGAACCTGTTTTTTAAATTGCTTAACGATAGCAAGTTAAAAAAACAGCTTCAAGCGATTTTCGACCTTATTAACATTTAAAATTTGATTTGTTTTTTCTCACATTCACGTTCGCTAACATTGCTCCTTCATTAAAATACGGTTTTTGCATAAATGTCAATAAGGTCGAAAATCGTTTGAACCTGTTTTTTAAATTGCCTAACGATAGCAAGTTATTGTATCACATTCGCGTTCGCTAACATTGCTCCTTCATTAAAATCCAGCAATGAACAAAAGCGTTGGTTACTCTGTCTCCAGGTGGTAATGGACTGTGCCTATGACAAGGAGTGCAGTCCTTGGATGTTACTGTGGTACCCCGGCCAGGGCGGGAGGGTCTGTCAGACTTGTACTGACTAAAATCCACGGTGTCCTTCAAATAACCCTTTCATGTTCCGGGGTCACGGTAATGAGATAAGTACCGCGACGCCAGCAGGCTTTAGCCCTCTAGAGGGGGACCCCGTCATCATGCTGACGCTATTTGAGGCGCTCGTAGAACACAACGCGCCGTCGACCCGGGCATGGCCCCGGACTTTTTATACCCGACTGCGCCTGGAGGGTTATGTTTTTCGAGTGTGTGTATGTATGTATATTTCTTTGTGTTGCTCTGCAGCCTAAACGGCTTGATGGAGTTTAACTTGAGAGGTGTCGTTAGATTCGTCTTAAACGTGAGAGTGTCACTGGGTACATAAAACTGGCCAAGTGCGAGTCGAACTCGCGTGCAAAGGGTTCCTAACTAAAAATATTTTTTTAAGATCTCTCACACTCTATCAAGTGGGGTGTCAAATCAAAGGATTTTAAAAATGGTTTACCAAAATGTATATATAACATATGTTTCAATTTAATTTGGACTGATAAATGCTAACAAAAACTAAAAAAAGTAAAATAAAATAAATATTAAAAAAAACAAAAAACCCAACTGCGTAAAAAAACTAAAAAGAAAGTAACAAGCCCAGTAGTTTAGAATTCACTCATTCACACTCACAGTCGGGGCCCCTTGGGAAGAATTGATTGGTATAATTTGAATGGGCCCCGACTGTGAGTGTGAATGAGTCAATTCTAAACTACTGGGCTTGTTTCTTTCTTTTTAGTTTTTTTACGCAGTTGGGTTTTTTGTTTTTTAAAATATTTATTTTATTTATCATGGTAAAATCATCAAATGAGTCCTCCCACCCCAGGTTAAGCGGAAGGGACTGTCAGACTTGTACTGACTTAAATTCACGGTGTTCTTCAATAGCCTTTTACGTTCTCGGTTTACAAAGGGTATACAAAGCGCCGTCGACTCGGACATGGTCCATGGTCGGACAGCGAGTCGCCCATTACGCGCTTACGATGGCCAGAGATGACCATGACCGAGTCACCGTGGGCGTCTACCACTGTGACTGGGATGTAAGGTTTACGCTGTCCTCTCTCTCACGCGTCCCGCCTCTTCCTTCGCCAGCATCACTGCTGCACTGACCTTTTTTTAGGTTTAATTAGTTAAACACGATTGTTATTATTATTATTAAAACACTTGTGTGATACTCGTATTATTACAAACCAAGTCATATTAAAACTACTTATTAAGCAACAATTTCTATAACTCCTTTTAAATAATCCTTAGTAGAGCAATGTTCTTACCGCATCAAAATTGTTTTATAATAATTCAGTAGGCAGGATGTATGCGGGGGGTTGCGGGAAGGGAGCCCGAAATTTGACGTACGATCGACTGGCCGAACGCGATTCAATTTTGTCAAAAGAAGACGGAAGCCTTAATCGTGCGTTTTTTTATTGAATGATAGGTTCGCGTTTGACCACCTATTTCGCCTGATGGTAAGCAAAGACGAGGTCGACAGTGAGGCATGCTTGCCTAGAAGTAACCTGTACACTCTTAACTTGAAGACCCCAAGGTGATAGGTGTGTTTCTGCATTAGACTTTAAACAATGCGAGTTCTGGGAATCTTACCCAATACGTCGTGCTTAGCAGTAGGTCTCGCATCACTAAACCATCGGGGCAGTCTTTCACAAAAAGTCTTAACTAAAAAAAAAGTCTTTACTAAAATCTTTACTTACTTGAACATGTGCAGCATATTCCGGGTCGGAGGCCAGTCTCAAAGAATGTAACGTTCCTGAGAAGTGCTTCGCGAGCTCTGTCTGTCGCTGTTTGGTCCAGATGGCTCCCATCACCCACGCCATTTGCAAAGACCCTGCTTCTAACTTCTCCTAGAAAATTATTAGATTATTAACTATTTTGCTCACCATTTGAACAATCATGTTTTCATCAAAAACAAGTCTTTACAAACTGTTTCAGGTATAACCACAAAACTAAAATCGCACACATTGTTTTAAACTGCATTTTTTTAAAGTACTAGATAAATTAACGTTCATAAATGTTGTACAGACGCCAGCAGGTCAACCTACCCGAATCTGTCAGATTTTACCAGACAAACATTAACCTTCTGCTCTTGTGATAAGGTTGAAATTCTATTAAGGCTCCCATATTACGCAAAATCGTCGTTCGATGAGCGGTGAAAGTTTGACGACTTCGCCGCAACTGGCGCCACTATCGCGGAAACCAAAGTTTTATGTATTTCATTTCTTCAACTTCAATATTTCTTACAGTGTTCCCTTTACGCAAAATATATTTATTACTCTAGTAGAAATATTTTATCACAAGGATGTCAATACATTTACGAATAAAAAAGATATAAATACCTGTTGATGCAGACAAATGTTTTACAAATATTTTTTTTCCATTCAGAGACCTAAATATATTTTATAACATTTTGACACAGATTCTGACGTCCCCAGTTAACAAAAAAAACTTCTAATTTGTAGAACATTCATTTGCATTGGCATACCGTGCCAAAATGACAATACCCAATTATCTATTAAGCCCCAAGCACACAAGCGTTTTATGAACATGCGTATACAAAGCGGGTCGCCCTTCAGCATCTGGTGGTGTGTACCAGTACAAATTTTTGATGCATTTTGATATAAATGACGGACACTAGCACCGTGTAAAAGGGACATCAGTAGTAGTAATTAATAAATAAAAAAATGCTAATAAATAATAATAAAACATTTACTGATTTGAATTTAAAAACATATTTTTCATCTCTTTTATCATCAATTCATCACCATCATGATCATACGATGTTTTTTGTATAATTTAAGTACAATTTTTTCACTGATGCATGGAAAAACATTAATTGATAAATAATTTATTAAAAAAAAACTACAAAGAATATGGAATTTATATTTGTATAATTTTGAAAACATTCTAAGTTCTATTATGCATTTAAATTACAACACGAAATTATTCAAATATAAACACCAAAATTGTAGGTTTTTTGTCCGATCGCCATAAAAAGACTTCCTAACGTTTCTGGTGGGAAATCAGAACAAGATGTCTTCTGTTACTGCAGCTGACTAAATGAAGTGAACGATGGTAGTGCCATCCTCCTCTGTTCGTTCTATTAGAGTAACCAAAATTATAAATTTCCCGCGAACGCGCCTTTCTCATCTTTTCTAGGAATAAATATCACACTAAATGTAAAAATAAAATTGTCATTATTTAGAAAAAAATATTACTAAATACAATTAAAAATAGTAATTTCTATCAAACTATTATAGTTTCGTTTAAGCGATGCTAATTCCTAGTAAAACAGATTGTGGACGCGCCACAAAACTTAGAATAACGATCAAGAACTATTTTTTTAAATTTTATGTTTATATACTAGACAACGTCTACCTTCTTTAAAAAAAAAACTGTATTATGTTTGGTTTAAGATATGATTTTCAACCACGTCGTAATTTTTTTCAAATAGAGCGACAAACAACTTGTACTGAACACAATATGGTGAGACAACAACAACCACCGATTTTTCATCGCAGTCGCAGTGTACTTTGTGGTCATTCGCATGGTGGGTGCTACGCCTTAAACCCCTTCTACACGGTCAGACTTGACCGCCTGACAGAGGTGAACTTGGTCGTGTCAACAGTACCCCACCGTCTGGAACGCTGTCGGCTGACGGTCGGGTCCCACCGCGGACGCAGCCTGTCGGGACGGCTGCGCTCCCGACTGACTCCGCCCATATTTGGTCGCACGCCGGACCAAGGTCACCTCTGTCAGGCGGTCAGGTCTGACCGTGTAGAAGGGGTTTTATTTGTAGGTGACATGTAATTTTGAAGTATTCAAAATATTGACAAGCAGTTTTCATTTAATTTATTTTAATTCTGTTTTTTCGAAATTGTTATAAATCTGTGACGAAATGAAATAAATAATAATAAAAGTGAAGTGCTTCATATCTATATTGCAATTCGATACGATTAGTGGTTGTTTTCATTTACATTTATTGTCACAAATTATTGTTGACTGAAATTCAGTGCTATTATCTTAGTTTAATGAAATGTTATAAAGATCCAAAAGTATTGGACGATGGATAATGCAAAATATTGCAGAACGATGAACAAGAACCGTATCAAGATATCACGATAACATTGATATAGGTATCTGTGAGTAATTTACTATATTGATAGAAACAATTCGTAACGGATATATCGACACCGGAAGTATCAATTAACGTAAGGGACAAAATACGACTTTTCAGGAGAGCCAAAAAACGATTTTTATTTTTTTATTTTGTCTATAACTTTTTACTCTCTGGTCCAATTTTTATGGTGTTCAGAGCAAAGTTTCTTAGAATGTCCCCTTCTTTCTTGTTTTATACGAAAGATTTAGGAATACCCAGTAGTTTCAAAAATAGCATGTCCTTTACATTAAAAAAAAATGTTTAGATGACCGTTACGTTACTGAAATTTTATAGATAATCCGTCGAGCAAAGTGTAAGCAGCAAGAGAAAAACAAAATTATACGAAATGTTACTGTAAAGGACTCTATCAGTGTTGCAATTTAATGTAACAATAGATTATCTACTCAAATTTATACTATTTTAGCACTATGGAAATGAGATTAAAGAGTAAATGAGTTCAGTTTCAGATTTTACTGCTAGCTATCGCAGATTTATGTCTGATTCGAGTCGGACCGTGTCCTACTGCTCCGAGCTAGCTCGGTTACTAGGCTCAGAGTAGTTCTACATAGTTTTAGATGTTTATGAAGCAGGATTTACCTGTTCACTTTCTCTGTGATGTTCTTCGTGATCGCTGAATCAAAGGAATAGTCCAAATTCTTCTCCTTTTCACAGATTATTATCCTTTTGCTATAAAAGACTTATGTTTTTCCCGTCTTATTCTTCGATTAACATGTCTCTGACAATTCAGATACTATTTAAAACAAAATCCGTTTTTTTTTCTTTGTTGACTATAAAATATTGAACAGTATTAACCACTATCTGAGTACACTTTGTATGCAACTTACTTGTTTGAGTCCACTCGGTCCGAGCACACTCTGACCGCGTCAACGCGGCTTTAATTGGCTTTATTATTTTTTTATATTAATCAATTTAAGTTTTCTTGGAATTTATTGCTACCTACTACTTTTTCTCAACCTGGCAAGAAGTGATGATGTGTAGGTAGCGGCCCTGAAGAAGATAGGTATCCTCTTCAGAGCCGCTACCTACGATATTGAATGAATGTAATGGAAACGAAAGGTCGATGAATTATGGCATAGAAATTGTGCGAAACATGATATTAGTATGATGGCAATGAAAGTGAAAGTGACGAGTAGAGAGGACGTAATGGGAAAATATAGAATAAAAGGTACATGGGTTGTGTGAAGGATGAAGCAAATTAATATCTGTTTCACGTATTTCATCTGCAGTGAGATTGTGCGCTGTGGTGCTCCTTGGGTGAAGTCTTTGTCCAAAAGTGGTGTTTAATATTTAGAAATGATAATGATGATGAATTTTACCAGCAGATTGATTTGTGTTGACTATAGTTTATGTATTTTTATGTCTAACAGCCGTAATTTTCCAAATCCCTTTGCCCTTTTCTGTTGCATTTAAATTGTTTCGAGGTAATTCTTCGGATTTTTTATGTCGTAAGTGTCACCGATCCCTAACATTTTATATAAACTTCAGATTTCGTCAAACAATTTTTTCATGTAAGGGACATGTAGTTTACAGTGAGAGACATTTTATTTCCAGTAAGGGACATGGTTTTTAAAGTTAGGGGCATTTTATTTAAAGTAAGGGACATTGTCATTTAAATCGACTTATTTTTGACTAAGGTAAGGGTGTAAATTATTTAGTACGGTGACTTACTTAATTTTTTTGAGAAAAAGAAATATTAATGACTGTTACATCACATTTTTTTTCAAAAATCGTTTTTCGCGGTCAAAATTTTTGTACTGTAAGGGACATTTTTTTGAAGATAGAATTTTTTTAATAATACCAATCGATAGAGCGCGAAATTCTGAATCCAATGATATATATAACTCATTTTCGCCAAAATGTCCCTTACGTTAATTGATACTTCCGGTGTCGATATATATACGATACGTATTCTAAAATTCTCATTCTCTCAAATCCATTATTTGCTCTGGGGTGGGTCGTCAGGAATTTCCTGCGATGAAATTCAGTAAGTTCGGTTTCTTTTTCTTATTTATTAATGAAAATAATTACCTATATGTTATTGAAAATAGAAAGTTTATATGTCTTTTTTACAGCCATGTCCGTTTAATCAGGTCCCATTAAACACAGCGTATATTGCCTAAACATATTTTGAATAATCTATAAGCCTACGCATCATTCGTTTTTATTTTCTCGATCTTTTTCTCAATTTCCAATTTTCCTATTACGAAAATCTGACAGCCCCGATCAGAAAAAAAGTGTCATAGGTCTAGTCTGTAAGAGCCACGCTGGCTGACTGATTCGTCAACGAACGACAGTGATGACACTACTTTTGAAAGGCAAAAGATGAGAGGACGATAGTGAATGTGTGCTTAGAATAAAACGGCGTATGTGCCCAAACACATTGACGTCTTTTTATAAATTAAAATTGTTATTAAATGAAAAAGTAACCAGGTAAAGTTCTGACAAACATCATTACCTATTTATTGATATATTCTTCAGGACCAAAAGTTTGATCTACTTCAAGTACCACTCAAAAAACGTTAAAAAAATCGCTATTTTCGCGATTTTTTTTGATCGAGTCAAGTTATAAATATCGCGTTTTCAACCAGAAAATAACATAGACAATTTATGGAACTATAACATATATTTTTTTCAGATCGAAAAAAGGTATATTTGATTGTTTACCGTTGAATCAAAAATAGGTCGATTCCGAGATACCTGGCCTTAAAGAAATCTGACAGACTGTGGTAGCTTGATGTGCTGGCGTCTGTACAACCGTGGTCATCTTCACATATTTATCAAAAAAGGGCCTAACCGATCAAACTTACCATCAACTTATTCAAAAAACGCATTTTTGACCTCGTTCTTTCAGAACGTTTTTTTGATAAACGCCGCCGACGTCCAAACACGATAAACACGTAGATGTTTGAAAAATTCGTCAAACAAAACTGTCTACGAAATGATTTGTCAAATCATATTTGACGGACAATTTGATTGCTTATAGAGTCCTAAAGAACATAATATGACTCTATACCTACTTTTTCAATGGTGAAGATACTTACTTCATATACTAATTTCGATCTTTCTAATTCATTAAGCATGGTCTCCATCAGTTGTTTCTTAATTCTATTTTGTTCGTTGTCTTTGGATTCAGTATCTGGACAAAAATATCAAATTATAATAACATTAAATACCAAATCCTACTACTATTATAAAGGCGAAAGTTTGTAAGTATGGATGTATGGATGTTTGTTACTCTTTCACGCAAAAACCACTGAACGGATTTGGATAAAATTTGGTACACATATAGTTTATAACCTGGATTAACACATAGGATAGTTTTTATCCCGATTTTATGCTCCCGTGGGATAATTTTCGAGTTGTAGCGGGTGAAGCCGCTGGCAACAGCTAGTTCTGATTATAATATCTGCCACTCACACGCTATGGTTAAGACCACTTCACGTTTGTGAGTAAAATATAAGGTGGCCTATCATGACGTCTTAAAGGGAGTGTAGTTCCACTGTGAGAACAGGATGGCGCTAAGCGACTTGTATAGCTCTGTCTCTTTTCCACAGTGGAACTACTCTTTTTTTTAAGTATTCGAAATTTCCGCACCGTTACAAGCACGAATTAGAAGCCCGTACATCGTTTCGTCTGCTCATAAACATCCTCACGCATGAGCTTTAGTTTAGCCGTGATCAATGTCTATCATATCTCTATCGACCAGGGCTTGGCACCCTAACATCACAAAAGATGTTTTGCAAGAAGCAATGTTAATAAAGGAGTAACGAGTCAACACAATAACAAACCTCCCACAGCCTGCATCTCCGTGGTGACGGTGTATATCCGATACTCAATGTCATGCAGACAGTCCGCCATATCTAGTTGATTGTCCCTCAGTTCGCACAACTGAAACCAAAAAAATCTTCAAAATCAGAGGATTGGTGTCCCAGTGGTAAAGGCCTCGACTTCTTAATAAATTGTAGGTTGTAGAGGAATCTAAGAGCCCGTTCAAGTTCGAGAAATTGAATATTCATTAGTAATGAGATTTTTTGCAATACAGAAAAACAAACGAGAGCGTTTTAGCGGGCATTAAAAAAATATATATACAAGTCTATCAGCACCTTTTCGGTAAATGCCCAAAAAACACGTTTATTTTCCACATAGTGGCACTTCAATTCAATATAATTTATTTTAGTTTTTGCAAATTACAAACCTAATTTCAATCAAATCAAAAGGGGAGCCCTATGTTCAGCAGTGGACGTCCTACGGCTGAGATGATGATGATGATGATGAAACCTAATTTTGGTTCCTCAGTAAGTGAATAAATTTTGTAATACGTATGAGAGATTAAGTTGTTTTTAAACCTTAATACAATATTAAAGAAATGTATCGATGCACAAGTTATAACTTTATGATTTATGTTACATTTTGTGCAGTTGAGACATGAAAATCAAGTTTAGTATCGATGTTCACGCTACATTGCAACAACATATTTTATGTCCTGAAACTTTACAGTCTTTATACTATTATCAAACGATGCTTTTCATGATTGTCTGGTGATAGATTTTTTTTTGATTTGAGATTTAATATAGCTATTTTTTTAAATCGAGGTTTGAGGATTTTATTTTTGTATATAATAGGACTCCCACTAAATCGCGGTACACAACGAAAGTTTATTTAGACAGAGAATACTAGGCAAACAAAAAATAATATGGTCATTATGTCCTACAATACAAAAGCACAAGTCGAATAAAAACCGGCCAAGTGTGAGTCAGACTCGCCCATAAAGGGTTCCGTAGCAGCAAGTAACATAATATAAAAGTTCTTGTAGTTGGTTGTAACTTTGAAAGGTAAATTGCGGTTTACGATTTATGACGATAAAGAAAAAACTAGTTACTCGATCTCGTTCCAACCAATTTTCAATTGAAGTTTACATGGTATCTCTTATTTTAGAAGTTACAGGAGGGGGGGGGACACAATTTACTACTTTGGAAGCGTTTCTCGCGCAAATCGTTCAGTTTAGAAAAAAATGATGTTAGTAACCTCAATATCATTTTTCAAGACCTATTCATAGATACCCCACACGTATGGGTCAGGCGAAAAAAAATGTTTTGAGTTTCAATTCTAAGTACGGGGGTATCCCCCGTACCCCAAATTTGGTTTTTGTTTTATTTTTGTGTGAAAATCCTAATGCGGTTTACATACCTAATACATCTACTTACCAAGTTTCAACAGGATAGCTCTTATACTTTCGTCAAAAAGGGCTGTGACATGGGACGGACAGACAGACAGACAGACATGACGAATCTATAAGGGTTCCGTTTTTTGCCATTTGGCTACGGAACCCTAAAAATGAATCTTGGAGAAACCACTTTTGTCTTTTTTCTCCCTGCAGGTATGCATACGATTATTGACGTCATAATAATGTTATTATTATAATGTATGTACATACGACATAAAAATAACTAGTGTTAAATGATTGTACTACTGCTTTTTTTTAGCGTGGTAAAATCATCAAATGAGTCCTCCCACCCAGGGCAGGGCAGGAGAGACTGTTAGACTTGTACAGTCTAAAATCCACAGTGTCCTTTAAAAGCCCATTACGTTCCGGAGTCACGGTGTTCGTTAGTCCCCCGACCATTGTGCTACTGCTAATCTAGATAATAATATGTAATAGATATTGCATAGATTATGGACCCCACTCACCTTTTCAGCATGCTTAATGGCGGCGCCGTGGTACAAAGCAAGGAGTCCATCCAACAGCCGAAGATACGAAGACCTGACATCAATGGACCCCGCGCCCGGCATCATGGACCGCGTGCCTTTGAGAGCCAGCGCCGTTTCTCCTGTAGACCTGGATTTGAGGAACTTTGGTTGTAGAGAAGGCCAAGATAGAGTAAGATAGCAAGAGTGCTTCACCGTCGACCACATCTTCGCTTACCATCAGGCGAGATAGTGGTCAATTAAGAGCCTATCGGTTAAAAAAAAATAATCAGAACTTTTTTTTATCGTGTTAAAATCATCAAATGAGTAATGCAGACTCGTACTAGTGTTTCAATAGCACTTTACGTTCCAGGGTCATAGTTACTTGTTATGCAGTCACGCGACCCAGGCTGGCGTTGGATCTCTATGTAGTAAGCATACTTGTGCATTTGACTACTCAATATAAAATTCCAAGCAATTTCAATATCGGTGGTGCTACGACGTAGCGGCTACGCGCCTACGTCGTAGACGCTGTTCGTAGCAAAGTGTTTCGCCGTTTATTTAGTGGCATTTTTAAATTAGGTATGTTTTAAGTTTTTAACTAAATCATTTATTGTTCGCTTACGCTATTATTAAACAAATAGATAAACTCATACACATTTTTAAACAATATACTTAAAAACTATTGCCCTCGAAGTGATGGCGTCGTGTTACGCTGCGAGGAGTCGCGTAGCCAGCTTCGAAAACGCCGACACAATACACCATTCGGCCAAAAATATTACTTGAGGAAGGTCGCCAAATACAACAATAATGAGTTGGAACGCGCACCACGAACGAACACTAAAAATATCAATTACCTGTTGGGCACGGGTGGCATAGGCTGATGCATAAACCTGGCCATCGAGGAGATGACCTGCGGCAAGGTGGCGAGCCCCGGCGACCCGGCCGCCATGTCGCTCACACCTGGCAAGTTCCAAGTGTAGTCACTGACCGTGGCTTGGAAGAGTATTACAGCATGTTAGCATAGCATGGAAGATAGGGTTGGCGCAGTGGATGAGCGATCAACTGCTCTGCAGTGTGTCACGGTTCGATGCCCGCACGGAACAAATATTTGCATGATCTGCAAGTAGTTGTTCCAGGTCTGGGTGATTGTGTATGTGTATGTGAGTTTCTATGTTTGTATACGCCCCCACGATACAGGAAGAAATACCTAGTGGTGTGGGACCAAGATAAATAAAAAAAAACAGTTCAGAGATGTCAAATGCATAAATAGTTCATATGCATATTCATTAGGTTACCCATAGTTTGGGTCTGCATAATTCAGGACAGTCCGGGCGGCAAAAACAATCTCATTTTGCCGCCTGGTTTAGCTGAAACATTTGAACCCAAACGAGGGTAGAGTACGCTTAATTGGAATCTCACTTCGGTGCATAAAAGAGAAAGATTTCATAACATACAATTCTTATAAATCATTTGCACTCAGGACCTATACCTGTTTAAGTAAAGTAGTAGAGTTTTTTGTCCAATTAAAGCAACAAATCTACTAACTACAATCTAATTACGCAGGCATTTTGAAGTATTCGGTTGCAATAACACATTATGACAGAAATGAAGACTCAAAGTCAACAGTTCAAAGTGTGATGATTATAGATTATTTAAAAATAAATGTATTGTCGGCTTTCGGTCATGTTATTATGTCGCGTAATTTCGGCAGGTATGTCGCTACACTTAATGTTAATCAGTGACATATCCTGAACAATATCGAACGAGGGGTGAACAACCGCGCGGCGAGTTGTGATGGACTGACCGCGACAGTCGCTCGCCAACCAAGCGAGCCTGATCGGCTAGTCTGGGCACGCCTTCATACCATAAATAAAAAAATTGCTAAGAATTTTTTAATAAAAACATGAAAAAAACCAGGACTCTATGTTAAAGCTTACTTTGTCTTAGGACTCTAAGGGCAAAGACAATTAAATGTGAGCATAACCTTGGTTTCTGAAAACTTGATCAAGTAGCTCACGAATATTAATCGTGTAATTGTGTATGCCATAGAGTAGTTAACAAGTAATAATTTATTATAATTATATGAGTCGACATTATTTTTTTTGGTGTGAGTGGTCGAAAGGTGAAGCATCAAATTAGGAGCCCCCTCCTGGGTGGAGAGTGTATTCCTTCAACTACCCTTACGTTGCAGGGCTCAGCTAACTCTTAGGATATTCCCTCGAAATAAATTAAAACTTCATAGTACAGGGTGGCGCAATAGAACGTGCATTTATTATGTTTAGGCTAAAATAATTAATACGGAAGGTATAGTTGAAATAAAAGACAGGATGATTAGGTAATTAAATGGAGTTTACTTTTTAAAAATATCATCATCTAAATGACGGCCCTCTCGAAGACGACGGAAGGATGTTGTCAAAAGTGGAAAACCGACTAAGCATTTCTTCAAAAAATGCCAACCTTGCTCTGAAGTCGGTCTCTTTCAACTCCTGTGTTAACTGGAGCTTAAAAGCATTCAGTTTAAGATCCGACTTTAAAATTCGCTGTAAACTTCGTCGTGACAAGTGTAAAGCCGCCGATCGCTTCCGAGTAGACACTTGCGGATTCACCCTCTCAATATTGTCTGTGGTCCTAGACGTTCTCGGACGACCTTTTGCTGTGGGTTTAAACGTGGAACCGGTCTCTTCAAAACGCTTTACCCATATTTTAATTAAATTTGCACTCGGAGCTTCATTAATGTGTTTTAATCCATATTCAGAAAAATACAGTCGCCTTGTAGAGATGTATGAATGACCGTTCTCATAAAACGTGCGAACACAAAAAGCGCGATGCTTCCCGTCAAAGTTATTCATGGCTACTAAAACTCCACGAGTGTCACTATCCAACCACGCTAGGCTCTCCCCGCCCGCGCGCCACTTACCCCACCAAAAAAGATGACGCAATATGCACGTTCTATTGCGCCACCCTGTACTTTGACGACAGCAACTATGGTCAATGAAAACGCTTCTGTCGATGGCGATATTAGCGCCATTTTCATTGAATTTCTGCTATTTGGCTTAGTCATTAAGGCTTGCATCTGTTTATGGTACAAAAGACTAGGTTTTCAGAAACAAAGGGTTGTGGTTATTCTCATCTAAAAATGTCTCACACAATTTTACAAAGTACCTGTGTCAATTCCTCCCGCGCGGTTATAGTTGGGCTCAAAACTTTGTATGAAGGGGTTGTCTTCTCCCAGAACACCGACGAGGTCTTGCCTGTGAGCAATATTGTGATTTAATTTATGAAAGGGTTCTGCTCAGAATCCTTTTTTTTTAATGGTAATGGTAATCATCAATTGAGCACCGCCCTGTGTGGAGCTGACGGAAGTATTGGGACAAACCCACCACACTACTCCCAGAACACTGCAACTTCTAAAAGCCAGAATCAACAGTGGCAACCACCAGAAAAGCGCCGAGACAAAGAAGCTCGACGTGTCCCGGAGAACGAATTCAAACTGTCTTGGATCCCTAAACTGAAATTAATCAGAAAAGAATAGTGAACAGTACGAAAAATATGTTTCCACTTCTCTCCATGTCAAGCTAAAGGGACTGTCAGATCCTTACTGACTAAAACATCACCCTGTTCCTTCAAAGAACTTTGAGTTTCAGAGCCTTGGTAACCTGCTTTGGCAGTATCGCAACCCTGGCAGGCGTTTGGCCCTAAGGCCAAAGGCGCGCGTGAAATACGACGCGCCGTCGACCCGTGGAAGCATTTAGATTAGAGACATTCTATATATTAATCATCATCGTCTGCCTAGTCTTTATTTATTTTATTTATTTATTAACTTCAGGCTTCAAGACCCATTACCCAACTATATTGGGGTCGGCTTCCAGTCAAACCGGATGCAGCTGGATATCAGTATTTTACATGGAGCGACTGCCTATTGGACCTCCACAACCCAGTGACTGGGTAATACGATATCTCATGGTAAGACTGGTTGTCAGACTTAAGGGCTTTCGACTAACAGTAACGACTGTCAAAGATCTACAAATGACAGCCGGGACCGACGGCTTTACGTGCTTTCCGAGGCACGGAGGAAACTCGATATGACAGATGGTCACCTATCCACAGACCAATCTCGGCAAGCGCGGCTTACCCCGGAAGATCGGCCTGTGCGGCTGTAATTTATTTAGCCACGAGCTCCTCCACATTCTCTAATATATTAAAATAAGATTTTATTGAGCACTATGTATTATCACCTCAATGTCCTGACTAGAAACGGCAGTACTCCTCCAAGGCGGTCGACGTTGTAGAAGTCTAGCTCGCCATCGATGAACGTCCGAGCAGGCAGGTGAGGAATCGTATGACTGCAATAAAAAACTCATATGGACAGAGACATATAGTACTAGTTCTGGGAATAAAAAGAAAATGTTATTACGCAGTATGATTTTTATGTGTTTGTTAAAAGGGTTTTACTTTGTCCATTGTACATAGGACAGAACACGACGGCCATAATAAGGATTTAATATTGGTTGGTGAAATCATCAAATGAGTCCACTCTGTGTGGAAGCGGAAAGGACTGTCAGCCTCTTGACTAAAAATCTACCCTGTTCCTACAGTTGCCCTTTGCGTTCCGACTACCTTTACAGACGGTCTTGCTAATAGTTAAGGACTAATGTCTATTTATTATTACTGATAAACAGAAACCGTGGTACCACAAAAACTTTTAAACGTCTGTTGAACACTTGTCTAAAAAAATGTCAGATTATGACGTTGAAATAAGGTCCGTTTTGCAGTCACACTTTTTTTAGACAAGTGTTCAACAGATGTTTAAGTTTTTGTAGTAAGGCTGGTAATGTTTGTGATGAGTTTCTTTGTAAGAAGTTATCTCTGGAACCACTGAATCGATTTAGAATTTTATTTCACCAGATGAAAGTTACATTGTTCTTGAGTACGGATCCAGAGAAGCTGGCTACAGTAATATATGTATTACGTAAGCAGTTCCCTAAGAAACAAAAGAGTTCCGTAGCACTATTCGTTTCTTTTAAAGCGGTAAACTTTGAAATCTACATTTGATTTTATTTATTACACAATCAAAATGTCACTGGCAATATAAAATATTTTCTCATTTTAACAAAACACGATTTAAAACGCTTCACGAATGCCACGTAATTGTTGTCACGCTGTACAAAGGCGACGTGTGAATTCCTATTTAAAGATAACACCCACTCTTATCCGACGTGGCCTGATATACGAGGGTGCAGTTTTATTCAAATACTAGCTGTTGCCAGTGGATTCGCCCGCTACAACTCGCGTTTTATCCTAAGGGAAAGATAAAAACTGTCCTTTAGTTAGTCTAGATTAAAAAGCATCTGTACACCAAATTTCATCCAAATCTGTTCAGTAATTTTTGCGTGAAAGAGTAACAAACAACCATCCGTCTATCCATCCTTACCCAACTACTGCATTTTGAATATAAGTAAGAAGTAAGCTGCTATTTTATGTAAATTGCATGCCATTTCAAAGCGTGTGCGAAAATTGAATTTGGCACGACTTTTCTATTTCCTTTCGGCGCAATACTTTATTTTGGATTAAATATACTTTGGAAACACTTTAACTGTAAATGCCTGTGCTATGCTTTAACTATAACTTGCAGAAATAGACTTGGTAATTTGATTTTTCTTTTTGAACATGGTCGGCTTCGCGCGCGTACTTAACATTAGGCAATGACAAGTGTCGCGGTCTCCCGTCGCGGTCTCGCACGCGAACCGGCACGGCGGCACCTTGAATGTTTATTCATTTTACTACATATAAATTACATTAAAAAAAAATTGATAGAAAAATATAGGTGTGTGAGTAGGATCCAAGCTAGCGATGGAGGGCTCTAGAGACAGGAACCTTCTCACAATGTGAGCCGTATCGATACTGCCTTCTGAATCAGGCCCTTGATCCAACCCCCTAAGGAGAGCCTCGAGCTTTGACTTAAAGTATAAATAGACTATTTGTTTTTCAATTTGCTATGTACTTTTAGCCAAGTAATGGTAATTAGCTAAATCAATAATTGCTAATTACTGTTCCGGAGCCAGATTTCATCGAAATCTGAGGTTTCGAAGTGTAGAAGTTACTATAACAAAAAGATTAACAAAGTTTTCTTAACCAGGATTTAAATGAGGCAAAGAACAGATTCATCTTAGAGCTTATGCACACCACGTTTTTTAAACGCACCGTCGACGCGCATTTGTAGCGATACAGACGCGATGCGCATGCAAGTGAGACACAGCCTGTCTGCTCTGTTTGATAAAAACGCCATCGACGCGCGTTTCAGAAGCGCGAGTTGACGGCGCGATTGAAAAACGTGGTGTGCATAGGCCCTTATACTGCGTATTATCACGATTATGAACGTTGATGCGAACATTTAAAGTAGTATAAGTAGCTCCCGCATTACAAAGAAGAAGAGTGAAAAGGAAACATCGATCGGGCAATTAAAAAAGTCAGGAAAAACGTAAATATGACATTGAGAAGAAGTAACCAAAAGGTCATTTACTTGTATAACTTTTTTACTTCTAAAGCTGAGGCTACATTATGCAGCAATTTGCTAATGAAAGAGCGAAAAGAATTAAATGTGGTATGGCTGAAGTACACACATCAAAAAAAGTCTTTGATCACTAGCATAAGCTGGATTTCATGTTTCCTAGTGGGGGGCAGCGCTTTAAAAAATACTTACGAGGGTCCAATAGGGTTTTCATTCCAGATCCTCAGAACAGCAGTGAGGAGTCGGGCGTGGCAGCACCACGAAATAGCAGGGGAGGTGCGCGAGATGTTGAACAGCCTCTGAAATATGGCCTCCTGACACTTTTTTATCGCGCAATTCGGACTACCGATCAGCTAGAATGTGTAGCTACAAGTACTTTTTTATAGATTTACTTTAAACTAGCTGTTACCCCTTTTGTTTGACCCCTTTTGTTCAGCATCTATTGGTCGTACCGTGGTGGTGTTATATAGCCTAAAGCTTTCCACGATAAGTAAATAAAATCAGTAGTCAGCAGTAAATAAATATAGGTAATTAGGTGCGGGAAAATCTAAAAACACAGATTTTTTGTACTTCCCGCCCTGGGTAGATTAGAAGGTAGGGGCAAGTGCTGTACCTATGGACGCCTATAGCTGTGGACACCGTTAATTCTGGGGAAACGGGCAACCCTAATATTCTAATTTGAACGTAAGCATTTGTCTATGGTTGACAGATTTGATGTATCGCCATCTTTTTTTCCGTGTTGTTTTCCCCAGAATTAACAGTGTCCAAAGGTAAGAGCGTCCATAGGTACAGCATTGGCATATACTCGGTGTTTCTTCAATAGGCCTTTACGTTAAAGGGTAACCTGATAGGACAGTACCGCGACTCCAAGAGCGACTGGCCTAAAAGTAATAAGTATCAATATTTACCATGTCCAGTATGCAGTTGTCCATGATGTATCTTTTGAACTTCTCGAGGAAAATCTTCCGAGTTGATGGCACCATATTTGTGCCATCTGTGTTGTCCAGAAGTAGTAGAAGGAATTCTAGCTGTTGGGGAAAAAAATGAAGTTATTTATTCTGTCATTAAGGTTGACGTCGAGTAATGGGTGACTTGCCGTCTGACAAAGGACCATGTCCGGTTCGTCAGCGCATCGTGTTCCACACACGCCTCAAAAAGCTGTCAGTAATTTGCCGGGAACATTTCACAGGTTTGAAAATACTAACAGTACAGTACCGAGCATTTATGTATTTGTATGTATAAGTACGTATATAACCATGAGTATGAGACTACAGAAGAGCGAGCGATTAGAGAAGGCACACGTAGACAAGAGATTAAACATCACAAGATAGTACAGTCTCATTTAAATATTGTGAAGCACAGTTCCAGATATCAATCGGTTATATTGTTTAATAAGTTGCCTCTGGATTTGAAAGGCGCCATCTACGAAGCTCTTTTATAGATTCTCTGAGAGATTTTCTGTTGAATAAGTGTCTTTATGAAATTGAAGATTTATAGAATAACTAGCTTCCACCCGCGGCTTCGCCCGCGTGGTGTTTTGATAGCCTATGTTCTTTCTCAGGGTCTAAAGATTGTCTGTGCCAAATTTCATCAAAATCGGTTGAGAGGTTTAAGCGAGAAAGCGTAACAGACAGACAGACAGACAGAGTTACTTTCGCATTTATAATATTAGTTTGGATAATCTAATTTTGTGTCGTGTGTACCTTGTTTTTCTAATTGATTATAGTGTTTTATGATTAACGTGCTCGATATTGTGATTATTGTTTTTTTTATGTTTATTATGTAATATTTCAGATACAATTTATTGTTCGTGAATAAATGACTATGACTATGACGGAGTCGCAGGACTGTCCTATCGGGTAACTGTGATTTGCGATCGTAAAGGGCTATTGAAGGACACCGTGGATTGTGGTCAGTACGAGTCTGACAAGTCTGACGAGTGGAGGTAGGTGAGAGGATTCACTTGAAGATAAACCCACGTAAAAAATAAGGTTTCAAATTCTAGTAACTAGGTACCTAATTTTATATGATTGAGTCTCTTCGTAGAAACCTATAGTATAGGCGAAGTCGCTGACAACAGCGAGACTCTTTATATATAAAAATAAAAATCAATTGGTGTTCGTTAGTCTCGCTAAAGCTCGAGAACGGTTGGACCGTGGCTAATTTCAGTTTTGAATCATTTGTGAAAGTTCGGGGAAGGTTTAAAAGGTGAGTAACTATGATTAAAAAAATATTCCGAGGCGTTACGAAGTTTGCCGGGTCAGCTAGTTTAAAATAAAATTGCAGTGTCCCTAAACAAACTTGAAATCTCTTTTCTCTACGGGAATCATTATAATACACTACAGATTTCCACCCTTGAAAGCAGTCTCCCATAGATTTCTTCAACATATTATTCTAGACTAGTTTCACATTTTTCTTGCCAAATTAGTTCGAAAATGTCGACATAATGCAGTCACCAGTTCCGTGAGCAACAGTCCACTTTAAGGTCTCGTCCATAGTGACACGCTTACGCGGGAGCTGAAGCGAGCGCGGAATTTCAACTAATTATGAAATCTGTGTTTGCGTTCCTCTATATAAGTGGCAATAGTGACCGCCTGACGCGATGGCATAAGTATCTTTTTTCGTAACTAGCTATTTGTTTCAAGAAATGCCTAAGTTTTATAATCCAGTCAGTTGTAGGTTCGCAAGTTTCATTGTGTGGGATCTTGTGATCAAAAACTGCTATTAAACAGTAATTTATCCGATATGGCTGCGCAAGCGGCAAATTCAAATTTGAAATTCGGAAAGAGTACTATTTTCAAAAATAGCTCTATTTTAAAACACTCGGAAAACTTTCCTCTTTTCCAGGTATAGCTTTTGAAAATGATTCGGCTGTTGCCTAGAGATTGTCAATACAGACTAAGTGCAAGGTGCACGCGACCGACGTTGCCAGTATGCGACTGGAATACTAACCTACACACCACATAAACTTGAGATACAGTCTGGCCTCATAATCGCGCCCGCTACCTCCTGAATCACCGTGTGTTCATCCTTAACACGTCCCAAGGCAAAACAAGTTATCGGTGCAATAGTAGCTTCTGCAAGTTATTTTGCATAACAACGTGGTTACAGTGGGAATGTTGCCAAAAAACAAACGCTCCTCGTGGTTTAAGTATTGGGCCGTGAACTTTACGTTTCGGGCCTTGTTCAGGGTCGAGGGTTTGGCATGTGGATACACGCTTCAGGCTGCCAATATATTGGCAGCTGGTAAATATTTTTGGTTGTATAAACTTGTTAAGTTTACGTAACAAACTTTTATATTTTTCATAATTAAAGATATACCTTATAAGGTATAGCTCGTGGCTAAATAATTACAGCCGCACAGTTCAATCTTCCGGGTTAAGCCGCATTTTCTGCGGTTGGTCTACAGATGGGTGACCAACTGACCATCTGTCGAGCCTCGGAAAGCATGTTGAGGCCGTTGTTCCCGGCTGTCATTTGTAGATCTTTGACAGTCCTTGATGTCAGTCAGAAGTTCTATAGTCTGAGAACCAGTCTTATCATGGGGTGTCGTATTACCCAGTTACTGGGTTGTGGAGGTCCAATAGGCAGTTGCTCCATGTAAAATACTGATATTCATCTGCATCAGGTTCGACTAGAAGCCGATCCCAGTATAGTTGGGAAAACGCTAGGCAGATGCTAATTTACTAGGTATTGCTATGCATCCCTAAGCTACTTGTTTTTGTTGATACAGATTGGTTTAGGTTGATCTGTTGGCGTCTGTTCAAGTGCATAATTTTATAAACGTTTTTGCTTTATACACATACATAAAAATCAATGCCACTTTTCGTTGTAACTCAAGAACGGGCTCACCAATCCAAATCAAATATTTAGGCTTTGTTCGGACCAGTGCCGGATAAAGCCGGTGCGGGGCCCGTAGCAAATGTAACCATGGGGCCCTAAAGTTACATTGCCTTTTTTTAGCGGTAAATCCTCGGTGTCCTTCAATAGCCCTTTACGTTCCGAAGTCGCGGTAATGAGATAAGTCTCGCGACCCCCCCAGGCTTAGGCTCTCTAGAGGCGGGCCCCGTCATCATGCTGACACTCTTTGAGGCGCGCGTGGAACACAACACGCCGTCGACCCCTGATCCATCGGGTCGGACAGGGAGTCGCCCATTACTCGCCATCCACGCGCCACTCATAGACGCGATGGAGGGCAGGCAATCCGGCAAGGAGGTTGGCCGATTCTCTGGCAGTCGTGCGATATCCCTGGATCATCCGGATAGCCATGACCCCCTGGCATGCGACCAGCTTTAGTGGTCGCGTTTGGATGCTAATCAGGGCCCACACTGGGACCCCGTAGAGGGCCATGGACCGCTCGACGCCGGCGTATAGCCTCCTTGCATGAGGCGTTTGGCCCTGAGATTGGGCAGGAGTAGCCTGAGGGCGGCCGCTGGAGGCTTTGGGGCAAAACTCTCAATACGAAATGCCTGAATGTGGATGGCATTGCTTCGATATAGCCATTTAATGATTTATACAGAGTGTATCCTGTATTAAGGTCTTGAGGAGACGACTGTAACGAGGCGTTAGTAGTGACGGTGTGGCCAATCGCTCACTTTAAGAATAGCCAAGGTGTATTACATATTTGTGATTTTTTTTTGGGCACAGGCGCGGGGCCCCCCGAGGCGCAGGGCCCGTAGCATTTGCTGCCTCCTGCTATATGGCTAATCCGGCACTGGTTCGGACTATTTAGTAGATGGTTTATGTGTAGTTTGCGATTTTATGCAAACTTCACATAAATGGGTCGAGCGGTTCTTCATTTATCACATTTTTTGTAACAAATGAATTCAATAAATGGCGCTACATTTCGTTAATGGGGATTTTGCTGTCAAAGTAGCGAAACACGTCATGGGCCGCTAGTTTGTTCTAAAACAAAAAGTATATTTTCGATAATTATCTATCATAAAGGGACAAGCAGAAAACTTTGCGTTTTTAAAACATAAATGTCGATAGAGTTACATAACGTTCTTGTATTTAGAAGGTCAACCAATCAATGAACAAATAAACGTTAGCAACCTCAAAAACTTTTGATCGCGATACATTAAGCAGTTTCACAAACCATTTATCTCTGACAATGTAGTTGTCCAAAGTTTGGGACTTCATTTAACTAAATCATCATCTGGACACGGTCCAAGTGAGTGGGTGTACTTATTTTATTAGTTTTCTGTTTACTTGGAATACTCTGCTTACATAAATGGATAGAAAACATATTGTAAGAACTCGTTTCTATTTGTGAACAGCGTTAAGAATTTTGGAATGAAGTGGTTCAAAACTTGTGCTTTTTTAAACTAGCTTTAAACTGGGCAGAATTAATAGAGATAAATTATATTATTATTATGGTGTTGTTTCTAGGAATCCGTAACAATGCAAAGAAATTGAATTTTAGTTACAAAAAGAATAATTATGCGTGGCTTTCACCATAATGCAGATAGGCGTAAAGAAATACCACTTAATTTTAAATATTATTTATTATGTTAGTAAGTCACTTTTTGTCTATGTTAATATGAACTCCACGACCTCATCCCACCAGCCCCCTTCTATCATCGCACATCTAGACGCACGCCAAATTACCATTCTTACCTACCACCAATTCGCACTAAGCGTTTCCAAACGTCTTTTTTATAATGCGGACAGCGAAGGAGTGGAACTTTCTGCCTGCGTCTGTGTTTCCGAACGCATACAACCCTAATCTCTTCAACATTAGAGTGAACAGGCTTCTTCTGGGTAAGCTCGCTCCATCGTCGACCTTGTCTTAGTCATTCCTGACCTAGACTAAGGTCAAGAGCAAATCCATATCACATAAAAATATTTTCAAAGATATTGTAACTTTGTTTTGGTAAAGGAGCTCTCTCACTAGGAGCATTCGAGTGTAACGTTACATTACAGATTCGAATTTGAGCATTTAATTACAACCATTACAACACAACCTCCTTGAGTGACGAGCATTCGCGTGTAATGTAACGTATGCGGAAACGTTATTGGAGCGTTTTGTATCATTACAAGGTTCGCATTGTATTGCTCGATTTTCTTTCCTCACTGATGCAATGCTGAAATTTGTAACGTTACATTACAGGCGAATGCGCGCGGTGAGGGAGTATGAAATACCTACTATGCTATGCACAATTCGGGCATGCGAACGGCAAGTAATGGGCGATTCGCTGTCCGACCATGGACCATGCCCGGGTCGCCGGCCCGTTGTGTTCCACGCGTGTCTCAAAGAGTGTCAGCACAATGACGGGGGCCACCTTAGAGGGCCAAAGCCTGCCGCAGTCGTGGAACTTATGAGTTACCGTGACCCCGGAACGTAAAGGGCTATTGAAGGACACCGTGGATTTTAGTCAGTACGAGTCTGACAGTCCCTCCCGCTCTGCCCTGGGTGGGAGGACTCATTTGATGATTTTACTACGTTAAAAAATAAAAATGCTATGGCCTAAAATGATTTTCGTGATCTACTATCAAATTGAGAGAGCTATGTCCTACCAGCTCACCTGTACTTGCTCCAAGGGTGCGACAGCCCTCGTGATCTTATTGCAGTCCTCCCGGTACTGCGCCTCCAGGACCGCGTCCGTCTCCGTAGAGTGCATTAATTTTTTTATTTTGTCTGAAATTATCATTTTCAACTGTTATACATGCAAAAGTTTGAAGATGGATGGATGAAACATCCATACATTTGTCTCTTTCATGCAAAAACTTCCGTATGGATTTGGATGAAATTTGACATCCATGATTCTTACAGAAACCAATAAAACTAAATGTTTCCTTAAAAGGTAATTTCAAACAGTACGGTAGAGGCCTGCTCCGAGCAAGAATCGGCAGCGGTGACCACTCCCGTTTGGTCGTGTTCCAGGCCATGTTACGGAGCGAAGTGAAGGAGCATCGGAAGCAGTCTCCTCTTTTTGCAGGCCGTTACACTAGCGAAGGAGGGCATGTAACACGTGAGATAGGAGCAAACCTCGTTCTCTCGCCCCGGTTGCCGCGGGAGACTTTCTATTTTTGTGTTGATGGGAAATCCTACCAACACACGATTTGTAGAACATTAAACATTCAACGTATTCATGGTGCGATAGACAATTTTTTTATAATACCTAAAATACTACCTGTCCCTGTTGGAGCGAATGGCGAACGTTTGATGGTCCCCTTCTCAGTCATTTCTGTAAATAAATAACATTCGTGTTACATTTGTTATTCTGTCTACAACGTAAACTAGCCATTTTGTAAAAGTTATGTATATTTTCGTTTAAATAAAACAAGTTGGTTGTAGCGCCAGTGGGAATTAGCTGTGTAACTATGCCGTATAAAGAACGATTCGAAGCGTTTTTCAATTGTATATATTGGTTTTTTTGGGAGCGCTTATCAAACATTTCAAGTGACATACATAATTACAATGTGAGTGAACAAGTGAGTGAACGAGATGGCGCTAGACGAATTGTATAGCTCTGTCACTTTCACTCGCCGGAACAAGCCTGGTTTTAAGACGTTGTAATACCCCCCCCCCCCCCCCCCGGTGGTCTTAAAGGGAGAATAATTCCAGTGTGGGAGCGAGGTGGTGCTAGACGACTTGTATAGTTCTGTCTTTTTCCCACACTGGAATTACGCTAGGTTTAAGACGTCATTTTTCGTGGCCGCCAGGAAAATATCTGGAACCACTGAAACGATTTTGAAGATTCTTTCAACAGTAGAAAGCTACATTATTCCTGAGTAACATAGACTATATTTTATTTTCGAATTGTACTTGTCTGAAGCCAGGGTGGATCATTCGTGTAATACATGAGCATCCTTGAAGGCGATATTAGAGCTAAAAATTATGGCTGTATTTGTAGTTTTATAAGCAAGGAACATGGTAAGTAAAGCTTTTAGACCCGTCCTATTCCAACGTGAAAGTATGTATGTAAAAACAGTTGAATAGCACGATGATTCTAAAACACTAAGGGGGTTTTTGCCTCCAAACGTCAAATAGCTGTCCTAACTCCTAACTGTCAAAAGTTCTGTGTGTGACAGCTGACAGTGACATTTGGGTGACGTTTGAGTGGCAGTATCCTAGTAAGTTACCAGCTATCCTAGGGTCCGTCTCTCCCTGCACGGCAGTAGGTCGCTGCCACCACGGCTTCCTCACCACTGTCCGTAGAACACTGTCATCTGGACACTTTACGTTCAAGAAGTTGTCGAATCTGGAAATATTACCCAATGAACTTTATAACACATTCTAGCTTTAGGCAGTGGTCCGACCGCCGACGATGAACGAGTAACGAGTAGAACTAGAAATTATAAAAGAGTTGACGATCAGCGGGAAGCGAGTGTAGTTTCGATAGTTTTGTCGCCGGGCTTTACTCGCGCTAGCGATTACTCGCGCCACTCACCCGCGGTCGCTCAGTCCTCTGAAAGAAATGATCAAGCGAGCGAGTGAGCGAGCATCGCTGAACGAGTATCGCTGAGCGAGTTAAATAATAAGCTCGTCGCTCAGCGACCGAACGATTAAACGAATCGTCGCCGGCAGTGTGAACAGTCAGAGAGCAACTATTAATATATGCATCTCTTTCGTTTACACGGAATGTACATTAATTGTGCGTTTCTTGAGAGAGAAAATCGCCGAGAGTTACTAGTTCTCTCACTGTTGGTCGGACCACTGCCTTAGCCTAAACGGTGAGCGGAGGTACGGGCGGGCGGCGCGAATAAGACATCAGTTACTGTAAGTATGCGAATTCGCCACTGGCGGCGCCTCGTGCGTGTTTAATATTTGAAACATTCTGTTTAATAATTGAACATCTTTACATTTGGCCACCGCCCCGCGCTAGGGCAGCGCTCACAGCGGCAAGTTCGAGAACTGGCTGTTAGAAGTTGTATTGACGGTTGTTTTTCAATGGCTTGTGTTTAAACACCGCCCAAAAACACCTATACGGTAACAAAAAAAATCTATACGGTTACCAAAATGAATAAATGGTCACCAAATAACGTTTCCTAAAATAACCTATTTTCTGTAATAATAAAAAAATCGACCTAAGTGGGTTCGAGGAAGCCTCGCTTCGCGAGGCTTCTATTTCTGTTTTCAGGGTTGAAAGGAACCTAACAAAACCGAACTTCGGGGTGTCCCTGATTTCTTGCTAAAGCGATTTTTAGATTTGGTGAACACTTATCCATTTTGGTTTACAAAAACAATAATTGATGAGCATTTAAATTGTAGCCTTTTTCAATTTAGAATGGTTTGATGAAACTGAACGCTGTACTAACGTGATTTTATTGAAGAAAACGTATTTGACGAGATGGTGCCTGGTCTCCCGGTGTTGCATCAGTCCACATAGTACGTACACACCCTCTATTTGCTGGTTGAAGTACATGTCCTGAGAAAAACATAAAATATAATAGAATACTTTTAATTACAGACATAATACAAATTCAAAGTTTCTACATTTTCACAACAGTTTTTATATTGCGGTTTTGCAGCGTGTTTATACATTTTGGTCGAGTAATAAAGTTGTTTAGACAGCTGATTATTTTTTCATGATTTCGATGTTTGTCAAATGAATAATGTTGATCAGCTTGATGGTTTTTTTTTTCAGACAATCTCTTCAAATTACTACAATCTAGAAACTTTCGAACAAACCTGCATCTTTTGAATAGTCCTGCATCTTTTGAACAATTCGGTAGTTATCGAATAATTTCGCAACTTTCGAACTCACCCGCAACTTTCGAAATCTCGCAACTTTCGAATAATCCCGCAACTCTCGAATAATCCCGCATCTTTAGAACAGTTCTGCAAATTTTGAACAATACGGTAGCTTTCGAATAGTTTCGTAGCTTTCAAACAATCCCACAACTTTCGAACAATCTCGCAACTTTCAAACAATCTCGCAACTTTTGGACCAATCCTGCAAATATCGACCAATCCCGCAACTTTCGAACAATCCCGCAAATTTCGACCAATTCCGCAACTTACCCATATTATTCAGGGGTGAGTCACTTAGCTATTGTGGTTACCTGAGACACCAAGTCGAACAGTAGACATTCCCGCACCACACAATGTTCCAGGACGTCGCACAAGGCGGACTCGTCCAGGAAGGTCCACAGTAAGTCCAGCATGGTGCAGACACGAGGAGACGGCTGGGTCATCAGCTTGGATGCGAGGCCCACCTTGATAGAAACGAACAAAATAAAAAACAAACTAGCTTCCCGCGTGTATACGCTTAAATCTTAACTAGCTACGGTTTTCATCAATATAGTGTTCAAGAAGAATATTTATTAACCGACTTTAAAAAGGAGGAGGTTCTCTTTTTTAAAGTACGTGCACTGATTAGTCCGAGGTTTCTAGGCCGCTTGTGTGATTATTTTCTTGTTCGATGCAGTATACCCGCCATTTTATGTATACATTTATATTGCTCCCGTGCGCGCGGGTATGCGGACGGCGAGTAATTGGCGACTCGCAGGTCTCGTGGTCGCGCCCCAAATAGCTTTCAGAAAAATGACAGCTCCCCCCCCCCGCCCCTTAGAGGGCCAAAGCCTGCAGGGGTCGCGAAACTAACGATTAACCGTGGCCCTGGAACTTCAAGGGTCACTGAAGCACACCGTGGATTTTAGTCAGTACAAGTCTGACAGTTCCTCCTGCCCTGCCCGGGGTGCGGGGGGGACTCATTCGATGATTTTACCACGTAAAGAAAAGCAACTTTCAATTAACGTTAACCAATTATCTGAATCAGTGTAAAGTAGGGAATAAAGTAAATTCAGTAATAATTCATCATTATCATCAGCCGGAAGACGTCCACTGTTGAACATAGGCCTCCCCTTAGACCGCCACGCCGAACGACAATTCGCCACTTGCATCCATCGGCTGCCCGCGACCCTCACGATGTCGTCGGTCCACCTAGTGGGAGGCCTGCCTACGCTGCGTCTTCCGGTCCGTGGTCGCCACTCGAGAACTTTTCTCCCCCATTGTCAGTTCTACGAGCGATATGGCCTGCCCATTGCCACTTCAACTTGCAAAATTTATAAGCTATGTCGGTGATCCCCACCGTCGTATCTCCACGTTGTCGTCGTGGTGGGGCTTCCAAACTAAGAGGGATACACCGGGGAAAGGCGCGCCGCCTGGAGGATCGAGCAGTCAGCTCGAGCTTTCAGGCGGCGCGGGCCCAGTCGTCTGAGATTGGGTCAGGGGGGGGAAAGGTTCACTTCCGGTACGCGTCTAATCTTTAGACGTAACCGAGAAGTGAACCAGGGGAGGGAAATTCGGGGATAGGAATAGAGGAACTCACCTCTTTAAAAAAGTGAAAAAACAACCATGGAAAAGAAGTGTCTGAAAAAATTATTACCCCAGGCGGGTACCAGCTGCTCCGCAGCTGGAGAATCCCGCACCGGACACGTCCGGTCTGCCCCACCGTATTCTGGGGGGGGCAACAACCACTTTTACCCATTGTTCTCACCGGCAGTCGCCGCAACGAGCCAGGGGGGCTCACGTACCCATGACGAGGAGTCGCTGGATCAGTCCAGCACGTCCAAGTCACCGGTACCAAACGAGCGGGCACAGAGTGCCGCTCCGCGTAAGGAGGGGGCGATGGTGCTCGAGTCGGATTCCGACTCGGCATCAGACGCCACGAGCTTCCAGAGCGTAGGCTCTGGAAGTACTGCGAGGAGGAGTGGGGGGGGCGCCAACAGGAGGAGCGAGTTCCTCAAGCGCCCCCGAGAAGAGATATCCTCGTCTGAGGAGGGTCCTGCCTTGGGCCCGAAGATCCCGACTAGTGTGCGGGGTAAAGGCCGAGGCGGGACGTGCGGCAGAGGGCGGGAGGTCGACCCCTCTGTCGAGGTTGAGAGGAGGGTGCAGGACGCCATCCGCACCCTAGGCCGGCATGGTGGGCCTGGAAAAAAGGGCACCAAAGATCGGGCCATGATGAAGGCTAGGGAAACCATCATGGCGGCGGTGCTCAGTCGGCCTCTTCCCGGATCGACAGCATCGGACGAATTGTCCGAAATGCGGGAGGAGGTCGCGAAACTTACGGCGGCGATGGATGTTCTCCGGAAAGAGAACATCCAACTTAAGACGGAGCTGGCCGGGCTGCGGAAAGGGAGCCGCCAGGAAGAGATACCGCAGAAGCCGACGCAGGCGCAGACGCGGCAGAAGGAGCCGCCGGCGAAGCCCGCACCAATAGACGACAGCAACGCTGTCTTAAATCTGGTGCGGCAGGAGCTGGCGGCCTTCAACCAGCGCTTTACAGCGCTGGAGAACCGCGTCTTGCGCCCCCCGCTCGCGTCATCTTATGCGGCCGTAGCGGCTTCCGCGCCGCCCAGGCCAGCCCCGGAGAAGCGGGCCGCGGCGAAACCAGCACCGCCCAAACAGGCCCCGGGGAGAGCTGCTCCGGCGGCGGCGGCGGCGGCACCGGCGAAGGCGAAGGCGGCCCCGCAGAGCTCGGCTGCGAAAAAGAAGGGTGTTCCGGCGGCGGCGGCGGCGGCAAGCCAGCCGTCCCAACCTGTCCCGCCTACGCAGCCCTCGCGTCCTCCCCCAACCGATGCCGAATGGCAGGTGGCGGGAGAGAGCAGGGCCGCGAAAAAACAAAGGCGGCGACAGCGACGACGGCAGCGTAAGCGAACCGTTGCGGCGAGACTCCGCGCCCCTAAGACCGCGGCTGTAGTAATCACTCTACAGCCGGACGCGGTCAAGAGGGGCGTGACATACCGCGACGTGTTCGCGAAGGCGAAGGAGGCAGTGAACCTCCGAGAGCTGGGAATCGACGGGGGCCTCCGGGTGCAAGTCACCGCGACGGGGGCCAGGCTTCTGTCAATTCCTGGCGCCTCCAGTGGTCCGACCGCTGACGCTCTGGCCGAACGGCTAAGAGCGTCCTTAGATGCGGAGGAGGCTCGGGTGTCCAGGCCCGTAAAGCGCGCAGATCTGCGCATAATGGGCCTGGACGACTCGATCTCGGAGGGGGACGTGGTGGCCGCCGTCGCCAGGGCTGGGGAATGCCCTGTCGACCAGATCAAGGCTGGCACCCTTCGCCCGGACTTCGCGGGGCTGCTGTCGGTGACAGTGAGCTGCCCCGTGCCCGCGGCTAAAAAGATAGGGGAGGGCCGAAGGCTCTTGGTCGGCTGGGTGTCCGCGCAGGTGAAACTGCTGGAACCCAGGCCTCTGAGGTGCTTCCGCTGCCAAGTGGGTAACCACACGGCATGCAAGTGCACCTCAGAGGTGGACCGCAGCGGCGATTGCTTCCGCTGCGGTCGGCCCGGTCATAAGGCCGGCTCGTGTAACGCCCCGCCGCACTGTTTCCTATGTGCGGCGGCTGGCAAGCCGGCCGATCACCGGGCAGGGGGCAAGTCCTGCGCCCCGCCCGCCAAGACCAAGAGCAGAGGTAGGCCCTCTGCCACCGCTGTCCCCGCTACTGCCGCCGCCGCCGCAGCCCCTGCTGCTGCCGCCGCCGCCGCCGCCACCGCCGCCGCCGCCGCCGTCGCCGCCGCCGCCGCCGTGGCCACGCCCTCGAGGAGGGCCCTGGAGGAGGCCGCAATGGATTCAGATTAATGTCTCCATTGCGCTTCCTCCAGGCGAACATCAACCACTGCGCCGCTGCTCAGGATCTTTTGCTCCAGAGCATGGCGCAGTGGTTGATCAACGTCGCCGTGGTCTCCGAGCCGTATTTTGTCCTGCCCAGGAATGACTGGGTTGCGGACCTGGACGGCTCGGTGACCCTAATTTCGTCGGCCGCCGCCGGTACCCCGCCCCTCGATCGTGTCGAGAGAGGGCACGGGATTGTCGCAGCCCGGTTCGGGGAGATCGCCGTGGTAGGCGTTTACTTCTCCCCGAGCCGATCTATCGCCGAGTTCCACGACTCCCTAGAGGAGCTGGGAGACATCGTCGTCGCCCTCGGTTCCCTCCCCGCGCTTGTCCTGGGGGACTTCAATGCCAAAAGTCCGGCTTGGGGTTCCCGGAACACGGACTATTCGCGGGGCAGGAAGCTCGAGCGCTGGGCCCGTGCGCATGGCCTGGTGATTGAGAACCGGGGTTCTGTCCCCACGTGCGTGCGGTACATGGGCGAGTCGGTGGTGGACCTTACGTTCGCCACCCCCAGCCTGTCACCGCGCGTCACTGGCTGGCGCGTTGTGGAGGAGGTGGAGACCTATTCCGACCACCGGTATATCCGGTTCGACGTCTCCGCCCAGACCTCAGACGCGCCGGTCTCAAGTGGACGGAACCTAAGTGGTCCGCGATGGGCGCTGAAGCAGCTGGACCGGGAGCTATTCCTGGAAGCCTCGATCGTGCAGGCCTGGGTGTCACCACCGGACAGGCCTGCCAACATAGACGACGAGGCTGAGTGGTTCCGGGAGGCCATGTCGGAGATCTGCGACGTGGCCATGCCCCGGGTCCGGCAAGGACGCGCCCGGCGTCAGCTGTACTGGTGGTCAAGCGAGTTAGCAGCGCTGCGCGAAGCGTGCGTTGCTGCGCGCCGCCGGTACACCAGATTCCGCAGGCGCCGCACCCGACCTCCGGATGTGGCGACTGTAGAGGCAGAGCTACACGAGGGCTACAGGGCAGCGAAGGCCGCCCTCCGCGACGCGATCTGGCGGGCCAAGGAATTGGCCCGCGAGGAGATGCTGGGGACTCTGGACGGGGACCCATGGGGCCGCCCCTACAAGTGGGTGAGAGAAAAGCTCCGCCCCTGGGCTCCCCCGTTGACGCAGAGTCTCCGGCCTCAGTTCGTGGAGGACGTGGTGAGCGCCCTGTTCCCTTCGCGAGGGGACCATGCTCCCCCGCCCATGGCTCCGTCTCCGACGGAATCTGAGGAGGAAGCTGACGCGAACGCGGACCACAGCGACGACGATGTCTACGACGCTCCAGAGGTGACCGAGGTAGACCTGAGAGTGGCGGTACAACGGCTCAAAGCCAAAAATACCGCCCCAGGACCCGACGGCCTGCCAGGAAAAGCCTGGGTCCTGGCCTTCGGGACTCTCGGGCCTCGACTAGGGGGGCTCTTAAGCGCGTGCCTGGAGAGGGGCCGGTTCCCGCTTCCTTGGAAGACGGGGAAACTGGTCCTGATCCAGAAGTCCGGGCGCCCTGCGGACTCTCCGTCCGCATTCCGGCCCATCGTGCTGCTCGACGAGGTGTGCAAGCTCTTTGAGAGAGTCATTGCAGACCGCCTCGCCGGGCACCTGAATCGAGTGGGCCCGAACCTGTCGGAGAGCCAGTTCGGCTTCCGCAGGGGGCGCTCGACGGTGGACGCAATCATGCGCGTGAGAGCCCTCACGACGGGGGATGCAGTGGCCCGGGGCAGGGTCGTCTTGGCGGTGTCTCTGGACATCACCAATGCCTTCAACACCCTGCCCTGGAGTTGCATCAGGGAGGCACTCCGGTATCACCGGGTGCCGACCTACCTCCGCCGAATAGTCGAGGACTACCTGACGGACAGAGCCGTCATCTACCCCGGTCACCGGGGAGAGTGGAACCGGCGAGAGATGTCGTGCGGTGTTCCACAGGGTTCGGTCCTGGGACCGCCCTTGTGGAACATCGGATACGACTGGGTGCTGCGCAGCGACCTCCCTGACGGCGTCAGCGTAATTTGTTACGCTGACGACACGCTCGTCCTTGCACAGGGAGAGTCGCACCAGGCGGCGGCCGACGTGGCGACGGAAGCGGTCGCGACAGTCGTTCAGAGGATCCGGCGGTTGGGACTCGACGTGGCGCTGCACAAGACGGAGGCCATGTGTTTTCATGGCAGCCGTAACGTGCCACAGTCGAGTTACAGCATTACGGTGGAAGGAGTTCCAATCGGCGTCAAGAGGACGATGAAGTACCTGGGACTCGTCCTCGACAGCCGGTGGAACTTCAAGGAGCATTTCTTGAGTTTGGCCCCAAAGCTGAACCGTGCAGCAGCCGCCCTCAGGCGACTCCTGCCCAATCTCAGCGGGCCAAACGCTTCCTGCCGTAGGCTGTACGCTGGTGTCGTGCGGTCCATGGCCCTCTACGGGGCCCCTGTGTGGGCCCTGAGCATCCGGACGCGACCACAGAAGCTGGTCGCATGCCAGAGGGTCATGGCTATCCGAATGATCCGGGGATACCGCACGATTGCCGGCGAATCGGCCAACCTGCTTGCCGGATTGCTGCCTTGGGATCTGGAGGCGACTGCCCTCCAGCGCGTCTATGAGTGGCGCGTGGAGGCGCAGCGCCGGGGCGTGACCCCGCTGCCTCGCGAAGTCGAGGCGCGGCGCGAAGACCTCCGGCGCGATCTCAGGGCAGTATGGAAGGATCGACTGTCGCGACCGACGGCCGGGCACGCCGCAATTGCGGCGGTAAGACCCCTCTTTGAGGAGTGGCTGGAGAGAAGTCATGGCGTCCTGACCTACCGCTTGACGCAGGTCCTCACCGGACACGGAAGTTTCGGGAGGTACCTGTGTCTGATGCGAAAGGAGGAGACGCCTGGGTGTCACCACTGCGAAGATCGCCCGGAGGACACGGTGGAGCATACGGTGCAAGACTGCCCAGCTTGGGCGGAGCACCGACGTGTCCTCACGGCTGCGATAGGCGGAGATCTCTCGCGCCCGGCATTGGTTGCGGCCATGCTGCGGGGCGAGACGGAGTGGGAAGCGGTCAGCTCCTTCTGCGAGGCAGTAATGCTCGTAAAGGAGGAGGCAGGCCGCGAGCGGGAGAGGACAGCGTCCTCCCTCCGCCCCAGCCGCAGTGGTAGGCGCCCACGGCGACGGACGTCGCTAGATGATCTCCGGCCACCGTAGGCGCGGGCATGCGGGCAGCGAGTAAAGGGCAACTCGCTGCCCGACCAAGGACCATGCCCGGGTCGACGGCGCGTTGTGTCCCACGCGCGCCTCAAAGAGCGTCAGCACAATGACGGGGCCCCCCTCTCAGAGGGCCAAAGCCTGCCGGGGTCGCGGGATTATTCCCTTACCGTAACCCCGGAACTTAACAGGCTATGAAGGACACCGTGGATTTTAGTCAGTAGAAGTCTGACAGTCCCTCCCGCCCTGCCCGGGGTTGGAGGACTCATTTGATGATTTTACCACGCTAAAAAAAAAAAAAAAAAAAAGCTATGTCGGTGACTCTGGTTATTCGCCGAATATCCATGTTACGGATTTTATCCCGCAAAGAAACTCCGAGCATAGCTCTTTCCATTGCTCGTTGAGTGACTAATACTAATTAGAACTAGAATTAGAACTAGTAATAATGAAGTCTATATTATGATGGTTGCTGAGAAAGGGGCGGCACATGGTGTGGGGCCTAGAGCGGCTATAGGACTATAAATCCGCCACTGACAACATAGAAATTTGTACCAAATCAATCATAATCAGGTAGGTAAATTCTGCCTAGCTAGGTTTTGGATTGCAATTTGGCGCAATTGACATCTCGAAGAAGACTTTTAAACATTTTTGAAGAAATGCCTCTCTCCTTTATTAGGTCAGTATATTTTTGGTGGCTTTAGCAAGTACCTCAAGTAATTTGATCATAAGAGTTAACCCTTATAGTAATTAGAGCTTGTTAATTGAGTAAACATGCTGTTAGGGACTTCCACGATCCGCTCTACCATGTAGATTGGTTAATTTTAAGTTTAAATTTGTACTTTCTGACAGCCGTCCCAAATCCTAGAATACATTTAGCCCGCGTCGAAAGGTCAGCGGTATACAAAGGGCACAGACAAATTTAGAATCGATTGTAACCTATAATGAAGTTAAATGGATAACAATAACATATCGTTTTTCTGTTATTAAGTCAGCTAAATAAACGTACTCTAAACGAAACAAATAATTTCTCATTTTCAAAAATCTAAATCAAATCCCCCCCGCACTGGGCAGTACGGGAGGGACTATCAGACTCGTATTGACTAAAATCCACAATGATCCATCTATAATAGCCCTTTACGTTCCAGAGTCACGATTATTTATAAGACCATCCCCCGACCCCAGCAGGCTTTGGCCCTCTAAGGGGGTCCCCGTCAAATTGCTGACAGCTATTTGAGGCGCGCGTGGGACACGACGCGCCGTCGACACGGGCATTGGCTATGATCGGACGGCGAGTCACCCATTACTCGACGTCCGCATGCCACCGCTTACGGTGCCATGCGCGCGGATCTGACATGTCCCTTTGATAATAAGTAACATTTGATCTTGTAGTTAGTTTCAAAACAGGGCTAAAAATATAAAATTGTTCGAGAATTTTCGATGTTTATTGACCTATTTGTGAATTCCGCGCCAAGATTTTTCTAATGAATCTAATAATACCTTTTCCGTCCAGAAATCCGACCTAGATCTTTAGTACTAGTACAAAAATAGAATGTTTAAACTTCTTTTTAAGTAAATGTGTAGAAAGACTTGTTTTAACTTTTCACTTTTCTGTTTATGCCGTATATTTATCTAATGCTTGTTTAAAGTTTACTTCCTCTCTCCTAAACTCACTTATTTGCTGTGCCCGACAGGGTCCATGTTATGATCTATTTATCAGTTTTACCACCTAAGAAAACATGTGGAATGCAATAAAAGTATTGAGTATTGAGTATAAAGTTTTTTGAATTTCTATAAAAAAGGCAATATTATGCCATTTATTTTTTTGTGTTTATTGACTTTCTACTTGCCCCCATTTAGATAATTCATTAATATCATTCCTCACATAATCTATCCACCTTTTCATTCGCCTTCTTCTGCATTCATCATCATTTTTATTTATTACTAGCTGTTGCCCGCGACTTCGTCCGCATTGTATTTGGTTTATGGCACCTATACCATTATTCTCTTTTTTAATTCGTTGAGAAAGTGAGGGTACCTGATGTCCCACTTTAAAGTTTGTTATAGAATCTATAACAAACTTTAAAGCAAATGAAATGAAAACTTCCAGACACAACACTTTATATACGACATTGGTAGTTTTTCCCTCTGGTGCTAAAATAAAAAGCTGGTCAGCATTACTGACAGGCGAGCATGTGTTATATTTAGTTGGCCGTGGGAAAAACAGTTGGACCTTAGGTCGACATCAGCTTCCTTCAGGATCTGTCCTTGGGACTTATTTATGGTCATCCCGAAGTAAGCGGCTACCGGGAATTGTGTGAGTTTGAACTGGAAAAGGAATTGTTGGAGATGAGTGGTATTCACGGTATCAATGCAGTTTCCCCTGAGCCACATCCGGTGAGAATTTCAGCTTCGCTTAAATTTCTGTGTAATGCAGTAACTATTAGTCGCGTTCCATTGCACAATTTTGGTGGAGTTAGATTTCTTAGAAGCATTATTATTACTTTTAGGTTATTTTATGAGCTCGAGGACCGCAGGCAGTTAATGAATTTAAAATCTCGAGTGGGTAGTTGCTGGCATCATCCTGATTGACGACGTTATTGTATGACGTGTGAACCACATCATTCCCAACAATTTCGGCTAATATGTTTTCATTTATTGCAGCGGTTCGGTCATTTTTTTAGTATCGCACGATCAAATAGCCAAGAATTTTCCTGAAGTGTTATACTTGACGGGACTCCGAATACGTAACTTATCAATTCTTCTTACAACGGGCAGTGTCTGCCGGAATTTTCCGGAGAACAGTACCTACCGTGATATTGTCCATGGGTCTATCATCATGGCGAATGTCTCAAAGTGTTCTGTCCACGGCCTCGACGGCTTTTTTGTTCGACATGGTACATTCAGACGATTACATTTTTTTTAGCGTGGTAATACATCACGAGGAACACAACGTGCACTCTTACTCGCCGCCCGCATGGCCGCGCCTACAGTGGCTGGAGATCGTGTAGCGACGTCTGTCGCCATCGGCGTCTACCGCTGCGGCTGGGCTGGAGGTGGACATTGTCCTCTCCCTCATGCGTCCCGCCTCCGCCTTCGCTAGCATGACTGCTTCGCAGAAAGAGGCGACTGCTTCCCATTCTGTCTCGCCCCGCAGCATCATGGTCTCGACCAATACTAAGCAAGAGAGGTCACCGATTATAGTCGTAGTGAGGACACGGCGGTTCTCTGCCCAAGTGGGTAGTCCTGCACCGTATGCTCCACCGTGTCCTCCAGGCGATCCTATATATAGGCGATATTTTTTTGAAGCGTACTATATTTTATATGGCTTTTTCAAAAAAAAAATACTATATTCTGACAAAAAAATGTTGGCAACCCTAGTTGGGGCGTGCCCGGAACTCGGTTGCGACAGTCGCTCTCTCCATATTGCCCTGTGATCGCACCGGAGCTCTTTCCTGGGATTCATCCTGGCGATTGTATTGTATTGTATAGCGGGCTGGTATCCGCACCTCCACGTCATATGCGCGTATTTTGCGTGCGGATGAGATGATCATTCTCCTGGCGATGCGCCTCGATAGACGCGGTGGAGGGCCGTCGCCTCCAGGGGAAGACGACTACATTACAATCCTGAAACACCTTTGCTTTGTCACAGTTTCATGACTACGAACACGTTGAGTGTTGCAGTGTTGTCTTAGTCAAATGGGATTTTAAACAACAAAAAAAAAAAATACGCATCTTACTTTGTTAGTGACGTACAGCAGAGACTGCTCATCAGGCTGAACAACTTTGTTAAGACGTCATTCCTTTGTAGCTGGGCTCTTAGAGTTCCACAACAGGTGTTCGAGATCTTCAATTTTTATACGTCAACATGAGAGTGCTCATCAGGCTGAGCAACTCTTGCTAAGACGTCATTCCTATATATGTTATAGTGTAGCTGGGCTCTTAGTGTTCCACATCAGGTGTTCCAGTTCTTCAATTTTTATACGTCAACGGAGACTGCTCATCAGGCTGAACAACTTTGCTAAGACGTCATTCCTTTACATGTTATAGTGTAGCTGGGCTCTTGGAGTTTCACAACAGGTGTTCCAGATCTTCAATTTTTATACGTCAACAGAGAGTGCTCATCAGGCTGAGCAACTCTTGCTAAGGCTTCATTCCTATACATATATGTTATAGTTTAGATGGGCTTTTGGTGTTCCACATCAGGTGTTCCAGAGATCTTCAATTTTTGTATGTCAACAGAGAGTGCTCGTCAGGCTGAACAACTTTGCAAAAACGTCATTCCTGTATTTGTTATAGTGTAGCTGGGCTCTTGGTGTTCCACATCAGGTATTCCAGATCTTCAATTTTTATATGTCAACAGAAAGTGCTCATCAGGGTGAACAACTTTGCTAAGACGTCATTCCTGTATATGTTATAGTGTAGCTGGGCTCTTGGAGTTCTACATCAGGTGTTCCAGTTCTTCAAATTTATTCCCTCAGCAGAAAATGCTCAACACGCGGAACAATTTTTGCTATCGCACCATTTTTGTATCTCTTATAGTTTAGCTGGTCCGTTGCGGTTCTGCACCAGGTGTTCAAGTTTCCAAGATAAATTATAGCCTATGTGTTGGCCAGACTTAATACCTATACAACAAAACAAAAATCATTCAAATCCGTTCAGTACTTTTTGAGTTTATCCCGGACATACATACAGACAAACAGACAAACAGACAAACAGACAAAAATTCTAAAAACTATATTTTTGGCTTCGGTATCGATTGTAGATCACACCCCAAGTATTCTTTTAAATAAAAAAATATTCAATGTACAGTTTTGACTTTCCTACTATTTTATACTATATAAAGCTCGATTACCACTCACTCACTGACTCACTGATTGACATAATTGTTCTCCCAGATGGTGAAGGGGGAGGTGGGTATATTTTGACAGATTCGTAAACAAGTAACTCTGGTGAGTATGGGAAAAATCCCAAACCTCCCCTTTTCACCCCCCCTCTCCCCCCTCCCCATCGTATCTCGGAAACTAAGAGACCTGTGTTTTGTTTTTTTACGGATTCGTATAGAGGAGGCTCGGAAAAGTAAAAACGATTTTTCAAAGTCCCCCCCCCCTTTCCCCTTTCTCCCCCCTTTAGGTGGATCTCGGAAGTTGACAGACTTGCAACATTTTTTTTTTCAGATTCTTATCAAGGGGCCCAGAGTTGGTCAAAATCATTTTTCAAAACTCCCCCCTCTCCCCCCCTTCAACCCTCCCCCCAACGTATCTCGGAAACTAAGAGACCCGTGTTCTGTTTTCTTACGGATTCGTATAGAGGAGGCTCGGAATAGTAAAAACCATTTTTCAAAGTTCCCCCCCTCGCCCCCCTTCTCCCCCTTTAGGCAGATCTCGAAAGTTTTACAGACTTGCAAGATTTTTTTTTTTTCAGATTCATATCAAGGGGCCCAGAGTTAGTCAAAATCATGTTTTAAAACTCCCCCCTCTCCCCCTCTTCACCCCTCCCCCCATCGTATCTCGGAAAAACTGGGTAGCGGCAAAGCGAAGCGTAGCGTAGCGTAGGGATAAGGGCACGATAGCTTTCTGGTGGTAGGTAGGTCCCGAGTGGAGCGAACCTGCGAGACCGAGGGGAGCGTAACGAAGGTTGAGTGGGTGAAGCGTAACTCGGGGGTGACGACAAACAAACTTACAAGTAACTCTCATGAGTAGGGCAAAAGTACCAAGCCTCCCCTTTTTGGCCTCACCCCCCCTCCCAATCGTAACTCAAAAACTAAGAGACCCGTGCTCGGTTTTTTCGGATTCGTATAGAAGAGGCTCGGAAAAGAAAAAAACATTTTTTTAAAGTTCCCCTCCCCCCTTGCTCACCTTCTACCCCCTTTAGGCGGATCTCGGAAGTTAACAGACTTTCAACATTTTTTTTTCAGATTCTTATCAAGGGGCCCAGAGTTGGTCAAAATCATTTTTCAAAACTCCCCCCTCTCCCCCCCTTCACCCCTCCCCCCAACGTATCTCGGAAACTAAGAGACCCGTGTTCTGTTTTCTTACGGATTCGTATAGAGGAGGCTCGGAATAGTAAAATCCATTTTTCAAAGTTCCCCCCCCCTTACCCCCTTCTCCCCCCTTTAGGTGGATCTCGGAAGTTAACAGACTTTTTTTTTTAGATTCATAAGAAGGGCAAAAGTACCAAGCCTCCCCTTTTTGGCCTCCACCCCCCCCTCCCAATCGTATCTCAGAAACTAAGAGACCCGTGTTCAGTTTTCGAGGATGCTGCAGCCGATAGTGAAGTCAAAATCAAAATCCAAGATGGCGGCCGCGATAATTTTTAAAATGTTCATCATGGGCGTCGTTTCCATGGTTTTCGAGGGTGCTAAAACCGATGGCGAGGTCAAAATGAGAATCCAAGGTGGCGGCTGCGATAATTTTCGAATTATTCATCATGGAAGTCGTTTTCATGGTTTTCGAGGATGCTAAAGCCGATATTGAGGTCAAAATGAAAATCCAAGATGGCGGCTGCGATAATTTTCGAATTGTTCATCAATTTCATCATGGGAGTCGTTTTCATGGTTTTCGAGGATGCTAAAGTCGATAGTGAGGTCAAAATCAAAATCCAAGATGGCGGCTGCGATAACTTTCGAATTGTTCATCATAGGAGTCGTTTTCATGGTTTTCGAGGATGCTAAAGATGATAGTGTGTCAAAATAAAAATCCAAGATGGCGACTGTAAAAAATTCAAAGTTTTCATCATGGATGTCGTTTTCATGGTTTTCGAGGGTGCGAAAACCGATGGCGAGGTCAAAATGAGAATCCAAGATGGCGGCTGCGATAATTTTTAAAATGTTCATCATGGGAGTCGTTTCCATGGTTTTCGAGGGTGCTAAAACCGATAGTGAGGTTAAAATCCAAATCCAAGATGGCGGCTGCGATAATTTTCGAATTGTTCATCATGGGAGTCGTTTTCATGGTTTTCGAGGGTGCTAAAACCGATGGCGAGGTCAAAATGAGAATCCAACATGGCGGCTGCTATAATTTTCGAATTGTTCATCAATTTCATCATGGGAGTCGTTTTCATGGTTTTCGAGGATGCTAAAACCGATAGTGATGTCAAAATCAAAATCCAAGATGGCGGCCGCGATAATTTTTAAAATGTTCATCATGGGCGTCGTTTCCATGGTTTTCGAGGGTGCTAAAACCGATGGCGAGGTCAAAATGAGAATCTAAGGTGGCGGCTGCGATAATTTTCGAATTATTCATCATGGAAGTCGTTTTCATGGTTTTCGAGGATGCTAAAGCCGATATTGAGGTCAAAATGAAAATCCAAGATGGCGGCTGCGATAATTTTCGAATTGTTCATCAATTTCATCATGGGAGTCGTTTTCATGGTTTTCGAGGATGCTAAAGTCGATAGTGAGGTCAAAATCAAAATCCAAGATGGCGGCTGCGATAACTTTCGAATTGTTCATCATAGGAGTCGTTTTCATGGTTTTCGAGGATGCTAAAGATGATAGTGAGTCAAAATCGAAATCCAAGATGGCGAGTGTAAAAAATTCAAAGTTTTCATCATGGATGTCGTTTTCATGGCTTTCGAGGCTGCCAAAACCGATGGCGAGGTCAAAATCAAAATCCAAGAGGATAATTTTCGAAATGTTCATCATGGGAGTCGTTTTCATGGTTTTCGAGGATGCTAAAGTCGATAGCGAGGTCAAAATGAAAATCCAAGATGGCGGCTGCGATAATTTTCGAATTGTTCATCAATTTCATCATGGGAGTCGTTTTCATGGTTTTCGAGGATGCTAAAGCCGATAGTGAGGTCAAAATCAAAATCCAAGATGGCGGCTTCGTCAGTTTTCGAAATGTTCATCATGGGGGTCGTTTTCAAGGTTTTCGAGGGTGCTAAAACCGATGGCGAGGTCAAAATGAGAATCCAAGATGGCGGCTGCGATTATTTTTGAATTGTTCATCATGGGTGTCGTTTTCATGGTTTTCGAGGGTGCTAAAACGGATGGCGAGGTCAAAATGAGAATCCAAGATGGCGGCTTTTTTTTTTTTCATTTTTTTTAGTTGGTAAAATCATCAAGTCCTCCCGCCCTGGGTGGGGCGAAAGGGACTGTCAGACTCTTACTGACTAAAATCCACCCGTATTCCTTCGGACGCCCTTTACGTTCCGGGGCCACGGTATCCTGGGTTAAGAAAAAACCCGCGACCCCAGCAGACATTTGGCGCGAAACACGACGCACCACCGACCCGGGCTTGGTCCTTGGTCGGACGGCGAGCTACCAATTACTCACCGTCCGCAAGCCCGCTCCGCCGCTGTGCCATCTGCTATTCAGAGGGACACGCGTTGGAGCGTCCACCTGACAGGCTATTTGCATACGGGCAAAGAGACTCCATAGGCACACAGTGCCTAAGGAAGAGTTTTTGCCCGCATCCCAGGGTGCGCCGGCCCGAAAAACTGGTCTTCCCCCCGGACGTATCCGAGAGGGAACTCCAGTCCACGGGCGCACGTGGAGATTTCCTGTCTTAGCACCCCAAGATGGCGGCTGCTATAATTTTCGAATTGTTCATCAATTTCATCATGGGAGTCGTTTTCATGGTTTTCGAGGATGCTAAAACCGATAGTGAGGTCAAAATCAAAATCCAAGATGGCGGCAGCGAAAATTTTTAAAATGTTCATCATGGGAGTCGTTTCCATGGTTTTCGAGGGTGCTAAAACCGATGGCGAAGTCAAAATGAAAATCCAAGATGGCGGCTGCGATAATTTTCGAATTGTTCATCAATTTCATCATGGGAGTCGTTTTCATGGTTTTCGAGGATGCTAAAACCGATAGTGAGGTCAAAATCAAAATCCAAGATGGCGGCCGCGATAATTTTTAAAATGTTCATCATGGGTGTCGTTTCCATGGTTTTCGAGGGTGCTAAAACCGATGGCGAGGTCAAAATGAGAATCCAAGATGGCGGCTGCTATAATTTTCGAATTGTTCATCAATTTCATCATGGGAGTCGTTTTCATGGATTTCGAGGATGCTAAAACCGATAGTGAGGTCAAAATCAAAATCCAAGATGGCGGCCGCGAAAATTTTTAAAATGTTCATCATGGGAGTCGTTTCCATGGTTTTCGAGGGTGCTAAAACCGATGGCGAAGTCAAAATGAAAATCCAAGATGGCGGCTGCGATAATTTTCGAATTGTTCATCAATTTCATCATGGGAGTCGTTTTCATGGTTTTCGAGGATGCTAAAGCCGATAGTGAGGTCAAAATCAAAATCCAAGATGGCGGCTTCGTCAGTTTTCGAAATGTTCATCATGGGGGTCGTTTTCATGGTTTTCGAGGGTGCTAAAACCGATGGCGAGGTCAAAATGAGAATCCAAGATGGCGGCTGCGATTATTTTTGAATTGTTCATCATGGGTGTCGTTTTCATGGTTTTCGAGGGTGCTAAAACCGATAGTGAGGTCAAAATCAAAATCCAAGATGGCGGCTGCAATAACTTTTGAATTGTTCATCATAGGAGTCGTTGTCATGGTTTTCGAGGATGCTAAAGATGATAGTGTGTCAAAATCAAAATCCAAGATGGCGACTGCAAAAAATTCAAAGTTTTCATCATGGATGTCGTTTTCATGGTTTTCGAGGGTGCCAAAACCGATGGCGAGGTCAAAATCAAAATCTAAGATGGCGGCTGCGATAACTTTCGAATTGTTCATCATAGGAGTCGTTGCCATGGTTTTCGAGGATGCTAAAGATGATAGTGAGTCAAAATAAAAATCCAAGATGGCGACTGCAAAAAATTCAAAGTTTTCATCATGGATGTCGTTTTCATGGTTTTCGAGGGTGCCAAAACCGATGGCGAGGTCAAAATCAAAATCCAAGATGGCGGCTAGGATAATTTTCGAAATGTTCATCATGGGAGTCGTTTTCATGGTTTTCGAGGATGGTAAAGCCGATAGTGAGGTCAAAATGAGAATCCAAGATGGCGGCTGCAAAAATTTTCGAATCGTTCATCATCGGTGTCGTTTTCATGGTTTTCGAGGGTTGCTAAAACCGATGGCGAGGTCAAAATCAAAATCCAAGATGGCGGCTAGGATAATTTTCGAAATGTTCATCATGGGAGTCGTTTTCATGGTTTTCGAGTTTGCCAAAACCGATGGCGAGGTCAAAATGAGAATCCAAGGTGTCAGCTGCGATAATTTTCGAATCGTTCATCATCGGTGTCGTTTTCATGGTTTTCGAGGGTGCTAAAACCGATAGTGAGGTTAAAATCCAAATCCAAGATGGCGGCTGCGATAATTTTCGAATTGTTCATCATGGGAGTCGTTTTCATGGTTTTCGAGGGTGCTAAAACCGATAGTGAGGTTAAAATCCAAATCCAAGATGGCGGCTGCGATAATTTTCGAATTGTTCATCATGGGAGTCGTTTTCATGGTTTTCGAGGGTTGCTAAAACCGATGGCGAGGTCAAAATGAGAATCCAAGATGGGGGCTGCGACAATTTTGGAATTGTTCATCATGGCAGTCGTTTTCATTGTTTTCGAGGATGCTAAAGCCGATAGTGAGGTCAAAATCAAAATCCAAGATGTTGGCTGCGATATTTTTGTAAATGTTCAACATGGGAGTCGTTTGTATGGTTTTCGAGGATGCTAAAGCCGATGGCGAGGTCAAAATGAGAATCCAAGGTGGCGGCTGCGATAATTTTCGAATTATTCATCATGGAAGTCGTTTTCATGGTTTTCGAGGATGCTAAAGCCGATATTGAGGTCAAAATGAAAATCCAAGATGGCGGCTGCGATAATTTTCGAATTGTTCATCAATTTCATCATGGGAGTCGTTTTCATGGTTTTCGAGGATGCTAAAGTCGATAGTGAGGTCAAAATCAAAATCCAAGATGGCGGCTGCGATAACTTTCGAATTGTTCATCATAGGAGTCGTTTTCATGGTTTTCGAGGATGCTAAAGATGATAGTGTGTCAAAATAAAAATCCAAGATGGCGACTGTAAAAAATTCAAAGTTTTCATCATGGATGTCGTTTTCATGGTTTTCGAGGGTGCGAAAACCGATGGCGAGGTCAAAATGAGAATCCAAGATGGCGGCTGCGATAATTTTTAAAATGTTCATCATGGGAGTCGTTTCCATGGTTTTCGAGGGTGCTAAAACCGATAGTGAGGTTAAAATCCAAATCCAAGATGGCGGCTGCGATAATTTTCGAATTGTTCATCATGGGAGTCGTTTTCATGGTTTTCGAGGGTGCTAAAACCGATGGCGAGGTCAAAATGAGAATCCAACATGGCGGCTGCTATAATTTTCGAATTGTTCATCAATTTCATCATGGGAGTCGTTTTCATGGTTTTCGAGGATGCTAAAACCGATAGTGATGTCAAAATCAAAATCCAAGATGGCGGCCGCGATAATTTTTAAAATGTTCATCATGGGCGTCGTTTCCATGGTTTTCGAGGGTGCTAAAACCGATGGCGAGGTCAAAATGAGAATCTAAGGTGGCGGCTGCGATAATTTTCGAATTATTCATCATGGAAGTCGTTTTCATGGTTTTCGAGGATGCTAAAGCCGATATTGAGGTCAAAATGAAAATCCAAGATGGCGGCTGCGATAATTTTCGAATTGTTCATCAATTTCATCATGGGAGTCGTTTTCATGGTTTTCGAGGATGCTAAAGTCGATAGTGAGGTCAAAATCAAAATCCAAGATGGCGGCTGCGATAACTTTCGAATTGTTCATCATAGGAGTCGTTTTCATGGTTTTCGAGGATGCTAAAGATGATAGTGAGTCAAAATCGAAATCCAAGATGGCGAGTGTAAAAAATTCAAAGTTTTCATCATGGATGTCGTTTTCATGGCTTTCGAGGCTGCCAAAACCGATGGCGAGGTCAAAATCAAAATCCAAGAGGATAATTTTCGAAATGTTCATCATGGGAGTCGTTTTCATGGTTTTCGAGGATGCTAAAGTCGATAGCGAGGTCAAAATGAAAATCCAAGATGGCGGCTGCGATAATTTTCGAATTGTTCATCAATTTCATCATGGGAGTCGTTTTCATGGTTTTCGAGGATGCTAAAGCCGATAGTGAGGTCAAAATCAAAATCCAAGATGGCGGCTTCGTCAGTTTTCGAAATGTTCATCATGGGGGTCGTTTTCAAGGTTTTCGAGGGTGCTAAAACCGATGGCGAGGTCAAAATGAGAATCCAAGATGGCGGCTGCGATTATTTTTGAATTGTTCATCATGGGTGTCGTTTTCATGGTTTTCGAGGGTGCTAAAACGGATGGCGAGGTCAAAATGAGAATCCAAGATGGCGGCTTTTTTTTTTTTCATTTTTTTTAGTTGGTAAAATCATCAAGTCCTCCCGCCCTGGGTGGGGCGAAAGGGACTGTCAGACTCTTACTGACTAAAATCCACCCGTATTCCTTCGGACGCCCTTTACGTTCCGGGGCCACGGTATCCTGGGTTAAGAAAAAACCCGCGACCCCAGCAGACATTTGGCGCGAAACACGACGCGCCACCGACCCGGGCTTGGTCCTTGGTCGGACGGCGAGCTACCAATTACTCACCGTCCGCAAGCCCGCTCCGCCGCTGTGCCATCTGCTATTCAGAGGGACACGCGTTGGAGCGTCCACCTGACAGGCTATTTGCATACGGGCAAAGAGACTCCATAGGCACACAGTGCCTAAGGAAGAGTTTTTGCCCGCATCCCAGGGTGCGCCGGCCCGAAAAACTGGTCTTCCCCCCGGACGTATCCGAGAGGGAACTCCAGTCCACGGGCGCACGTGGAGATTTCCTGTCTTAGCACCCCAAGATGGCGGCTGCTATAATTTTCGAATTGTTCATCAATTTCATCATGGGAGTCGTTTTCATGGTTTTCGAGGATGCTAAAACCGATAGTGAGGTCAAAATCAAAATCCAAGATGGCGGCAGCGAAAATTTTTAAAATGTTCATCATGGGAGTCGTTTCCATGGTTTTCGAGGGTGCTAAAACCGATGGCGAAGTCAAAATGAAAATCCAAGATGGCGGCTGCGATAATTTTCGAATTGTTCATCAATTTCATCATGGGAGTCGTTTTCATGGTTTTCGAGGATGCTAAAACCGATAGTGAGGTCAAAATCAAAATCCAAGATGGCGGCCGCGATAATTTTTAAAATGTTCATCATGGGTGTCGTTTCCATGGTTTTCGAGGGTGCTAAAACCGATGGCGAGGTCAAAATGAGAATCCAAGATGGCGGCTGCTATAATTTTCGAATTGTTCATCAATTTCATCATGGGAGTCGTTTTCATGGATTTCGAGGATGCTAAAACCGATAGTGAGGTCAAAATCAAAATCCAAGATGGCGGCCGCGAAAATTTTTAAAATGTTCATCATGGGAGTCGTTTCCATGGTTTTCGAGGGTGCTAAAACCGATGGCGAAGTCAAAATGAAAATCCAAGATGGCGGCTGCGATAATTTTCGAATTGTTCATCAATTTCATCATGGGAGTCGTTTTCATGGTTTTCGAGGATGCTAAAGCCGATAGTGAGGTCAAAATCAAAATCCAAGATGGCGGCTTCGTCAGTTTTCGAAATGTTCATCATGGGGGTCGTTTTCATGGTTTTCGAGGGTGCTAAAACCGATGGCGAGGTCAAAATGAGAATCCAAGATGGCGGCTGCGATTATTTTTGAATTGTTCATCATGGGTGTCGTTTTCATGGTTTTCGAGGGTGCTAAAACCGATAGTGAGGTCAAAATCAAAATCCAAGATGGCGGCTGCAATAACTTTTGAATTGTTCATCATAGGAGTCGTTGTCATGGTTTTCGAGGATGCTAAAGATGATAGTGTGTCAAAATCAAAATCCAAGATGGCGACTGCAAAAAATTCAAAGTTTTCATCATGGATGTCGTTTTCATGGTTTTCGAGGGTGCCAAAACCGATGGCGAGGTCAAAATCAAAATCTAAGATGGCGGCTGCGATAACTTTCGAATTGTTCATCATAGGAGTCGTTGCCATGGTTTTCGAGGATGCTAAAGATGATAGTGAGTCAAAATAAAAATCCAAGATGGCGACTGCAAAAAATTCAAAGTTTTCATCATGGATGTCGTTTTCATGGTTTTCGAGGGTGCCAAAACCGATGGCGAGGTCAAAATCAAAATCCAAGATGGCGGCTAGGATAATTTTCGAAATGTTCATCATGGGAGTCGTTTTCATGGTTTTCGAGGATGGTAAAGCCGATAGTGAGGTCAAAATGAGAATCCAAGATGGCGGCTGCAAAAATTTTCGAATCGTTCATCATCGGTGTCGTTTTCATGGTTTTCGAGGGTTGCTAAAACCGATGGCGAGGTCAAAATCAAAATCCAAGATGGCGGCTAGGATAATTTTCGAAATGTTCATCATGGGAGTCGTTTTCATGGTTTTCGAGTTTGCCAAAACCGATGGCGAGGTCAAAATGAGAATCCAAGGTGTCAGCTGCGATAATTTTCGAATCGTTCATCATCGGTGTCGTTTTCATGGTTTTCGAGGGTGCTAAAACCGATAGTGAGGTTAAAATCCAAATCCAAGATGGCGGCTGCGATAATTTTCGAATTGTTCATCATGGGAGTCGTTTTCATGGTTTTCGAGGGTGCTAAAACCGATAGTGAGGTTAAAATCCAAATCCAAGATGGCGGCTGCGATAATTTTCGAATTGTTCATCATGGGAGTCGTTTTCATGGTTTTCGAGGGTTGCTAAAACCGATGGCGAGGTCAAAATGAGAATCCAAGATGGGGGCTGCGACAATTTTGGAATTGTTCATCATGGCAGTCGTTTTCATTGTTTTCGAGGATGCTAAAGCCGATAGTGAGGTCAAAATCAAAATCCAAGATGTTGGCTGCGATATTTTTGTAAATGTTCAACATGGGAGTCGTTTGTATGGTTTTCGAGGATGCTAAAGCCGATAGTGAGGTTAAAATTAAAATCTAAGATGGCAGGTGCGATAATTTTCGAAATGTTCATCATGGGAGTCGTTTTCATTGTTTTCGAGGATGCTAAAGCCGATAGTGAGGTCAAAATCAAAATCCAAGATGGCGGCTGCGATATTTTTTCAAATGTTCAAAATGGGAGTCGTTTTTATGGTTTTCGAGGATGCTAAAGCCGATAGTGAGGTCAAAATGAGAATCCAAGATGGCGGCTGCTATAATTTTCGAAATGTTCATCATGGGAGTCGTTTTCATGGTTTTCGAGGATGGTAAAGCCGATAGTGAGGTCAAAATGAGAATCCAAGGTGTCAGCTGCGATAATTTTCGAATCGTTCATCATCGGTGTCGTTTTCATGGTTTTCGAGGGTGCTAAAACCGATGGCGAGGTCAAAATCAAAATCCAAGATGATGGCTTCGATTATTTTCGAAATGTTCATCATGGGAGTTGTTTTCATGGTTTTCGAGGATGCTTAAGCCGATAGTGAGGTTAAAATCGAAATCCAAGATGGCGGCTGCGATTATTTTCGAATTGTTCATCATGGTAGTCGTTTTCATGGTTTTCGAGGATGCTAAAGCCGATAGCGAGGTCAAAATCAAAATGAAGATGCCGGCTGCGATAATTTTCGAATTGTTCATCATGGGAGTCGTTTTCATGGTATTCGAGGGTGCTAAAACCGTTGGCGAAGTCATAATGAGAATCCAAGATGGCGGCTGTTATAATTTTCGAATTGTTCATCAATTTCATCATGGGAGTCGTTTTTATGGTTTTCGAGGGTGCTAAAACCGATGGCGAGGTCAAAATGAGAATCCGCGATAATTTTCGAATTGTTATTCGTGGAAGTCGTTTTCATGGTTTTCGAGGGTGCCAAAACCGATGGCGAGGTCAAAATGAGAATCCAAGATGGCGGCTGCCATTATTTTCGAATTGTTCATTATGGGGGTCGTTTTCATGGTTTTCGAGGATGCTAAAGCCGATAGCGAGGTCAAAATCAAAATGAAGATGCCGGCTGCGATAATTTTCGAATTGTTCATCATGGGAGTCGTTTTCATGGTATTCGAGGGTGCTAAAACCGTTGGCGAAGTCATAATGAGAATCCAAGATGGCGGCTGTTATAATTTTCGAATTGTTCATCAATTTCATCATGGGAGTCGTTTTTATGGTTTTCGAGGGTGCTAAAACCGATGGCGAGGTCAAAATGAGAATCCGCGATAATTTTCGAATTGTTATTCGTGGAAGTCGTTTTCATGGTTTTCGAGGGTGCCAAAACCGATGGCGAGGTCAAAATGAGAATCCAAGATGGCGGCTGCCATTATTTTCGAATTGTTCATTATGGGGGTCGTTTTCATGGTTTTCGAGGGAGCTAAAACCGATAGTTAGGTCAAAATCAAAATCCAAGATGGCGGCTTCGATAATTTTCGAAATGTTCATCATGGGAGTCGTTTTCATGGTTTTCGAGGATGTTAAAGCCGATAGTGAGATTAAAATCCAAATCCAAGATGGCGGCTGCGATTATTTTCGAATTGTTCGTCATGGGAGTCGTTTTTATGGTATTCGAAGGTGCTAAAATCGTAGGCGAGGTCAAAATGAGAATCCAAGATGGCGGCTGCTATAATTTTCGAATTGTTCATCAATTTCATCATGGGAGTCGTTTTCATGGTTTTCAAGGATGCTTAAGCCGATGGCGAGGTCAAAATCAAAATCCAAGATGGCGGCTTCGATAATTTTCGAAATGTTCATCAATTTCATCATGGGACGTAACGAAGGTTGAGTGGATGAAGCGTAACTCAGGGGTGACTACAAGCAAACTTACAAGTAACTCTCATTAGTAGGGCAAAAGTACCAAGCCTCCCCTTTTTGGCCTCACCCCCCCTCCCAATCGTATCTCAGACACTAAGAGACCCGTGCTCTTTTTATTTACGAATTCGTTTAGAGGAGGCTCGGAAATGTAAAAAAATATTTTTCAAAGTTGCCCCTTATGCCTCCCTTCTGAGTTTTTAATAAGGTTTTAGATTGGATTAGGGGTTCTTTAAGGGTTTCAAAATCTATTAAGTGTTCTAACGGATTTTAAAATTCTTTTAATCCTAAGGAATTCTCAATTCATTGTTTTTTTTTTTTTATTTTGTTTCTTTTTTTATTGAATTAGTTATAAGGGTTTTCAGAATATTAAAAAAATATATGTTATTTAATAATTTACAAAATCTTTTGAGGACTATGGATTTTCCAATTCATTAAAAGATTCTTATGGGTTCTCAAAATTTTATAAAAGTAAGGAATACTTCTCCAAAACACGACCCCGCGAGCTGCGTGCAGCTCGCGCAACGCGCAAATACTAGTTTTATTATATGTATAGACTGTCTAAATGTCGTCGGTGAAAATGAGCGCAGCAGAGCACATTTCACATAAATTATCAAACTGTTATCGGCATTTTACTCATTGATAAAACATTCAAAATCAAAATTACACAACAATCGATTTCTGAAGAGCATTCAGACGAATTAGTGATTTTATTTGATTTTCGACATTATTTCAACAAAAAAATGTCTATATAATTTGACAGTGAAAACTGCTACCTACGCTGAGTATCGCATTATATCGCTAAGGATTTAAGAAGTATACTTACAAAATTCTCATCTCTGGCCTTCGAAAAGAATTCAGCAGCTTGTGGGTCGGTCTGTATACTCCTGGCCTTCAGCCCCAGGAGTCCTCTCAGACGAGGCAGCAGTTCTGCTACCACCACATATGAGAACCGTAGAGTACCTCCTAGTTCCACCACCACTAGTCGAGAGAGGGACATGAGGAATGCCTGGAAAATCATCATAAGTTCATCTGAAAAAGGTCCACTGTTTGATATGAAATGTTTCCACATCAATCGATTCTGTAGTCTTGAAACTACAGCCATTTTTTAGTGGATTTTCAAATCTATTGGGACGGACTGGGGTTTTAACGGTGCCAGCAGTGTCTGTCTCATTTCAAATCAACTTGGTGAAAACATCGAAAACACAACACTGTTGCACTGTTGTTAAACATTGCCCCACACTAGGAATTTCTCCTGTGTCGTGGCCTCGTGGGTGCGTTTCCAAACATAGAAAGTCACATACACAAACACTCTGGGTGTTTGTGTATGTGAATTTCTATGTTTGGAAACAACTACTTGTAGGTCATACAAATATTCGTTGCGTGCGGGAATCGAACCCACGACACGCTACGCAGCAGTCCAATCACTCGGCCACTGCGCTAAGGGTGCTTGTACACGGCGCATGTAACCCGCGCAAGTGCCTCAACATGCTCAAGCTACATGCGCCGTGTACAAGCACCCCGCGGGTAACTTGATCAAGTAGCTTGCGCATGTTACTCGCGCGGGTAACCCGCATCTTTACTTGCGCGGGTTACGTGCGCCGTGTACAAGCACCCTAACTGTGTTGTCAAAAAAATATTACGGTTTCAGAATTAGATTTCGCTCAAAATGAATACAATTATAGACTACACTAATACACTACACTACTGCAAATCTGCTGCCAAATATTATACTACACTACTGCAGCAGCAAAACTGCTGTGAGGCAGTTTCAACACCTTTCGTTTTGTTTAGAATCAGTGCGACAGACAGCGCTGCTGCGCATTGCTTGCCAGGATCGGCATCTTCCCTTCCCTCATTCCTGCCAAATCCACCAACTTTTTTTTCAAATGGTACTGTCAGAGAGTTGATGAGTTTTATTTATTATCAAAGGTACCTTTTTCGACATCTTCTTCAGCTCCGTGCTCTGTACATTGACTATGTTATGTGGCGACGCTCGAGGACTGTACACGGACCCTGAGCTGTGGATCCTTAACGCCACCTCCTCCTCAGCTCCTTTAGACGTTTCTGACTTTGCCTGGTCGAGAAAGCGTTTTATTTTAGACTTATTTACTACTGCACCCGTAGCATAACACTAACCATATCTCTACTCTACTAATAATAAGCAATGTTATTTTACAGTAGACGACTGAAGAATACGTAAACATTTTTTTTTTGTTTTAAATACTACCGTGGATAAAACGGTAGTTTTTTTTTACACTGTCATTTTGTCTGTTTTTCCATCGATTAAATCCGTAAGTATATCTACTGTTGTCGCCTCCTTCTGCGAAGCAGTAATGCTCGCGAAGGAGGAGGCGGGCCGCGCGCGAGAGAGGACAGTGTCCTCCCTCCGCCCCAACCGCGGTGGTGCACGCCCGCGGCGACGGACGTCGCAAGACGATCTCCGGCCACCGTAGGCGCGGGCATGCGGGCAGCGAGTAAAGGGCAACTCGCTGCCCGACCATGGACCATGCCCGGGTCGACGGCGCGTTGTGTCCCACGCGCGCCTCAAAGAGCGTCATAATAATGACGGGGCCCCCCTCTCAGAGGGCCAAAGCCTGCCTGGGCCGCGGGATTATTTCCTTACCGTGACCCCGGAACATAACAGGCTACTGAAGGACACCGTGGATTTTAGTCAGTAGAAGTCTGACAGTCCCTCCCGCCCTGCCCGGGGCTGGAGGACTCATTTGATGATTTTGCCACGTAAAAAAAAAAAAAAAAAAAAGTACATCTACTGTAACTACCCTAGATTAAAACGCTCTGTAGTTTTAAATAGATTTTCAACTTTACTCTATAGGGAATCAATCATGTTGAAAATCTATTAAATACTATAAAGCGTTTTCGTTTATCGTTTCGCACTTGTCTAGGAGTCCTAGTCTATTTGCAACTTGACGATTTTGTGACATACTGTCGAATCTGTTATCAAGCTATCATTTCATTATCAATGATACCTTACTACTCTTGGCAGTGAGTGACTTGATGTCCGTAGGTTGTGACAGTTCATCTAGCAGAGCCTCCAGAGACTTGAACAGCAACGCTGCACGCGTGCACTCGCGGTTGAGAGGCGCTTGAAGCGCCGCGTAGCCTTCCACTGGGAAACTGGTGATAAAATATTGTGGATGAAGTAGGAACGAATATTTGTAAGCCAAAATGTCTGATTATACATTCAGGGCACATATAACCGAAAAAGTTTGATATTTAGCAGTTTCTGGACAGCGCTTCTCATATAGGTCAGGGTTTGAAACGACAACCTTAAATTTTTTAAGGCGTCGTTCGTGCTGGATTCTAAATTTAACACGAATCACATCCTTAAAAATGAAGCCTCGTCCATCACTTACAACTCTTGAATGCGATATTGTGTTGATTTCGTATAATTTCGTTTTTTTTTTTTTAATTTTGTCCCGCACAAAAATAAAAAACTCTTTAAGTCGTGGGTGCATTTTCAATAATTTAAACTCACATACATAAACAAAACAGACCCGGAACAACTACTTATACAACGTGTATCGTTAAATGCGCAAAACCTCTCGTGGGGTAACTCAGCCCATGTTACTGAACAATGTTTGTTCTAAAAACTTTTAGAAATTCACAAAAAAAAGGGGTGAGTTACCCCACGAGAGGTTTTGCGCATTTAACGTTACACGATTTAGATATTTAAAATGGTACTCACACAAACGGCACATGTCCAAAGTTAGCGTACAGGTGCTCCTGCATGGCGAGAGACACAGCTGGGAAGTACGCCAGTCCAGCTCCATGGGTCACCTTGTCGAACGCCACACCCATTGATACGCCGTTCCTGTGTGAGTGGTGGTGCTAGTGTTGAGGGCTTTGAGGCCTAGTGTTGTGGGCTTTGTCGCCTAGTGTTGAGGGCTTTGTCGCCTAGTGCTGTGGGCTTTGTCGCCTAGTGTTGAGGGCTTTGTTGCCTAGTGATGAAGGCTTTGTCGCCTAGTGTGGAGGGCTTTGTCGCTTATTGTAGAGGGCTTTTTCACCTAGTGTTTTGTCAACTAGTGTTTAGGGCTTCGTTGCCTAGTGTTGAGGGCTTTGTTGCCTAGTCTTGAGGGTTCAGCACAGTTTTTCCTGTTTCCTCAGTGTGTTTACTCTGTTTTTACTCGTATTTCAATACAAATTAACAAATGTTTACTTTCTTCTAAAAACTGCCAAAATCCCTGAACTTCATTAAAGCAATCTGAAGGAAAATCCTTCAACTGCCAACTACGGAATCATACATTATCAATGCAAAATCGTGATTTGAAAAGTTATTCAGAACCAGAAACCTTCGCCCTGACATTTACAAGACATTGAAATATTAATAAGTCTAAAGTCTGTTCAAAAGCTCTTTTCCAACTAGAGCTATTTCCAATCAGTTCGATTCTTTTGTAAAATAAATTAATTACACAGTCCATTGAATAATGACACAGTCTTTAAAACAAATTGATTTAAAAGATAATATTTCCAATAGTTACTTTCGAACAGTCATTAAAGTATTTGAAGTAAGCTGAGTGTTATTTTCCAAATAACAAATGGAAGAATCACAGTGGGTTACCATTTGTTCTTTACGTGGTAAAATCATCAATTGAATCCTGAGCTCAGAAAAAACTGGAGAAACAGTCAGACTCGTACTAATTAAAATCCACTGTGTTCCTTCAATAGCACTTTACATTCCGGGGTCACGGTTTCCAGTCCCTCTATGGGGCCCCGACGGATTGCTGAGAGATCTTTGAGGCGCGCGTGGGACATAGCTCGCCGTCGACCATGACCGTCCGACCGTCAGACGTTCGACCGTCGTGCATGACGGCGAGTCACCCATTACTCGCCGTCTGTATGCCAGTGTTCGTGCTTACGGTGGCCTATGCCGCGGGCGTCTGGGTTTGCTCTTGGCAATCTACTCCACAAGCAAAGATGAGCCTTAAGAAGAAGCGAGCTCACCCATAAAAAACCGGAACTCCTGGTAACTGACGAAACACAGAAGAAACAATTTCGCAACAGGCATTTGTTTTCCTGAGAAACTTAAACGTGAACACACTTCACCTATGCCGTTGTATTCGAGTAGGTAAAAATAGATCAAATCGATTTTCACATTCCAGATTGCACTGTTGGAGCGAAGATGAATTTCCTGATTGATTTATCCTCTTATTGACTGATTGAACGATTTACTGTAGGAAATTGCCATAACACGTGGAACGAAGCACCGTACATTGCTTTGACGACGGTTTTTCGGTTGCACTTACTATGTTAAGCAAGCGAGTTGGATTTAGCGTAGTACTTTTTCTACTGTGATTTTGAATGTCGGTTTTGGTCAGCTTGAGTCAGAACAAAAGTGTTGTTTCGGGCAGATCTCTCACATTGAAATGCAAGCCGGTTTTCGATTTTTAAAATCCTCCCCACCCAGGGCTGAGCAGGAGGGACTGTCAGACTTGTACTGATTAAAATCCACGGTGTCCTTCAATAGCCCTGTAAGTTCCAGGGTCACGGTAATTCGTTAGTCCCGCGACCCAATAACGTGGCATACGAGTAAACGTGAGGATTATTGGATCGATGTTTGTTACTTTATCACGCTTTTGCAACTACAGAACGGGTATGCATTTTTGGTACACAGATAGTTTATAACGTGGATTAACACGTAAGATACTTTTTATCCCGATTTTGTGTTCCCATGGGAACAACTCGAGAAAATATCCGAGTTATAGCGGGCGAAGTTGCTGGCAACGGCTAGGCAATCATAAAACTAATCCTCACCTATAATACTCCAAGGTTCCGTTATCCAGGTCGATACAGGTGCCGATGACGTCACCGGGCAGCCACGCCTGGCCGTAGGGCGATGTGGCCACGTTCCACTTCCTCACCCTGCCTCCGTCGTATGCGTAGGAGTTGGCCGTATCCCCCACTCCTGTGTCCATGGAGAATATGCAGGAGGCCGTACACCAGCCGATCTGGTAGTGGAAAGACATAAGGATGAAAAATGGATGAATGGTTTGGATGGTGGTTACCAAATTGTGTGAGAACTCTACCATGATACCTACATGTCTTTATTTCTATTAAATAGTTTTATTTCTAAAAGAAAGCTTTCTTCTTTCTACTTATCCTTGTTACTAAGTGATAATAGCAGATCTCTGAGAAAGCAGTGCAACAGTTGTGGCTTGACTTTGAATTTTTGGTTGACTTTTATTATTAGGTTATGTAAGAGCCATTACGCAAATACGCACTATCGACTGGCACTATCGCAAGCGACTCAGTTCTTTGACGACCGAAACATAGGTGATCGACCGGCGACTAAGCGCGTAATGAGCCTAAATATCGAGTACCTAATTGTTACTTCAACTGCTCGAGCAGACGAACTGATAACTGGGCGGTCAAGCAGTCGCTAGGCATTCACGGACTGCTAGAGTAGTCGCAGCTTGAAGAAGTCATTATCGACTGCTTCATTCTACGTGTATATGGCGGGCTTAAGATGTTTTCAGCTATTTTTTGTGCTCCCTGTGTAGAAGCAATTTTATTGTGTTTTTGTACCTCATTTCTAAGTTAAATGATTGTCTCTGATAGCATTTACCATAAAACTAATTCACCTTCTTATCACAGACAAAGACTAAACCTTTCTGCCTCCTTACCTGCATAATCCCCTTGGTCCCGAGCTGTACTTCATACATCCACTTGTTACCGTACACACACGCCGTGGCTCTGATGGTGGCGAAGCTGGACAGACCCTGCACACTCACTCTTTCGTCACCCACCAGGACCAAGCGACCCGTACCTGGAGGTGCCAAAACATATGAGCCAGTGTCTCATCATCATCAGCTGAGAGCCGTCAACTGCTGAACAAGGGCCACCACGCTAAACGACGATCCGCGACTCCCACGATGTTGTCAGTTCGTCTAATGGGAGGCCTGCCTACGCTGTATCGTATGGTTCGTGGTTTCCACTCCAGAATAGAGTCGGTGATTCTAGTTCTTCGGTAAATATCTTCATAAATAAATAAAATTAATTGTAGACTAAAAAGTAAAGTTAGCCTATTAAATTGCAGTTTGAGAGTTTGGTAATGTTTGCCCATGGGAGAAAAAGAAATTGTTGGTCTAGTGGCACCAGTGCTGGGCGGTAGAACAGTCAAAGTAGATTTCTCAGCAGCAGCCCGGAGTGGACTTAGGCCCGTTTATTGGCAACAGGGTCAGGAAGAGCCAATTACTTGGGCACATATGTGATGAAACGACTGGCACACTTAAAATGGGGTTTGCCTCCTAGCCCTGAATAAGAAATCGTGGTGCAAATGTCTTCTCAAATGGTCGAAATCGGGAGAAAACTGCCGCCTAGGAAGATCACAAATGCGATGGAAGGACTATGAGGAAATAGGGAAAAGAGGGTCGTCGGATCAAACTAGTTACAAGGGGTTCGATGTCATGAAACGTTAAAGGAGTTGAAGGAGGCCTACACCAGTATTGTAGAAAGAGGCTACAGAGTAGAGACGAAATAAGGGAGTTCTTTTTCTAAAATACGTATATGACATGCTGCTACGATTTTGTCAAACCTACAATTGCAGAAAACAGATCTAACGCATTCATATCATTCTAGCTGCAGTCTGACCCCTATTGCTAAACAAAATAACAATATTTTCATGTTAAAAGAACATCTAACTAACAACAATAAGTCACCAAAAAGCTAGCCATTTTACTGCAATTACCAGCCAGCCCGGGTAGTGTGGGTGTGTGGCATCAGTGCTAATTACTCTAATTAGCCCGGGCCTGTCCAGTGACAGTAGAGGCTTGGGACGTAATTGATGTAAACGGGCTTTCGATGTCGCAGCTATGCAACATGGAGTCTAAAGGAGGAGTATTTTGGTGCTCTGTTACTGAAGAGTAAAGCAGATAATTGTTTCAATTTTATTTGTTCAAATAAAATGGTGATTTTCATAAGTACAAAAAATATTTTAACGTAATTTTCTTGTTGCCTACTTTGTATAAAAGATTGAAAAAAAAAAACATGTCGAATTGAGAACCTTTTGTATTTTTGTCGTCGTTTAAAAATGATAACAAAACACTCCCTATCGCCATCCCCGCTAAGAGGGGTTTGGCCCTATAGAGTCCCCCCTATAGAGCCAAATGTCTGCCGGGGATGCGGGACTGTCTAAGTCGGATATCATGGCCTTAGAACGCACAGGGCAACTTGGACAACAACGGACTTTTAGTCAGTAAGACTCTGACAGTCCCTTCTGCTCCAGCCAGAGTGGGAGGACTCATTTGATTTTACGAACCCAAAAATAGGGGAACATTCCCTTTGTAGGTAGTTAGTAGGTTAGTCTGTAGGACTTAACACTTATCTGCTACATAGTCATAAATATAAACTTTTCTTGTGAACTAACCTGTAGATGCGTCAAACACCACAATTTTCGGTCCTATCCTCCCGGATCTTTCATCTGACGTTTCTGTTGCTGCCTGAAATCGAAACGTAAAAAAACGTGGGAAAAATAATCTGTTTCAAAGTAGAATTTTAACACAGATAATTAAAAAAATAAAATAAAAACGATTTATTTCAGACCCACGAGTGTCCATAGAATGTTAGTATTACAGCATGAAAAATCTTAATAATTTACATTATTATTTAACTTAAATAATTAACTACGTAGTGATGGGCGGAGAGTAAATACTCAGATGATAAATACTCGAGTATTTATCCGAAATGAGTAAATACTCGTATTTTCTCGTTTTTATCGGATATTTACTCAAAATGTTGGAAATTTATATTTTTTGCGAATGAATGGTTATTTTTTCAAATTCAATGGCAAGGTTTGTAATTTGGGCTTTCCAAAAATTACATTACCGAATATAAGGTCTCAAAAGTCTCTCCAGTGAAAGAGAAGCAATGTGTTTCTCACTGCATTCTAACTCGGCCTCATTTTCTATGCCGTTTATCTTGTCAGCGTATCTTGGATCTGCGGATATCCTGTTTGGCTTCTGCAAAAAGTGTATGTGAAGGATTTGACTGACTGACAAAGCCCCCATATAGGGACAAACGCCTGTTGGGGTCGCGAGACTGTCAAAACAGGTAACCGTGACCCTGAAACGTAAATGGCTAGTAAAGAAACATCGTGAATTATAGTCAGTACAAGTCTGGGCGACTCATTTGCCAGTTTATCCACGTTAAAAAAGGGCGAAGGAAGCAATAGGGGTGAGGACATCTTGGCAGTGTCTCTCGTCATGACAAACGTCTTCCAGGCTTTGCCCTAGAGTTAAATTAAGGAAGCGCTCCGCTATAACAAAGTTTCGAATTCCAACCATCTCCGGTGCACCGTCGCCATCGGAACCTGGCACACTGTTTCTGCTTGACCGAGCGCTTCGTGTGGTACAATCCTCCATGGTATCGGCGTTGTCTACTACGCCGATGATCCAAACTATATAATATTATAAATGCGAAAGTAACTCTGTCTGTCTATCTGTTACGCTTTACCGCTTAAACCTCTTAACCGATTTTGATGAAATTTGGCACAGACAATCTTTAGACCCTGAGAAAGAACATAGGCTATCAAAACACCACGCGGGCGAAGCCGCGGGCGGAAGCTAGTATGTTATAACTGTAAAATAAATAGGTTTTTTTTCTTCTTAACGTCGTGGAAGAGGACGTACCATGACTAGTCACTACTGATACTAAATGAACAGGGGTTGAACAAATGAACAGGTCCTGCCAGTCTGCCACAGATCCAGCAATCAGGCCTTGAGATGACGTCAATAAGGCCAAAGCTCTATATTAGGTAAGGGTTGAAAACAAGTTTTGTTGTCATGTTTTACAAAGGAAACCGTTAACTCGTAACTTGAAACAAGTAGATTCAAATCAAATGTCGTAGTAAGACTCGGTGTCGAGTACGGTTAGACTCAGTAAGACTTGGTTAGACTCAGTCATACTCGGTAAGACTTGGTAAGATTCTGACATTCGGTAAGACTCAATCAGACTCGGAATCAGATTCGGTCAGTCTTGGTAAGACTCGGGTCAGACTTAGTAAAACTCGGTCAGACTCGATATCATACTCGTTAAGACTCCGTAAGACTCAGTAAGAATCGGTCACTCAGTAAGAATCGATCAGACTCGGTCAAACTCGAAATCGTACTCGACACCGTAAGACTCGGTAAGACTCTATAAGACTTGGTCGGACTCGAAGTCATGCTCGTTAAGGCTCCGTAAGACTCGGTAAGACTCAGTCATACTCGGAATTAGGATCAGAATCGGAGTCAGTACTCGGAATTAGGATCAGAATCGTAGTCTGACGGATACACTCAGATATACTCGGTTAGATTTGATCAGACAAAAAGGCGCGGTCGCGCGTCCGCATCAGTTCTACTTTATAATTAATCAGAAAATTAAAATTATGTTTTAGTCAAGGTTTTGATTGGAAAATTGAAAAAAAATAACGTATTTGGAAAAATCGGGAATATTTCCTACTTTTTCTAACGCTTTTAGTAATAGTTATTATTAAAGTGATTAAAAACGTACTTTACTAATCTACACACATCAAAAGTGTCTAGGGATCAAGCATTTTTATGCGGATTTCTTGAGATTGAGATGTGGCTTTGTAATAATTTTATGATTTTATAAATTTATATGGATCCTTTTTGGTGCATTTCATAATTTGAATCAGGAACTGTAAATCAAATTCGAGTAAAAGATGAAAATCAGCTGTCAATATTTTCCCTATAAAAACATACAACGCATTGAAGACATTATTAGTGCTACTGTTTCCCTACTACTGATTAAAACCAACGTTATTATGGAGCGGCGACGTCATTTAAGCAGGGAAGAAATGCTCAGAGCCGTGGGAATGATAGAAGCTGGTTCCCGGCAACGTACTGTGGCTTTAGCTCTGAATACAAGTCAGAGTGTTATCAGTCGACTTTGGACAAGTTACCGAAGCACTGGTACCGTGGCTGAGCGCCATGGAGGATGGTATCGCTGCACCACACGGAGACAAGACCGATACATTCAAATCTTAACTCGAAGAGCTCCAACAATAACCGCCATGATGTTAGCCGTGAGGCTTCATCACTCTTCAGGGAACTTAATTAGCGACCAAACAGTCAGAAACCGCTTGCATGAAGTGAACCTTCATTCCCGAAGACCGCTACGGGTACCACCTATAGCAATGCACAATCGTAGGATTCGATATCAATGGGCTCTTGAACACAGAAATTGGGCAGAAGAACAATGGCGTTTCGTGTGTTTTTCTGATGAGTCTCGTTTTGGTATGAGACCGGATACAAGACGTATACGACACTGGAGAACCCCTGGACGCCAACAGCGATTAAAATCCTGCCAGGAAGTCCATCCTTATAGTGGTGGAACCATCATGGTATGGGCGGGTATTTGGATCGGCGGAAGAACTGAGTTGATTTGGATCAGAGGCAACCTCAACGCTCAAATTTATGCTGAGACGATTGTATCAGACGTCATCGTTCCTCTACAAGTGCAAATCGGTCCCTTATTTCAGTTAATGCATGATAATGCACGACCGCACACCGCAAGAGTTGTAAGACAGACTCTCGCCGCAGCTAACATCAATGTCCTGCCCTGGCCTGCTCAGTCGCCAGACTTGAACCCGATTGAGCATGCATGGGATATGCTACAGAGAAGAGCTCTGCCGAATATGGAGGGTATCCAGTCGCAAGAAGACCTTTTTTTGTTGTTGCAACGAACATGGGCGGCCATTCCACAGCGTGATTTGGATGAACTCATTTTGAGTATGCCAAACCGATGTTCTTGTGTTGTTAGTGATCGCGGTAGAAACACGGATTATTAATTGTTTAAGTTACCCAATAAAATTTTAAAGAAAACTGTTATTTCAGTCTTTTTTTCGAACTTTAATGTTAGTGGTTCAAATGTCAAAAATCCCTTTATTAGGAAAATGGCAAATTTCTTTATGAATGCAAAGGTGACTTGGTTTATCGTTACTGTGACAAACGATAACACTTTATTTGATGAATCCTTAAAGAACATTTTAATTAATATCAATCAGGAGAAAAGTTATTGCAAAAATATATGTTGATCCCTAGACACTTTTGATGTGTGTATATTATCAGGTTTTCATGTATTTCAATCATTTTTCTTGTAAAATAACAAAATTTACGATGACGAAATGTAACATAAACTGTAAGTAGTATTTATCCACTGTTTTGGATAAAAACTCGAGTAAAAATGGAAATTTATTGAGTATTTACTCATTTTGAGTATTTATCCGGATAAAAACCCATCACTAACTACGAGTAATAATCATAATAAACCATTGATACTTGAAATAACCAACGCAACGGTCGTATTAAAGCTTTGAATTTGATCATTTAAATGAACTATTATTATTGATATAAAATATTCACAATATTTATTTGTTAGCATCGAGGGTTGTAGAAGAAAGGAAAATGGCTTGACGTTTGATCTTGGGAGGACACGAACTGGAAGAAAATGAGAGGAATGGAAAGTAAATACAAAATGTAAAAGGAGGAACGTATTATAGAGTAGTAGTGAAAACCACGACATTAATTATATTAATTACCTACCTTGATATTTTATGAGCAAAAATAAGTTTGAAACCTTTTCAATGTTATGCGATTCCGGTAAGGTGTATAAAAATGGACATCATTCATCACACCTTTCATCCCGAAAAAAAATATTGCTTCTGAGTTCCCTAGTTTAGATCCTGATCGCACGGTCATTTTTTCTTTCCACAAAAAGAAAAATGCTTTATAATCTGCGATTCAGGTGTTACGGCCCGTTGACTTGCCGTTGCGCGGGGCGGCGAACGGTAATGATCAAAGTATAGTAATGTTTGAAGCACGCTACGCGAAACAGAGCGGTTCAGATAGCGATGCGGGTGTGGGTATTTCGGCAGCTACAACCAACCGCTATTGTGGGTTAGATCATGCTCCGCCGCACCGCCCGTCTCGCTGCGCATCGCTTAAACCAAAGTCGTGAACGGGCTGTTAAACAGTTACCGTTGCGTAAAAAAGTTAAACGTCTGTTGAACATTTGTCTAAAAAACTTTATCTACTATCATGCTATTAATCCTCTATAAAAGAACCTATAACAATTAGCTTATTGCCAACATTAAAACACTCAATGATATTATGATCATTTTATCATCCAAACGCGTGATATTATGAATTTCAAAAAAATAACATTCTCATGCAATCACATTTTCACCACCAGATCGCTAAAATTTTGAAAAAAGAACAATAATTCTTTTACTTATTAAGGTTTGTTTATTTTACATGCTTCGCAATTAGACTTTTCTTGAATTAATATAGTTCTTACAACACTGTACAACACCCTATGGTATGAGAATCTTTTATAGAGGATTCACATCATGATTGTAGATAAAGTCTTGTATGCAACTGTTATAATTCGGTATTAAAACACTCATGTGATACTATTATCACACTCGGCTACGCCTCGTGTGATAAAACCACATTCGTGTTTTAATACCACTGATTATACAACAGTTGCATGATAACTATTAAACTGTAAAACGGCATTTAACGTTGGTATAAGGGTCGTTTTATAGTTACACTTCTTTTAGACAAGTGTTCACTTCTTTTAACTTTATGTGGTAGGACGGCTAAAGTCTTACTTCTGGCACTAGTGCAGGCTGGTGTTTTTTGGACTTCGCTGACTTCTGATTCATCAGCTTCGCTTCCAGCATCTTTGGTAGGTTCTCACGAACGTGTGTCACGTATTTACTTCTTCTGCAAAAATGTGTATTTTTTCTTTAAATTAAACCTTACAAGGAAGTCCTCCTGTGTCGTGGGTGTGTTCGCAAACATTTAAAGTTATGTAAAATTTTCGTTTATGTTTCGAGTAGACCTCGAACCTGAGACTCACATTGCAGTAGTCAATCACTCAGCCGTTATAAAAAAAGACTTTTCTAATTTTATAATGGCCAGGCCATCCATACACGGACTGATTCAGGTATCAGCATCGACTGCTTCAAGATACGACTTTATTGCAATCAGTAATCTTCTACAAACACAATCACGGAATTAATCAAGCAGTTGATACCACTTGCTGGAGCAGTTGACAAAAGCAGTAAGCAGTTGAATTTGACTGCTCAAACAGTAAGTGAGCCAAAAGGCTCAATAATGTTATCATTCTTGCTTGAAATTACTGTGTGATATTTCTACACACTTAAATGTTAAATTGGCAGCTGTCAGCTGACGATAGTTGTATTATTCTCAGGCACACACAACCAGGAATTAATAATGAGCTCTAAGTAGTTCACACCATAACGTATTTTTTATCGTTGAAAATACTTTGTTATTGAGTATTTCTTTGTTCACAAAACCGTTGTAAATATTTTATTAAGTGAAAAGTTGAAAGGGGCAGAAAAAAACTTATTATGTGTTCCGTTTGACGTCCGAAGTCCATTATGAGAGAGTACACCGTTTCGTTCCGCGAACAGCCGCTAGATGTCGTCACTTTCCGCCTCGTAATCGCGCCACTAGCGACCCCAAACGTCAAACCTGTGAACTACCTTCAAAAACCGCATACAAGCCGCCATGATGAAGTTTTAGATCATTGTTGCGTCGTTTTTCGAACTGTGCGCAGCTCCGCTAGATTGTTAAATCGTTTCGAATTAACGATATTTTTTAGTTTTAGAACTTTTGAGATTAAAGTAAAAAGTTCATTATATTAGTGTTTTAGATTTTAATAAAATTTAAAATTAACGTTCCGTCTCGTGAGTTGAGTTTATTTTTAAAACAAAATGGACGGTGAAACTATCGTGCCAGAGGAAACTTCGAGGAAAAGGACGCGGAGTTCGAGTTCTTCATCGTCATCAAAAGGAAGTGACACGGTGTCATCGGAGAGCGAGGGGGGTGGTTCAGCACCGCGCAAACAGCCCCCACGGTCACGCGGGCGCCCTTTTTTCGCTAGACTCCGAACTGGATCGCAGGTTTGATCTACTATCCCAACAATTGGTGAGTCATGTCAATAATGTTTTATCGAATTGCATCATGGCAAATAGTGCTCCATTAGCACAAAACCTACCCGCCACGCAAATTATTTTGGCGCCGCGCTACCCTCAACATCGACAGCTACCCAAATGCATTTTTAGCGCAAAATGAGGATGTGAACTCGGCATTACAAAACCTTGTTGATTGGTCTGCTAGTTCCAACGCTCAATTATCTTACTCGCAGCGGGCAGTTGGACCTTAAAGCAGGCGCAATGCCTCTTAGGGCTTCTCAACCTTGTGTCCTTCATCACCCACCGGGGAAGGATGCATTGCCGTGCGCTGCAGTGTCACATAAAAGTACTGCGTCAAATTCCTCCCGGAGCAGTACAACTGACACAAGATTGGGGGTGTATAAAACAACTACCCTCTTTAATAAACTCGAAGAATTGTTTGGTGCTGATTCATAGAACGATATCACATGACATTCTTCAAATGGCGGTATACGATTCGAGCTGAAGTTATAGAGACACGCCGCCGATCGTTATTAAAAAACGTAAAAAGCAAATACATACGCGAACATAGAAAAAAATTCCACCCTCGATCGAATAATATTCAATCCTAAAAATTTATCCAACTACCTACTAAAAATTGGGGGTGTAGATTCTGTAGATAAATTAGAAAAACAAATTAATAGTGCGGGACCAAGTCGCCCGATATCTTAGATCCTTCGACCTCTTTTCAAGAGAACACTTCGTTCGCGACAAAACAAATCGAAGCGTACCTAATAATAAAAAAGACAAACAAATTGACGATTTTTTTTTTCAAAAAAGAGGGGAGGGGGGAGAAAAGATAACATCAGGAGGCGACCCAGTTTTTGGGGCGGCTGTCTTCAGCACAACATAGAAATTTGGAATAGTTTCAACCCTACAAAGACTATTGTAAAAATGATATCGGGAGCTCGTATCCCCTTCAATCAGGCACCGCCCTTAATTGTACCTTTAGGCAACCTGCCAAAATTTCAAACCCTTGTTTCGGAAGAAATGACATTAGGAATTCGGAAAATGGTTCAAGAACGAGTGTTAGAGCCTGCTCCTTTGACCACATATTTCATTTGCCCTCTTTTTATAATTACAAAGAGCAATGGAGCAATGGCAAAAATTGAGTAATTTTCAACTTAAATGCACTAAATTTGTACATCGAGCCAAAACATTTCCATCTTTTCCACCATCAACAAATGCCTTCGCTTCTTCAACAAGGTGATTGGATGGTGAAGTTAGACCTCAGCCAGGCCTATAATCACCTCATAGTACGCACAGAACACAGACGCTTCTTGCGTACCAGTTACGGGGGTCAACTTCTGCAGATGACATGTCTACCATTTGGCTTGGCTGCCGCTCCCAGAATGCTTGCGACTATAACAAACTGGACGGCAGAATACCTTCGCAAGAAAGGTCTGCGCTTTGGCGTTTTTCTCGACGTTTATTTACTAGTTATCAGTTGTCTAGTATCCATAACACAAGCTCTGCTTAGCTTGGGACTAGATGGCGTTGTGTGATAGTTGTGGAATATTATTATTATTACTAGTCCATCAGAACAAGGAAGTACTCAGCACGCATCTAAACATAGCTGTACGCTTCCTGTCGAGTCTGGGCTGGTGTGTAAATTACGAGAATTCGATCAACAGACCAACGAGGTCGATCGAATATCTCGGTATCGATTGGGACACACAAACAAACCGCAAGTCCCTGCCACCAGACAAGGTGAGAAAAATTCAACAGAACCTCTCGACCAGACTCGCAGCGGGCAGTTGGACCCTGAAGCAGGCGCAACGCCTCTTAGGGCTTCTCAACCTTGTGTCCTTCATCACCCACCGGGGAAGGATGCATTGCCGTGCGCTGCAGTGTCACATAAAAGTACTGCGTCAAAATCCTCTCGGAGCAGTACAATTGACACAAGACATTCGCAAGAAATTAGAGTGGTGGATGGAAAATGTAAGTCAAAAGACAGCGATTCACACAAATGTGCTATACACACTTTGTCATCACGGACGCTTCCGACGTTTCATAGGGTGCACTAGTCAACAACAACAAGATACAAGGTGCCCACCAGAAAAAATGGCATTGCAATCTCAAGGAAATGTATGATGTGATTGCTCTGTTGTCCCAGAAATCCAGAGCCCTCCGAGACTCCAGCATAACTCTCCAGACCGACAACAAAACAGTGGTCTCGTACATTCTCGTACAAGAAAGGCGGCACAAGATCACGCCGATTGATGGAGTTGACACGGAATTGCTGATTCTGAAGGACGACCTTGGTGTTGTACTGATCCCGCACCAACTACCAGGGGTGTACAACATCGAAGCCGACCACCTGTCGCGAAATCGCGTCGGCAGCGAGTGGCACTTACGGGTGGCAGCAACTTCGAAAATATTTCAGACTTGGGGAAAACCGGACATAGATTTGTTGGCATCCCAAACCACACACGTGGTGACAACTAACGTTTCTCTAGATTCCTCAGACTCCAACGCCTACTATCACGACGCGTTTAGCAGATACTGGCAATACGACCTAGCATGGGTGTTCCCACCACCGGCGCTGCTTCCACGAGTTCTGTACCACTTAAACTCAGTATTAGGGCGGTACATTATAGTAGCACCCAAGTGGAATAAACCGTTTATGGTAACCAGACCTGAGGAGTCGAACCATGCCACGGCCCAAGAAGATCAGAGACCTAAAGACCTTGATAGCCACGGTGACCGGCTTACCACAAGCTCATGTCAACGATCTGAAATTGGAAGCCTGGCTCATTTCGGCTGGGACGCCATGACTAGAAATGGGTCTCCACAAGAGAAAGATCTTTTATCTTGCTGGCGAACTTTGACCCTTAAACTTACACGCCTATTTGGGGTAAGTGGTCTTTGTGGTGTAGCAAAATTAATGTACATTTTCGTACGCCAAATCCAGCAGATATTGCAAAATATCTAGCATATCTATATAGATCTAGATCAAAAGTTAGCTTACAGAACCATTCTCGTGCATGAGTCCGTTATTGCATCTATTTGTGAAACTACTTCAAATATTAAAATTTCTTCTTCTTCGTCGGTTCACTCTTGACAGAGTGGTCGTGGTCAGCATGTTGCAGCGAGACATCGACCGTGCTGCCATAATGCGCCTCAAAATGAGACGCCATCCTTAGAATTTCTTCTAGTCACACTGTAAATCACATTTTGAAAGCAATTTCAATTGCCAAGCCTTTGCCTAAGGTACCCACATGGTACGCCAGGGTATTGATAACTTGTTTACAGGATAATACCCCTTGCATTAATAGTTTATAATGAAGTGTCTAAGCGAACGGCGACTATTTTATTATTTTGGCTCCGCACGGTTAAAAATCTATCAATGGACAGGCGGGGCTCATTAATAAATTTGTTCATAAAAACTATTAGAGTTCCTGTTAGAGCAGCAACTCCAACTATAATCGGTGGTTGCATAAAACGTATATTCTATCTGGTGTTGAAATACAGGCCCCTCCAGGTAGTTTAGATCGGCTGTCTCATCATTAAATTGATTAGAAAAACATCCTTTAAATGATATTTTATCTAAAGTAAACTGGAGGCATAAATCAATTTTCAGAAAATGTTATCATAAAGAAATCAGATCAAGTAACGAAATGTCCTCGGTGCTTTCGTTATCTTTATTTCAAGTCCCCAATTGATTAACCAACCAATGTTTTCATGACAAGATTCAAATTACTATTAAAGATATTGCACAGATTGCAAGTATCCTTATGTTTTTATTTAATAATTCTATATACTGCCAACAATTTGATAGCTAGAATTTGTTTCATATAAAACCTGTTTATATGAATATTATCAAAATTATAATTCACATTGTTGCTTTTCATTCATACAATCCACCAGGAGATAACAAACACTTCTCTCATAATGGACTTCGGACGTCAAACGGAACACATAATATAAAAATTTTACCTTCGAATAAAATTTGTATTATGTTTCCTAAGACGTCCGAAGTCCAGGTAAGGTCTTCCTGGTGCATACCTACCTTTGCATCATTATGAGCCGAACAATGATCTAAAACTTCATCATGGCGGCTTGTATGCGGTTTTTGAAGGTAGTTCACAGGTTTGACGTTTGGGGTCGCTAGTGGCGCGATTACGAGGCGGAAAGTGACGACATCTAGCGGCTGTTCGCGGAACGAAACGGTGTACTCTCTCATAATGGACTTCGGACGTCTTAGGAAACATAATACAAATTTTATTCGAAGGTAAAATTTTTATATTTTTTTTTACGTGGTTAAATCATCAAATGAGTCCTCCCACACAGGGCAAGACGGGAGGGACTGTCAGACTTGTACCGACTAAAATCCACAGTGTCCTTCAATAGCCCTTTACGCTCCGGGGCCACGGTTACCTGATAAGAAAGTCCCGCGAACCCGATAGGAATGAAAATAAAGCTTGAATTTTGTAAGTTTATGTTTAACTTTCAGATGATGAGAATATAGACTAAGCTCAAGCTTAGCTACATACCTACCAAAAATAGTTATTTTTGATACTAGTGCGGTAAGTTGGTTTTTACAAACGAGTAGACGAATGTAAGCCCGAGCGAAGCCGAGGGCTTACCATAGTCACGAGTTTGTAAATACCAATTTCTGCACGTGTGTCATACAATGTTTTTCAACACATTTGCGAGAAAACAGTACAATATGTAAATAAACAAACTTTTTCATTTGACTATTTTTAACAGCAAATGAAAATAACCGTTTTCTGCAATTTGCGCCTCATTCAAAATATCAGGTAAACTAGATTGCATACTTATTAATATCAGATTCCTCGCTTGAACTCATAATATTATCTGTGATATTATTTTGTTCATATAACAGTGGGAAAGTCGCAAAAATTTTTGAAGTTTCTAATATGAAAATGGCGCGAATTTGCAAATGGCGCCACATGCACGAGGTGAAAAATTGAACTACATCTTTCGTCTCATTTACTCTTTAGTATTAAAGTGAGACAACGTATTGAGCAAAAGCGCTTCCAAGGAGGTTCGACCAGTCAGGTTGTTTATTCTCATAATGTGAAACTCTTTGGTGGAATTCTTATTTTTTTTTAAATGGAAATTAAAAAAAAACCGTAAAGAAAACGCACGGTGCTATACAACGGGGTGTGCCGTAAAATAGGTACTTAGTAGGGAATCGAGAACCGGTCCTTGTTGGAAGTCCCGGGATTTTCGGGACAGGCGTCCAAGGAAACGGGAAATCCCGGGATTTTCGGGACTTTCGGGACAAAATGCATTTTTTTCTATGGCATTAGAAAACAATGAAAATAATAAGATAACTTTAGGGTATAGTATTTATTCTGATTAAAATCATACAACCAACTTATTCGTCGGCCTCATGGACATGGGTTTGCTCTAGCCTCTTTTCTATTCAGAGGTGGCAAATCTATTCACTCTAACTGTGCTAACTATAATAATTTAAATGGATGGAAACTTGCAGTTCATCTAGATGTCCAATACTGGACATTAGATGTAATGCAAGTAGGCCGGTGGAAACAGGTTGTAGAATTCATGAGTTCGACCTATTTTAGGTCGCATCTTAGCCACGAGCGAACCCAATAAAAAAATACGAAAAGAGGGTATAAGCTTGCGTCGATGAGATGAGCTAAGCTGTAGAGTAACCATCCACCAGTTTCACGTTGCCAATTAGTCTAAGAGCAATGGTGGCCCAGTGGTATCGGTCCCGACTTACGAATTGTAGGTCGTAGGTTCGAACCCCGCCAGGCGCATTAATTACTTTGTGTAATTTATTACATCACCACTGCTTTCAAAACGGTGAAGGAAAACATTGTGAGGAAACCGGCATGTAGTAGAACCAAAAATTCGAAGACATGTGACATCTACCAACCCGCACTGGGCCCGCGTGGTGGATAATGGCCCACTCCATCTCACAGAGAGGAGGCCTGTGACCCAGCCGTGGGAACATTATAGGCTGATGACGAATTAGTCTAAGAAGCTCTGCGTTCCACTGGGTCTAGTGCAGTAAGTTGTATTTATCTGAGCCATCCCAATGATTTAGTTGAGTAAGGTTGCTGCAATACTCCGTAAGAAAAAACATAAGAACATTTGAATTTCGCGGGCTTCTACGACGCAATCACCTTATGCAGAAATGGGCTTGCACATAGGCTATCCAGGTGTAAGGTATCGCTTCACTCTATTTAGGATACCCACGTCAAAGTTGACACTGGATGTCAGCTCCATGACCAGAAGCTCAAGGTCATCAGTTACAGAAACAGGAAAGGAGTTGGTCCAAATTACTCCATAAAAGATGTAGTTTCGATTTACTCCTACTTCACTAAGGAAATATACGCCTGTAAGTTAGTGTGTTAAAAGAGAGAAGTTTCTTGTTCGCTCACTGGGATACTAAGTATCAAATCTGTTCGCTCTACTATGGTCTCTCTGAAGCAATGAATTTCATCCCCACTGGATTTTGCAGTGGGCAAGTATGTCACTGAAACAGTACTGTTATCTACCTACCCAAAAATACCAGGCTGAAGTGGGTAAGAAATGTGCAGCAAAATAAGAGTTGCAAAGAAAACAGATTTAACTGTTGAACTCCAGAGTCAATAACCAAAAGCTCAAAGGATCAGTTATCAACGACAACTCTGATTGATCGTTCACTAAGAAAGTCTGATATCCAGCTACAAAAATCAACTGGGATACCAAAAGCAAGGAAGCTTTTTGTCTCGAGACCCTGTCAAAGGCTTGTGAGATATAACCAGTACTACATTATCAACTTTTCTTCTCTGTCAACCACACCCGTATCTGAACATGTTATCCCGTATATAACGACGAAGTGAATAAATACCTTACCTCCAATTTGATTCTTTTGTTCTAAGAATTAACAAGTTTAAACAAATTATTTATACTGTTTTTCTGAGTCCCGAAAATCCCGAAATTCCCGGTTCCCAGTCGCATGTCCCGGGTTTTAAAATATACTTCAAGAACCGGGAAATCCCGGGATTTTCGGGACCGGGATTTCCCGGTTCGATACCCTAGTACTTAGGTGAGAGTACCTATTTTACCGCACGCTCCGTTGTGTGGTGCGTAATTTTTAACTTTCGAACAATGTATACAGGCTTCGTAAATGCATTGTTCGAGCAAATGTGTTGAAAAAAAGTTTTATAACACATTTGCTCGTAAAAGGTCTCTTACTGCACCTATTTCAGTATTAAAAATAAAATTTCAATAAAATTAACTTTGGGAGATGAAATATAATAAATAAACATTTTATTCTTTAATTTAATTAATTTTGACAATTAATTACAACCATTTATTTGTAATAAAAACACAAAAGTATGAATTTACTTTATTAGTAATACTGGCTGTTTTTGTGCCGTTGCCATAAACAAAAGACGCTGATGCGCGCATCGCTAATTTGTGAAAAAGTAAAAATTATTCCGCGTGCTTTTTCTTTTTGCTGTAATTATTTTATTTATTTACTCACAAATGTGTTATAAAACGTCGTATGACATACGTGCGGTTTGATAATTACAGCCTCTGCTTTCTTATAGCACTCACCTTACGGCTCGTGCTAGCAATATCGCCTCAGCTGTAATTATCAACTTACCGCACTTATATCATAATGTACTATTACCACATCTTTTATCATTTTACCACATCTTTTTCTTATTAAAAGTGGGTTTGGCTACAATCTAGCCCAAAGGTGGAACAAACTCGTCCAGGACGAACTGAAATTCCTGTGCACATGTTGTGACGGAACATAGAACTGTTTGGTGCTGGACTCCGTCAGGAAGGTGATCGCAAGCCACTGCCAGTGGGATTGCTCAGCCATTACTGCGAGTTACAGATAGCCTGAGGTCCCAATGCCCATGTTTAACCGCGAGGAACTTATGTGTACGTGCTAAAAGTTTAGATTATAACAGCCTTACTACAAAAACTTAAACATCTGTTGAACACTTGTCTAAAAAAAGTGTGACTGCAAAACGGACCTTATTTCAACGCCATAATCTGACATTTTTTTAGACAAGTGTTCAACAGACGTTTAAAAGTTTTTGTGGTACCACGGTCAAAGTCCAGATTTGGTGTTCGAAACAAAACGTAATGTTTTTAGTGAAGCCACTTCTTTATAAACGTATATATATGAGTAACCGCCACACACATTTAAATGTTTTCCTTGGAGATTTTCACTTGTTATACGTAGGAATCGAATGAGGGGAGTAATTATTCTACCATTTTTTTGGCTTCCAGTGGTCTACTACTGGACATTCTTTAATTTAAGACTAAAACTTACTGATTATGTCGATCTGTATTGTCTTTTATCACCATATCGTTCCCAAAGACCCTCCGGATCGTGTCGTGGACCTCCCCCTTCTCTGCGGATCCACTGCAGACCCCCCACATGGTCCTTAGCACATTCATCATTGGAAGTGGTCGGTGCTTTTTAGCACCCGTCTGTTGGTCAGCAATTTTTGCTGCTTACGACTGCACCTAGAAAGTGCAGTCTACAGCTCAAATACGAGATGGTTGTCCTAGATTTTTAGGTCCTACAGCTTGTTCTTGCTTGCCAAGATTCTAGCCTTTGAAGCGGTGTTTTATCCAGCTCAGTCAACGAATATCTTCTAGAATATGTGTTCTCTTCCAATATGCACTGTCTGCATCAAAAACTAATTTAACAAATATGATTTTCTTCTAATTATTCAGACTTTAACACTGTTTGGTAACAGCAAAATAAAGTTCCGAAAACTCATACATATATTCACAAAAAATAACGTTTCCAACAAATTCTAAATGTAATTTTAATTAGTCTTGCATAGTTTTCGTACTAAATTATTTTAGCAAAATAAAATGCATCTCAAAATCATATGGTAGGTAGCTGTCAAAAACGTTACGTCAATTTGAAGGATACATAGGAGCAATAACAGCAATAAGTAAAAAGGTTTGTTAGAAAGTAATGTGAGATAATACTTTTTTAGTTTTTAACTATTTATTAGGAGTTTAGGTTTCATAAAAACTTTAGGCACAGGGCCATCGAGTACAAATTCCGCAATTTTGCTTTCAATACCTTTCGTGAAATAATTTTACTCAAATCTTCACCACAATCGCTATTTTGTCACTTCATTAGATGATAAAGTTTATAGTGGAAAGAAAAATTAGTTTGCGAGCATGACTTGAACCTGCGAATTTCTAGATACAGTACTGGATGTGGATGCTTTACCGTCTCGGCCATAGCAGTACTTCAGGATAAGAGCTAATCTTTCATTCCACTCTTAATCTCTCCGAGTTATGGTTGCGCTGTTGGTATTTCGAATATCAATGAAAATCGTTTTTACATTTCATCCCCTTTTTTTTTTCATAAAATGAGTCCTCCCGCCCTGGATGGGGCGGAAGGGACTGTCAGGCTGTTACTGACTAAAATCCGCCCGTGTTCCTTGGTAAACTTACTTCGGGATGAAGTAAGTTTACGAAGGAACACGGGCGGATTTTTAAGGTAGTACTTCATCCCCTAAGGTATTAATGCTTTAATAAGAAGAATATTCGATTACTCTATTCAAAACACACAATAAAATAAAACTTAATTCGTTTTAAAATCTCTCCGATAATCGACCATTCGCAATTGAATAGCTGTTACAAATAAACATTGCTCTCGCTAGATGGGCTATAAATTTTAATGGCCTGTGAACCGCCCGGGACAGATGGAGGCCACGAAATAGATATGGACAGAAGGTATGCCCTGTAGAACTATCAAAATGAAGTAAAGTGTTTATAATATAGTCTCTCGATCTCAATTAATGCCAGACTTCATCATCTGCCTGCCTTTTCCCAACTATATTGGGGTCGGCTTCCAGGCGAACCAGATGCAGCTGAATATCAGTATTTTACATGGAGCGACTGCCTATCCGACCTCCACAACCCAGTAACTGGGAAATACGATACCCCATGGTAAGACTGGGTGTCAGACTTATGAGCTTCTGACTAACAGTATCTAACGACTGTCAAAGATCTACAAATGACAGCCGGAACCAACAGCTTTACGTGCTTTCCGAGGCACGGAGGAAATTAATGCCAGATTTGAGGGTGATAAAGTCATGAGGCGCAGCGTAGGACATCCACCCACTAGGTGGGCAGACGATCTTATGAAGGCCACAGGATCACGCTGGATGCAGGCCGCTTACAACCAGTCCTACTGGAAGTCTAAAGGGGAGGCCTATGTTCAGCAGTGGACGTCTTACGGCTGATATGATGATGATGATGATGATGATGCGCAGCGTATCGCTGGATCAATCCCTGCACGGAACAAATATTTGTATGACCTACAAGTAGTTGTTCCTGGTCTAGGTGATGTGAGTTTCTATGTTTGTAAACGCACCCACGACATCGGAGAAATACTTAGCGAGGGGAAACTTAAGGTGATTGCTTACTATTTATATTATAACTATTGCACCTACATAGAAAAGGTGCATCGTAGTTAGATTTCGGAGATTTTAACATGATGCACCTTTTCTATGTGAGAGCTGATGGAGCGAGTTTTTTGATATTTTTTATATTTAAAATTATACTTGTTATTTGCGCAACACAAATATTTATAAAGTTACAACATGTCACTGGCCTGCAAATTGCAAAAAACGTAAAAAAATTTGAATTTCGCGGGCTGGTTGGAGCATCCCCCTTAAAAAAAAGTTTTTGTAATTTAAACTCGGTTTGCTTTTGGCCTTCTTCTAGTCCAGAGTCAAATATGAAACGAGCTCGCCCAGACCGAACTGGAATTCTTGCACACAGATGGAACAAAGTGAAAACTGTTTGGGGCCGGGCTCAGACAGGTTGGGGGTACCAATTCAGAATTCCAATTCGAGGCCTCATAAGGGACCCCCTTATGAGGCCTCAAATTGGAATTCTTGCGCACCGGTGGAACACAGTAAAATCTGTTTGGCGCCGGACTCAGACAGGATGGGTATACCAAGTCTCTTATGAGGCATCACCGAAGGTTAGGCTTGTGGTGCCGTTGCTCGTTGTGGTGTACCCAACTAAGACCCAACTAACGTCTTCGGGCGATGCCGTTGGTGTCAAGATAACACGCGCGCGATTGCGTGTTTGCTGTGACTCGACTTGATATGTGAGCTAATTGACGGTAATGACATCAGACAATGATCGACAGTCCCCTGGCTTTGAAGTGGTGGATGGCATATTACGAGTATTAGCCAGACCTTTTTTATTTATATTTTGTTTAGCGATAGACACGTATTTGACCATTATCTCGCCTGATAAGATTTGATTGACTCGCGCACCGAGGTTGCTAAAATCGCCGTTTTCATTGCGCGAGTAGAACTTACAAAACAGTTGCTCCACAAGACGTGTCTTGTAGAGCAATTTCTTTCAATTGTTTTCTTCAGTCGGTGATGCAAGCTATTCATCGCTTGAGCGAGTAGCTCATAGTCACTCGGTCAAGGATCCATAACAAGCTGGCTGGGTTGCAGTACAAGCTAGTAAGAACCTGTGTATCTCTGTACTTTTACATCTGTCTATTTTATATCCAGGCTTCACATTGGTCCCTTAATTATGTCGGTCCGAACCCGTCGTCTTATTTATTGTTTCGTAGGGCTCCCTATGAAGGTTTCCTATCTATATGCGCATTTAAACAACTGTTTGATAGTTTTCTTCCAGAGAAGTTATTGAGGGTTTTCATAAATAAGTCATAAAGTGTTTGTTTTCTATCTTACTTCTTTATAAATACGAAAGTTTGTGAGGTTATATTATATCGATGTATTGATGGATGGATATTTGTACGTCTTTCACGCAAAAATGGCTAAACGAAATAAGGTGGACAACCGAATAAACACGTGTAGTTTTAACCTACTTAGATTGACACAAACGATATATTTAATCCTAATATCCCCGGATATAAACAAAGATATCCTATATGTCAATACAGGATAACTTTTATTCCAGTAATCTTAGATAAAAACTCCTACGTGTTAACTCAGGGAGGGGGATAACATTTAGGATCAACATTTAGGATATCTTTTGTCCCAATATCAGGTTCGTGATGGATAATTTTCTTTTAAAATAAATTGTGTTTCATAAAAGTGCAGTTCTGATTTTAATTTTATTAAAGTGGACCAGGCAGTATATAACAGTTTGAATTTTTTGTAGTCATCAATTTATCGTTACTTCGTATACTGGCCTTGTTTCAAACATTATGTTCTGCGAAATTTCCGGTTAGTTTAATATTAATAAGTATAAGGGTAGCGTTACAAAACAAAAGTAATATTGTTTGTAGTCAGTTCAGTATCTAAATAAATAAACATTTGAGTTTATGAAACACACTCACAGTCCCAACGCTTTTCATTTTGATTATAAATTTTTTAATAGGAATACGCCGTTTTATTTTTGACCTGAAGGGTTTTTAAAGATAGACTTTTGCCTCCGACGTCTTTAGAATTGTGATCTGATGAGTGCGATGTCCTAAGCTACCTTTTGCTTAAGCTACTTTGCCCTACTAGGATCTTTTCAATGTCATGGGAGCGTTTACAAAACATAAACTTACATAGACCGTCAGACCCAGAACAATGGGGAAGGCAATTCAAAGCTAATTGTAGATGGTGCCACCATAGCTTAGTCCTAATCCGACCAATGACGTAGTACTATTTTGAAGTACCTTTGAACTGATTTGAACCAATGACGATGCTTGAAATAAGCTATACTAGCGCCATTAGTTCCCCAGTTGCCATCCCCATTGCGCGGGTATTGAACACACAGTAGCCACTACATCAACCCTGCCATTAAAACCATAACATATACAAAAGTCTGTTAATTTTGATCATCATCATCAGCCTATAAATGTTCCCACTGCTGGGACACAGGCCTCCTCTTTGTGAGAGAGAGTGGGCTACAATCCACCACGCAGGCCCAGTGCGGGTTGGTGGATGTCACATGTCTTTAAACTTTTGGTTCTAGGACATGCCGATTTCCTCACGATGTTTTCCTTCACTGTTTTGAGAGCAGTTGTGATGAAATAAATTACACAAAGTAATGCGCCTGGCTGGGTTCAAACCCACGACCTGTAACTTGTAAGTCGGGGCCGATATCACTGGGCCACCACTGCTCCTGTTAATTTTGATCAGCGTTTATGAATAACACAGTAGATATGGTACCAGTTTTATGAGGAACACAACATGAAAAACAAATGTAATATAATATAAAAGAGGCAACATAATTTCCAAATAATACATTTTAAATAAACCTTTTCCACGTGCTAATGGCCGAGGCCAGTAAATTTTAATGGCCTGTGAAAGTGCCGCGTGGCCGGCCTCGCCAGGCCACACCGAGCTATGGGCGACTGCGTGGAACGGAATCACAGTCACAATTCACGCTATTATGTCGGGCTATTTCACTTTATTTAGGGATCCGGTAATTTGTCCTGATGGTTTTACGATGATACCTTTTTGGTGATATATTGTTGATTGGATATTTCTTTTTGTTGACTACTTGATAGGAGGGTAATGAAAAATTGGTTTAGAACTTCTCGATCGTAATGTGGGAAACACCCGTCATGGTGCCCAACGTGGGTAAAATGATGAATGAGATAGCGACAATTCGGAATTCTTTGTACTCAAGGAGATGCAAGCCTCCAATACCTTACGACTTTGGTGTCAAAGCGATGTCGCAATACAAATCCATAGAGCTTCGTATACGGGCATACATCAATAGGTACCAAAGTCGTAAGATATCGGAGATATGCGTCGCGTTCGTTGTGTCGAAGGGCCTTAGAGTCTTCATTAATCTTATTAATGACCAGGATCAAAGCAGTTGTGATAGACCATGTTCTGTTCGATGACGCGTCATGTGCAAAGCGCTCTTCAAATAACTGTCAGCAAACGGTCGGAGCATTCGTTAGGACCAAACGCCTGCCGCGGTTGCGTAACTGTCTAAGCAGGTCACCGTGGCCCTGAAACGTAAGTTACAGGGTGGATTTTCAGTCAGTAAGTGTCTGACAGTCCCTTTTGCCCCACCCAAGACAGGAGAACTCATTTGATGATTTTACCAACCCAAAAAAATAGCCTAAAGTTTTAACCATTTTCTTCTGGAAAAACAGAACGAAAAAACTAAGGTGTTCGAATTAAGAATCTCCCTATCTCTTCAACAGTATGTAAGTTACGTCATACACAAATATTTACCTCGTATTCCACCGAACAAGCTAGAACATGACGTCACACGCAATAAACATGTTAAGGTCATAGCACATTATACCAGCACCGCAACTGCACAGCTGCAGCACGGCGTCACCTTGAATTTAGACAACGGCTAGCCGTTAGCGCGCTAACTGAGCGTTGTCCACGAGGTGTAAGCTCGCAGTTCGCGCGCCGTCTGCGAGGTGCAGCTTGCTGTCACCGTGTGCATAATTGTTATAAGGCATTTGTTTCGCTAGCAACTCGAAGTCGGCCGCTGCGCCGTAAGCACGCCGTCAGCTCGCTTGCAGCGTGCGGGCTGCGAGGCGAGTTGTATGGTAGCGGTAAGTGCGCCGACTTCCCGCCGTTGGCTTTTTCATATTGACATTATGAAATATATTATATGACACATGATTTAAGGCTCTTATTTGAATGACAGGTTAAGAGCTGGGTTGGAGCCGTGCCGTTGCCGCGCCGGTATAGTGTGCCATGACCTTTAGGCGGGCAATAAAGTGTACTGTGCGGCAGCGGGTGATATTGCCCAGACTGTTCACTGTGCGAATGTGGAGGTCAAGGTCATTGGGGCTGTCTGTCTGTCTCGATGTAGGCAACTGGGTGTAAGGTAAAGGTGAGATTTTTAAGATTTCATAGGTATATAATTATTATGTTATTTAGTACCTATTAGAATTATATCTTTTGAAGTTTCGATTTCTTTCCTTTCGTATTATGGAATGTGAATACGACTATACATTAGATCGTTTTTTGGAGACATATTGTCGCGACACTGTTGTTCTTCATAAAGGTCTCGTTTAATATGTAGGGGCTAAGGGGAGACGTGCCCCTTAGACCCTTACATATTCAGATTCACGACTCACACAAGTTCTGCCCTGTTCCTTCAGTTACTCTTCAAGTTCCATGGCCGCCGGTGACTACTTTTCATGCCCGCTCATTGTTCGTACCATGTTCTGCACACCAGGATCGGAAATACGAGATCGCTGCCTGTAATGATCCACACATAAGGATTCTCACTGTGAGAGGTAGTAAAAGTTAAATAATCTTCTAATTTTTTCTCACGCACACCTTGAAGTCTAATCATGAACACCCCTATAATCAACAGGGAAGTCTATTGGAATTCTAGAACAGGAAAATTCTCAGTAAATTACCTTCGAATCGAACAATCGAGCCGAGCTATTGTTTCCTTGGAGTCACAGCGCAATTTGATACCATTGTTCACTTAGTTCCAACTGGCTTAATTGGCTTCCACCGGCCACTGTTGGAGGGTTAATGTAGCAAACACCTTGGGCTAGTGAGCATGGTTTATGGAGCATTTGACCGAAAGGGCGTCATAAGACAGTGCTAAAATGGGAAAAAAGACAGAGGCAAAAAGTGTGTAACGCTTTGAAACAAAGATGACATTAAACTGTGGCTATACACGTTAGGGTTTGCATGATGGTTTAAGTCGTGCACGCATAACTTACAGGTATATTCGAGTTTCATATTACACATTTAAGTTAGGGTTTGCATACACAGTTTTGCCATTAATGGAGGCCAAACGCGTTGTGGTTAGGTGCATCATGGTTTTAACCGTACACGCATAGCCGACCACACGCATAACCGACATATTCACCGATAACTGCACAGTTTTAACACATACACGCAGCTTGCCTGTCGGTTATGCATGCAAGGTTAAAACCACCATGCAAACCCTAACATTTATTGCCTTCATTTAAGGTCAAACAAGTCAACATTTTTTCCATAGAAACTTCGTTGGGGTTTTACTCCACTATTTGACAAGGTACATCCAAAATTAAACATGGTATCGTTTTGTCTCATTATTAATTTTGTCTGTACGGAAGCAGAATTGTAAAATATGAAGCTATTAAAAAGTTACGAGCTTCTAAAGATTCGTTTTTTTTGCTAATTTTAACACAACTTTAGGTGTAAATTAGAAGCTAAAGAAGCATCAAATTTCCAAAACGAAGTCCGTACCGACACTGCAAATTTATCGAAGAATTTAATAAATTTCATTTGAAATTAATTGGTGCAGTGGATTTTTCATAAAACCCCTTCTTCCAAAGGCTTTTTCGTATTTTTTTACGTGCGCCTTTTACTCTGAATGATCGTGCATCTCACTGAATAATGTTTTCCCCTGTTTTCTCCACGGGGGATGACGCTCGCGCACACATGTACAATATGGCTCGGTTTTCGGTGAATTATCATGGTTTTTGACCATGCCTGCCAGTGAGTTCGAGCTCGCGACTAGCGCCGCCTTAAGGCCGTACGGCAAAGCGAAAGCATCGTTTGATGAGTCGGAAAAGTTGCCACGCACCGCCACCAGCAGGCGCCAGTATCGCGAAATTAACGCAATCCAAAGTTTTATGTATTTCATTTCGTCAACTTCGACATTTCATAAAGTGTTACCTTTGCGCAAAATACATGTATTACTCTAGTAGAAATATTTTGATATAAGGATATTGATACATTTACTAAAACAAAATGAAAGAAATACTTATTGATGTGGATAAATATTTTGTAAATATTTTTATCATTCACAGTCTTAAATTTATTTTATAACACTTTGACACAGATTTTGACGTCCCGAGAAAACGTAAAAAACTACTATTTGGTAGAAAATTAATAAAATTGGCACACTGCGAAAGTGACAATTCCCAATTATCTAAAGCCCCAAACACATGCGCGCACGGGCATGTGCGTTGTGTTCCACGTGTGCCTGAAAGAGTGTCAGCATAATGACGGGGCTCCCCCTTAGAGGGCCTACCGGGGTCCCGGGACTAATGAATACCGTGACCCCAGAACGTAAAGGTCTATTGAAAGACATCGTAGATTTTAGTACCCGCCCTGCCCTGGGTAGGAGGACTCATTTGATTATTTTACCACGCTAAAAAAAGCCCCAAACACACGCTCCTTTTTTAACGTCCGTTCAGAAAGCTGGTTGCGTGATATCTTTATATGTTCGATAATGTAAAGCTAATAGGGTGGTGTTGGTACTAATTTTTGATGCATTTTGATGTAATGACAGACACTAGCGCCGCGTAAAAGAGACTTTTTTTTCTTTTTGCATGGTAAAATCATCAAATGAGTCCTCCCACCCCGGGCAGGGCGGGAGGGACTGTCAGACTTGTTCTGACTAAAATCCACGGTGTCGTTCAGTAGCCTGTTATGTTCCGGGGTCACGGTAAGGAAATAATCCCACCAGGCTTTGGCCCTCTGAGAGGGGGGCCAGCCATTATGCTGACGCTCTTTGAGGCGCGCGTGGGACACAACGCGCCGTCGCGTCGACCCGGGCATGGTCCATGGTCGGGCAGCGAGTTGCCCTTTACTCGCTGCCCGCATGCCCGCGCCTACGGTGGCCGGAGATCGTCTGCTGACGTCCGACGCCGCGGGCGCTTACCACTGCGGTTGGGGCGGAGGGAGGACGCTGTCGTGGGGGGAGACGCTTTCTTCTCAGGGTAGTCAGATATGAAATGTCGACCCCTTCTAGTCTTAGTTTTAAATGTGATGTATGATGTGTAAAAGTGATATCTACATCCTATTTACAGAATAAATAATTTCATTTCATTTCATTTCATTTCATTTCTGTCCTCTCTTTCTCGCGGCCCGCCTCCTCCTTCACGAGCATTACTGCTTCGCAGAAGGAGGCGATCGCTTCCCACTCCGTATCTCCCCGCAGCATGGCCGCAACCAATGCCGAGCGCGAGAGGTCTCCGCCTATCGCCGCCGTGAGGACACGTCGGTGCACTGCCCAAGCTGGGCAGTCTTGCACCGTATGCTCTACTGTGTCCTCCGGGCGACCTTCGCAGTGGTGGCACCCGGGCGTTTCCTCCTTCCCTATCAGACACAGGAACCTCCCGAAACTTCCGTGCCCGGTGAGGACCTGCGTCATCCGATAGGTCAGGACGCTGTGACGTCTCTCCAGCCACTCCTCAAAGAGGGGTCTTACCGCCGCGATTGCGGCGTGCCCGACGCGTAAAAGGGACTTAGTAGTTTTTACTCGTATATTATGAGGTAGGTACAGGTACACAGATTATTGTAGTACAACAATTTTATTGTCTAACCTCTTTATAATTGAATCTTCATTCTTTAATATCCTATCAATTTTTTTTTGGGACAAGGTTTTAATATCACTTTTCTGATAAATGAAACCTTTGAGAGATATCTATCGGCTCCAAAATAATGAGCCCAGTGCTAATCATTTTTTTTGCCTCCAAAGTAATAAATAGAGCGAGAAGCAACTTAGATCGAACACGCGGTGAGACAGCAATGACCACCAATTTTTCATCGCAGTCGCAGTATAATACTATAGGCGATATTTAACAGGGTGGTGGGTGCTATGCCTTATTTGTAGTTGACATATAATTTTGAAGTATTCAAAATTTTGACAATAGCAGTTTTCATTTAATTTATTTTAATCCTGTTTCTTCGAAATTGTTATAAATCTATGACGAGACTAAATAAATAATAATAAAAGTGAAGTGTTTCTTATCCTATATCGCAGTTTGATACGATTAAAAGTTGTTTTCAGTTACATAATATTGTCTCAAATTGTTGACTGCAAATCAGTGCGTTTATCATTAGTTCATGTTAAATGGTATTTGGATGCATAAAGATTAGATGTGAGAAGGATGGACACAGAGGAACCATCCGACAACAATAGTACGATATCACGATAGCATTGATATAATTATAACTGTGAGTAATTTATTATATTGATAGGAACAATTCGTCATGTATAGTATCATACGTATTCTAACATTTCCCTTGTTTGCTCTGTAGGGGTCGTCAGGAATTTCCTGCGATGATTTACTCAGTAAGTTTGGTTTATTTTATTCTTGATTTATTAATGAAAATAATGTGTTATTGAAAAAAGAAAGTTTACGTGACTTATTTACAGTCATGTCCGTTTACAATCACGTCCCATTGAACACATCGAAACATTGTTTTGAATAATCTATAAGCCTACGTATCATTCGTTTGTATTTTCTCGATCTTTTTATCCATTACCAATTTTATCATTACGAAAATCTGACAGCCGCGATCTGAAAAAAAGTGTCACAGGTCTAGCCTGTAAGAGCCACGCTGGCTGACTGATTCGTCAAGGAACGAAAGTGATGACACTACTTGTAAAAGGCAAAAGATGAGAGGACGATAGTGAATGTGTGCTCAGAATAAAACGGCGTATGTGCCCAAACATATTGACGTCTTTTTATGAATTAAAATTGTTATTAATTGAAAAACTGTCTTTACAGAATTTAGATACTAGTATTTTCTACAATTTAAAACAACATCCTTTCAATAACTCATAGTAGTTATGCCATAAAGTTCAAAAAATAAAAAGCATAGACCAAACTTTGCATTTTTTTTGTATCGAGAAAATTTCATTGAATCGTGTTTTCAACTTTGTGAGAATTTAGATCATATAGTTAATAACTATATTCCAAGTTGTAAGATCTGTAGTCCAGTCATGTGCGACAGAAAGTAAAATATAAAAACCGTATTAGTACTGACTAAGCCCCTTAAGGACCTAATAATTAGGACGATTTTTCAGAAGCAGCCCCCGGGGTTTCCCTTTATGGCTCCTAAGAAATGAGCTGTCGACTGTACAAACTAAGCTCCTGCAAATTGCTTCCAGTACTCACAAACAGTGCAACTTAATAAAGTAGTCAGCATAACAAAGTTGGCACCACTATGCACCGCTCGCTCGTGAGTCGCGTTGCTTGTCGGAAGTTGTCGAGAGATGCACTTACATACCGCTGTCGCCCGGCTTCTGCAAAATTAATGTTCAGTCAACTTTTGTTGTTTATGTTGAGTTGCTTGACGCTTGTAACTTGACTTGCTTGACGCTTGTAATTTGACTTGCTTGACGCTTGTAACTTGACTTGCTTGACGCTTGCAGTGATGGTTTCTTTCATTGTCCCTTTATAGAACAGATATTTCTAAATTCTACTTAAATTATGATGTTCAGTAGTGTTTATCACAACTTCATACTTGACCAGTACCTTAAGTAAAAAGTATTAGCTTTACACAAGTGTCTGTGTGTGATAAAGGACCTGTGATTCGCTTCTAAAATATCCAGGTACTTACATGTTGAGACTGAAATATTATGCGAAGAATAAACCGTGTTTGCGTATAAACATTGCTGGCTATATGCCAAAGTATAGGCAATACTAAAACTTTAAAGTCTTTATCTGCGAATATGTTCTGCCTGGTGCTATACTGATGGCTTTATTTTGCATTAATTGTATCCCTCTGGTGCTCCGCTTTGGGCTTACGGGAGGCGAGTGACGAGTAGCTTGCCGCCCGGTTAAGAATCGGGCTCGGCTCGCAATGTGCCCATAATGTTCCCCGTGTGTCTCAAGTAGGTGTCAGCAAACTGATGGGGCACCCATAAGGCCAAACACATGCTGGGATCGCGGATCTGTTTAAGCAGGTTACCGTGATCTTGGAACGTGTGAGGCAATTGAAAGAATATAATGGATTTTTAGTCAGTACGAGTTTGACAGTCGCTTCTGCTCCACTCAATTAAGGAGGACTAATTGGATGATTCTGAAAAAGGGCCTACCCTTTTTCTGGAGAGCAGTAGACCTTGGGAGTCCACTATCCTGGCCCTGCCCTGCCCCGAGGCCATAGTGCCCTGTTTAGATAGTCTTGTGATCAAGAATAGCCCTTCCCCATTTGAATAGGAATGCACGTCAATACCAGTGTTTACTGTTCATAATAGTCGGACACAAACCAGACTGACTGCTATAGTTCCTGAAATCATGAATACCTGCTGTTTTACTGTGCTCAGAAATTATTATATAAACTACCTGTCATTGCGAAATTATCAGGAAACATCGAAATAGAATTGTTTTGTTATTGTTCTCGGTAGAAATCTTGTGGAGCTATTAAAATCTCGACGTTATATTCATGGGCGTAGCCAGCCATGTGCACAGGGTGGGGCAAAATTCCAGATAGGTGGGGCAAATTGGTGGGGACGATTGTCGAGTGCGAGGTTTCTTACGGATATTAAGTAGGTATTGTATTAGGTAAAACCCACCACACTATTCCCAACCACTGCAACTCCTGAAAGCCAGAATCAACAGTGGCAACCACCAGAAAAGCGCCGAGACAATTAAGCTCGACGTGTCCCGGAGAATGAATTTACCTGTCTTGGATCCTGCAACGAAATTAATCAGAAAAGAATAGTGGAGGAGTAGGAAAAAATATATGTTCCCACTTCCCTCCATGCAAGCAGGAGACAGAACAAAACAAGGCCAACAGGCACAAAGGGACATTACAACTGGGAGAAGCCCAGTTGCCTAGCACCACGGGTAAAATGACTAATATTAATGGGTCCTAAATTGTGAGCTGTTATATTTGATTCCAATAATAGGTATGGCAAAAACGCTTGAACGCACGGAAGTTTGTTCGAGTTTCCACAAGGTCCGTATAGTAAATGACTCCAGATGTAGCCTGTACAGTATCCAACATAATATTGCGCTCGTTCTGCCAAAGAATACACTCCCATAGAATATGATGTGCTGATTGTTCATATTCACAATCTGATGTTGAACATTGACAGAAAGGCGAGGGAACAAGCTTGAAGGAAAATAATTTACTTTTAAAGTTACCATGTCCCGTGAGAAATTGGGCAACACAGTGATCCACCTCCAGCCACGTCCTAGCCAACCGCTCGCGAACGGATGGAAAGAATTGGTGGAGGTGCCGCCCCTTGATGGAATTGTCCCACCTACATTGCCATTCGGATAAAAGTTCCAACCAGACGTCACTTTGTGGTTTGAATAACCTAGATATTTTAGCACGTTCACGTTGCGGTAAAAAATCAGCGTCAGTGGTCTCCCGTGCGGAATAGTACATTGCAGCACGTCGCTGCACTTCAAGGTCGACTGGAAGAACACCAGCAAGTACCGGTAAAGCTTCAGTACTGACGGTCCTGTATGCTTTACATAAGAATAACAAAGCCAAGCGCTGACTTTGAAGCAATTTACGCCGTGCCGCCCCTATGGTGGCCCTATCGGCCCAAACCGGTGCTCCGTAGCACATACAGCCCAAGTAAGTGGCCCCGTAAATAGTTTTTAAGGTTAAAAATGACAAACCCCAAGTCGATTTTGATATTCTCGTTAAGGCATAAAAGTTATTTTTAGCTTTTTCCCCAACCGTTTTTATATGATCTATGAATGTAAAATTTCTCTCTAAGACTAAACCGAGATAGCACACCGATTGCTTCTTTTTAACGGGAACATTGTTGAATTTAATACTAGGCCACGATTTAAGGTCTCCTTTTAAAAGGAGCTGATAGGTTTTATGTGGAGCAAAAGTCAGACGGTTTCGATCGCCCCACTGAGATATTAATCGTAGGCATGTGTTAGCCAAATTCTCGAGACCAGCACGAGTACTCGCCTGAATGAGTAGGAGAGCGTCATCCGCGTAACCAGTTAAAGAACAGCCACTAGGAAGTGGAATCGCGAGGAAATCATCAAAGCCTAGATTCCATAAATGGGGACCGATAACCGAACCCTGAGGACAGCCCATGGTGAGAGGTTTCGATACGGAATGATGTCCGAGTTTAAGTTTTGCAGAACCATTTGAAAAGTATGAGCAAAGGAGATTATATATATTATTATAGCAACCACGGCCTTTTATTTTAAGCAGAAGCATTGGCCACCATGCGTTATCAAAAGCCCCAGAAATATCCAAAAAGATTCCAAGTACGTACTTGTGTTCGGAGGTATTAACTATTTTTCTAACAGAGAGTGCCGCGTCCACGGTAGATTTCCCGACAGTAAAACCAAATTGGTTTTTATGGAATTTGGGTCCGTCCGGTAGCAATCGCGGAATAATAAGCCGCTCAAGGAGCTTACCCAGAGATGGTAATAATGTTATGGGCCGGTAAGACTTAGGGTCATCAGGTGGTTTGTCGCCGCTTTTAGGTATTATACGTATAAAGCCATGTCTCCATATACGAGGAAAAACGCCTTCGGAAATACACCGGTTGTAAACAATTAATATCGCGTCACCCGCCGATTTACACGCTTCCTTTATCATACGATTAGAAATTTTATCTTCACCTGATGACTTGTTAAGGGGCAGTCTCCTGACAACATTAAGGAATTCGTCAGTTGATGGAAGGTCTGACGCTGGTGATTCAGGTGCGACTGCAGCCCATGCTCTAATTTGTTTGTGGTAGTCATTATCATTAACAGATGAATCATCCGGGATAAGAGTATTTAACAGAACCTCAGTTGTTTCTTCAATACCAGTCGTGTGTATATTATTTACTTTAATATTCTGAACAAACGCGAGGTCGACTGATCGATTGGCTTTAAACTCATGATATTTTTTTTATTATTGTATTAGGTAAGTAAGTACCTACACTATTTAATTTTGGTTAGAAAGACACCTAACAAGTCAGAGTAAGGGTGGGGCAAGCACCCCACCCTGCCCCACCGTGGCTACGCCCATGGTTATATTGGTTTTCTGAATATATCGGAAAAGTTTAGTAATTAAGTATTTACGAGTATTTTTTTTTTTGTAATTCTCAACTTTATAAAATAAAGATATCAGTAAAGTATTATGTAACCTTAATATTTGTTCCATGAAAATATATTTTGTCGTCCCAAACAAAGAAGACTAGCAGTTGACAGCGGTTTCACCTGGTACAACTCGAAAATTGTCCTACGGAAAAATCGGGATGAAAACTATCCTTTATGTTAATCCAGATTAAAAACTATCCGTGTACCAAATTTCATCCAAAACCGTTTAGTAGTTTTTGTGTGAAAGAGTAACAAACATCCATCCATCTATACAAACTTTCATGTTGAGATAATTATCTATTAAATGTCTATTTTCTCTATGGATTCTCTTTTAAATAATTTAAAACTGATCGATGAGAACAGCCAGTAGTATAATTACTGACCAGACTTATCTTTTAAGGTTTGTTTGTGTAGCGAAACCTTCACAAACCTAATTTAAATTGTATCAGAAAACCGCCGAAATCCCTGTTGTAACCTCATGTTGTTTGTTTACCTGTCGCTTCACTCGCAACGCAAAGTCAATTCAATTTATCGATTCCAAAAACAAATCGTTTCCTAACATTAACGGTCGCCGGTCGATAAGCACTACAATCTAAATTTAAATAATCGAATCGAACGAATCGATTCATGCATCAGACTCACTTTAATCGATGTTTACTCGGTAAACTCGTGTTTATTTTCCTTGGTGTGTGTACGAAAACGATTGTCGGAACTTCGGTTTGCGCTTCATGCAGTTTCGTTCGCGAAAAGGTTTTATTTACATTGTATTTTGGGTGGTGTTTGGATGGAAAGGGTCTTAGACGTAGGTCGTGGGTAAATAAGTTTGTTACTGGGAATCTATCAGGAGATACTAAAATTGTTCTCCACTATTCTTCCCAGCGGTTTCGTCTGCATGTATCGGGAGCATTAGTGTCTCGTGGCGACAGCTGTGAAATATCTGTCTAATTTTGAACTAATGTTTAACGTAAGCAAAAGTTGGAACCTCGTCAGGGTTTTGTAAAATACCTTTACCTTTAAAGTAGGTACCAATTTTGAGTCAAAAAGAGCAGGATTGTCTACTAACAGCTCTGAGATTTTCTCATTGCTATTCACAGTTCCTTTTTTTACCGTGTTAAAGTCATCAAATAAGTCCTCCTTCTTCTACCCATACTGTCAGTCTTGTACTGACATTCACGGTGATCCTTCAATAGCCCTTTACTTTCCAGGATCACGGTTATCTGTTGAAATAGTCACGCAACCCAATTCACAATTCCTATAGTAACAAACCCCGAACACTTCACACTAGCTCACTCTACCCCGTCCTATGTTTACGCATGCTAAAATAACCATTACGTTAGTACCGCGTATTAATTGGCGTCAACTGGCGGTGAGCTTTATTGTGCAAATACCGGGATATGACAATAACGTTGTGCCATACTGTTATGACTGCTGAAGTGCAGTGCAGTTCAGTTTTTAGTATAGTATAAAATATCCTGATAGAATATTGCAAACTTTTCTTTATAAATGTATACCTATGGCTGATAAATAAATCTTATAGAGGCGACGAGGCGACGTTGATCTTGATAAGACGAGGTAATCTCGTTATCTGTATGTCTTAACACATGATTAGGATTTGCTTAACGGATTAGTTAGCTGCGAAAATCCCAATTTTCTCGTTTAATTCTTGCTTCATACGCCAACGTTTACTGTGGCCTACCATGACGTCTTAAAGCGAGAGTCTACTGTGGGAACAAGATGGCGCTAGACAACTTGTATAGCTCTATCACATTTCCACACTGGAATTACTTTCGCCCTGCGCTACATGATTTGACCAATGAGGGTGCGCCGGCGCAGTGTGGGAATTTCGGAATCTAGCGGGATTTAATTCCAAATTGAAATAAATAAAAGAAACAAGTTTAAAATGATATTAATTGGTATTCAAATAAATAAAACTCATCATTTACAATGTCTACCGATTGCAGCCAATTTTTCGTTAAATTTGTAATATAAACTTTTTAAAAAGAGCTTTATTTCATTTGTAGTATTTTCCAAAAATTTAACTTGATGGATGTACCTCATATAAAAGCAAAGATAGCTTTTATTCGCTTCTTTTCCACATTTGAGATCTAAAAACATTTTTTTTGTAATATTGGAGGTCAATACGAAAATCGAGAAAAACATATTGGCGCAAAAAAGCGCACCTGTTATTAACTGTTCTCAAAAGTTAAGACTCTAAACCATAATTTGAAACAATCAAAACACCGGGACCTTCTGGCCATTTTTTTTAATACACCTTTCATTTTGCAAATCGTCTCAAAAAAATTCCTTTTTTCAACCTTTGCTTTCACCTGTTGTTTTATGGGTGTTAGGGCCACAACGAATCACATATGTCACATATCGCGCGATCACGAGTGCGCCAATCGGAGCGCAGCGATGTGACGTGATATTTAAGGACCAATCAAATATATTGTTCCCACACACCCTCTTCCTCGAACGCTGTACATAATTTTTGAAAATACACGCATTACGCTTTTCGACTTTTACCACGAACGTTGTTTTTATTTAAATCAATCACGAAACCCTCATAGTAGCAGAGCACAGCAGCAACCATACAAAACCATATGTAGCTATATCACGCCGCTACATATTTTGGACCTTCAGAGCCATATCCTCATTAATTCGGAGCCACATCCTCGAGAATTTTGGAGCATCGAAGCTAATTCATCGAGATTCATCGAGAGAGCGACCTGTGGACTTGCTGCACCGCCGCTGCCACAAGGTGAAACAACGAGTCATCACAAGCGACGAGTCAAGGGCAGATATACGCGAGAGGCTTCAACAATTGGAGCACAAGAAAGAAGACCTGGTCCCCAGAGGAACAATTTACGGTGCGTTCATCAAGTTCCAGTCTTCAAGACCTGCCAAGCTTACAAGTCTAATACCGTTTGTGATCTAATTCCAGTTGGTTGGTGAGGGTTGCCCACTGCGCAGAGCGTCACCGCGACTCCATACGCTTCATACGCGGTTACCTCCACACGTGAGTACTCCACTTTTTACAGGCCACTATAATGTCGTTAAGAGCTATGGATGGTGATAATAGTAAATCCCGCGATAAATCTCCCTACAGGGACATGAACGAAAAAACTGAGCAAATTGTTCGCGATCTTATTAGAAAACGCGCTATCGTTAAGGGTAGATTGACTAAATTTAATACCTATTTGAATAATATAGACGTTACAAATATGACTAGTCAATCAAAAGTCGGTTTAAAGCTACGCGTGCAGGGCGCAGGTATTCTTTTCTCTGAGTTTAATGAGATTCAATCTAAAATAGAGGAAATCGTTCCCGACAGTGATATAGACGAGCAGCTAGATCAGCGTCAGCTGTTTGAAGATACGTACTATAGCACTCTTGCTCAGGCTGAATCTATACTTAGCGATATAGAAGGGATTACTAACGGTTCAAATACGTGTCAGCACGCTAAAAATCATTTATCCGTAAAATTACCCACTATTACATTGCCTACCTTCGACGGCTTATATGAACACTGGCTTGAATATAGGGATACTTATTTGTCGTTAGTGCATAATTCTACAGAAATCAGTGATATCCAAAAATTCCATTATTTAAAATCGTCACTAAAAGGAAGCGCCGAGTTAGTCATAAACGCACTTGAAATTTCGTCGAGTAACTACCCGGTTGCGTGGGAATTACTACTCAATAGGTACGATAATTCTAGGTTATTAGTGCACAGTCATGTTAAAGCATTATTCTCAATTCAAGTACTACCTAAAGAATCACCTTCACTAATTAGAAAACTTATTGATGTAGTGATTAACAATTTACGCGCGTTAAAAATCCTCGGTGAACCAACGCAATTTTGGGATACGCTCATCATTTACATTGTTGTTTCCAAGTTAGATAGGATAACAGAAAGAGAATGGGAAGAGCATAAAGGTTCTTTATTGTCCGATTCTAAAACTAATTTGAAGGTAGACCAATTATTAAAGTTCCTTAAACACCGAGCTGATTTATTGGAAACGTTGGCACTTTCACATAGTAAAGACCGGCAAAGCAATTCCGATGTTGTTAAAAAACCTAATGCATCTGCTAAAACTCAAGTAACACATTGCAACACTTCTTCCAATAAAACAACGGCCCGTCCCTCGCATAGATTGTGTGTCGTATGCAACGGTAAACATCCACTTTACACATGTACTAAATTCACAAATATGGATTTACAAGCGAAACGAAAGATTGTTAATGATCACAATCTATGTGAAAACTGCCTACGTTCCGGACACACTATAGAAAATTGCTTATTCGGTCCCTGTAAACAATGTAATAAGAAGCACAACTCATTATTGCATCCTATAGATTCAAATCCTACTACTAGCTGCGCGGTGACGGCGGCGACTGAGACGAGCGATGCGCGCACGCCCCACTCGCCACCACTCTCGGATTCACTAAACAATCACAGTAACAAGGAAGTCGTCCTAGTTACTAATACGAAAACGCACACTTATACGAAATCCATTAACGTAGAACCAGTTTTGTTATCTACTGCTTTAGTCGAGATTCCCGATAGTCATAATAATTATCACACAGCGTGCGCGCTTCTTGACAGTGGCAGTCAAAGCTGTTTTATTACGCAATCGTTTTGCAAACGTTTAAATATTCCTTTAATACAGTCCACTCACGAGATACGAGGAATAGGCAATTCGATATCACATGCGTTGCAGTCCTGTGATATTGAAATTAAATCACGCGTTAATGCTTATTCAATGAACATTAAATGTTTTGTTTTAAAAGAAATCATGTCCTCATTGCCTCCTGTACAAGTCCAAGGCACACGTTTCAAGATTCCTGACAATGTACAGTTAGCAAATACGCAATTTTTAGGACAACAAAATATAGACGTTTTAATAGGTGCGGATCGATTTTGGGACTTGCTTATCGATGGCAAGATACGTTTACCAAACGGTCCGTTCCTTCAGAACACGAAGTTAGGTTGGATAATTTCGGGTCCTATAAATAATATTTCACGCGACGTAGGACATATCCAATGTAATTTCACTCAATCTATGGACAAACAGTTACGTCAGTTCTGGGAATTGGAAGAATTACCTAGCATTCGGGATACGCACACAGACGAAGAACGGGCCTGTGAGCACTCTTTCGCCACTACCACTACACGCGATAGTAGTGGTCGATTTTGTGTTCATATCCCGCTCAAAGAATCTGCCGATGCGTTGGGTGAGTCACTTCTCCAGGCTGAACGTCGGTTTCTGTCTTTAGAAAAACGATTATCACGCGCACCTATCAGTTATAAGAAATTATATACTGAGTTTATACACGAGTACATCAATTTAAATCACATGACTCGTGTTCATACTTACGCTAATTCACATTACTTTATGCCGCATCACGGTGTTTTTCGGGAGCACAGCACGACTACTAAGCTTCGCGTTGTGTTCGACGCCAGTGCTGCGACAAGTAATGGGAAATCATTTAATGATATCCAACTAGTAGGCCCTCCAATTCAAGGGGACCTGTTAGGAATATTATTGCGCTTTAGGCAATTTAGGTACACGGCTGTGGCCGACTGTGAAAAAATGTATAGACAGGTGACGGTAAACCCTTCTCAACGTGATTTGCAGTTGATCATATGGCGTGACGATCCTAATAAGCCACTTGAGTATTATAGGTTAAATACAGTTACGTACGGAACCGCATCGGCGCCTTTCCTAAGTGTAAGGTGCTTAAAGCAATTAGCGGCAGAGTGCACTGATCCTAGGGTCAAAAGAGTCATTAATGACGATTTTTACGTTGATGACCTTTTGACCTCATGCGAGGATAAGGTCGAGCTTCTGAATATTTGCAAGAAAACCGTAGATGTATTAAATTCGGGTTGCTTTCCGTTACGTAAGTGGAATTTTAACTTTGAACTCGACGATGAGTCATCATCTGTTCCTTTATCAGATAATCAGATGTTTCATAATTTAAATCTAGGCGAACACAGTCAGTGCAGGACACTCGGTCTAGGTTGGTGCAACGTCACTGATACTTTTAATTTTACCACTCAGATTCAAACCGGTAACACAACGGTCAGTAAACGTGTAATTTTGTCAACGGTTTCTCAAATATTCGACCCGTTGGGATTGTTATGTCCGTCTGTTATTATTGGCAAGGTATTGTTACAAAGTCTATGGTTATTAAAATTGGAATGGGACGATCCGGTTCCCACGGATATTGAACAAAAATGGCATCGATTCGTTAAGAGTTTAGGCTGTCTTCACACAATTACTATACCGCGACATGTTTATCAATGTAATTCTGTACGAACTGAGTTGCATATCTTTACAGACGCCTCACAGACAGCATACGGCGCCTGCGCCTATGTACGAACTATAAACGACAACAATGTGACGGTTAGGTTGCTAATTGCTAAGGGCAAAGTCGCACCCTTAAAACCAATAAGCATACCCAGGTTAGAATTGTGTGGCGCGCTGTTAGGTGCGAGGCTTTACGATAAGATTCGTAATTCACTGACCCGCTCGTTTGATAACGTCACATTCTGGTCAGACTCGACCATAGTATTAGGTTGGTTACGTATGGCACCTAATTTACTAAAGACTTTCGTTCAAAACAGAGTCGCTGAAATACACGAACTGACGACTGAGTTTCCATGGCGGCATGTGAGTGGCAAGGAGAACCCTGCTGACCTAGTTTCGCGCGGTGTCAACCTGGAAGACTTGTCGTCGTCACATTTATGGTGGACCGGTCCTCCATTCTTGCAGGACATAGACTTAAGTGATCATCTTAATTCATCGTCAAATATAAATAATGTTGCGGATCAATTACCAGAACTTAAGTCAAATAAAATGAATTCATTGATAGTTCAATGCGATGATCACAATACGTATGAGTCATTCTTTCCGTTTAGCCGGTTCTCACAGTTTGGCAAAATGAATCGCGTCGCTGCTTATGTCTTTCGTTTTGTTTACAATGTTAGTATTCGCGACAAATCACGATGGAGAAAAGGTGTAATCACCGCTTCTGAATTAAAACAAGCGAGTTATAAACTCGCTAGGCTGTCGCAAATGGAATCTTTTAAAGGTGAATACGATTTACTTGTAAATAGAAAAAACTTAAAGACAAATAATAAAATCGCAAGTTTAAATCCGTTCATTGATAACGAAAAAATAATTCGGGTAGGAGGTAGAATTAGCGCTTCGCCTACCTTCAACTTCAATAAGAAACATCCAATTATTTTATCTAGTAATCATATGTTTACACTTTTATTATTTCGACATGAACACGTCCAGTCTTTGCATGCCGGTCCGCAAGCGTTGTTGTACCGAGTGCGCGAGAATTGGTGGCCGCTGTCCGGTAGGAACTTAGCTCGAAAGGTGACTCATGACTGTGTTATCTGTAAACGTTTAAGAGGTAAAACTTTGACTCCACTCATGGGTGAGTTACCTAAAGAAAGAATTACTTCTTACTTTCCTTTCTACCGTGTAGGCGTAGACTATGCAGGGCCAGTGTTCATTTTAAGTCGGAAAGGCAGAGGAGCAAAATTAACTAAATCATACATTTGTTTATTCGTTTGTTTCGCGACGCGCGCTATTCACTTGGAACTCGTTAGTGATCTCTCTTCTGACGCATACGTACTATCACTAAAGCGTTTCATTGCACGCCGCGGAAAACCGGCAGAAATATTTTCAGACAATGGTCGTAACTTTGTAGGTGTAAAAAACGATTTTGCTCAGTTTTTGTCAAAATGCCATAAAGATATTGCTGATTTTGCAAAAAGTCAGAGTATCAGCTTCACCTTCATACCTCCATACTCTCCGCATTTTGGTGGCTTGTGGGAAGCTGGAGTAAAATCGTGCAAGTATCACTAACGCCGAGTGGTTGGCAACGCTCACCTCACCTTCGAGGAGTTGACTACGGTGTTGACACAGATTGAAGCTGTGTTGAATTCACGGCCACTGTCACCGATGTCTTCGGACGTTCACGACCTTCTGCCCCTCAGCCCTGGACATTTTTTGATCGGACGCCCACTTACCGCACCAGTAATCGACGATGATCTCCGTGATTTTCCTCTTCATCGACTGACGCGCTACCAACGGGTGGAGCAACTTCGGCAGCAGTTCTGGTCTCGCTGGGCTACTGAATACATCTCGGAGCTACAGACTCGAGCAAAATGGAAGGAAAACACAACCGATCTAAAACCAGACACGCTCGTTATCATTAAGGACATGAATCTTCCACCATTAAATTGGAAATTGGGTCGAATCGTTAAGACGATACCTGGTAGGGATGGTGTCGCGAGAGTAGCGGACATCCAGACGTCATCAGGGATCGTGAGACGCCCCTACGCGAAAATTTGCCCCTTAGTGGAAGAAATGAACACGTTGTAAGCTGGTACTTCCAAGGCCGCGGGTATGTTAGGGCCACAACGAATCACATATGTCACATATCGCGCGATCACGAGTGCGCCAATCGGAGCGCAGCGATGTGACGTGATATTTAAGGACCAATCAAATATATTGTTCCCACACACCCTCTTCCTCGAACGCTGTACATAATTTTTGAAAATACACGCATTACGCTTTTCGACTTTTACCACGAACGTTGTTTTTATTTAAATCAATCACGAAACCCTCATAGTAGCAGAGCACAGCAGCAACCATACAAAACCATATGTAGCTATATCACGCCGCTACAATGGGTAATGTATTTATTTCTTTAATAAAATGCACTCTAAATTATCTTGACAAATATACACAATGGACTAAAATATAAGAATGAAATATAAACCAATAAACAAGGCTTTAAGTTAATTTTATCAGTAATCTCAACTGAAGATGACACTTAAATGTCGTTTTCACATTGTCGGTAAACAACGACTATTATCAACCCACTTTAAGATTTTTTATCCTATTTTTTTCAAGCTTCATACAACAATTTCTAATATGTAGCTTTGACCAATAGGGTCTTAGGTATAAATAGGTTATAAATATGTTATAAAAAATTAACATTTATATTTTGATTTAAATCCCCCTAGATTTCGAAATTCCCACACTGTGCGGCGCCGTGATAGTGTTAGCCATCAGATATTAGCAACTCTTATCGAGGTCTTTCTTTGGATTGGTGAGCAAGGTTAAGCAATGTTTGTGTAGGTATATCATTCTTTGGATGGGACACCAAAATAAGCAATATCGGTGTGTGTATTGTATAAGTCTAATGTCTCAAGCTATTATCAAAACTGAAAAGCGTGGCGAACGCGAAGCGATGCGTTTTTGTTTCTAATGTATGGAATTGTTTGAAGCCAGTCACATAGACAATCGGATCGCTTTCTCTTTTCTATGTGACTGGATTCAAACAATTCCATACATTACAAATAAAAACGCTTCGGATCGCATTCGCGTCGCCTGTCTGTTTGACAATAGCTTCAAAGTCGAAATATAAGTCGAAGTCAAAGTTGCGTAGCTCATTCACCAAGGTGAGATGTTAGATGTTACACATCATAGGCATAGTCATAAGTGACTATTTTAATGCTCAGCCGTTTCTTATACAATTCCTTTATTTATAAGACCTCTTAACAACAACAGTTTTAAGTACCGTCTTAAAAAAATACACCAAATCACCAATACTTTATAGTACCTAACAACGAAATGTACCAATAAAACCGGTTCTTTCCTGTAAACACGTTTATTGTCACCCTGTCTAGCAGACTAGAAATTATTGCTGCGAAACTGTAGAACGTCCTCTGTAGTGATTTAGCTAAGTATCGAGACCAATACCGGTATTATTAGGTATCGGTATTTATGTCCAGCAGTCTAGAAAGATTGCTGTCAAACTGTAGGACGTCTTCTGTAGTGAAGTATCGCGACCAATACCGGTATTATTAGGTATTGGACTAAGTATCGGTATTTGTGTCTACCAGATTAGAAATTATTGCTGTCAAACTGTAGGAAGTCCTCGGTAGTGATGTGGCTAAGTATCGATACAAATACCGGTAGTATTAGATATCGGTTTTTGTGCGTTATGACGTTTACTATCTGTGTAGTACATTTTCCAAACTATGTTGGATTCCAGTCTACCCGGGTGCAACTGAAGTTAGTTTAATATACATTCCTATGATAGATATACAAACTAAATAAGCCTGTTAGTTGCTAACGACTTTATCCGCGTGTTACTCGAAAACTATCCCATGGGAACTTCATACCTTGATAAAAAATACCTATTCGACGTTTTAACTCAGGTTTTTTTGTGTTTTTTTTAAGTTGCCCCACTTTAAGTATTGCTCCTGTGTTGTGGATGCGTTTACAAACATAGAAACTCACATGCACTAACACTCAGACCAGAAAAAACTACTTGTAAGTTATATTAATATATGTGTCGCGACACGCTGCATAGCAGTCCAATCACTCAGCCACTGCTCTAACTGTGCCATCTTATCGTTATAACTATCTGTATCGTATAAATATCTTCGAAATTTGTTTAGTAGTTTTTGTGTCAAGGAGTAGAAAACACACACAGCCTTACTACAAAAACATAAAAATCTGTCATCTGTTTGTTGAAAACTTGTCTTAAAAAAAGTTTACTGCATTCCTTATTTCAATGTCATAACATTTTTTTAGACAAGTGTTCAACAGATGTTTAAAAGTTTTTGTGGTACCACGGACAATCTTTAACATTGAATTAGAGTTAAAGTAATTATGAACGTGAGCAAGATTATTATTTTTAAGTGTAAAAGATAACACATTGTGTAAAACCAGTATCAATGGAGCCAATCATCTGTGAAGTGATACTATCAATGCGGTCGCTCGCTCGCCTGTCACCCGCACTGGCTCTATAATAATGACCGTTGCCGCGATTTGTGATTTCGCGATATCGTGTCATCTGACAGGGATGTTTCCGATTGATATGAACCCTCTATTTTACTGGGGACAAGGGTTATTCGATTTTTTGTAAAAGTGTTGATGTTTGAGGGATTTTAGGCACATCACTATCTCATTTATGTTCAGCCGGACTTTGGACCTTGTTGTGACAAAGACTTAATATTGTCACAAAATACATAACTACTAAATTTTTCATAAATTTTCATGATCATGGAAAGAACTAGGTTATTATAAAACTTTTTTGATCTGAATACTGAAACTGAAAGCATTTTTTCTATATCTGCTTGCAATGATTATAATCTGATATATTATTTTCGGATATTTTTTAGAATTAGAATAGTTAAAATTAGAAAATAATATGCCTAAATAATGCGAAATCATCCTATATTGGGTAAAATATGCAATAATTGAAAAACTAACCATAATAAAATGCATTTCCATTTAATCCGGTCTCTGGTTAATTACTTTTTCTGTAAAAGTGTTGAAGTTTGAAGGATTTTTACAAGATTCTAAAGGCACATCACTATCTAATTTATATTTAACCGGACTTTGGACCTTAATGTGACAAAATAAGGCATAAAATATGAATATTGTCACAAAAGGGGATTGCCCACCGACCATAGACATTTTGGCCCTAACTGCACACATATAATAGTATAGGGAAATGATAATATGTAATATAAAGAAAGAAATGGGTAAGTAATTGGTTTACAAAAAAGTCCGGATTTTTAAGATATTAAATGGTTTTTCTTTGTCAAAAACACAGTTTTTTAATCATCATTTTACTGTAAGACATTAAGTTTTTTAAGGTATTTTATGATATTATACATCATTAGTATCATACACAATCAGTACATCATCCAGGAATTGAGCTGGAGGGAAAATATTACTCTGATGGCGTGCCCAACCCAAATACCATATTACTATCATTACATGGGCACAGCATCCTACCGTTCGGCGGCCGACACTTTTTAACTTTTTAACACCGAATACTTTTTAATTGCACTTCGACCAGAAACATTGATAACAAATCCGCAAGAAAACAAACAAACAAATACAAACGCGAACGAAATCGACTTGTGTTCCGTCAGTTATTATGATTCCACATGACAGTGGCCCTAGCTGTCATAGAGGATTCGATGTTGCCACTTAACAGACTAAAAGTAGAAGAATCGATATCGATTTTTTGTTGGAATTATAGTCGGAAAAAAACATTGGCTCTAAGTTCTGCATTTTTTTTAGAAAGTATTTTTTTTTTTTTTTTTTTTAAAAACCTACTGTAAATATATTTATAAAAATAGATAAAAATATTAAATTGTGCTGTGGCGTTTTTGTTATGATCTAAAGAATTCATGATAAATCAACTAGAAATTCGCTTATTTAATTATTATCATAACATCATTAGGAAAAATGAATAATATTAGCATTTTTTGGAATTGGTTCAAAAAACCGGTTTTAAACGCCCAAATGGTCGGTTCAACATTGCGCGGGTTAAAATGACATGGTAAGTAATTATGATCGATTGAAAAATAAAAGTATCGATATTTTATATAATGAAATTAGTAATTGGCAACACTTTTATATTATCTATAATACTAATGGAGTACGGATTTACCTAATTTTATCTTTATCGTTTCGATACTTGTTTTTTTGTGCCAACATGTTGCGGTCTTATTTAGATAAATGAATACCGCAATTAATAAACATAAAAGAAGATGTTTTTTTTTGATAATAGCAAATTGTTGGGCGTTTCGTGGCCGAAATTGGGCATTCCCTTTTAGGTACTATATCAATATTGTCACAAAATACGGACTTCATACATAATTATGACATAGCATGAACGGAACTCATTATAAAATCGATAAACACTCATTTAATTTTGTTTACGAAAAATGCCTAATGTTGTTGTCTTTGTAATTAAATATGTTTGTTTTCCAGTTGACGACTTATTTCCGTTGCTTTTATGACGATTGGGTTTCGACTGACGGACAAGGTCAATGAATGACTGATTAGTCCAGTCTAATATTGAAAGAATACCCTTCATTATTTCTACCTATCTCTGAATTGAATTACATGTATCCTCAATAAAAACAACCTACAAAATAGCTTTTCTTTCGGAAGTCGGTGGCTTTGTTTTTTTTATTTCGTTGTCTTTTTGCCACCGGCTTCCGAAAGAAAAGTTATTTTGTAGTATTTTACCCTTTTTGTGGTTTGTTTTTGAAGGCAGTTAAATTAAAAAAAAATCCTTATTTAATCCTTTTTAGTTTAAATATCCCAAATTCTTGTCAAATACATCATTTTGTTACATGTGCAATTGTGCACTAGAAAATCGGTCAAGAATTGGCGGAGTAAACGCGTAACAAACACACGAAATAAAGATCATCATTTATCATCCACACAGCAGAAATTAAAAAAAATGCTTACAAAATTAAAAATACTGAATCAAATGGGATGTTATGGGACCAAATGGCAAGTATATTGCATCGAACAAAAAAGAATCACACTAATCGGACTAGAAACCTCGAAGTAATCGGTGAACATACAAAACAAAAAACAACCGAATTGAGAAGCTCCTCCTTTTTTTGAAGTCGGTTAAAAAGACTTTTCAATTTGAACCAGTACTTTCTGAGATTAGAGCGTTCAAATAAACAAACTCTTCATAGCTCTATAAGTATTAATTATTAGCTGTTGCCAGCGGCTTCACCCGCTACAACTCGAAACTTATCCAACGGAAACATAAAATCGGGATAAAAACTATCCTATGTGTTAATCCAGGTTATTAACTATCTGTGTACCAAATTTTAGCCAAATCCGTTCACTGGTTTTTGCGTGAAAGAGTAACAAACATACCTACATACACACATAATTACATCCTCACAAACTTTCGCATTATAATACATATTAGTAGGAAGTGTAGATTCGTAGAAAACACAACAGACCATTATGCACAGACAAATAAATTAATGACTCCGAGCCAAGCTCAAGTTTTAATACTTGTTTTCATAGAATGTAAATTTTAACTCAACATTTGAAATTCTCGAACAAACATCTACTACAAAGTTGGAGCTGCAAGTTGGTACTAGTTAACAAAACAAAGATTTCAATTAACTGCTAACTAGACGGGAGTTGGACGGAGTTGGGCGTGATGTTGTTAGGGGAGATCCTAATGTCGGCACGTGGATGCTTCGGAATCACTTGCTAATTTCATTATCTGTGATAGCTTGAATGTTGAATGGGAATTGCACACGGGTTTCACATATAACGGCTGTGTGCTAGAGTTAAGCAGAGGTGTGCCTATAAGTGACCTAGGTACATTTTGTCGGTTGTGAAACTATTTCCCGTGGTATATGAAAAGAAAAACTATATTAAAATATAATTATTCGACTGTGCTAACTTCGTTTTTCAACGCACAGTGTCAGAGACAGACAGAGTTTCACTTTCGGTGTAAAATGGAAGGCGGGTTTAATCCATGGAGAGGCTCCTAAATCCATAGATGGGGGGGGGGGGGGGGAATCTTAATATATATAAATCTCGTGTCACAATGTTTGTCCTCAATGGACTCCTAAACCACTTAACCGATTATAATAAAATTCGCACACCATGTGCAGTTCGATCCAACTTGAGAGATAGGATAGTTTAAATCTCAAATTATAGTCGCAATTTTAATAATATTATAAAGATTGCACCCGTGCGGAGCCGGGGCGGGTCGCTAGTTATTTTATAGGAATCTTAAATACTCTCGAATTAAAAGTTAATCAACTGTTGATATTTCTTGCTGGAGTAGGTATTTCCTGATAGCCATAATCTTCGGGTATAGGATACTGTACAGTAAAAAAAACTCTCTTTTGCAATGCATTGCATGCAATCATGCATGAGCTGTCAATGTTCCCCTTACATTTTGTCGTCATAAGAATCTTTTAAAAAGTACCTTTCATTAGCCCAGTAAAAATAAACTTTATTTATTTTGACTACAGTTTATTTTCTTTCCATTTTTCATTTCTTCAATCTCATCTTCAAACTATTCTCCGTATCTCAGTGCGCTAGAACTAGTTAGCCAACAAAGATTTCAATTACTTGGTACTCACAAGTTGCCGGCACTTCAGACTAACGTGGTTACTGTAGTTTAGCGTCAGCTTGGGAACTGTGGACATACTTGTGTTGCTATGTCATGTTTAAGTGGAATTTGATGGATGAGGGCATGTGAAAATTGAAACACAGGACAAATCACGTCGACTGACAGGGTCGTGACTGTCTAGGCAGGATACTAAGGCATTGGAATGAAAAAGCAATTCAAAGAATGGATTGGATTTTCAGTCATTATGGCGGGTTTTCCTGTCACGCTGACCGCACGCGGATGGTCAGCGCTGATGGGTCAATATGCTATGTAGTAAGGTAGCGTTTCTGAGTAATGCTGACCGCTCAGCGCTGACGTCCGCTTACATAATATTATGTTACTTGCTGCTACGGAACCCTTTATGGGCGAGTCCGACTCGCACTTGGCCGTTTTTTTTGCTTATGTTATGCTTGACATGGCGGTGATAAAAGTCCACAAGATCATAGAAGAAAAGTCGCTTTTGTTCACCCTGGTGATATTGTTTCCGAGGTGAACAAAGGACACCAAAGTTGTCGACATTTGTCCGCTTTGTTCACCTGGGTGAACAAAGTGTAATAAACCATCACGTCATAATTATACTGATAATAATTATTAGTCTATTGATAAAATATTTATTTTAGTAAATCTATGAAGGATATGTTGTGGTTTCGATTGTCTTTGTTCTTAGAGGATAGCATTGCTGATCCAAAGGTATATGGAATCTGTACGTGGTTATGGAAATGGGGCAGAGTAGCAAAATCACGGGAAAAACAAAGTACGTAAATATAAGTAATTGATTGAACAGTCGCCATTTTCCAGTTGAACCCTAAACCACTGCTAGTAGTGGCGAACTGGCGAGTCAAAAGCAATTACTGTAAAACGTGCCTGTGGCCCCTGATTGGTGACCCCTGCCGCGCGGGCAAATTAACTTGTAGTTCAGATTAAAATCTCTGGCCTTTCATTCAAATACACTATTTACATTAATTAATTTGGTGTTTGTTTTAGTGAATTATTTATTGATTTATGGTTATTATGAGACTGTGTATTGAAATTGTGTACCTTAGTATTCGATGGTACGTATTTTTTGTTAACGTGGTCATACTGATTCAAAATCAACGGTGTTCCTTCAATAGCCCTTTAAGTTCCATGGTCGCGGTTACCTGTTTAGAGTTGGCTTTGGCCCCGTCAGTTTGCTAAAGGTGCGTACAGACCATGTAACAATGTTACATAACATTGTTATACATATAACACTACAAATGTATGTAAAATGTTATATAACATTACCACACTATGAAAAATGTTATATAACATGTTATGTTACATAGTCTGTACGCACCGTAATAGCCATGGAATTGCAATTTTTGAATTTCTATCAGAAACTTTTGACAGCACGGTTGGCGCAGTGACTTTGTGATTGACTGCTGCTCTGTCTGTCGTGTTTTCGATAATTTAGAGGTTAGTAAGGGAAAACTAGTGTACTGTTGACAAAGTTTTCCAACAAACTAAGGCGCGGCCACATAGAAAAGACGAAAGACGAGGACGCGTCGCGGACGTGCGAAAATGTATGAGAGTCGCGTCCGCGCCCCGTCTCTTCTGTGTGTTTTACGTCGGTCGCGACGCTTCTATACATTTTGTATGAAAGAGACGCCGAAGAGACATATGTCTCCGCCCCGTCTGCGTCTTACGTCTTTTCGATGTGGCTCGCGCCTAAGGATATACCTTTTGTTTTCTCGAGGTGGAAGTCTCCAATGGATCACTTGGTATGCAAATTGGGTTTCCTAGGGGCGGTTTGATTAACTCTCACATTAGAAAATACATCTTCGCACTGAAACGAAAGAAAGAAAAAGCAGTCATTTCGCAAATCAAGTAACAGTTTTTTTTAATCACTGTTTACACATTTTTTTATAGATATTAAAACACGTTGTATGTAAAGTTTCCTCCAAGATGTTTTTCTAGCGTGAGACATCAAAGGTGATCAGATCAAAGAGCTCTATTTATAGCCCCCACATCTGTGAGTCGTATGTGTAGTTCTATTAGATTGATTGTATCGATCGACGCCCTACGACACACGAGTTGTGGAATGTAGGTAAAAATAAATAGACTTGACTTGGTACCTACGAGTATTTCTCGGTACAGAAAAATGCTTAAGTATCTTTTTATAGATTTTTGGTGAGGAATTGAGGATCATGGACCGTGAGCCTGGGACTTAAAGAGCCATTGTAGGTAGAAGTTTAAGTAAGTTTCGTAAGTTTTACTGTCTATTCCGCTTCACCAAGGGCGGGAGGACCTATTTGATATCGACGCAAGAAAGCAATCTTGTAGTATCTCGAAAAGTGGAACTTTACACCAGAGCCAAAAAACTATTTAAAAAATTCATAACTCGTAAACTAGCTGAAATCGAGAGGTAATTTTTGGAACATATATTTCTTATAATGAAATTTATTAGATAACACTAAAGTTAGTGGTCTAAAGTTGGTATAACATGAGTTTTTGCTAGTTACAGCAATTGGTTTTTCAATTTGAGTCATCAATATTGCTGTATCTTGGTCATAGACATAGTAATCATATTTATACTAAAAAGTAACTGAGGAACACGGTGGTTTTTAGTCAGTACGAGTATGACAGTTTAATCCGTTTTACCAATGGCGGAAGGACTCATTTGATACTTTTATTATCAAAAAAATTGTCTACCTACTTACCTACTCATATTTAGCTTGTTATATTCCGTTTTGGCTTTAACAGTTATGAAGGTGTTAAAGGTGATGGTTAAATGGACAATACATGTTGGTACTGTGAGTTTTAACCACGTTTCAACAAAGAATAGGCGCCTAATAATTGTGACAACAAGTACTTTTAAAAAAAATGTTTTGTGAAATTAAAATGCTGAGCGATCGTTGCTGTAACTTACTTGGGAATTGGGATACGAAACCATTAACTTTGCTCAAAGTGAATTGATAAAAGGAATCTTCCAGATCATTTTACTGGAAATAAGTAGGTATAACCGCATCAAATACAAACCAATCGGGATTTATTGAGAAAGAAAAAAAATCTAATCACGATTTCATGAAGCACTCCTAATTCACTTACAGACCAAATCAATTTCAGATAATACTCCAATCTAATAAGATGATTCAGCGGTTTGGGATAAGACCACTTATTTATAAAAGAAAATATTATTTGGTGAGTGCACGAATGTGAAGACAAGAATGATCTAAAAAGTTAGTGGTAAAAAATATTTTATACGTTATTGCAATGATTTTTTTTAATCATCAGGTGAGTCTAGAATCTAGTGATATACGAGTATCTTCTCTGGTGTATAATTAAACATGTATTTTCTTTTTTTTGATTGTTGCCTTCCTTTCAGAATTTCTTCTGTATCGTGGGTGCGTTTACAAACATAGAAACTGACATACACAAACACTCTCAAACAACTAGGTACTTGTAGATCATACATAAAATGTTTACGTGCGGAAATCGTACCAGCAACAAGCAAAGCAGTACCTAGTAAATTGTTAAGCCCCCGCGCCCACCATGCTAATCTACACTTTTTTTATCATGGTTAAATCCCGCAGTGGTAGACGCCCGCGGCGTCGGACGTCGGCAGACGATCTCCGGCCACCGTAGGCGCGGGCATGCGGACAGCGAGTAAAGGGCAACTCGCTGTCCGACCATGGACCATGCGGGGTCGACGGCGCGTCGTGTTCCACGCGCGCCTCAAAGAGCGTCAGCAAAAATGACGGGGCCCCCTCTCAGAGGGCCAGAGCCTGCCGGGGTCGCGGGATTTTATTTCCTCACCGTGACCCCGGAACATAAAGGGCTATTGAAGGACACCGTGTATTTTAGTCAGTACAAGTCCAAAATGAGTCCTCCCACCCCGGGCAGGGCGGGAGGACTCATTTGATGATTTTACCACGCTAAAAGAAAAAAAAAAACTTGGTTAAATCATCAGGGGCGGGACGGGGGAGAACTGTCAGATTTGTATTGACTAAAGTTCACGGTGATCCTTTAATAGCCCATTACGTTCCAGGGTCACTGTTACCTGATGAGACAGTCCCGCAACCCTGGCAGGCTTTGGCCCTCTATGCCCGTCAGGTCATTGTGAAACGGGAGCTCACCTCGTTATTGATAAAAGACGAAAATATACTACTTCAAAGCAAAAATCAAAGGAGGTAAAGGTTTTCGTGAAAAGTCTCCGCATTTTTCAGGTCACAATGACAAAAGACTGTCGCTCTAAAAGTACAGAAAGTGACCGGTTTCGTATAAACCCTCCCTAATGAGGGTAATTTGGAAATAAGAGCAATTTGATTCGTATAAGAAACAGATTGTCCCTTCTAAATTGTCTTTCATTTCCTAATCAGAGGAATTTAATCTGACTCAAGCCGAGTGGATTTGCGATCTTCAATCTAATTGCTTGAAAGTTGTTGAAAATGAGCATCTTTTTAACCAGATTCTAAAGAAATAAAACTAATTATAGAGATGTTGAGAGAATTTTAGTGGAATGTGGAAGCAGGAGCCTGTCAGAGGCACACCAGAGGGTGATTACATCCTCACACGAAAATAAACTTTACTGCACATTATATAATTTTTTTAAACTTTTCCCCACCCTATCAATTTCTCCTGTATCGTGAATGCATTTATAAACATATAAACTCATACATAGGTAAATGCCCAGACTCGGCACAACTACTCGTAGATCATACAAACATTTGCTTCGTGCGGGAATCGAACCCACGACATGCAGCGCAGCAGTCTAATCGTTTAGGCCACTGCGCTAATCGTGCCATCAAACTAATATAATTTACGTTTAAGGGTACGCTAGTCGGTCATTCTTCCATACAAACGAAGTTTGGCGATTATTCAAATATTTGACGGTATACATTCAGAATAAACAATGATCCACATTCATCTCATCATTATCTAGCCCTATATGGAAACAAAAAAGTAAGAAAAAACATCTATTATGAGTAATGGGTGTCGAAAAGTGGACATCTGATTGGTTACAAACACATCTCTTCTCCGCTTTGGTGGATACCGGGCCTAAATCAGTGACAAAACTCGGGCCTTTTTTAACGCATCTTTGGGGGGAAGTAAATAACAAAAGAAGACGGTAAATTGTAAAATAATTACCATACAGGTATAGATAATTTGTTCAAAAATATAAATAATTTTATTTTGAACAGATACATTCAGTAGTTTTTTTATAATATCCATATTCCCGAAGGTCTTTTGAAAAGTTGCAGTAGCTTATTCGGTTTATTCCTCTTCAATGAAATCACGCAAGTATGAGTCAGTCGAAGGTTCGATTATTTGTGCGTAAGCGCCCTAGCTTCTTACTGCTCATCCATTTCATCGGTACGTGATGTTGGATGAAATAACAAGCATTTTAATCCCGCCCGCCAACGAATTCGTTCCGCCGACTAGTGTAACCTTAAGGTTTACGTTCCCCATATTATGTGCACAGTAAAGCAAACTTTATTTTGGCCATATTATGATACTAAAGGTGCTCCCACGCAGCAGTTATATAACGTTATACAACATTGTGTAACGCGATAACATTTTTATAATAGCGTGTAACAATACTCTACAACATGTTAAGAAGTGTTATATTATTATGTTATAAACGCTCCCACATTGGTTGAACTCGTTGTATAACATCGTATAACATTTTGTTCAATTAGTTTGGGTTTGTCTTGGGTTTGTCGAGGAACGATGATGTTGTACAACAAAAGTTATATTTTGTTATATAATATTGTAATCAGTTGTAAAACATTTTGTTAAATGAAGTTGTTTCATCAATAACAATTTATTATAATTTGTAAGTCAGTCTCTAACGTTATTCTGCTGTGTACATTTAGGTACCTCGTACGGTAGTGTTAGCGTTTGCCCGAACGTGTAGGTAGCAATGAAACCAGTTAAGACTAGTGCTTGTCTGTCTCGTCACGTTGCCCTGCAATGCGCCACGGCAAGTTCATGTTATCGGCAATATGTGGACTGGAGGCCATTGGGCCTCCAGTCCACAAATTGACGCAGAAGTTTTTGAGTTTATTCATTACGCGCACGCACACACACACAAAAATACAAATCTTTCCTCAAGTGTAGATATAGCATGGTCGCGGGACTTTTCCAATTACCGTGACCCTGGAACGTAAAGGGCTATTGAAGGACACCGTGGATTTTAGTCAGTACGAGTCTAACAGTCCCTTTCGCCCTGCCCTGGGACCTGGGGACTGGACCTTTTTGGCGCAGCCGTGAGACACACAAAAAATAGTTTTCTTTTATTTATTTATTTTTCTTCCTTGTTGTAGATGTAAGTTTTCTTTTTTTTGTGTCTTTTGTTATTTATTTTAAATGTGTGTCTATCGTGGCGCCAAATAAATGTGTTTCTTTCTTTCTTTTCTTTCTTTCTGGGTGGGAGGACTCATTTGATGATTTGACCACGATAGCAAAAAAAGTGTAGATTAGCATGGTGGGCGTCCCGTTAACAATTTACTAGGTACCTACTGATGTGCTTATTCGGGGTACGATTTCCGCACGGAAACATTTTATGTATGATCTACAAGTACCTAGTTGTTTGAGAGTGTTTGTGTATGTCAGTTTCTATGTTTGTAAACGCATCCATGATACAGAAGAAATTCTCAAAGGAAGACAACAATAAAAAAAAAGAAAATACACGTCTAATTAAACACCAGAGCCAGAGTCACTAGATTATTTCGAGTCTTAACAGACAATGAAACTTTCAAGACATTTATTTCGATTAAATTATCCATGCGGCAAAGGTGGTAATTATTATGATAAATGTACGGTATGTAGAGGTCAGATAAGTAGTCAGTCGTTTCATGTAAAACACTGGTAATCATTGTTTCCGGTTAGACAAAATTTCAACCTTAAAATAGTTGAGAAAAGGTAAGGTGGTAATAACTAATAATGTACGGTGTAGGTATGAATTTATTTGGCACATTGCCTCGATATTATTCTATAAAAAATAAATAATCAGAGGCCTTAGCACAAGGTCCCCGTTTTTTACCTACAACGTACTTGAATTTATTTATGGCGTTTATCGTATGGAAAATAAAAAAGGATGGTATTTAAAAGTAGGTACTTCAATTTATCCCCATTTCATTTACCTAATTTTGCCTGTGTTCCACCAAATATACTGAATGTGCACCAAAATTATGTTCATTAGAATACGTCATAACGAGGTGTAATAAAAAAAAATCTACCTAAGCAGGGTCGAGGAAGCCCCGCTTTGCGGGGCTCCTATTTCTGTGTACAAGGTTTAAAGGAACCTAACCAAACCGGGGAACTTCGGGGTGTCCCTGAAATCTTGCTAAAGCGAGTTTTAGATTTGGTGCACATTCAGTATAATTATTTGGTATACAAAAAGAATTATTGAGGCTCATTTAAATTTTTTAGCCAATAAAAAAGCGCTTCTAGTGTGTCGAACTATTTTTTCTATTAATTTAACGTCCAAGTTTCCGTTTTATATTTGTTAAAAACATGAAAAGTCGTGATAGAGTCTCTGAAGCTAAGAAAAATCACAGGAAAAATGCGGATAAAGGCCTCATTCCATTGATTCATGGCGGGCCAAAGTTCGGCCTTGTTCGGCCAAACGCGTTACGAACAGCAGTCAAAGACATTAACTACACAGGGGGCGGTATAAACGTTAAGAACCGTGATAAGTTAAAAGTTTACTGCGTGTTTAACGCTTCTACTGAATTTTATTAAGCTTGGAAGTGTTACTAGTAAAAGGAGTTATGGCTGTGCCAACAGCCTGTAGTTCGGTTCCGCCATCTTTCTTTATTTCAGAGGTAAAAAAGCTTTATTTTTTAAGTAATGTAAAGGCACTTGCGTAGTCTTACCTTTTCCCTTTTTTGATAAGAGCGTTTAGTCCACAGTTTTTTGCCTCACCTATTTTTATATTAACTATAAAAATATACGGATTATTGAATATAAAAAAGAACAACTGTTGTTCTTTTTTATTATATTCAATAATCCGTATATTTTTAGCATGTAGTTTTTATCGCTTGTACATCTAGTATCAGTTTTACGTGCTCTATTTAATTATGCATGGATGTAGCAATTGTTGGTAAACCAATAAAGTTTATAAATAATAAAAAAGTTATTTTATCTCACCCATTTATTCCACTACATCCTTTATACAACTCCTGAAAACCAGAACCAATAGAAAAGCGCTATAACGTGTCCGGAGAGTTAATTTAACTGTTTTCGATCCAGTAACGAAATAACAAACCCAAAAAGGAAACTGTCGAATCTATATGGAATATATAATTTTTTTTTGCGTGGTAAAATCATCAAATGAGTCCGGGCAGGGCAGGGCGGGAGGTACTGTCAGACTCGCACTGAATAAAATCCAAGTTGTCCTTCAGTAGCCCTTTACGTTTCGGGGCCATGATTACATGATAGTCCCGCGACCCCGGCAGGCTTTGGCCCTGCGAAGGGGAGGCCCCCGTCATTATGTTGGCCCCGTCATTGTGCCAGACGAGGCGGTCTGCAATGACTCTTTCAGAGAGCTTGCCCACCTCGTTGAGCAGCACGATGGGCTGGAATGCGGATGGAGAGTCCGCAGGGCACCCAGCCTTCTGGATGAGGACCAGTTCCCCGTCTTCCAGCGAAGCGGGAACTGGCCCCTCTTCAGGCGTGCGCTAACCAGATATGGACTATAACATAGCAATATTTTTTCCATTCGACCCAGGACTTCCTTTATTAGAGTTCAACAAAAAAGAGAAACTCTTCAGCTCCATAATCTAAGAGAGAGGCTTGTATTAGAACTAGAAATTGTTCAGGGCGCACAGTACGTAATAAAGTACCAGTCTACGGTGGATGCTATTTCTATGCAAAACTGTAGATTAATCTAGCATGATGGCCTAGCTGAATGTAATCTCGAAGCTTGCTCGATAAAGGCTTAATTTACTTTTCCCCCTTATTAATAAACGTGGACTAAAGTTACAACCAGGATAATCTTCGGACTAACCATAAATTTTTTAAGGATTAACCTTGGCGTAACTTTACTTCTCGTTTTATTAATAACGGGGTTTAGGGTTTTAAGCTCTATTAACACACAGATGCATTACGTGGAGTATTAACGTGAATTAAATGTATCTAGAGCCCCCACTCATAGTATTCCTTTATAACTACCTAGTGATCTCTATTAGCATCCCTGCAGCGACCTGCGCGAGCGCATTTGTTAGTTTTTTAACCGACTTCAAAAAAAAAAGTAGGTTCTCAGTTCGACCTGTATGTATGTATGTATGTATGTATGTATGTATGTATGTATGTATGTTTGTCCGCGATTATCTCGCGTTTGGCTGAACGGATTTTGATGCAATTTTCAGGAAAGTGTTCATTACATTCTGGAGAAGGTTTTAGTATATAACACTAATAGATATCCCGTGACGTTGCCCGCATGGATCCGATTTGCTTACTTGGGTCGTAGATTTTAAGGGACGATTGCATGTTTGTCCGCAATTATCTCGCGTTTGGCTGAACGGATTTCGATGCAGTTTTCAGGAAAGTGTTCATTACATTCTGGAGAAGGTTTTAATATATAACACTAATAGATATCCCGTGACGTTGCCCGCATGGATCCGATTTGCTTACTTGGATCGTAGATTTTAAGGGACGATTGCATGTTTGTCCGCAATTATCTCGCGTTTGGCTGAACCAATTTTGATACAGTTTTCAGAAAAGTATTTTTTACATTCTGAGGAAGGTTTTAGTATATAACAATAATGGATATCTCATGAATTTGCTCACATAGATCCGTTTTGCTTAATAAGATTGTAGATTTTCAAAGACGCCGATTTTATGAAGATTTTTGTTGATTATCTCAACTAAAAAGGGAAAAATAAAAAACTTTTTTAAAAAAAGGGAACCGACTTCAAAACTAAACACAAAAAAAACTATAAAATAACTTTTCTTTCGGAAGTCGGTGGCCATATGTCAATGAAATAAAAAAAAAACAAAGCCACCGACTTCCGAAAGAAAAGTTATTTTATAGTTTTTTTTGTGTTTAGTTTTGAAGTCGGTTCCCTTTTTTTAAAAAAGTTTTTTTACACGACTATTGTAGTGTTAATGAAAAGGGATCGAAAAACAAAAATGGCTATCATTCAGGAGGGGTTGGGTTTCGACCCTACATGTTTAATATGGTAAGTACTTTGATGGCCTAGTTGAATGTTACCACGTAGCCTGCTTGATTAAGACTTTGACCCTTAGATAGGGTCCTAAACTTTATTCATTAAAAGCGATCGAAAAACAAAATATGGCTATTGTTCAGTAAGGATTGGGTTCCGACCCAGTTTGTACAATCGACAAAGTTGAATCATGACCCACCATAAGCTTATTGTCCTACAGACTTTCAAATACAATTAGGTCCACATTCGCGTAAACATACATATCCATGGTAACGACTTTGATCTTTGTCAATTTGACGGATTCAAACGATTTATTGTCAAAATGGGTCATGATTCAACTTTTTCGATTGTACATGCTGGACATATTGTATAGGCTGGGCAAACTAGGCCTTCACCTTATCAAATATAATGATAAAGGAGGTGCTTTCATTTTCTTGATGTATTTTGCCTCTATTAATATCTTTATTGTTAATGTAAGATACACTTGTTTTCAATTTAAAACATTTTTTTTTGTTAAATATAAATATATAATTAAAAAATACATATTATTTTGAATATTTTATACGTATTAGCGCCTACATCACGAATTATAACGCTTTTCTGTGAAAACCCTGCTCGTAATTGAATTTTCCTTTCCACGAAAAAGCTTTACACGTGCTTCTCATTTACAATTTAAGTTCACAATGTAAGTTCAGTAATTTCTCTCCAACACTCGTTTAGTGCTAAAACAGAAAATATAGTACCTAGTAACGTTTTAATAATCCCATACAGAGCTCAAGAATCCAGACAACGCTAGATGACAGACATTGCGCCTTTATGTCGACATGATTCTGCGAATTATTTCAGTAGCCGACTCCCTCACAATAAATATAAAACAACCTACCAAATTCAGAAGCACAACATCATAAAACGAACATTTAGAAACAAAATACCTTCTGAAATGGGTAGGATAGTCGCAGAATCACACAGAGTTTTCCACGAACTTGGGAAATTAAGAAGGTCGTTTCTCGTATTGATGTGCAAGGAGGGTGCGACTCTTCAATTTGGCTGGGTGCTGGTGTTACAGAGCAGCCCCGCCCACCGTCGCAACCCCTGAATTCATTCATTCCTCAATCGGGGCTCGCCCGTGTTGGGTGTTGTGACGTGACGCGCGCGCGAGTTTACGTGCAAAAATATAAACAAAATTGTTGATCGCCATTTCGAGTTTCATCCTTATTTAAGGTAAGTGTTTTATGCTTTTTAGGTTATAAATGGTTATTATTTTGATTGTTAAACCGGTTTACAATTCGCGTTTATTTTCGTGAACGCGTGTGGCTGGAAACAGGTTGGATGAGAATGTACCTTTTGACTATATTTTGGAATTTTCCAACGTGTTTTGACTGTGACAAAATTGTTGAGTGAGGATGTATTTATCAGGTTCATATCTAGACGTTTGTGTGAGTTATTGGGTAGCAAAGACATGGGTACGATGTTTTCATAATATTATGAGTTTCGTACCTCATTGTTTATCTTTTGATTGGAACGGTTTTTCTCGAAACCTGACTGCTTTACACCTTACTAACCGCAACAAATAATGAAATAAAGACATTTTGTCTACAATCACATAAATTATCACGATTGGCATTTAATATAAATACAAATTTTAATATTTATGAAGTACCCACCAATGAATTTTATATCTTAACAGTTTTATATAAAAGCACTTACACTAGTCTAAGCATATCTATTATATACCCAATACCTTATTTTAAAATCCCATAAAACTGATTTTCGATAGAATCGAAAAGCACTTTCCATTAACCACGAACACTTATGTACAAAAAAGTTATAAATAAGTAAATACTTAGCAACAAAATGTCGCGTTGCCACAATAAAGCCAGATAGTTTATTTGTGACGAAAGTGGCCTGTCGGTCACTGTCTTTAAAGATTAATGACAGAACTCCTCAGTGTCGTCGCGTCACGGCTGTCGCCACACTCGCTCGTGAATTATAACGTCGATATTACATTTTTAAAACATTTCTTTTACCTACACATGTAAGGTGAGAAAAAGGAATGGATATTCGGTGAAACGGCATTTTTGTCATGATGTGCTTCAAAGTGAAGAAGATAGGGAGTTATTCCACATTCGGTATCTGACACCTGCGAAAAATGTTGCTGAGCCGTACGAGGAATAGCTAAGGTGCCATTATCTCAGGTGCCATTTTAACGGGTGTCCATGTGGAATACCTCAACGGGATGTAGCTCTCATTTTATGGTGGTAAAATCAACTAATAAGTCTTCCTGAATCTCGCCTTGGGCAGAGCAGAAAGAATTTTTTTTTTGTGACAATCCCTCATCGCTATTTCCAAAACACTCCTGAATGGGAGAATCAAGTAGCGACCACTTGAAAAGCGCCGAGACAATGAAGCTCGACGTGTCCCGGAGATTGAACTTAACAAAGTACAGAAGAGACTATTATTGATTAAAAATCCACCCTGTTCCTTCAGTTGCACGTTTCAGGGCCGCGGTGTCCGCCTATCCTGCGACCTTTTACAGACAGTACCGCGACTCTGTAAACATGTACCTCACTCCTGCCCTATGGGAGTTTGTAAGAACTACAGAATGTATAACTCATTTTGCGCGATCGTACATACATCGAGTTAGACACAAACATGAGTTGCTTTTTACTGTGAACTTAAATATGTAATAACTGGTGGAATGTGGGTTTTGGTTTATCTGTGCTAGGCCCTTGGGGAAATATAATGCTTGATGTTGTGTAACTTAGGTACAAAATGACACAGGTTGTAAGGTATGCTTGCCGAGCATTAGAACTTGCAACGAGATTTTTAACACGTCTATTATTATTTTTTGAGTTTCCCATATCACATCCGTGATCGCGGGGCTTGTAAGTCAATGCTATCGGCTTGTTTCTCGTCAAGCCATCAACTTTCTCCACTAGTGGCACGAGTATTGTCATTCTTCGTCATACGTAATCTTCATAGCATTCGTCAGGGAAACAAAGTCTCCATGACCTAAAGTTACCAATGAGCAGCTCGCCTAACTACTTGGGAGGTTACTTAAGAAGCAATTGCTTTTCGATAGCTTATGTCAATCAATACATTTTGACATGAGCTACGTTATCGCTTATCGAATGTCACGTTGTCTACGTCTACCTCGCAAGGACAACGTCGGGGACACAGCTGACAATTATTATAACACTTGTGTCTTCACAGCGATGCAATGATATAATAGCACAGTTATCAACATACATAAACTCACAGCATACGAGTATTTCCATGGCAGTAGGCAGAAACTACAGAAGAAAAAAAAAAAGAAAATGGTGGCGACCACTTTTTTTGGGATGTTAAAAACATATGAGTCTTTCTGACATGAGTGGAGCGGAAACGACTGACTGACTCTTACTTACTAATAATTAATAGATTTTAAAAAATCTAAAAACCCACGTTTTTAAGTATCCTAAAAATAAGAAAATAACCCTATGGGGTTGAGAGAGGGGCCACTCAAAACGAGGGGGCGTATATTATTTAAGGGATTATTTATGGGATGTATTTACGTGAAGTGGGATATATAGATCGTGGGTGTAACTTGCAAAGATACGCCCCCACGTTTTGAGTGGCCCCTCTCTCAACCCCGTAGGGTTATTTTCTTATTTTTAGGATACTTAAAAACGTGGGTTTTTAGATTTTTTTAAATCTATTAATTATTTTATTATTTTTATCTTTGTTCATCGGGTTTGAAGCTACCCTGAAAATTTCAGCCTGCTAGCCTATCGGGAAGTGCCTCAAAGCCTGTCCGCCATCTTGGGCGTCCGCCATATTGCATTTAAGTCTCATGACTATTTTTTCGTATTCCTGACAGCAAACCCTTTCATTTGATACCCATATCATGGGGGTGAATTTAAAATAGCCTGCTTGCCATATTGGACGTCCGCCATATTGGATTTAAGTCACGTGACTATTGTTTTCGTATTCCTGACAGCAAACCCTTTCATTTGATACCCATATCGTGGGGGTGGGTTTCAAACAGTCAGTCCGCCATCTTGGCGACGCCGCCATATTGGATTTGTTATGACGTTTGTTAGCTAGTCATGTATTGTCATCAGAATTCAGAGCGTGTGCAAAATTTCAGCCTTCTAGCTTAACGGGAAGTGTCTCAAAATTGAGTTGCAAAAGTCCAACCGGAACGACAAACAAACAAATAAACAAACAAGAAAAGTGAGTTTATAAAAATGTGGGAAAAAATCCACTCTGGTCCTTCGGTTGTCCTTTGCGTCACAGGGTGTTTTTATATCCCGTTTTTGTGTCCCGGGACTTCAGACAATCCCTTCTTACTCCTTTAATTTTTTTTTAACTTTTTGTACACTTGGATGCTAAATGAAAACTAACCTGCACACAGACCCACGTGGCTGACAATCTCTCAAAGGCAAGAATGTCCCAGCAGTGAGAACGATAAAATCTGAAGAATTAAATTAAACAAATACAGCCTTTTTTTTTTTTGTTTTTTAGGTGGTAAAATCATCAAATGAGTTCTCCCGCCCTGGGTGGGGCGGAAGGGACTGTCAGACTCTTACTGACTAAAATCCACCCGTGTTCCTTCCTATACCCTTTACGTTCCGGGGCCACGGTAACCTGGGTTAAGAAAAAACCCGCGACCCCAGCAGGCATTTGGCGCGAAACACGACGCGCCACCGACCCGGGCTTGGTCCTTGGTCGGACGGCGAGCTACCCATAACTCACCGTCCGCAAGCCCGCTCCACCGCTGTGCCCTCTGCTAATCAGAGGGACACGCGTTGGAGCGTCCACACGACAGGCTATTCGCATACGGGCAAAGAGACCCCTTAGGCACACAGTGCCTAAGGAAGAGTTTTTGCCCGCATCCCAGGGTGCACCGGCCCGAAAAACTGGTCTTCCCCCCGGACGTATCCGAGAGGGAACTCCAGTCCACGGGCGCACGTGGAGGTTTCCTGTCATAGCACCCCAAACAAATACAGCCTTACTACAAAAACGTAAACATCTGTTGAACACATGTCTAAAAAAAGTGTGACTGCAAAACGGACCTTATTTCAACGTCATAATCTGTCATTTTTTTAGACAAGTGTTCAACAGACGTTTAAAAGTTTTTGTGGTACCACGGAGTACGACTATTTTATTTTGGAGATTAAATTAATTCAATACCCAGTTTCATAGTGGCCTTACTAATTTTAATCCTTAAAAGTGTTTGACAGCCTGGTTAGCGCAGTGGCTGAGTGATTGGACTGCTGCGCAGCGTGTTGTGGGTTCGATTCCCACACGGAACAAATATTTGTATGACTACATGTAGTTGTTCCGGGTCTGGATGTTTGTGTATGTGAGTTTCTATGTTTGTAAACGCACCCACGATACAGGAGAAAAAAAAAAGATGAAGATTTGGATGTATGTTTGCTACTTTAATCACGTCAAAACGGATGAATGGATCTTGATGAAATTTAGCTTAGAGATAGGTTATAGTCTAGAATATTATATGATATCTTTTATCCCGCTATAACGTTCCCGTGGAATATTTTTTGGACGGACGTAGTAGCTGGTAACAGTTAGCTGTAAAGTAATTCAAACAGTTGCATTTAATCGCAATAGAACCGTAATACCAAACCCTTAAACTAACTCAAATATAAAATCTACTTTATAAAAATAAGTCGGGTTTTCCTTCCTGACGCTCCAGAACGCACGAACCGATTTCCACGGTTTTTGCATTCGTTGGAAAGGTCTCGGGCTCCGTGAGGTTTATAGCAAAGAAAATTCAGGAAAAAGAACGGTTTGCTAGTAAAATATAATAGTCATCGATAAATAAAACGTTCAAAATATCTTTTATAGTCGAAGTCGATACTTAAACTCGGTATCAACGTTAAATATCGTACTTTATCGGTACTACCCTATATTTACCCTACCCTTTTGAGGCTAACGTCTCATACATGTAACTTATGATCCGTAATAGAAAAAAATAGGGTAAAATGTTATATAACGATGTACTCAAAGGTTATCGTTTAATAAAATTACATGTTCATCCATAATTTTGGGTTAAGTTACGTTTGTACTGGTATACAGTAAAGAATCGAATGGTTTTCATATTTAAGTCGGTACAGACGACATCACATCATCTAAATCTTTCATTTTAAACCGACGAATAATAAAGGAGGAGGTTCGCAATTCAACTAGGCATGACATTATGTAGAGCGATCTGTAAAAAAAAATTTGAGTCGGGCGCCAAACATTAAATCAACTAAGATCAACCTAGCTACAATCATTATTTTTGCTTCAATTAATTAATCTGTTTGTTTGTTTGGCGCCGCCTCAAAATATTTTTCTTCTTTTCGATCGATGTTTTGTATTTTTTTTAATGTTTAAATGAACTTAAACCATGTGACTTACAAATGATTTTCGATGTAGAAGATTTCTATTATCTTTGTGTACTTAGGTCCTTGCATGTGAAAAACAACTTAAATAAAATATTCAGTTGAGAAGATTGCCAGGCCATAGTCATAATGCTGACCGTACCTTTAACGTTTCGTATTCATGCATATTTGAAATTGATTTCAAATGCGTGTCCGTCCATTCTGAACAACACAGAGCTTGGAATCGCCAGCGTTAACTTAGACGCGGCAGTATTAGGTACACTTTCACAATTATTTTATTTCTGATTTTGTATTCACTGTTAAAATTACAATTTATTCTTAAATTCACTGACTAATTATTCTTAAACGTGGACTACTGGGTTTGAAAACAATAAAAAATCATGCACATCAGTTTGACAGGTTGTGTTTTTTTCGATACAGGGAAATGACACATAAAAATATGCCTTGTATTTAAATACATTAAAAACACAAAAATACCTATTTTTCTTTTGTTTAATCAATGCATATTTATAAAGATGTAACGTAATGGAAATTCGAGAGTGGGAGCGTGTGACGTCTGAAGCAAATAAAAACTGTACTTGCTTGTGGCGTACTGGCAATTTAAGGCCACGTTCACACGACGATTATTTTCCCGTATACCGAATACGAGATTTTATCGAATAGAGTAGTGACAACAGAATATATATGAAAACTTAAAAATTGTTTACACGGCGTTCATACGGGAAAATACCGTGTTCGAGAAATATATTTTACCGTATACCGTGCGAAGTTGTCACCGGAATGCCGCGTCTCGAAACGATTTTACCGAATACGACACGCAGTGGCGCTTATGTTCATGTTGTCTCGTTCACACGACTCGCCCATTATTTATATGAAAAAATCGAATGGAATGGTCGCCGTGTGAACCTGGCCTTAGTGTGTAATTTTCTTCAGTTTAGATTTAGGCAACAAAAGAAAAAATACATGTCAAATGTTTTTTGATAATCTGACGGACTAATAAGATTTTTTCAATCACATACTTCTTAATTACGATTTTTACCCGACTGCGCGACGCAAAGGAGGGTAACGTGTTTATCAGTCTATGTATGTATGTTTGTTTCTATGTGGCGTTCTAGAGACCAAATGCGTAGGCCGTTTGATAATTCTTACGTCAATCGCTTCGTCTTAACCTTGCGAGTGTCACTAGAGACATGACAGTAGCCAAAATTCACCACAGAAAATGAAAAAAATAAAGTCGATGAACTATGTCAAAATTATACCAATCAAGTCATCCCAAGGGGCCCCGACTGTGAGTGTGAATGGGTGAATTATAAACTATTGGGGTTGTTTCTTTCTTTTTAGTTTTTACTTAAGTTAATTTTTTCACGTATTTTTAAAATTAGTTTTTACGCAGTCGGTTTTTTTTTGTTTTTTTAGTAGTAGATATGTCATTTCTAGCGGCCTTTTCACGAAATATACTAGATAACTAGGATATGGAAGTAAAAAAATTGTTTGCACAGAGAAGATTTTTATTCAAGTGAATGACACAAGTCATTATCAAAAACACATGTTCGAATATCAATTTGAAATCTTGTTTCAACTAAAAAGTTTCTACACTTCCCCTCAAACAACATCCATCATCAGATATCCTCACATCACACCACACCAGACACACTCAGATTCAGATCGCGCACACATTTATTAAATGCCACACGACCTAATGGTTTTGTCAGCACATCTGCTGGGTTATCTTCCGTACATACATAGTCCAGGCGTACAACATTCTTAGCAATACAATCTCTGACATAGTGCGCCCTTATGTCTATATGTTTCGTCCTTCTATGCGCTACAGGATTGTACGCAAGTTTAATGGCACTCTGATTATCTACGAAAATGCAAATAGCCCCAAGATATTCACCTCTTATAAATGCATTCAACTGCCGCAAGTGAACTGCCTCCTTGGTTGCCTCCGAAAGCGCAATATACTCGTCTTCCGTTGACGAAAGTGCCACACAAGCTTGTTTCCGGCATTCCCAGTTAATCAACGAGTTTCCGCATCTAAAAATAAATCCAGAATACTATTTCCTATCTTTGATGTTCCCTCCCCAGTCAGCATCTACAAATTTACCGCAGCCGCAATATCCGGGCGTGTGTTACAGGCCAAATAGTTCAGCGACCCTATGAGCGCCTGATAACTACGAGAGTCTTGGCAGGATAAGGTCTTACTTCCTTCCCCTTCCGCCAAGGCTTTATGGAAATCCATTTCCGTCGGAGTTTTTACAGGTTTGCAGTCAGACATACCATATTCATCCAAGATCTTCGAAATAAGCCTCTCTTGATTCAAATATATTCCAGTATCAGTCTTAGACAAAAGCATACCTATAACTTGCCTCGCTTCCCCTAAATCCTATATCTTGAAATGTTTAGAAAGATTGTCTAATAAAACTTCCTTCTGCTGTTTGTCTTTGTAAAACAATAAAAAATCGTCAACGTACAGAGCGATATAAAAATTATTATTTTTGTAAAGACAGCTGTCAAAGTCACAGCGCTTGAAGTTCAAAGACAATAACACTTCATTTACTTTTTCGTTCCAAGAACGTGAAGCTTGTTTGAGGCCGTATATCGCTTTTTCTAATAAGCAAACTTTTTCCTTCGAGTTTTGATCTATGCAACCCTCCGGCTGTTGCATATAAACTTTTTCATGTAAATCACCGTTCAGAAAGGCGGTGTTCACATCAAAGTGACTGATGAAGAAATCCTTTTCAACAGCCAACGATAGCAGCAATCTTACTGTCGATCTTTTCACGACCGGTGAATAAGTTTCGAAGTAGTCAACCCCGTAGGACTGAGTGAAACCCTTCGCCACAAGTCGAGCTTTATAGGTCTTATTACCATCTGCATCAAACTTATACTTGAAGATCCACTTATTTCCCACGACTTTAGCTTCAGGTGGCTTTCTGACGAGCTTCCAGACCTTGTTCTCGTACATCGAATCCATCTCTTTTTTCATGGCTTTCTTCCAGCTATCCTTATCTTCCCGACTTAAGGCTTCCTTAACTGTCAAAGGCTCCTGGTCTTCTTTAAAGCATGCAAGTCCATGAAGGTTTCCTTTTCGGATTCTACTACGTAGAGGATAACGACATTCACCTTCGTTTGACTCTTCTCTATTAAAAGAATCTTCAGTTTCAACATTTCTCACCACGACATTTTCTGCTCCGCTATCACCCGTTTCTCCCACCTCCATCGCCGCGTCTTCAAATACTTCAGCCCCATCTATGGAACTCGGCCCTTGAGAAGCCTCTGCACTATCAGGTGACGAACCTGATTGGTCTTGTACCTTTGCAAGTTCCCAGATTACTTCAGCACCTTTGTCACCGCTACTTACGAGCTGACTAGGATCCTCTGAAACTACTGCTGTAGAGTCCTCCAAGAAAACTACATCCCTTGCTCTAACAATGACGCGAGGATTACTGGGATTAATGAAACGATATCCCTTGGTTTCTTCACAGTAACCAACAAAGACATGTTCTACTGCTTTAGGGCTCCATTTCTTCCGAGTTTCCTTGGGCACGTGCACAAACGCTTTCGTTCCAAAAACTCTGAAATGATCGAATGACTGATCCTTCCCTGTCCACAACTCCTCAGGAATCTTACCATTATTGCCACTGTGAGGCAGCCTGTTCTTGATATAAACAGCCGTATTACATGCCTCTCCCCACAGTCTCGCACTCAGACCCTTTTCCGCCAACATAGCACGAGCCATCTCCACAATAGTGCGGTTTGCTCGCTCCACTACGCCATTCTGCTCCGGAGTGTAGGGAACAGTTAATTGATGTTTTATACCCTTTTGCTGTAGAAACCCATCAAACTTCCTGTTCACAAATTCTGTTCCATTGTCCGTGCGTATGCACTTCACCTTCAACCCGGTTTCAACCTCTACACTAGCTAGAAAAACTTTAAAATGATCGAAAACCTGATCTTTTGATTTAAGGAAAAATACAAAAGATTTACGTGTAAAATCATCTAAAATAACTAGCATATACCGAGATCCACCGTACGTGGGTTCAGACATTGGATCACAGATATCTGCGTGAACCAGTTGCAGTCTCTCGACTGCCCTCTCAGCCTCACCAACTGGAAAAGGTAAACGATGTGCCTTCCCCTTAATACAGGCGACACAAGGTTCCATTACGCTCTTACCAAAATCCATACCCGGGAGCTTACGTAAATCTCGCTCATTTACGTGTCCAAGCCGCCGGTGCCACAACATCAAAAGATTACCTGCTTTCACTGACGCCAACGCAGTCCCATCTACAACCGCCTGACAACCTTCAAGCTTGTAGATCCCTGAGACTTCACTTGCGGTAGTCAGAAGCTTTCCCTTGAAATGGCCTGGAATCAAATGGTGAATTAGCTTGCACCCATCTCTGTCAAAACTTACCTTCCATCCTTTCTCTACTAATTTAGACACTGATAACAGATTAACATGCAAATCAGGTACATACATGACATCCCTCACAGCAAGCATTCGTCCTTTCAAACTCACTATGATGTCACCCTTACCCTTGCACTCAATCTTATCATTATTCGCACAAGTCACGTTACTCATACCAACATTCATAACCAAATCTTTAAACCAATGTTTCTGGGAAGACATATGTGAAGATGCCCCGCTGTCAATGTACCACTCCGTCGGATTGAAGGAGTCCCCGGCGCTGAATGAAGACAGGCTCACGTTCGCGACGTCATTTAGTTTGGAGATTGAACCTGCTTTCCTTCTTTCAGGACAGTCCGGCTTCATAATATGTCCAGTCTTTCCACATTTAAAGCATTTAATTTTGTTCATATTAATATCTTTGTTCCCATTCCACTTCTTACTCTTACGCACAGCCAATGCCGAGTCCGCTGAAGACAATGTACTACAACCTTGACGTGAATCCTCCTGTAGTAACTTCTGCCGTACGTTTTCTGAAGTTAACTTCATCCCAGAGTGTTCCAGCGCCATTCGCATAGGCCTGTACTCTTCAGGTAGTCCTCTCAGTAACACGACAGCTACAAAATCATCGTCAAATCCGGTGGTAATATCCTTCAACTTTTGAGAAAGAGACATAACTACAGCAACATATTCATGCATCGACGAGTGTCTCTCTAGCTTCTCATCCAACAACGCGTTCATGAGGGTGATTCTGCGATTTACGCCTTTGTCCTCAAACGCTTTCGCTAGGCTATCCCAAGCATCCTTAGCCAAATTTGAATCTTGTACATACGCATAAAGTGTAGGTTCCACATGTAGACAAATCAAAGCTAGTGCATCTTGGTCCTTCTCGATGGCGGTGGAGTCTTTGGAATCCGGGTACGTAGACGTATACGTGAACAACTTTTCTCGTATGAGAATCATTTTTATAGCGAATTTCCATGTAGAGTAGTCATCTAGGCCGCAGAGATTCTTGATGGCAAATTTAGCGACTGCGCCCATGACCTTTTCACGAAATATACTAGATAACTAGGATATGGAAGTAAAAAAATTGTTTGCACAGAGAAGATTTTTATTCAAGTGAATGACACAAGTCATTATCAAAAACACATGTTCGAATATCAATTTGAAATGTTGTTTCAACTAAAAAGTTTCTACACGGCCACTACGAGTTTTTTCCATGCTCTGTGGTAAGTACTAAGCGCGGGGCGTACACAACATTATTGAAGGACTATTACCTAAGTACTACCGTGAGGTCAACCCCTGTCGAGCGATCCTTTCATTGACTTCTTGTTGTTTATCATCGGAACGAATTACTATAGAGTTTAAATAACCTTTTATGGTAGTTTGTACTCTGTTTCATTAGAGGAAAAACAGCGGGCACAAATATACAAGCCTGCCGGGGTCGCGGGACTGTCTTATCAGGTTACCGTGATCCTGGAACGTAAGGGGCTATTAGAGGAACAAAGTGAATTTTAGTTAGTACGAGCCTGACTAGGGTTGCCATCTCTTAAATTTGGAAAACAGGACAAGACGCGTGAAAACCCCGGATTTTAGAGTCCAGAACCCGGACATGAGTGGAAGTGCGCACCGTGGCTACTGCGTCGGGAAGAGTGGGGGGAAGGTGAAGTGTGCGTGTGTCGCGGGTGGCCCAAGATTTTTAATTTTTAAACCCGGACTACAAATGAAGCCCTCCCCGGACGCTCACCGGATATCGTCTAAACTAGGACGAATCCGGGGAAACCCAGACGGATGGTAACCCTGCTCGCACTACTCACTCTAGGGAAACGTAGTGTGGGACGTTCCTCAGCAATATTGACGAAGACCTAAAAAAGAGAGCTGGCAGTGGTTGGATAAAAAAAGCGGACGATTGTGCGCTGTGGAGGTACTTGGGGAAGCCTGTTTCCAAAAGTGGACTGCAAATAGGCCAAAGTAATGATGATGGAAATGCACCCTCATACTCTCTCTTGTGTTTCATGTCTGTAAAAATTAGCTAAAACCACCAATTAAAAATATCAAAATAAACACTCATTATAATAATTTACCTCTTCACTTCCTTGAAAACGACCTTCAAATTAACAAAACAAACGAATTTCCACGAAATAAAGTACATAATTCGTCAGCACCGCCACATCCCTGGGGTGCAAAGAGCCCCAGTTTGCTCAGCTAATGACTTCTTTTGTGAAGGCTTCGAACGCATTCATTTCTTCGGCGGGGAGCCTCAAGCCCCCAGGGCGGTGGCGACATTGAGGCGACGGCTACATTTGTCTTTCAAGGAGTTTTATGGGCTTTTCAGTTATTACAGATCTTCAGTTTAGTTAAATTATAAACTAAGTCGGAATTAGGTAGAGTTATTTTGTTACTTGCATCGAAATGTTGATATTATTATGGATCTTCCTGGGTTTTCTAACAGTCAATCTCGTGTGGAAAACGGTATTAAAAATTAATAATAAAAACATCAGAGATAGATAAGACAAATAAATTACCTATTTGAAAGTAAACTTTTTATAAAATAAATCACGGGATTTTTCTGCTCTTTAAAAGTAATTCCTGAATTTTGGGCATATCCAGTTTATTAAATTTAAAATGTCACTTACGGGATATCTTCCATGGTAATATATTTGTTTTGAGTTCCCGATATTTCGACGCTGTTGCAAGCGCCATGATCGCGGGTTGTTGTTAGTCAACCCGCGATCATGGATCACGCAATTTATCACGGAAGATATCCCGTAAGTGACATTTTTTTAGAGACAAACCGTGAAAGCTTAAAACAGTGTTTATCCAGTTTATTCTTTCGCAGCGTAAGTACATGAATAACTCTACCTAATTCCGACCTATGATTATCACGAATATTGAGGATTTGTCATTGTAAATAGAACAGCACGAGTTGCATTACCGATTCTATCTCCATTCTCCATTCATACGCATTTATATTAATTCCGTGCGGGAATCGAACCCGCGACACGCAGCGCAACAGTCCAATTACTTAGCCACTGCGCCAACCGTGCCGTAAATAACATTTCATCTTTTCGCGTTCGCATTTCTTCGCTCATTTCTCGCTAAGCTTACCGCAATTCTTCGCTCATACAACAATTTCAGTGTTCGCTGTTATCATTTTTCTCATAATATACGGAGAATGACGGAAAAATTCCGTTTATTTACCGGCTGTGTATCATTTTTCTCATAATATACGGAGAATGACTGAAAAATTTTGCTTATTTACCGTTTTATGAAGATGAGCGATACGAGAAAGTGCTTTTAGCTAGATTAGATGTACTTTATATGTAATGTGTTATGATTTAGATGCGGTATGGGAACATTACCGGTATATTGCTGAGTGCCAGGAAGATCCAATCCACTTTGCGTATACTTAGGTGACTTGTTGATAAATTCTTACAGTATTTTTGCGGAGCAGTGGCTATCGTCTTTCAATAAAGAATCAATGCCTTGACTGACAAAGTTACAGACAGTGGATTTTGTTTTCCAGTTTAATCCTTTACTCATTCTAGTTCAATCAAATTACAGTCGCTGAAAATATAGGTATCCCTAAAAGGCCACTATATTAGAATCATAATATAATCTGCAGTAATAGAATAGATTTGATCGCATCATCATTTGATCGCAATACGTATTATGATTCTTCTAGCTAGCCTCTTCATGCGTCTATGAGTGGCGCGTGGAGGCGCAGCGCCGGGGCGTGACCCCGCTGCCTCGTGAAGTCGAGGCGCGGCGGGAAGAGCTCCGGCGCGATCTCAGGGCAGTATGGAAGGAACGACTGTCTCGCGACCGAAGGCCGGGCACGCCGCAATTGCGGCGGTAAGACCCCTCTTTGAGGAGTGGCTGGAGAGAAGTCATGGCGTCCTGACCTACCGCTTGACGCAGGTCCTCACCGGACACGGAAGTTTCGGGAGGTACCTGTGTCTGATGCGAAAGGAGGAGACGCCTGGGTGTCACCACTGCGAAGATCGCACGGAGGACACGGTGGAGCATACGGTGCAAGACTGCCCAGCTTGGGCAGAGCACCGACGTGTCCTCACGGCTGCGATAGGCGGAGACCTCTCGCGCCCAGCATTGGTCGCGGCCATGCTGCGGGGCGAGACGGAGTGGGAAGCGGTCGCCTCCTTCTGCGAACCAGTAATGCTCGCAAAGGAGGAGGCGGGCCGCGAGTCCTCCCTCCGCCCCACCCGCGGTGGTAGACGCCCACGGCAACGGACGTCGCTTGATGATCTCCGGCCACCGTAGGCGCGGGCATGCGGGCAGCGAGTAAAGGGCAACTCGCTGCCCGACCAAGGACCATGCCCGGGTCGACGGCGCATTGTGTCCCACGCGCGCCTCAAAGAGCGTCAGCATAATGACGGGGCCCCCCTCTCAGAGGGCCAAAGCCTGCCGGGGTCGCGGGATTATTTCCTTACCGTGACCCCGGAACAGAAAGGGCTATTGAAGGACACCGTGGATTTTAGTCAGTAGAAGTCTGACAGTCCCTCCCGCCCAGCCCGGGGTTGGAGGACTCATTTGATGATTTTACCACGCTAAAAAAAAAAAAAGCTAGACTCTTCATCACCAATATGCGATCTCCACTCCAGAATTACTCCATCGTCCGCGTCAAAACATTTTAATACGTTACAAACTTTAGAACCTTTTATCTCTTATAGTGATTCTGTATGCTTCTGTACATAAACATATTTTTTTGTTTTGTTAAATCATCAAATGACTTCTTCCGCCCTTAGCAGAGTGGAAGTGACCGTCACATACTAACCGACACCGTTCCTCCGGGTACCCTTTGCGTTTCAAGGCGACGGTATCCCTTATGACATGAATTCGTTCCACCAACTTAATAAAAGTACTCTTTGCCACCAACTATCATAGTCGGGTCATAGTTCTGTCACATAGGCAAAATTTCGAATTTAGAATGCAAGTCGAAGAAATATGATGGGCATTCGAAATTTGAACATTTATAGAATATAAAAAAAGGGTTTCTGGAATTTGCTTCATTTTCTAAAATGGAATGGACGCGCAAAGAAGACAGAGTCGCAGTAATTAATATAGTTTAAATCTGTATTTTATACCCTTTCATTTGATATAAATGGTTGTAGTACGTAACTTATTGTGTCATTTATTTAACTTTCCATATGTGACAAAACTTATGACCAGACTCTAGTAAACACCATGAATAGAGCAGTGTAAGGACTCAACTTACTAACCCTGACATTGCCAAGTGCGTGGCCCACAGAGATTCAAGCCAAGGTTTCAATTTTATAAGTCTCAACATTAAACTTGGTTGAAGCATGCCATGCCATGCCAAGTTAGCATGCTCGCATGTCAGGAGTGCGTGTCTCTCGAACCTTGGCCGTCACCACTTGTTATATTTGCGTTTTTCATGATGGCTGACCTCCTGAAAACTGATTTACGACTTAGTTAATCGTGTGTTGTTTTTAATCTTGGTTTAAGGACAAAAGGATTGGTCGTTTGAAGGACTAGGAAGTTGAGATTAAAATATAATATCGTACCAGCAGATGTAGTATAATTCCCTAGTATGAGGTAAAATTTTATTATCAGGAGCACACTTCTTGACGAACTGAGACTCTATAATTGAAAAACCGGCCAAGTGCGAGTCGAACTCGCCCATGAAGGGTTCCGTAGCAACAAGTAACATAATATAAAAGTTCTTGTAGTTGGTTGTAACTTTCAAAGGTAAATTGCGGCTTACGATTTATGACGTATTAAAAAAAAAAGTCGAGTTTCAATTCTAAGTATGGGGGTACCCCCAAAATTTTGTTTTGTTTTATTTTTGTGTAAAAATCCTAATGCGGTTCACATAATACATCTACTTACCAAGTTTCGACAGGATAGCTGATCTTATACTTTCGAAGAAAAGTGGCTGTGCCATACGGACAGACAGACATGACGAATCTCTAAGGGTTCCGTTTTTTGCCATTTGGCTACTAACTATAACAGTTCATGAGAGTCTTCTTCATGAGACAACCTGGTGACAGATATACAGCCAAACAAACGGACGGACGGAACTTAGTTATAAGAGCCGTAGAGTTATGTACCCAAAAGGTAAAACGTTTTACTCTTTGGGTACGGATCTCGAAAAATCCGCGACTAACGACACGATATTTAGACCTAGAGACAACACTGCTTTTCTAAAGAATAAAAACAAGTGTTTTACCACAAAATCTATGAACTCAATTAAGTCTCCAAAACTTTAAAGTTAGTTTATTAATCTCAGCATCTAGGTGCTAACTAAGAAAGGATTTTCTCTCAACGTAACTCAAAGGAGGTCAAACAAGGTTTAACATTTCAGGCGAACGACGTAGCGACAACTTGCAATATACTAAAAGTTTTCTTTTAAATAAAATTATAAAGTTTACACTTGACAACTTACTTAAGAAGTTTAGCGAAGTAGCTTTTTAATTATTTATACGTACGCTGAATTTTATTGCTCGACAGGGAGACGGCTTGGGGTCCATTAGCCAATTTTTTTCTCCGTGGTAAAATCATCAAAAGTGTCCTCCCGCCCCGGACTGAAATCCACGGTGATCCTTGAATAGCCATTTACGTTCCAGGGTCACGGTAACATGATGAGACAGTCCCGCACCAGCAGGCTTTTGGCCCTCTAAGCACCGTCAGATAGCTTAAATCATTACATGAATAATTGCAATAAAATTCATTAAATGGTCTATTTCTATTTCTTGTGAAAAGCAATATTAAAATGGAATTGATAATTTACGAAGTTTCTCTAAAATCGTTTCAGATACGAACAATAAGTAGGTATGTAGGTACAGACGCCAGAACATCAACCTACCCGAATCTGTCATATTTTGTGATTGGATCGTGAACCTTCTTGTTTTGTGATGAAGTTGAAAATCTATTACAGATTGTGGTAGCTTGATGTGCTGGTAATTGAAAGTTTGTAGGAAATGTGTACGTGCTCATTCAGTTTACAAGTAGGTACGAGTAACCCCAGTTGTATTTCGTCTAAATTAATGACATGTGGTACATTTTGCCGGTTGCGGAAAATCCTTCACTAATCCAATTTACTCGGTTTAGTGTAAATGTGGTCACAAACGTGACCGCCTACGCCTAATTACATAATCTTACTACTGTTATAAATTCGATACTTCCCACTAAACATGAAACTTACAAGAAGTTTCAGTAAGTTTGTTTATCACGCATTTGGAAGTTACAAAACAAATGTACCGATAATATTGTGGTAATTGTCAAATATTAGCTAAGACCTTATTTTCGAAACTTATTGAAATTTATATTTATAATGTAACTATTAAATTACAATTGAAAGTTTTAATTTTCATTTTGCAACAACCTAAGTCACTTAACTTTGTGAAACGTTAAATTATAACATCGCTACAACCATTTAATTATAACGTTCCTAAATACGTGTTGCAACAACGTTACTCTTTTAACATCATTATTTAATATTTGCCTCTACCTTGCTGGTGAAAGCTACTGAAATGTTAATTAGTGAAATTGCATCAAAACGTCTTTTGTAATATAACTTTTTTCATTTATTGACAACGTACAAGTGATCGTTCTGTAAAGTTAGCTTAAAAATTTTGCTGGAATCATATATTTGTAATTGCTGGAAAAGTTTTTTGGTACGGTACCTAACATTGGTTAGATTGGTACCTAAGTACATATACTAGCACCCGAGTTTGTACTTATAAAAATGATATTATGATGGCTGTCCTAAATTAAATGTATTAAGTACAAGAACAATTTTAATAATAAGTAAATTAAGTGACTCCGCGGACCTGAATGACGGTCAGAACGACGGGTGTACATAGACGATGGATAAGAAGTGTATGAGGAACTTGTACCTACTTACTTAATAGTAGATGTCATAATTAATGTTAATTATATATCTACCTTATATTTTTACCACAGAAATGTGCATGCCTTCAAATGTACCTATAGGCTTATACACCTAAGTACCAACCTAATTTAACCTCCCAAAAATATTATAATAACAATAATAGGTAATTATTTTTTTGGCTGGTTTGAGGTGGAGATCGCAAGAGGAAAGAAGTATTATCTTAAGTACCTCATACAGAGCCTTAACACACTACACATGCCCTCACATACGCTATCACATGCTTTAAAAAACCCACCAAACTTAACACCTGTCGTATCACCCGGAAGTTTCTGACTTCTTCGACAATATCACTAACTTCTCAATATATTAAACTTCCCTTTACACACTGGCCCGTGTGTAAAGTCTCTAACTTTATAACAAGAGAAGAATAAGAACTTGAAATAATAATCAGAAAATATAATGCGACGAGTACTATACCTACCTATGAAAACTTTTGACGCCTACCAATTTTTTCATAGCAATAATTATGTCGAGTACCTAATTTTGCTCTGCTTCATACTTTTTCCCCCAGTTTTTTTTTAATGCGCCAACCGTGCCAAATGCCTCTACTTTTATATTGGTGTACAGAAACAAATTAAGGTGAAGGCTAGGCTCCAACCAGACCGCGATATTCAAAATTTCGTACGTTTTTTGCAATTTGCAGGCCAGTGCTAGTTTGTATGTTGATTATAATGTTAATTGCGGCTGTAAGACGTATGTAGTTACAGAATTAGAATCATCAATACAAGCTTCCAAGTTCATAGAGGTGTAAAAATGACTTTTTCAAGTTCCTGCACCTTTTTATGTAGTATAAGTAAACACGATTGCGTTCGAAAATAGTAGATAAATAGCTAAGATAATTTATCCGCAAGCCAGCAAATACGGGAGCTGACTGCCGTTGCATATTTTTCCGTTGGCCGCACCCACGGTTGTCTACTACCACAGTATAATATTACCGTGCTAGGTACTACCGTTCGCGATCAAACTGATCAAACGCGAATATTTTAATTTGGAGTGGGGATCGCTTTGCGCATCGTTCGACAAATGAAACGCACAATAAAAGGCACAAACATTGCGCACAAAACAACGAATCCCGAGTGGCGGCTATGACGCGATGCCAATGGGCCAATCACTACACTTTCCCCCAATGAGGTTTTACCAATAGAGACGTCATACACATTGTAAAGAAATAAAAACATGGCGATATTTTAGAAACATATTGTTGACATGGCAATTGTCAACGACAGACAATGACGTTTCATCGGCTCCCAGCTAGAGTGAAATGGGGAAAAATAGGCATAGAAGGCAGAATGAAGAAAATAAACAGTTTTTTTTTAAATAAAAATGTTTATTTACAAATTTTATTCAAAATCAAATCAAAAGCATTTAATTCGAGTAGACCAGTTACAGGCACTTTTGAATTGTCAAAGACATAAAAAATATAATTAATCATTACAAAGTTATGGTGCTACAGTCCCAGTCACAAGACATAAAAACTGTGAAAGTACAGTAGATGCCTATTCCAAGAAGTAGATCTCTATGGAGAAGAACGGGCAAGAAACTTCATGGGCACACTCTACTTTGGTTGTGCACCACGATTCTGAAAAAAAAAAACAAAATGGCGAGTGACCGATAGGCTCACCCTCCATAATAAAATCTGCTATCCCCTTTGTATAATAGCTTATTTTCTTAAAATTTTATTATTCTCTAATATAAAAGTCGGTGACAAAAAGTCAATGAAACAAAAAATAAAGTCACCGACTTTCGAAACAAAAGTTTTTTTATAGGTATTATTTATATATTTTGAAGTTTTTTTGTGGTTGTTTTGAAGTCGGTTACATTTTTTTTTGAAAAAGTTTTTTTTTTTGTAACGTACCTACTTGTCTCTTTCCACAAAGTGTTGAGAACAAATAGTTGAGTAGGTATGTCGTTGGCATCCATTAATCTTCTCGTCGTTGTTTTCTTACCACTTGTGTCCATTTTTCTTTTATTAAACCGTCTTTAGGAAATCTAAATCAAAATAGAAATTAATTTGGAAAGTCAATTAATGTTGTTGATTCTGTTGTTGATTGTTGTGTTGTTGTTGTTGTGTTTACCTACAATGGAAATACCAGTAGTGAAAAATAATATTGGAGTCGTACGGCCATATGGGGCCATAATTATGGCCGTACGACCCCAACATCCTCTAGCATCGTTCAAACTGACAACACCGCGCGCCATTTTCTCGTTCTCTCTGTCACTCATACATGCAACGCACTATTTGTCTCGTTCGTGTAGGTGGCAAAACGGCAACAGCGCGACAGTAGTGATTTTTGAGTAAAATAAAATTTTTGATTTTCCGTTCTAAATAGATTAGACGATACTTAACAAATGAAAAGACACATCCTTCTTGCTTTTTACAGCCGGCCCAGTATAAGTATTGCAGTTTCGAAAAACACAAGTAGGCATCTTTGTTTATTTTTTACCTATCAAACCCGCTGACATAAATTGGCATCGCAGCCAGACGCAGGACGGACTGAGTTGACTCGAGATAATTAGCTTGTATTTGTATCGCCACGCAGACGTCAGTAAGACGTATCTACCTCAGATTATATATAATATATCATTGCTTTCCCCGACCCTTCCTCACTTCATCTACCAAAGGGACCTAATAACTCACAGGGCTGCGTTCAAATCAATTATCCAGTCTTTTATACTGACTAAATGTCAAACACCCCGTTCAAGCACACCGAGAGGTGAAAAATAAAACTAACCAAAATTTAATCTGCCCCCTTTACGGTCGTCCGCTGGTTAAGTTTTTGGTGAAAGGAATTAAGCTGGAAACACATTATTAACACCGACGCCACCCGATGAAACGTGATGCGTGTTGGGTCAAATCAAATGTATTGTTTTCTATGACCAGAGTCACACTATGAACACCCGACGCGACGACAGGACGACACGCGCTCACTGCACATCGGGTGTCGACACGTTGCGTCGCCTGGCGTGTTAAATAATGTGTTTCCGGCCTAAATTTTTGCGACCTTTAAGTGTCGAGAAGAGTCGAAAAGAAAGCAACAAGAAAAGACAAAACGCTAGAAAACTATGGAGGTAAGTACTAAATTGAAAGTAAAATTATGTAGTAAGTAGTTGTAAGTATCCATAGCAAGTAGAACTTTTTAATTATGTTCTTCTTCTTGTCTCTTGAATAACCTCCAAATCGAATGTCCAAGCGTAGGTAGTGATTAAATCTGTGGTGCGAGTTCAGTCCGTCACTGCCAGCGTTGCCAGACCGTAGTACGGTTTTCCGTACTATTCATCACACAATCGTACCACAACCGTACCTCAGAGTAGACCGTACCTTTTTCGTACCTTTTCTATACTAGTTATTTATTTTTCACTACACAGGGGAAAAAAAAAAAAACGCTTTTTCCTGTTTTTATCAGCATTTTGAATTTGCGTTTAAAAAACTTTTTTCTTCCAACCAAATAAGACTTGGCTGTTTGGGTTCCCTTTCATTTGACACTGAAATTTATACACAAATTACTTAAATGTTTTTTTTTAGTTCCTTGAACATTATTTTCATATTTTTATGAAAAACAACTTGTTTCCGCTGTAGAATTTGAGTGGACGGAGTCGACCATAGCATTTGCCAAAATTCTAGCAAAACCGTACGGGTCGGAATACTTTTGCAAGAATTAGATCAGTTTTTTCTTCTTCGAGTTGCGATTGATTCAAACTTCGACTAAAAAAAATAGATGTAATTTGATGTTTTTAGACCTAAAAATATCAAATTACCTAAATCTAACTTTGTTTTTCCGGTATTTTAATTCAATTAAACAACATTATTATTGTAATTTCTTTTCAAGCACATACTCGATAAGGATTCAAGTTTCTGATAGGTATGTAAACAGCAGAATTTTGCACACCCAACTCGAAGAAGTAAAAAACTGAGTATCCCGAATTCTCGAGCCAACCGTACCTTGAAGTTAAAAACCGTACCGAAAGCCAACCGTACTTTTTTGGGAAATCATACTGGCAACACTGGTCACTGCGTTGTATAACCCCGTCGGGGGTCGACTGTTAATTACATATTACTGTCCTGTATCTATAATGTCTGGCTACAATTAAACATTGAAGATCAAGAATCATCTCCATAATAATTCCCCACATAAGCTGTCAGAAGTCCATTAAAAGAAATCGAAGAAAGTCTGAAGATTGTCGAAAAAATGCTAAATCAAGGTGACGTCGTCCTTAATCAAGATGGCGAAGGAGAAAAAAGTTTAAATTCTCAAATAAAGCAACTGAATATTTCGTCAGATCCAGCTAAAAACAATGCCGAGTCGTGGAAACGCTGGTGGCAGCAGCTAGAACTTTATTTGCTAGCTACAGGCCTGGACAAGTCTAGCGAGAAACGGGAAATCGCAATTTTACTCCATTTTAATTGGTGAACGTGGATTATATATATTTATTAAGATCAATTTAAAACTCGATGGGAGCACGCTCAACGAAGTCAAATCCAAATTCGACAATTACTTCGAGTCGCGAAGAAATGTGACCATGTGCAGATATACATTCTTCACACGTCGGCAGGGAAGTAGTGGAGATCAAAAGTAAAAATTGTGAGTTTGGCACAGTCAGAGAAGGGCTCATCAAATATATTTTTATTGCAAATTTAAATACATGACTTGTCACATGTTCGTCAAAGATTGCTGCAAGAACCTGATCTGACATATCAGAGGATGTAAGAGCTAACAAAAACGCTCATAGTCGCTCAGCAGGATGCTGAAAGAATCATCAAAGACAGCAGTGTCCCTGGTGAAAATGTCATGCAGTCGGAGGAGCCGTGGTCGAAGAGACAGTCGACAGCGAGCTTCCAATGCAGGTCATGTAAATCTTTTGGTCATTTTGCTAAATATTGTCTCAAGAATAAAAAAGTCAGTCAGTTACAACCATTGCATTATATGGCATTATATTTTCAGCGCAATTATATGGTGGTAATTTTTACCGCCCAAGGGGAAGAATTTGTGTCAGCTGCACCATCAAAATGGCTTCTTGAAGACACAAAACTGATGTGGCCACCTGCAAAAAATATGGAGAGAAAAGCCTGAAATGATTGGATATGTTACAATGACGTTCGAGTAGTGGGATATTATGGTAAGTATGATTCACGTTTCATTTCCAGAGGAAGAGGCAGAGACTTATAAAAGTATAATAATAACATTAACTTTTAATTATTATTAAACTAGCGACCCGCCCCGGCTCCGCACGGGTGCAATATAGATGTGTAAACCTTCCTCTTCACTCTAATGTATTGATGAAAAGTTGAAAACCTCATTTAAATCCGTTGCGGAGCTTGAAAGATCTAAGCATACATAGGGACAGATACGGCAGGAAGTAACTTTGTTTTATAATATTGTAGTGATAAAGTTGAATATTTACAGCAACGTTAACAGAAGCCAATGTGGAAAAAGACAAACAAAACAGTACCACTTGCAGCGAGGCAGAAGTCAGAGAATCAGAAGTCAGAGGAAAAGAAAAAAGAAAAATAATCCTCCACCTGCAGTTGACGGTAAGTATTATTGTCACACGTTTAGGCTGTAGTGCGGAGTGCAAAGATTTCATATTTTGGCCAATTTTTAGTTGTTTGTATTCGGTTCACGTGCGAAGTATCTAGGTACACATGATATACATCTCATGTAGCACATGAGAATTTGTCATTTGCAAGTTGAGACAGTTATGTGAATTGAAAAGAAACGGTTCAAAGATTTCTCTCATTTACCTAGGCGGTTGTGTATTTTTTAATTTTTCTAAGTCTGACAATGAAAAAGCTGTAGTTGTTTAAAAAAAATCTCCGTTGAACCTCCTGTAAATATTAATATGTTCTTGTATAAATTACATCATACTGTACTGTACCTACATGTTTTTAGGGTTCCTTACCTCAAGAGGAATAAAAACTTTTTCAAAAAAGTAACCGACTTCAAAAACAACAACAAAACAAAAAAGGGTGAAATAACCTAATTAATAACTTCTTTCGGATGTCGATGGCTTTATTTTTTATTTCACAGATTTTTAGCCACCGACTTCCGAAAGAAGTTTACTTTTAAGGTTACTTTTTTGAAAATATTTTATTTTACCCTTTTTAGTTTATTTATTAAATATTCAACCCAAATTCTTGTAAAATACAAAATTTTCTTACTATGCACTAATCTTGTAATCCGTCACAACATAAAAAAATCCATATCTCTAAAACTACTGAACCGATTTTGATGAAACTTGCAGTGTACCCTAAGTTGAACAATACCTAGTACAACAAAAAAGAATTACTTAAATCGAAATTTGGCACATTTGTTCGGACGCTGATATAGACTAACATATATGAAAACTGGGCGAATTGATAACCTCCTTTTTTTTGAAGTCGGTTAAAATGGAACCCTTATGGGATCACTCACCTGTCCGTCTGTCTGTCTGATTAGTATATTAACCTATATTCATAATACCTGCTTATAATGATTATTATTTATGTTTTTGCAGAAACAGATTTTCCTACTGTAAAAGACATAATCAACGCGAAAATTTTACTGGAGCCCCCTCCAGCAGTCGTCTTGGAAATTGAAGGACATGAAGAAAATACAAAAAAATCAGAAGATTGCATTGTCATTTCTGAAGCAAGCGGTTCAAACTTTTTTGGAAATGATAATAATATGGCGAGCTCATCTGTCGACGTAATGCAACAATCTCCATCAATTAACAATTTAAAAAAAACACCGAGTGACACAGAAAGTCTTCAAAGCGATTCTGCAAAAGGCGGTTCAAGTTTTTCTGGAAACAGCTCTATAGGTATTGTTATTTAACTGTATTCTTCTTTAATTCTAGATTGTTTACTTATAGTCAACTTGGAGTATTCCCGTTTGAACAACTATTTATTGAGCACCTATGCATTAACCTATGGGAATACTTTGGTGCTAAATGCATAGGTGCTCAAAAAATAGGTACTCAAACAGGAATACTCCGTCAATTTATGTGCTTAAGTAGGTACTAAGTGTTTTTATTTCTTATTAATGCAGATGAACTTGTATCGGAGATGAAACAGATAAAACATTTTGTAATGTATACTATGCGCAAAGTTGAATCATTGGAAATAACTCTGGCCAAGTACAAACCAGTTCCGTCACTTGAGCCACAAAAATCTCTCTTACCAAAACTCCCATTAATGGAAATTGCGCAGCTTCGTACCCTAGAAGACAATCTCGAAAATGAGAGCATTCGGAGAGAATTGGTACGTGATTTATAGTATAGCCTACCTACTAATAATTACACAAAAGAGACAAAGGAATGTGACACAAAACAGTAGACACTGATAATAATATTTATCATATAATAATTGAATAAATATTGTTTTTTAATTTTAGTTTGACATGCTGAGACACACCGGAGGAGCAAAAGAACGTGACTGTGTCACTCGATGCTTAGAAAAATTATTTTCTAATTACCTAGGGCAATACTGCTCATGGACTGGAAAAAAGAACAATTACAAACTGTCATCAATGAATTTGATGACTACATTAAAACGTAAGTATTTATAACGTTATTTTTTAGCATTATCATAATAATATTATACTGGTATTAGTTACCGCGCCTACGGTGGCCGGAGATCATCTAGCGTAGAGATGTAAATTGAAAAAAAACAAAATGTCTTTTTTCACATTCTTGAAAAAAAACATGAAAAAAATCTTGGCACCATTGTTTTTTTTCTGCATTTGGTTTTTTTTTAGAAAACGTGATTCACTATAGCTAAAGTGGAATAAAACACTAAATTTGATTGTTTTGTTTATATTCAAGTCAAATTATGTTTAAATCAATGGTTATGTAACTATTATTATGAACTTAAAAAATATTAAGGAGTTACAATCATCTGTATCAGTATCAGTAGCTACGGCTACGCTTGTTTTATTAGCATCGGATTCATCGGAATAATGTTCTGTGTCTGTATTTGTTTCATCTGATTCTGAATCAATGATGCTTTCTTTTACAGAGTCTGGGCATTTTTACTTCCATATGCTTTTTTACTTCCATGCATGCATTTTTACTTCCATATACTTTGACATTCTTGTGCTGTTTTTCGTAAGACGTTTTGAGCAGAATGTACATTCTACTTTAAGTATTTTGGAAGTGGAAACAACATTGTTAACAAGATTTGCCACGACTGATGTCTTTCGACCTGAACCAACTCGTTTCAGCATATTTACAAATATAATCAAAAAATACTACAATCAAATTACTCAATACGATTTTAATATTTACTTAACACACACAGAACACTCATCAAAAACGAACTCTCACTGTCTCAAGCTTTCTGCAGTCTGCACGCAAATCAACCAAAACATAAACCAAACGAGGATTAGGGAAATTCCCGTCCATAAATGTAGTTTACATGACATGTGGTGTTCTCAATTATGTCAAGACATGTATGTACCTACTATTTAACAAAAAACAAATGGACTTGGATTATTGAACAATAAAAATAATAATATCAACTCATATTATACGTTAACCGCCTTTTCTCTTTTTATTTTCCTACTCATGAAAAAAAACCTGCTCCAGAAAAAAAACTGTTTTTTTTTCATGTTTTTAATAAACGTTTTTTTTTCATCTCAGAAAAAAAACCGTTTTTTTACAACTCTAATCTAGCGACGTCCGTCGCCGTGGGCGTCTACTACCGCGGATGGGGCGGAGGGAGGACTCTGTCCTCTCTCGCTCGCGGCCCGCCTCCTCCTTCGCGAGCATTACTGCTTCGCAGAAGGAGGCGACCGCTTCCCACTCCGTCTCGCCCCGCAGCATGGCCGCGACCAATGCTGGGCGCGAGAGGTCTCCGCCTATCGCAGCCGTGAGGACACGTCGGTGCTCCGCCCAAGCTGGGCAGTCTTGCACCGTATGCTCCACCGTGTCCTCCGGGCGATCTTCGCAGTGGTGACACCCAGGCGTCTCCTCCTTTCGCATCAGACACAGGTACCTCCCGAAACTTCCGTGTCCGGTGAGGACCTGCGTCAAGCGGTAGGTCAGGACGCCATGACTTCTCTCCAGCCACTCCTCAAAGAGGGGTCTTACCGCCGCAATTGCGGCGTGCCCGATGTATACAAGTTTAAAAATTAATGTTATTATTGTTTTAATTTAAGGGGGATGCTCCAACCAGCCCGCGAAATTCAAATTTTTTTACGTTTTTTGCAATTTGCAGGCCAGTGACATGTTGTAGCTTTATAAATATATGAGTTGCGCTAATAACAAGTATAATTTTAAATATAAAAATTATCAAAAAACTCGCTCCATCAGCTCTCACATAGAAAAGGTGCATCATGTTAAAATCTCCGAAATCTAACTACGATGCACCTTTTCTATGTGAGAGCTGATGGAGCGAATTTTTTGATAATTTTTATATTTAAAATTATACTTGTTATTAGCGCAACACATATATTTATAAAGTTACAACATGTCACTGGCCTGCAAATTGCAAAAAACGTAAAAAAAATTGAATTTCGCGGGCTACATCGAAGCAATCACCTTAAATGCTTTTGTTGCTTAAATAAAATTCTTATGGCATTTCTCTTTTCTAACAGTTGCCGTTAGGGAGACATTCCCTAATATTACCGACAATAGCTTCGAGCGTCACGTTATGGGGTGGTTCCAGCACGCCGGTAAGAGACTGAAGCGTGAAAATTAGTCGCTGTTTTATATTCCAAATAAGATTGTATTTTTTAAGGATTTTTACTATGTATAGGTTATATATTCTGTGGTATAGGTATATGTTTGAATATGATGTTATTCATAAGTCTTTTGATCAAACGCTGCCACCGTCTAAGCGTGATTGCTCCAATGGTGAAAAATAACAAATTCGCGATTAGTCCAATTTGCAATTGTTCCAAAATAAAAGGATTTATCCAAAATTAAACAAAGGAGGTCATATAATTGTATGCATTTTAATTGTACATAATTATAAGTATCTTGAAGCCATTAATTAAAAACTAGTTTCGTATTGTTTATCGTTTATAATTATGTAGGTATAATTATAATGCATCCAAATAAATCACCTCCTTTGTTTAATTTTGGATATCCTTTTATTTTGGACCAATTGCGAATTGGACTAATCGCCACCCTAAGCTGGATACTCGGAAAACGCTTGTCCATCTATCCACCCCATCATACTATCGAATCAAGTACGATGGGGTGGATAGACACGCGTTTTCCGAGTATCCAGCTTAGGGTGGCTGTCTCAGGGTGGATAAACGATATAAGCCCTCATTCTCAATGGTGTATCTTTTTTGCTGTTTCCAATGAAAGTGTATACCCATCTATCATTGTACTCACCAATCTCACTATATCTATTTTCGATGTCAAATATTGTCTGAATGGAAACATTAGAATTTGACATAGTTTCCCTATTGAATACAAATGACATAGTTTAATAGTGAATACATGTATATTTTTTTTAAACCAAAGTAAATGCTTTGGTAGCATAATCCACTTGTAGAAGTTCCTATTGGTTCAGATTTAAAATGCACCTGCAAGCCTGATATCAGGCTAGCCACTCACTTTGTTTCTAACTATTTGGATCTGAAGTTGTGCATTTGTGACCATTCTGTCAAGCCAAATTACAACGTAGGTTACAAAAATAGGATAAATATCAATAATTCTATTGTAATAATAAATATAAGGATAATGATAAAGATAATTATTATAAATTGTTTTTTTTTAATAAATGTATGGGCACTGTATTACCTCTTATTATTTAATTCCTATAATTATATAATAATTTGAATTTTTGTATTTACTATTCGTTTTTAAATGTTTATTTTTTAGTTCTGTTTTATAAGTGTTTGATTTCCTAGTATGATTATTAATAATAAGTTCCATGGAAGTTTCCTTAGCAAGCTACCAATAATGTTACGATTATAACATGCCATGAATTGCAGCTTGTTGCAGCTGAAAGAATACAAGGATATACATACAACACGAAGGTCCATTGTAAAAATCCAGGAACTATCTGGAATTAGAGCATTATTTTGTCTTTCGAAAATATATAAATAATATTATCAAAAGATAAAATAATTCTCGTAATCAGGTAGTTCCTGGATTTTTACAATTGATCTTCGTGTTGTATGTATCCTTGTATTCTTTCTGCTGCAGCAAACTGCAATTCATGGCATGTTATAATCGTAACATTATTGGTAGCTTGCTATGGAAACTTCATGAAACTTTTATTTGCAACATTGCCGAAACAACAAAAATTCAAGTTACTGGAACCTTACAACTGAAACTTTGATGCAATATATCTAGATAAACTTACACACAACTTTTAAATACAACTTTGCAGCAACTTACTGTACGCATATAACTGGAAACTTACATTTGCAACATTAATGCAACTTACTATTTGCAAGTTACTTGAAAGTTATTTAGAAAATATTAATGCAATGTTAAATTTGCGACGTCCATGTAAGTTACATTTGCAACATTAATGCAACGTACTATTTGGAAGTTACTTTAAAGTAATTTACGAAATATAAACGCAATGTTAGATCTGAAGCATCCATGTAACTTACATTTGCAACATCAATGCAACGTTAATGACATTACTTACATAAAAATTATAAATGTTAAGTTGTGACAATGTAACACTCAAAAGTTTTTGAAACTTTACCTAGATACTTATTGAAAATTTCAGCTGTAATATTACCGTGACATTGCGTTTGAACGTTACTGAAAGTTTTATAGATTAGGGCTGGGTAAGTTACGGGGTATATATAATGGGTGGCCGTTAGGGCTTTGCGTCAACATTGCTCACACATTGCAGGGGCTTTGCGTGCTCCCGTTTGTGACGTTCAGCAATATTGCTGCGATTTCTGCTTGCTTAGCGGGTTATTGAGGATGTATGGATATTTGTTATTCTTACACGTCACTATAGTTTGAGGACCGAGAAATGTGATGAATATAAATGAAAACGCTTTGACTAGTTGTTGTCAGCGGCTTCGACCTGTAAAATTATTCCATGGAAAGATAAAATTGACATAAAAACTATCCTATATATTAATCCAAGATATAAACTATCTGTGTACCAAGTTTCATGCAAATCCGTTCAGCAGTTTTTGTGTGAAAGGGTAACTAACATCCATACATCTATCCTCACATGCTTTCGCATTTGTAATACTAGCTGTTGACAGCGGTTTTACCCGCTTCAACTCCAAAATTATCCCACTGAAAAATCGGGATAGAAACTGTCCTATGTGTTAATTCCATCTAAATCCGTTCAGTAGTTTTTGCGTGAAAGAGTTACAAATAAACATCCAAACAAACTTTCACATTTATAATATTCTTTTGTAGGATCTGTAAGATAAGTAAGAGAAAGAAGATACTAAAGTAACAACTAATGAGAGCAGGTTAATATATCAGGCTTTTTTAAAGTAAAAACTACTGTTTGAAATTAAAAAGCCAATATATGGATACATCCCTGATGAAAAACACGCCTCACTGCAGTTTTAATACCCGCACTTGCAAACTATGCTTATTGTGGATCCCACGTACAGTCGAACAAGCTACTTAGTACACAGGCAAATTACTTTTTTTTATTAATGATGGTGAAATTATTAACCGAGTCTTCCAAGCCTGTGTTGTGCCTTTCTCTTTTCTGTTCTGTGCTTGCCATTTATTTTACTACGAAAATATCTTAGTTTAAAATTAGTAAAAGTATGTTTGTGGGCTCTATGGCTTCAACCTTGCTTGGCAATCAACCTTGCACTGTTATACCCACTTGGTGATCCATGGACTGCATCAGTGAGTGTAGTTCACGTAGCTGACTTTCGAGTCAAACTCATTTAAACTGATACCATCGATACAACAATACGCTAAAAAGAAAAACATATTTTTTTATTTTACACTTTCAATTCGCCCCGGCACCGCACGGGTGCAAAGTCTACTATAGTATGGATGTTTTATACGCATAAACCTTTCTATTGATCACTCTATTAAAAAAACCTAAGAAAAAGATCTAAGCACATGGGACAGACAGAGGGAAGCTTTGTTTTATACTATGTAGTGAAGATGAAGATGAATATTGTAGACTGCACACCGAATAGTTTATCCTACTGTACATTGAAGATTAATAACGTAAACCGCAGGTTTTTGCCCAGTGTGCGCCGCATTTTATGTTAAAATGCGGTTTTGAAATAAATTCTTTGCGTTTTTTTGCTGTCGCTTAAGTCGGCTAATAAAAGTCGAGGTTCAGCTAGATATAAGCCCGTGTTTTATTTAACGAGGGATTATCTTAAGATACGGAGTCACAGGTTAATATTCTCAGAATATTTTTCTACATTTTCAAAGGAATAAGGAAAATGTCGTGAAGAAATGTTTGAGTTTTATTGTGGATGATAATATAAAAATGGGGGATATAGGACTTAGGACTCATTTGATTGATGACTCACATGATTTGAAAGTGATAGTAACAGCCTTCATACCATTGACCATTGAAAAAACTTTTAAATTTACTTCAGCACGAAGGGTAGCTGTCCTTTTTGTCCACTTCCAATCAATATCGGTGATAAATAAATAATTCTCACCTTAGCCACGAATACAACTTTTATTCTGATAAATTTTTATTTATAGTTCTGTTATGCCGGACATTACAAGTAACAAGTAGATATATACAGTGTTATTATTATTTGCAAAGCATTAACAACCTTTCATGGGAATCAAACCTAAAATATCAAAAATAAAATAGATAGACAGGTAGATGATTTATTGAAATCAGGTGTTTCATACATTGTCAACGGAAAAATATTCCACATTGTTTAAAATACCTACCATAATTAAAGTAGTATAAAAACACAAGTACTTTCAGCCCATGAAAGAACAATAAAATCATACCGATGAATCAAAACCTTCCGCTCTTGCGTGGGATGTCTAGTTCGTTATCGTATTTTAGTGTGGGTGGGTGACAACAAGAAACTGTTGAAGCGACACATTCATTTGACAGCTGCTGTCAATGTCTTTTATCGTGTAAAAATGCGTTTTAATAGGAATTTTTCGAGAGTCTTTTTGCATTCTTGTAATATGGGTTACCTTTTATGGAAAGTCGGTTTGTTTTATTATTCGCAAGTGTGACTGCTTATGTCCCTAATTTCTTTCGTTTCTTGATTCCCGGGTCGGCCAGTGTCATTAGATTTTGATTAATGGCAATAGTTTGTGACCATAGATTATGAAATGTCTAGATTCCGTTTTTAATATCTACAAAACGGAACGTTCGAGAAGCCACTTTTTTATAAATGTGTGATTTAGCGCCACGCACAAATTTTTCCTTGAAGATGTTCACTAGTTTTACACATAATTATAGGAATCGAACGAATGATAACATTTATTTCCTTTTTTGGCTTCATTAATCTCAGTGGCCTACTACGAATCTGGGCATTTAATAATCTAAGGTTGTGACAATACATGAATAAGGCCGTGTGTCAAAGCGAAAGCATCGTTTGTGTTGTACTTCCTAGCACGACCATGAACATATTCATAATAACTTTTGATGGTAATAAATTCCTCTTACTTTGTACTATTATATACCACTAATTAGTAATTTTGTACCTCTTAATTACCGTAGATATGCAGGTCGTGCTAGGAAGGTTGCTTCCCAGCACGACCACGCTAAAATTCCAGCTGGCATTGAAGTTGAAGACACGGGAGCATGCCTAAAAAATTGTGTCCATTATGTACCGCTATTTCATTACCCGTAAATTGTCGTAAATTGTAAGAAAAAAATAAAATTAAAAATCTGCCCACAAGCCTGCATTTGATTTTTAAACTTGTCACGAGATGGCGTTAAATAAAATTGTGGTCAGAATTTCTTAATTTTATTTTTTTCTTTCAATTTACGACAATATACCGGTAATTAAATCGGAGTATAAATGAGTACAAAATATTAGGCATGGTCCCGTGTCTTCAACTTCAATGCCAACTGGAATTTTAGCGTGGTCGTGCTGGGAAGCAATCTTCCTAGCACGACCTGCTTATCTACGATAATTGAGAGGTACAAAATTACTAATTAGTGGTATATAATAGTACAAAGTAAGAGGAATTTATTACCATCAAAAGTTATTATGAATATGTTCATGGTCGTGCTAGGAAGTACAACACCTGATGAGTCGGGAAAGTTGCCACGCACCACCACCAGCAGGCGCCACTATCGCGAAATGATTGCAAACCAAAGTTTTATGTATTTCATTTCGTCAACTTCAACATTTCATAAAGTGTTCCCTTTACGCAAAATACATGTATTACTCTAGTAGAAATATTTTAATATAAGGATGTCGAAACATTTACCAAAACAAAATGATAGAAATACTTATTGATGTGGATAAATATTTTGTAAATATTTTTATCATTCACAGTCTTAAATTTATTTTATAACATTTTGACACAGATTTTGACGTCCCGAGATTACGAAAAAAACTACTATTTGGTAGAAAATTTATGATAATTGGCATACCTTACGAAAGTGACAATACCCAATTATCGTTAAGCCCCAAACACACGCGCGCACGGGCATCGGCATGTGCGTTGTGTTCCACGCGCGCTTGAAAGAGTGACAGCACAATAACGGGGCTCCCCCTTAGAGAGTCTACCTGGGTCGCGGACTAACGAATACCGTGACCCCAGAACGTAAAGGGCTATTGAAATACATCGTAGATTTTAGTAAGTATTCCGAGTCTGACAGTCCCTCCCGCCCTGTCCTGGGTAGGAGGACTCATTTGATTATTTTACCACGCTAAAAAAAGCCCCTAAAATACGCTCCTTTTATTAACGTGCGTTCACAAAGCTGGTTGCGTGATATCTTTATATGTTCGAGAGTGGAAAGCTAAGGGTGCTTGACACCCTGTCCTCCACCATCTGGTGTTGGTACTATTTTTTGATGCATTTTGATGTAATGACAGACTAGCGCCGCGTAAAATGGACATTAGTCGAGCCGCGGCGTGGATTTAGTAGTTTTTTACTCATATGAGGTACAGGTATAGTACAATAATAAATGTTAGTGACCTCTTTATAATTAAATTTTCATTTTATAATATCTTATCCACAGTATTTTTTTTTGGGACAAGGTTGTAATATCACTTTTCTGATAAATGAAACTCTTAGAGATATTATCTATCGACTCCAAAAGCATGAGCCCAGTACTGATCTTTTTTGACTCCAAAGCAATTATGGGAGCGATGATTCCAGGATGCAGATCAGTTCCCATGTAATAATAACACTCCGTTGTAATACTGCACAGTTTATTGTTAACAACACAGGCCGTTGGTTACTAGTTAAGCAGGTATGCGGTTCACAATAGATGGTGTACACAGTTCTTATTAGTATATATACAGATTAGTACAGTACAAAGTATTAGAGCCCTTTTTGACAGTTGGTCATCTCTCCGAACATGGCGGCAGTATTGCCATCTCGAGGCGGTGCGTGGTGCGTTCGGAAATCGAACGCCGCCACACCACCCCCCTAGCACAGTATAAATATCTACAGTAGTGGCTCTCGGCCGCATGATAGAAATAAATACCTACAGCCGCGCGGTACGTAAACATGCGTTAGGGCTGTCCGACGCCCGTCTCCAGCATTTTAATTACATTTGCCTACTTTCTGTTTCTATTTAGTGTTGTGATTGTAAATATACTTTTCTTATATTTAAGTAAACAAATAAAATACTTTGTATATTGAAAAGGAAGTGTTCAATAAAAATGCGTGTTGTTTTTTATTAATAGATTTAATTTAAAAACAAATGTTTGTTTGAAAAACAAATTGTGCTTATAAATTTGCGACCGAAAAATATTTGCGCCTTGACTGACTCGTACGAAATGCTTTATTATTGAATTTTAAAGTATAATAAACTCGCATTCTAATAAAAAGCTTCTCGCATTCTAATAAAAAGCTTTCTTCTTTTTAAAATTAAATTCAGCGACTCAGTTTAAGTTAGTTCGCATAAGTATTTTGATGGGCAACTACGGATCCCTACACTGTGCGTGGCCCGACACGCACTTGGCCGGTTTTTCTAGTATTATTCATACACAAAACACAGATAATAAACAAATATTACTGTAGCGCCGTTACGTAAAACGCACCCGTGACGATATAACAAGGGTCTGATTACGTCGTCGTGTGGATTCGCGTCAACCGCTCCACACGACGACGACGAAGGCAGTCGGCCTAATGCAACCGAGTGCGCACACTCAAACACGGAGCGTACTATGTACTCTTACGTTCCAGGATTCATGACTGTGTTAAAGTTTATGTAGTACACTGAATATACGTTGATTGTACACCGTACCGTAGGTAAATGAAGCTCACTGCTTCATTTCCGTGCCCGCCGACAATCCCACCGCGCCGTTACACCATGACTTTACTTTGAATAATACAAACTAACAAAACACACATGCACTGGAGTTTTAACACAAGAGTAAGTACCTACCGTATCATGATTCATTCAGAACCGCCTATAACTTAACTATTTAACTTGCCTCAGTAACTTTCCTTTACTTTATTCATTTTACTGTATTTATTAACCCAAATACCCTTTTTTTCGTGAGATAAAGAAAAATACATAACCATTAAAAAGTCACACATTATGTACCTACCTACTAGCACGGCTACTAGCTACTAGTAAGTAAAATTATTTTATAGTTAGTACTCACCTTTCAGAGGTTGCAGGTAATTTAAAAAAACTTATGTCTGGATGCGTTATTGTTGACGTTAAACACCCAAACACAGCACAATATTTTCTACTTGTCATATTTGCTAAAAAAAAACAACGCACCGTCCGTTCATCACTACGGTACGGCCGTGACTGTCTGCGCCTCGAGCGCGCCCCGACATCGAGGCGCGTAGGTATAGCTCGCGTTTCGTCCGTTTGTAGGGAGTCCCAATACTGTTATTACCGTGCCCCTAGGGAGTGGGAAAGATCATAGATCGAAAGGTTTTGCAAAGCGAACACTTCTACCTGAACGAGTAGTATAAGGTAAAGTACGTTGAGTATTGTGTGTTGTATCTTGTGTTTGGGGTTTGTGAGTTTTTGAATGGGGTGTTTCAGAGGATGTCTGACTGTTGTGAGTAGGAGGAATGGGTGTGTCAGCTGTGTGAGTGAGAGTTTGTGTGGGAGTGAAAGGTTGCACAAGAGTGTCCACGTATGCAGGTTTAACGCGGTCTACACTCACGATTAATTTCTTGTTCCCGACTAGAGATGTGCCGTTGCCGGCAATATTGCCCAAGGTGGGAATATAGGTGGAAATATTGCCGGCAATATTGCCGGGAGTGGAAATATTTGGGAATATTGCTTAATTTTAAGTCAAAGTGAGTGCGAAAACTATGTAACACACTTAAAATTAGCATTTACAGACCATGGTCTACATTATGTACAAAAAAAATTTTTTTTTTGTAAAATTGCCAAAATTGCCGGCAATTTTGGCAATATTCCCGGTATTTTACCGGCAATATTGCCCATTGTTGCCGCACACGACTGTGAATATAAGAAATTACACATACATTTTAAGATAAGAATTGACGATCATTGTACATTGAATAAATATTGAATAAAAAGGCATAAATTCGAATAATTTATTTTAATGTTGTAGTTTAATCTAAATACTGTTTTAGGCTATCACGGTTATTTTCATAATTTAAAATGTCACTTACGGGATATCTTCCGTGATTATTAATGATTTTGAACAACTCAAAATCATTAATAATCATAATCACGGAAGATATCCCGTAAGTGACATTTTAAATTAGTTTAATCTAGTCAACGAATGCTCAAAGCATAGAGGGAAATTCTAGAAACACATTTTTTACGTAACTTTGTTTGGACTAGTTAGGAGGTGAACATATCAAAACCATGAGCTCTGGGGGGGGGGGGGGGGTTGAAGGTACCATTTTTTGGTTTTTCGCTTACATCTCGGAAAACCATACGTTCTAGCAGCATAGCGTGTGTGAACAAAATAAAAAAATTAATTCAATTTTCCGTAAGTTTTACTCAGTAAGCATTTCAATATCTTGTAAGTTTTCGAGTTTTCATAGTTTTCGAGGTATCCGCTTTTGAAAGTCTGTAATTTAGGGGAAAAAACATTTTTAGTTTCGCGCATTTGGAAAGTTGTTTTTGATATCGCCATAGATCCAGAAAGCAGTAGCAGTTGATTCAGACCCTCCCTTCACCACCTGCGATGAACAGAGCCAGCATGCTTCATCTTGAGGTGATATGGGCCTCCAGATCTTTATCTGGAGGCCCACGGACATTGAGAGAGGTATAAGTAGTTCTTAAATTCGCTGACCACCATCAAGCTTGATGTCTTGTCTTCCCCCACCGAGGGAGCAGTAAAAATTACCTTAGAAACTCATTTTAAATTATACTAGGTACTTACAGACTAGGTAGGACTGTACTATGTAGGAGGAAATCCGCACCCATAAGAGATGCGGAAACACTATCTTTGGAAACTTTAGTTCTTTTTTGTTGTAAACAATTTTCGTATAGGTAGGTATTAATTTTTGGTCAAGTGTGAGTTGCCCACAAAAATACACGGAGGAGTAGGTACTACAGCGAGAGTTTGAAAAGACTGCTGCTGCTTTCTGGATTTATGGCAATATTAAATAAGACTTTCCGAATGCAAAAAGGTAAATATAGTTTTTTGAAAACGATACAAGATATCGAAATGGTTACTAAATAAAACTTATAAGAAATTTATTCAGCCTTTGTTTTATTGATACAAACCATGCTGCTAGGAGGCATGGTTTCCGAGTTATAAGTGAAATATCAAAAAATGCCCACAGCTCAAGGGCTAGTGGCGGGGACTTTTGATAATTATATTCACCTCCTAACTAGTTCAAACAAAGTAACGAAGTCCAAAATCGTGTTCCAAGAATTTCCCTCTATAACTATTGGTTGAGTGGGCTACTAGTTTTTCATGCAAAATCACATAGCAAAAACAACGAGTATAAGTACCTATATAATATGGAAGTATAAATCTCTGTCAAAACTACTATAATCAACAAAAATAACATTATTTTAATGCATTTGTTTCGGTAATTCTTACAGAATCAGTAAATCACCGTTTAGAGTAACAACTTAGTAGTTTTTATAAGGCGGACTTAATGCCGCAACGTATTATCTACAGTAATATAAACTGCACCTGCAGTAATAATAAAATATACTGGTGTTATTTGACTGGCAACTTTGGCAATATTGCCAAAGTTGCCGGCAATTTTGGTATTTTACCGGCAGTGGCAATATTGGGAAAATTGCCGGCAGTGGGAATATTGCCATCAGGCACATCTCTATTCCCGACCATGATGGTCATTGTCTTTTCGGAACGACACACGACAGGATGAGGGCCTGAATAAGGTGGTTTCAATGGTGGCTTCACGTGATCGTATCGTAAGAACACATGTGTAGCCGTGGCAAGGTCTTTGAAAAGAAAAACGTTCTTTTGGTCATGTCGTGACGCGGGAACAGGTCTCAACTCGGACATGGTTCTCCTAAGTTGCGTGACAAAATCAGCTGGATCAGCGGTAGATTGAGCTGGCTGAAGAACAACCATCTCACAAGGTAGGTGTAGTGGTTCTCCGTAAACTAATTCGGCTACCGAGGTACCGAGATCGTCCTTCAGCGCGGCTCGCATACCGAGTAAGACGATGGGCAAGGCTTTGATCCATGATTCTTCACGACACATTAACGATGCCTTTAATTGGCGGTGGAGCCTTTCGACCATTCCGTTGGCACAAGGATGGTAACTGGTAGTGCGAACTCTTTTAGTGCCTAGTTGTGCCATAAGTCGATGGAATAGGTCAGATTCGAACTGTCTTCCCTGGTCAGTCGTGACGCGGGAAGGTACTCCAAATCTTGAAATCCAACCGGAAAGCAGTGTGTCGGCAGTTTCCTCGGCAGTAATGGTTCGCATAGGCCATGCTTCAGGCCAGCGTGAAAATCGGTCTACGGCCGTCAAAAGATAGCGATAGCCTTCGCAGACGGGCAAGGGACCCACGATATCGATATGGATGTGCCTGAAACGGCCAGATGGTGACGCAAAGGTACCGAGCGGGGAAACTGTATGCCTCGTGACTTTATTTCGTTGGCAAGAAAGACACGTTTTTGTCCATTCGCGGATGTCTTTTCGGATGGAAGGCCACACGAATCTGTTAACCATTAGATTAGTAGTCGCGCGAATGCCGGGATGACTCAAACTATGCAGTTTCTCAAAGTACTTTCGTCGGAAAGGAACGGTGAGAAAAGGACGCGGTTTGCCGGTGGATGTGTCACAGATTATGGTGACGTCCGTACCAGGTAAGGTGACTTTTTCAAGTTTTAAAGAAGTATCAGCATCCCGTAAGAAACTCTGGAGTTCTTCGTCGTCTCCTTGCGATTCAGCCAATGCTGAGAAGTCGGTCTCTAGAGAAACCGCCTCAATCCTAGACATCGTATCGGCAACAACGTTGTCTGCACCTTTGACGTAGACAACGTCGGTCGTGTATTGCGAAATGAAAGAGAGTTGATTTAGCTGTACAGGGGGCAACTTTTCTCGGCGCTGAGAAAAAGCGTGCAACAGAGGCTTGTGGTCTGTAAATATTGTACAGTGTTGCGCTTCCAGAACATGTCGGAAATGTTGTACAGCCTCATATACAGCCAAGAGTTCTCTATAATAGGCCGGCCAGGAGGATTGGCGAGGATTCAGCTTCTTGCTGAAAAATGCAAGTGGTTGCCATTCAGTACCTGTACGTTGCTGCAAGCACGCACCAACGTGCGTACCAGAAGCGTCCGTGAAGAGACCCAATTGTGCATTGAAAAGAGGATGTGCCAAAAGAGTCGCTTGTGTAAGGCTTTCCTTGCAAGCATGAAAGGCACTCTCAAGCTCTGGGGTCCAAGGTACTGGCTTTGCACCCTTGAGTTTGGAATCGGCCAAGACATTTACCAACGGCGTCTGCATCAGAGCCGCTCGTGGCAAGAAACGCCTGTAGTAATTTATCATGCCCAGAAACCTACGGAGGCCCTGAACTGTTTTAGGCAGGGGGAATTCCTGCAAGGCAGCGATTCTCTCTGCTGGTGGACTTATGCCTTCCCTAGATACACGATACCCTAGAAAGTTAACCTCTTTAGCTCCCAAAACGCATTTTACTGGATTCACGACAACGCCGTATTCAGCCAGTTTTTGAAAAAGAAAGCGTAAATGGTGCGCGTGTTCTTCTTTGCTGTGGGAGAAAATGAGGATATCGTCTAGGTAAGGAAAGCAGTAGTCGAAATCCCTTAATAGTTCGTCCATAAATCTCTGGAAAGTTTGTCCCGCGTTGCGCAATCCGAAAGTCATATACGGAAATTCGTATAAGCCAAAAGGCGTTATGATCGCGGTCTTGCATATGTCCTCATCGTGAACAGGTATCTGCTGGTAAGCTTTAACCAAGTCGATGGTACTGACAATGGTGGAACCTGCAATATTATGCCCGAAATCTCCGATATGACGCAACGGGTACCGGTCAGGGATGGTGCGTGAATTTAAAGCGCGGTAGTCGCCGCACGGACGCCAGGAAAGATCTTTCTTTGGTACAAGCTGCAAAGGCGAGGCCCACGGACTCTTGGAAGGTCGCGCGGTACCGTTTTTAAGCATCTCGTCGAATTCCCGCTTAGCAACTGCTAGTTTTTGAGGCGCCAGACGACGAGGGCGACATGACACAGGTGGGCCTTCAGTAGTTTTTATGAAGTGAACGGTCGTGTGTTTAATGTCCCTGTGCAGTCCTGGAGGCCTAGTAATAGCGGGAAATTCGGCGAGAATATTGCTGAATTCAGATCCTGAGGCAACCGAGATGGTTTTGACGCTTGCTTGATCGGTAGAAGCAACAATGGTGGAAACGGAAAGGCCCGTGATGCCGTCCAGAAGGCGTTTGTTTCGGCAGTCAGGCAGCAAATGGTAATGGGCTAGAAAATCGGAACCTATTATGGGAGTGTTGACGTCAGCTACGACGAATTGCCAGCGGAATTCACGTCGCAATTTAAAATTGAGGTTAAGCGATACCATACCGTAGGTCTTTATTGAGCTGCCATTGGCTGCGCTGAGCTCATAATCGGAAACAGGAGTCTTGCCTCTCATCAACCTCCGAGGATAGCAACAAAGGTCAGACCCTGTATCAATCAGGAATCTGACCTTTGAAGTTTTGTCTGTGACAAAAAGACGACGGCCTGGCGAAGTGGCACAGTCAGCTGCCGCCGTTACTGACTGGCTTCCTTGTTTTCCGAATTCCACGAACAAGGAGTAATACATTTGGTAGCTTTAGCTTTAAATTTCTGGTGATACCAGCAAAGCTTCACATCAGATCCTTGGGAATGGCTCCTAGACCTGCTTTGACTTCGATTGCGGTTATGGCTGCGACTGCGCTCGCGAGTGAGTGCTGCAACAGTCGCGGTCAAATTCTGCATTTGTGCAGCAATGGCATGTAAGCCATAGGGGTCAGGAACAACGGGCGCTCCTCCAGGTGCTGCAGCAGCATTTACAAAGGAAGACACTGCGATCCCGGGTGCGACTTCCAAAATTTTGTCGGCGCGGGCTGCGATGTCATCAAGCGGATCCGCGCTGGCAGCCAATATTGCTTGAAGATGCTGTGGCAAACGACGCATAAAAAGTTGTCGCAGGATGCTGTCGTCATTGTCTTTGAGTTTGACGCCGGCGAGGGAACGCAAGTGTCGTAAAAATTGGGAAGGTTTTCTATCCCCAAGCTCTTCCTCAGTGAGCAGTTGTCTTACCCGTTCCTCTTCAGACCTTGATAACCGGCGTGTCAGTTCCTTTTTAAGGTGTTCGTATTTACCAGAGGTTGGAGGACTGGTAACTATATCCTCGATATCGGCCATAATTTTGAAATCTAGCTGGCTAATCACGTGATCAAACTTAGTCTGGTCACTTGTAATGCCAGCAATACGAAACTGCGTTTCGACGTGCGCGAACCATATTTCAGGTCGTTGCTGCCAGAAGGGAGGTAATTTTGGCGATACTTTGCATACTTGATTCCCTGAGTCATCCATTTTAGGCTCCTGTATAGGTTCACCTTGGATAAATTTCTGGGCTTGCATTTCAGTGCGAAGTTGTGCATTCTCCTTTATAGTTGCCTGCAACTGCGAAGACAATGATTCAAGCTCACGTCTGAGAGCTTCTAGCTTCACGGCGGATTCATCTGTATCAGACATGGCGAGAAGGGTAAGTAGCTAAAGCGTGTGAGTGAAAAACAAAAGGTAGTAGTGTAAATGCGGTGTGTAGCTTTATACTAGTTGTTAAGGCAGAATAACAGCAATCGCTGGTTAATAAACCCTAAGTGCAAACGGCATGTTCGTGGATGGAAGAGAAAACAATACACATTCAAATAAAGAAAAGGCCTTAAGATTAAAAATTCAAGTGTTAGGTTAAAACTTGTGGCTAAATTTAAACAAATATGATAAATAAGTTAGCATTCCGTGCAACACAATGCAAAAGGAATATCAAATGTCAATTAGAAAAGAAAATAACCATTAATACCCAATGATCCAGTTAGTATGAGCACACACAAACAAGTTAGATCAGTAAAATTATAGAAAATAACCAGTTAATATAATTAATATACCAGGAAAAAATTAAGACAGCAAAAGTATTGCCTTAAAACTAAAAGATACCGTAACCAATAATATAGTAATGTCTCTTAATCTTTGTTAAAAAATCAGTCCATTTTTTAAACACGCGGAAAAGAAAACACAATGTAGTTTACAGAAAACCCGATAAAAGAAAATCAAACACACCTCCTGTCGTCGTGCAAAACATGCGATGAATGTTGAAGTAGGGGAGCAGCAATGAACATCAAACCGTGTCAGCAATGAATGTCGAAATGTACTAGCCAGTCATGGTCAAGTCATCTTGCAGTGGCAATGTACTTCGAACTCGCAGCAGCAATGTACAGCGTAGTTGATGCGGGTCATAATAATCGACCAATCAGATCGAAGGATTCAAATGTGCTAAAAATAGCTTCGACGCTTGCGAACTTTGACCTTGGAAGGATTTTTCTTGTAGGAATACACTCGATGATTGAGAAACAATTGTGACAAAAACTCTGTCACCGGCCCTCTCAGCCCGTGAAAACAGATGTACCTTGCACCAGAATGTCCTTTTTCAGCAGATTCTTCGGGAAACGTGCTCGTGTCGGGGTCACCAATATGGGAGCGATGATTCCAGGATGCAGATCAGTTCCCATGTAATAATAACACTCCGTTGTAATACTGCACAGTTTATTGTTAACAACACAGGCCGTTGGTTACTAGTTAAGCAGGTATGCGGTTCACAATAGATGGTGTACACAGTTCTTATTAGTATATATACAGATTAGTACAGTACAAAGTATTAGAGCCCTTTTTGACAGTTGGTCATCTCTCCGAACATGGCGGCAGTATTGCCATCTCGAGGCGGTGCGTGGTGCGTTCGGAAATCGAACGCCGCCACACAATAAATAGAGCGAGAAGCAACTTGTACCGAACACGCGGTAAGACAGCAATGACCACCGATTTTTCATCGTAGTCGCAGCATTATACTATAGGCGATATTTAACAGGGTGGTGGGTGATAGCACCCACCACCCTGTTAAATATCAACTACAAATAAGGCATAGGCCTTATTTGTAGTTGACAAGTAATTTTGAAGTATTCAAAATGACAACAGCAGTTTTCATTTAATTTATTTTAATCCTGTTTCTTCGAAATTGTTATAAATCTGTGACGAAACTAAATAAATAATAATAAAAGTGAAGTGCTTCTTATCCTATATCGCAGTTTGATACGATTAGAAGTTGTTTTCAGTTACATAAATTATCTCAAACTGTTGACTGCAAATCAGTGCATTTATCATTAGTTCATGTGAAATGGTATTTAGATGCATAAAGATTAGATGAGAGGAGGATGGACACAGAGGAACCATCCGACAACAATAGAACGATAACACGATAGCATTCATATAATATCACTGAGAGTAATTTATTATATTGATAGGAACAATTCGTAATGTATAGAATTATACGTATTCTAACATTTCCCTTGTTTTCTCTGTAGGGGTCGTCAAGAATTTCATGCGATGATTTTCAGTAAGTTTGGTTTATTTTATTCTTGATTTATTAATGAAAATAATGTGTTATTTAAAATACAAAATTTGCGTGACTTATTTACAGTCATGTCCGTTTAATCACGTCCCATTGAACACAGCGAAACATAGTTTTGAATAATCTATAAGCCTACGTATCATTCGTTTTTATTTTCTCGATCTTTTTATCCATTTCCAATTTTATTATTACGAAAATCTGACAGCCGCGATCTGAAAAAAGTGTCGCAGGTCTAGCCTGTAAGAGCCACGCTGGCTGACTGATTCGTCAAGGAACGAAAGTGATGACACTACTTTTAAAAGGCAAAAGATGAGAGGACGATAGTGAATGTGTGCTCAGAATAAAACGGCGTATGTACCCAAACTTATTGACGTCTTTTTATGAATTAAAATTGTTATTAATTTAAAAAATGTCTTTACAGAATTTAGATACTAGTATTTTCTACAATTTAATACAACATCCTTTCAATAACTCATAGTAGTTATTACATAAGTCCAAAAAATAAAAAACATAGACCGAACTTTGCATTTTTTTTGTATCGAGAAAATTTAATTGAATCGTGTTTTCAACTTTGTGAGAATTTAGATCATATAGTCAATAACTATATTCCAAGTTGTAAGATCTGTAGTCCAGATATGTACGAAGAAAAGTAAAAAATAAAAACCGTATTTTAACTGACCAATCCCCGTGACTTCTTAAATATTAAACGAGGCGTATCTCCAATTAAAAAGCAATTAATCTGTACATCTGTTCACTAATAAAACGCGAGGTAAAGTTGAAGTAATAGAACTTCCAAGTTATGTATCTTACCACAAGATAAATCAAAACTCCGGTTAAGCCGGGTGCCCCAGGGAAAGTGATTTATAGGCGATTTTCATTTAAACTTTTCAAGTATGAAAAACTTTTGAAGGTCCTGCTAAGAGCTTCGCAGAGATTATTTAGTTAAATAGCTACATTCTTAATGAGAAAAGGCTTCAAGAGGTTAGACAGGCCAAAAGTTCAATTTTATTTTTTAAGAAACTTTGCCCCCGGCTGAAGTGCTTCAGGAAGGCCGGGTGCGTAGAACTTGCAATCGGCTAGCTTGTATGACCTGGAGGGCAATTATATTAGCAAATTATTATTATTATTATACGTTCTCTGTCGCTGTCAGACACGCTCGCGTTAAGTTCGCGTCACGCGTGCGTGTTTTGGATCTTTGGATCGCAACGATGATGATCGGTCGGGCTATTCGTTTGACGTTTCAAAATGACATTATACAAGTTTCAATTCGATCAACGTGCAGTTTTAATGTCATATTCATTGAAATGTAATCGATTCTATTCGATTATTCAGTGGGCAATAATTTTTCTCTCCTGGTTTGGTTGTCGTACATTTGACGTGCAGTTCACGCGCAGCTTACGCGCAGTTCAAAGATTACATACCGTTTATCATTCGAATGTGAACTTAACTGCAACTGCACTACTACTTCATCGGCGCGTCATAAAATTACGTGAATTAGCCTTCTGATCTAAGAATGTGGATGAGGTGAAAAGAGCTTGTAAGGATCTTAGCAGGTTGCGCTCTGTAGTTTCTGCCTACCCCCATGGGAAGAAGAAGGCATGAGTTTATGTATCTAGGCATGTATGTTACATTCTCTTTCACACCGTAAAATTGACTTAACCTGACACAAGACATAAAAGTGTCCAACGTTCCCTAAAGCTATTGTCAAACAGACAGCTGTGACGAACGCGAAGCGAGACGTTTTTGTTTGTAATGTATGCAATTGTTTCAAGCCCGTCACATACACTATCGGATCGCTTTCGCTTTTTCTATGCGACCGGATTCAAACGATTGCATACATTACAATCAAAAACGCCTCGCTTCGCGTTTGTCACGCCTGTCTGTTTGACAATAGCTTAAGGGCTGATTTTTAATAGTTAGGTAACTTTTATCTGAGGAATAAAAATAGCAGTTTGTCATATTTTCTATAGATAAGCTGTCAAACCGCCATTTTTATTCCTCAGATAAAAGTTATCTGACTATTGAAAAATCAGCCTTTAGTCAATCAACGTAAAGTATTTACGCAGGCTACAGTCCAAAGTCCGCTATTAATCTGTATTCTCTCATAATAATACTACATTCATTATTGCCTTTTATTCTCGTCATAAACATAAACCTAGCTATTAATACGCTCACAGTTCCAAAGATTACTGTGTCAATGTACAGCAATTATTTTGTCAATTAACTTTATTGATGGAGCGCGTAACATGATTGCGTTTTGATCGCGGGACTAACGAGCTACCGTGACCTCGGAACGTAAAGGGCTATTGAAGGACACCGTGGATTCATCCTGTATCAAGGGTGCGTTTACAAACATAGAAACTCATATACTTACACAAACGCCCATACCCGAAACAACTATAATGTAGATCATACAAATATTTGTCCCGTGCGGGGATCGAATCCGCGACACCCTGCGCGTCAGGGCGTGGCCCCATGTCTCCGGCGCGGCGCCGTGCCACGCTACGGCGTCGTGTACCGCCGACATACCCTATGTTCAGCAAGTGTATCCAAAGATAAAAATTACAGTTACGATTTGATATGGACCGCGAAAGACGTATCCTGTTCCTGTTGCTAGTGTATACATATGTATGTATGTAGTCATACGTATGCCTACATCAAAAAAAATTCTATGATAAGAATAAATAAGTTAAAATAATTTCTTTTATTTCTTACCTTACGGTGCGTACAGACTATGTAAAATAACATGTTATATAACATTGTTATATAACATTTTACATACATTTGTAGTGTTATATAACAATGTTAATTATAACATTGTTACATGGTCTGTACGCACCTTTATAGTTAAACCTAGCATTTCCATAGGCTCAACAGGTTTCCTGAACACGTATTTCTTCTGTATACGAGGCGCTATTTTGGTTAGCAGTTCTTCAAAACTTGATACAGACATTCTAAAATATTCGTAAAATTTGTCATCACCACAGTTTTTCAGCGCTTCATATTTCCTCTTGAAATTATCTCCATCATGGTTCATTATAGAAAGGTATGGATTTACCCAATATTTTCTTTGTTTTTGTTTTTGAAGTGAAAACTTCTTTAGCGGCGTTGTACACTTTTTCTGTAATGGGTAAAAAATTTAAAACTCGCGTCAGGGTCACGTGACCGTCAGGGTCACGTGACCGTCAGGGTCACGTGACCCTGATCGAAAATGAGTAAGACGTCATTCAAATTAAAAATAAAACATAGTAACAAAAAAGTTTTCACTTCTACCGGCACTCCTGGAGTGCAACCTTTTTTTTTTTTTTTTTTAATTTCTCGTCGTCTTAATAGCAACAGGACCAGGATACGCCTTTCGCGGTCCATATCAAATCAAAACTGTAATTTTTATCTTTGGATACACTTGCTGAACATAGGGTACGTGCCGGTACACGACGCCGTAGCGCGGCACGGCGCCGCGCCGGAGACATGAGGCCACGCCCTCAGTCGATCGCTCAACTACTGCGCCAATCGTGTTGTCAAATTTGTGTATAACGGACACTTCTGCTTGACACTCCTGGGATTATAGCGTTATGTTGAATTATTTCCTCAACTAAATTAATAAAGTTTATTTTGGAAGCACAATTTGAATCTGTTTCGGAAATAAACTTGGTAGGTATAATAATGTAATGTGTAATTGACTGAAATTATGAATACGAGTACGTGTAACTCGTGTATCAAGTTGTTATAGTAATGATGATTTTTGTTATTATTGCTGCCTACATAAACGAACGAACTGTTTAAATAAGAATTTGTTATACATATAGTAGCTTTGTTATTAATAGCAGGCGTACAAAATAATTTAGTGTCCGACCATGGACCATGCCCGGGTCGACGGCGCGTTGTGTTCCATGCTGGCCTCAAAGAATGTCAGTATCGTGGAGGGCCAAAGCCTGCCGGGGTCGCGGGACTTATCTCATTACCGTGACCCCGGAACGTAAAAGGCTATTGAAGGACACCGTGGATTATTCAGTACGAGTCTGACAGTCCCTGCCGCCCTGCCCTGGGTGGGAGGACTCATTTGATGATTTTGCCACGATAAAAAAAGGGTAGAATGTTTTGCATGACGTTGGATCGTTACTTCTGATTTCATTTCTCGGTTTTGGTTAGACTGATATCAAAATGAGTGTTTATCATTGTGTTTTTTTATATCATTACAAACCTATTAGTAGTAAGCATTCACGATGTTCGGAACAAAATGTTCTGAAATTGGTTTTGTTTATATTTAACGAATATTGAAATTATTTCGTAGAATTATAAATTTTAAAAACGTGTAAAATAGGGCCCAGTTTACAATTAAATATTCGATTCGGAATTCTTTGTTCTGACCGCTAACTTAGAAGTCCATCAAGGCGTTCCCCAGTCCATTGTCTCAAGGCCCTCAATAACTATTTCCTTCCACAGTAAAACTTTACCGATCACTGAAACAATGGAGCCTTAATCCTGAAACTTCTTTATTTCAACCAATACACTTTAAGCGCGGAACTTATTTATGAGCGAGATTTTTGCTGCCTTTTATGCTGGGGTTTATAAAAAGGATTTATTGCGCCAGGGTAAAACTAGGTAATACGCCCTAGCTGACAAAACGCCCTAGTTGATAAAATATCGGCAGATGATGTCCGGCCAGCAGACGATCTCCGGCCACCGTAGGCGCGGGCAGGCGGGTGGCGAGTAATGGCAACTCGTTGTCCGACCATGGACCATGCTCGGGTCGACGGCGCGTTGTGTTCCACGCGCGCCTAATAGAGTGTCAGCATGATAACGCCCCCCCCCCCCCTTCTAGAGGGCCGAAGCCTGCCGGAGTCGCGGGACTAATTGCGTTACCGTGACCCTGGAACGTAAAGTGCTATTGAAGGACACCGTGGATTTTAGTCAGAAAGACTCATTTGATGATTTTACCACGATAAAAAAAAAGGTTGTAAAAAGCTCTCGGGCCCGGCAATGTTATACACTAACAGCGGCCACATTCACGTGTTGTTCCGAGTCATAAGATTGAGTGCAAGAATGATGGGGCGTTTTGTCAACTAGGGCGTATTACTTAATTTTACTCTAGTCATACTTCCATCATAAATAAATTAAATCAAGCCCATTTTTCCAATAATATAGAGATATATAATCAGTAAAATGCCCCACTAGTATTATCGGCCAGCGTCCGTCTGAGTTCTTCGCTAAACAGTTTTGACTGTGTTCAAAATAAAACAAGTTTTCTTTCTTTCCTTCACTCATTTGGCACCGCGAATGACTTTTCTATAAAACCGCCTGAAATTACGCGACTCACAATTTAAAAAATTACGCTAGTTTATACACCGTGACTTTTTAGTCATCTTACAAAAGCAGCCCAGCCCCTGCAGTCTCGACTTTAGACAGCGACAAAAATCGGTCGCTAAGTCATATCGTTATCAAATTCCTTTAATAGATTTTCAACTTTATTTCGAAAGTATAAGGTTGAAAATCTATTGAAGAAATTTGACATCGATTAGACTTAACGACCGATTTTTGTCGTTATATTTGTCGAGACTGCAGGGCCAGTTCATGTATCCAATGACTAGAACACGTTTATAATAAAAAAAAAAAATAGGTATTTAAGAGATTTGAAAAATTTAATAATAAAATTTTAATTCGATAATATGACGCAAGGCGTAGTTAGAAACACCCTTGTCTCATAGAAAATTGGAATGGAATGATCTGCCCTACTATTACGCTGGGTAGGTATACTCTACAGCTTGTGATACGTAAACATTTTAACATATTTCTTATGTAATACATTGTCCTATTTAATAAAAATAAAAATTATTATTACCTACAAAAAAAAAAAAACTCGCCTAGAGGTATTTTAGGTCGGATACATTTAAGTGGACCACTTTTGTAAGACGACTTAAAAGTCACGGTGTATTTCATCGCTGTCCGTCTGTCTGTCACAGGGTTGGCATGATTAAAACAATTTGTTTTAAAACACATGTTTAAAACAGTGTTTAAAACAGTTTGAAATTAAACAGCGTTTTTTATTACATGTTTAAAAACAAAGATTAAAACAAGTTTAAAACATTGTATAAAACAGTACGAAAAAAAACATGTTTTAAAACTACTTTTCATGTCGCAATAACTGAATATAAAATGAAAATAAAATAATAAGTATTTGAGTCTGAATAGTTCAACATACTTAAAACCAATCGAGTCACTATTGCTGTTATATTTTTGAACTTTCAATGGCATTGTAATTGACTTAATCATTTTTTTTTTATAAAACTTTGCCCCACACTAGGAATTTCTACTGTGTCGTGGTGGGTGCGTTTACAAACATATAAACTCAAACATGCCGCCAACATTATTTTTATGTTATGTAGGTATTTCATTCAATCAAACAAATATCTAAGTAGGGGAAAGGTGTGCGAGATGATCCGTTGAGGGAAGATGATCCTTTGATATTGCAACGAACCCAGTAGCGTCATCTAGTTGTTTTTAATGGTAAAACGTAGTCCCCGATATTCCCCCGCCTCAGTCAAAAGTAGTGGTGTCGAGAGTGACAATTAAATTTTTTGAGAAAAAAAACAAATATTCCGTTACTTTGATCTAAGGTAAGGGTGAGTTGAAGTTAATATCTAATTTGTTCTAGGTACTTTATTACTAGGCTGTGGTATTAGGTAGCTTTGAAAATTGCTCTATTTTGTTTTTTTAATAGCATGGTAACAGTTGAAAGCACATAGTTTAAGTTATCGCACATTGAATAAAAAAGTTTATGTTGGGGCAAGATGATTATGTTACCGGTGTACAAGATGATCCCCACGGATCTTCTTGTAAACCGGTAACATACCTACTGTTTCGGGGATATTTTTAACCTTTGTATGTTATTATGTTTAAGTTCATATATTTTTGGTTTAAGACTATGCCTCGTAATTATAAAAAAAAACTAAACGCGGATTGTGGTCAGAACACTCCATGATCAAAGCACTGGATGCTGTTAAAAATGGCATGCCATATAGCACAGTTTGGATTGCCTGTATTATCACTAAAAACGCGGGCAAAAGTCAAAAATAAGGTGGCTGTCAGTACAATCAAATATATAGGTGAAAAAATAAACCGAGATTATGGTTTTATGTGGGTTATTCTCTTCCTGGATCCGGGGATCATCTTGGACACCGGGGTGTACAAGATGATCCTTTGACAACGTTTTAAAAATGTGTTTTTTTAATAGTAAAGCATCTAAAAAATCAAAATTTTGAGTATGCCAACAATAAGATAAATAAATTTACTATGTATATACGTATTTACATTCGCGCTAAGTAGGATATCTTTTAATCTACAAGCAATCTCCCTTAAGGGAATCATCTCGTACACCTTTCCCCTACCAGGATTTGTATGGGACAAGATAGCACCTATTTTTGAAACATTATCATAATAATTTCAAAACAATTAAAATTGTAACAATTTTAATTAATAAACAAATAAATAAAAAACGTAAACTTCGATCCCTAATGTCGGCTGTCGAAAGAAATTTGGTAATTCCCCTATTTTTAGACATATAAGTAGATCGGTGTTTCTCAGTCCATTGTTCATAAGGTAAAGCCCCGCATCGTGGCGCGGGGATATACCTTATGAACAATGAACTATTCTACGAACGAATAGGAGGCGCGCCGCCTGTCCCGCTAGGAAAGTCCCTACGTGTCGCCCAATATAAAATCAACATTAGAACATACCTACCGGGTGAATGTGAAGCGTTTGATTACGCAACATACAAATAAATGTTATCTATTGATCGTTTTTTTTGTAAATATTTAATTTATTAGGGCGAGTTTATAAAGATCTAGCCTAGAAAAGAAACATAGTCGAATTAATTTGAAATAATGCCCTAAACTAAAAAAAACAAAAAAAACACTTGTTTAAAACATTTTGAACTGTTTGTTTTATATAATTAAAAATAAACTGTTTTTTTTCCAACCCTGGTCTGTCAGCGGACTGTATCTATGTATGAGTATGTATCCTCTATACAAAAGGTCTCCTAAAAACACCGTTTCGTTATACATATACAGTGAACTCCAATGAAACACTCAAGTCAGGATAAACTCTATAACACATAGAACAGCTGATTTACTATTCTGTTTACCTAGTTATACAAGTACAAATTAAGAACTAACACGAGGTCAAGAAACAGACGATTTATTTCCATGTTTGCGACTAGAAAGGCAAAGTTTATGTGTTTGTTTGTCTGTGATTTTATAACTCGTAAATATGCGAGCGGGAGCGGAGCAGTGGTGGCCCAGTGGTATCGGTCCCGACTTTCGAATTGTACTAGGTCGTGGGTTTGAACTCCGCCAGGCGCATTACTTTGTGCAATTTATTTCATCACCACTGCTCTCAAAACGCTGAAGGAAAACATCGTGAGGAAACCGGCATGTCCTAGAACCAAAAATTCGAATACATACAAAGATTAATGGAGTTTTGATTTTTTATCGTCCCTAGGTTTGTGAGACCGGGGGGTGATTGTGAAACACACTTATTAATAGGAATGCTTCATTCAGACGGTGAGCAGACCACTTTCTGAAACACAACAATATTTTTATAGTGATCAAATCTTCGAATGAGTCCTCCCACCTAGAGCGAGACGGGAGGAACTATACAACTTTTACTGACTATAATCCACGGTGTCCTTCAAAAGCCCTTCACGTTCCGGGGCCACAGTAAGGTACCTGAGACCCCGCCAGGCAGCTTGCTCCATCTTAGGCCTCCATTTTTGCCTCTGTGCTAGATTTGAAAGAAAGAAAAGAAAAGAAAGAAAAAACGTTTATTGGCGCATACCACAAGTGCACACAGTACATATTAAGAAAATAAACAAACAAAAATAACTTAAAACTAAACAATATTGAATATTACGAAGCAAAAAAAAATAAAAACGGTATATTTACACTGTGTGACTCACGGCTGCGCCAAATAGGCCCATTTCAGCATAATGTCGGACAACTAAAGGTGCCCGACGCTGGTTTTCAAATGAACCTAAATGGTGAGTGTCCGAATGTCAAATTAGTTTAAAGTTAAAATGATATAATAAAATATAAAAGTAGTTTAGGAGATATAAAATATATACGTCGTATACTTATGTATAAATAAGGTTAATAAAGATAAATATTATAATATAGTAAAATAGTATAGGCGGTACAACAACTACAAAACTAGAGGTAAAAAATAAAATTACAAATGCTGGTATCAACCGGTTTTCGGTACCTAGACCACAACTAGATAGAGTCGAAAAAAATATATTTTAAGTAAAAAAAAAGCTATTTACGAGTAAGGAGTACCTAACTCACAAATGGCTTTTTAACTGTATGCCAACCCACCGAACTCATATAAATTCTTTTGTTTAAGAGCTGGTTTACTACCAGACACTTTTGGGTAATATTTTATTACCGTCCTCCACAAAAATGTGACCTTCTGAAAATAACAAAATTCAGGTTTTATTAAAATTCTAGATTTCTCTTAGCTATCTCATGCACGTGCCGACAATATCAGTCTTATTTGCTTACGTGCTAGGTATAAAACTAGGGAGTATGTGGACTGCGAATAATGGGCGACTTGCTGTCCGATCATCGACCATGCCAGGTCGAGGGCGCGCCGTTTTCCTTGGCTCCGGAACGCAAAGGGCTATTAAAGGACACCGTGGATTTAAGTCAGTAGAAGTCTGACAGTACCTCCTGTATTGTCCTAGTGAAAAAAAAAGCATAAAACTAGAAGTTGTTTTTCGAGTCTGCCAGTCTCTGCAGTGTCTAGACATCTACGAGTAAATATAAATAACTCATAAGTGACTGACTGATTGACATAGTGATCTATCAACGCACAGCCCAAACCACTGGACGGATCGGGCTGAAATTTGGCATGCAGGTAGATGTTGTGGCGTAAACATCCGCTAAGAAAGGATTTTGATCAATTTTACCCCCAAGGGGATAAAATAGGGGATGAAAGTTTGTATGAAACTTTGTCAATTTTAAACCGATTGGGCTGAGACTTTGTATGCATAAAGCTACTATGACGTAGGCATCCCTTATGAAAGGATTATGATAAATTCCACCCCTAACGGGATAAAATACGGGATGAAACTTTGTATAAATCTTCTTAGATTTTCGACTGATTGAACTTAATTAATAATAATACTTCTTAACGTGAGTGAAGGCGCGGGCAAAAGCTAGTATTTTTATATGTATCGTCTGTTGTACTACATTAGAAGGTTCTGTAAACGTCTGAACGGATTTGGATGAAATTTGTTAAGGGGATTGGTCAGTAAAAATACGGTTTTTATTTTTTACTTTTCTTCGTACATATCTGGACTACAGATCTTACAACTTGGAATATAGTTGTTGACTATATGATCTAAATTCTCACAAAGTTGAAAACACGATTCAATGAAATTTTCTCGATACAAAAAAAATGCAAAGTTCGGTCTATGTTTTTTATTTTTTGAACTTTATGGAATAACTACTATGACTTATTGAAAGGATGTTGTTTTAAATTGTAGAAAATACTAGTATCTACATTCTGTAAAGACATTTTTTCAATTAATAACAATTTTAATTCATAAAAAGACGTCAATATGTTTGGGCACATACGCCGTTTTATTCTGAGCACACATTCACTATCGTCCTCTCATCTTTTGCCTTTTAAAAGTAGTGTCATCACTTTCGTTCCTTGACGAATCAGTCAGCCAGCGTGGCTCTTACAGGCTAGACCTGTGACACTTTTTTTCAGATCGCGGCTGTCAGATTTTCGTAATAATAAAATTGGAAATGGATAAAAGATCGAGAAAATAAAAACGAATGATACGTAGGCTTATAGATTATTCAAAACTATGTTTCGCTGTGTTCAATGGGACGTGATTAAACGGACATGACTGTAAATAAGTCACGTAAATTTTGTATTTTAAATAACACATTATTTTCATTAATAAATCATGAATAAAATAAACTAAACTTACTGAAAATCATCGCAGGAAATTCCTGACGACCCCTACAGAGAAAACAAGGGAACTGTTAGAATACGTATGATTCTATACATTACGAATTGTTCCTATCAATATAATAAATTACTCACAGTGATATTATATGAATGCTATCGTGATATCGTACTATTTGTTGTCGGATGGTTCCTCTGTGTCCATCCTCCTCTCATCTAATCTTTATGCATCTAAATACCATTTCACAGTCATGAACTAATGATAAATGCACTGATTTGCAGTCAACAGTTTGAGATAATTTATGTAACTGAAAACAACTTCTAATCGTATCAAACTGTGATATAGGATAAGAAGCACTTCACTTTTATTATTATTTATTTAGTTTCGTCACAGATTTATAACAATTTCGAAGAAACAGGATTAAAATAAATTAAATGAAAACTGCTGTTGTCATTTTGAATACTTCAAAATTACTTGTCAACTAGAAATAAGGCATAGCACCCACCACCCTGTTAAATATCGCCTATAGTATAATGCTGCGACTACGATGAAAAATCGGTGGTCATTGCTGTCTTACCGCGTGTTCGGTACAAGTTGCTTCTCGCTCTATTTATTGCTTTGGAGTCAAAAAAGATCAGTACTGGGCTCATGCTTTTGAAGTCGATAGATAATATATCTAAGGGTTTCATTTATCAGAAAAGTGATAATATTACAACCTTGTCCCAAAAAAAATATAAAGAGGTTACTGACATTTTTAGTTTTTAGCATTGTTGTACTGTACCTGTATCTCATAATTATGAGTAAAAAACCACTAAATCCACGCCGCGGCTCGACTAATGTCCATTTTACGCGGCGCTAGTGTCTGTCATTACATCAAAATGCATCAAAAATTAGTACCAACACCAGGTGGTGGAGGACAGGGTGTTAAGCACCCTTAGCTTTCCACTCTCATAATAAAGATATAAAGATATCACGCAACCAGCTTTGTGAAAGGACGTTAATAAAAGGAGCGTGTGTTTGGGGCTTTTTCTAGCGTGGTAAAATAATCAAATGAGTCCTCCTACCCAGGGTAGGGCGGGAGGGACTGTCAGACTCGTAATACTTACTAAAATCTACGATGTCGTTCAATAGCCCTTTACGTTCTGGGGTCACGGTATTCTAAAGAATACTGAAAACAACACAACTCACATGCCTATGCCCGTGCGCGCGTGTGTTTGGGGCTTAATAGATAATTGGGTATTGTCACTTTCGCAAGGTATGCCAATTTTATTAATTTTCTACCAAATAGAAGTTTTTTTCGTTATCTCGGGACGTCAAAATCTGTGTCAAAGTGTTATAAAATAAATTTAAGACTGTGAATGATAAAAATATTTACAATATATTTATCCACATCAATAAGTATTTCTATCATTTTGTTTTAGTAAATGTTTCGATATCCTTATATTAAAATATTTTTATTATAGTAATACATGTATTTTGCGTAAAGGGAACACTTTATGAAATGTCGAAGTTGACGAAATGAAATACATAAAACTTTGGATTGCGTTAATTTCGCGATACTGGCGCCTGCTGGTGGAGGTGCGTGGCAACTTTTCCGACTCATCAAACGATGCTTTCGCTTTGCCATACGCCGTTAAACAGATAGTTAACAAACTAGATTAACAGATAGTTTTTATTCCGATTTTATGTTCCCATGGGATAATATCCGAGCTGTAGCGGGTGAAACCGCTGGCAACTAGTACATGATGACATATACATTTAGCTATTATTATATAACTGTCGCGTGTCTTAATCTTTCGGGAAGATCGCTGGCTCACCGTGAATGGCAGATCTTTTGTGTTTGAGCCCACTTATAACTGGAGTGCCCTTCTTAGACTGGAGCCCCATACAACTGGGAATCAGCATTATCATGCTAGCTTATGTCTTGAGGTTTATGGCTTCGAGAGTACGTATTGATTTGTTGAGGTCGAGTTATGGGATTGAGGTTAAGCGTTGGATAGGTTATTAAATATTTAAAGTAATAAGTAGATTACGTCTATAAATCAAGAGTGAATAGGTTACTTCTAAGAGTAGGCAAGGAAGCGTTATGCTAAATGGCGTTGTGTGATAGTTGTGGAATAGAAAAAAATGCATTGTTTAATGAAATATTAGCTGTTTGCGCTCTTACGTTGTGTGAACTTTAAAACCATTTTTCTCTAGCAAATCGTATAAAGTAAAAAACGACGGCCAGTGATATAGGAAGCAACGCGGTGTTTTTTCCACGCGAACTTAGTCGCGTGCAGAAGCTACTTCAAAAATATTTTACCTACCAAATTATTTGAACACGTGTCTTCTGGAAAAGTTCTCCAGACGCCTTACCAATTATGCTAGGTACCGCAACTCACACTCAGAGGGTACAAAATTATTGCCAAATCAATCAACTAGAATTTATCATCAGATGGTAAAACTAATTTAACTAGTATTAGTTATACAAACGACATTACAAGCCAGACAGGTTTCTCCTCACTGTAATATACTCCAATTCCCTTACTGCTCATTAAAGCCTTTGTCAAACAGACAAGCGATAGCGAACCTTACCGAATCATGTCATATAAAAATGCGAAAGCGATCCGATACTCTATGTGACAGGCTTCAAACAATTCCGTACATTACAAACAAAAACGCTACGCCACGCATTCGGTTCGTCTGTCAGTTTGACAATAGCTTTAAGCTATTGTCAAACTGACAGCTAGGCGTGGCAAACGCGAAGCGAAGCATTTTTATTTGTAATGTATGGAATTGTTTGATGCCAATCACATAGACTATCGGATCGCTTTCATTTTTCTATGTGACTGGATTCAAACAATTCCATACATTACAAACCTTAAATAAAAACGCTTCGGATCGCATTCGCTTCGCCTGTCTGTTTGACAATAGCTTAAAAGTTTCACCAGACATAATTTGATTCAATGGGGAAGGCAAGTGTCAAAGTGACAAGTGACAGTTTGGTCCCAAAAGAACTGTCAAATCAAAGGAATTTTCTGAAAAAAAACGATTTATTGATGTAAAATGACTAGATGTTGTGTAATAAGCTGTAAAAATGATGGAACATACAAATTTCCGACAATTCACACTATCAAGAAATAATGGGTAGCTGCTGTGACTGCCTTGAGAACAAAAATTGAATTATAACTAAGGAAAAGCTATATAATAAACAAATATCCAGCCTTGCGAAGCCGAGACAGGCCGTTAATTGAGTTTATTAATGAAATTCTATGATTATACCATAACTAAACAATCGAATACACTTTTCAAAATAATATCTACTTTTCTATTGGAGGTTAAGTACCAGTATTGCATCGCTCCATAAATTATGAAATGGTTCGTCTGGCGGAAGAATTATCACCTGGAACGAGTTTTGTGATAGTTGTGGTGTTAAGAAATTAAATATATTGTGATATTTCTCGAATCTAAATAGAAAAAAGGGGTAAAATTACTGACTTAAAACATTATGATATTTTATCAAAATAGAAAGTCAGAAGCAGCATTATATTCTTGTTATAGGAGAGGACAGGTAAAACATACATAAACTCAAAAATTGAAACCTCAACTACCAGTAATTGTGGATTTATTACGGTAAAATCAAATGTATTACCACTCAATTAAATCACTTTTTTTCCTCTTGTAGATGCACCGCGGCGTCTTAATTCTACTTTTAGTATAAGCACTTGCATTGACGAATAATTTTCCATATTTGTTTTGTATTTATACTCAATTTTTATAACAATAAATCTTGTTTGTTTTTTGTACAAGGTAGAAAGTAATCTAACGTAGGGACCAACTATCGCAGCGCCATCTACGATTAGCTTTGAGTTGCCATCCCCATTCCTTTCATACGATCACTGAGACCGTTTCACGTCAAAGGTTCTGATGCCATCTTTCGACAGGACACGGATTTTACGTCTTACCTCTGTCATGTGAGATGCGCCATATTGTTCCTTTGTAAAGTCAATGGCGGATACACGTTTATTATACTTCCTGCAGGCCTACCCTGAACTAATTAAAAACGATTGAAAAGCAAGACATTTCAGTTTGAGTTCATAAACTGCATCGCTGAAAGTCGTACCCTGACGTCCAATAAGCTCAGCAATATTTCGATTGTTATAAATGAATGAAAGATGACGCAATTTGTAGCTGAAACGTTTTCGGGGAAAAAGAGACAACGCTATATAATAATAGCGTAGTCTCTTTCAACGCTAATATCTAATTGGCCATGCCATCTGACAGCAATTGTGCCAAACTGAGTCGCAAGTTTTGGTTTCATTCATTCAATTTTGTACCGGTTTGGTACCTTGATGTCATATAGCAGCTCAACTGAAACGCTCAAGCTGTCAAAATAAGCAATCCAATAAAAGTTACTATTTCTTAAGATAAACTGAAACGTTATTGATGAATAGCAAGTTTTTAGAGGTTTTTTTACAAAAACCGACGTGAGTGTACTTTAATCTTTCTTTTAAAGTTATAATACCTATCCTACATACATTTTTTCAACCACATTTGGTTTTCTGTAATAGTCTAATGATTTATTTTTTTGTGTTTTTGAACGTAAGAGGCTCCAGTTTCGCGGTCAGTTGGACCCCTTCAATAACGATGATGCCGAATTCATTAGGCATTACCTAGTCTATCCAAAGAAACAAAGTTTGTCAAAATCGTTTTGAAACGTTTTCGGTGAAAAAGAGACAACGCTATTTAATAATAGCGTTGTCTCTTTCTCACTAAAAACGTTTCAGCTCAAAATTGCGATCTTTCATTCACTTAAAACAATCGAAATATCGCTGAGCGTATTGGACGTGAGGGTACGACTTTCAGCGATGCAGTTTATGAACTCAAACTGAGATGTCTTCCTTTTTAATCGTTTTTAATTAGTTGCCACAGTACATAATTATTTATTTACCTTTTGCTATTAAATACGAAAAAAATCTACGTGCAATAATAAAACCTTACATATTAGGATTTTGCCAGAGCAGAAAAAAACGGGAAAAAAAATAAGGTATTTTACTGTTTAAGAAAAAAATCTTTATAAATGCGATAGTGTAGGCAAGAAAGTGACAGTTTCAGTACATAAAATATGAAATTTATTTTAAATTCAATTTCAAAGTTTTCATTTTCTTAATTTGTGCAGTTACTAAATGAAACGGTAGCCTTTGACACAAAGGCCTCGAAGCCATTCCAAAAACTTTCCAGAAAAAAAACGGTAACCTCCATGATGATATTGCGTCATTGTTGACGGAAGACAAGGCGGTAAGGGTCAGTTCCGACCGCGACGCGAAGCGACGCGACGATGCGCGCACTCTTTTAAGAGGCATTCAAAATACGACTTTATGTTCTACACCAAAAGATACACATTTCGTTGTGAGAATTTAGAATACGTGGAGCGGCGTAAGCGGCGCCGCGCTGCGCAGCGCGGCGCATCTCAAAGCAGCGGTGAGTCGCTACGCATCTCGAGGCCGCGCGGCGCAGCGCGGCGCCGCTTACGCCGCTCGAGGCCGCTCGACGATGCAAGATGTTAGACTGGGAGCTAAGCGTCAGTCCACACCGAGACGCGACGCGAAGCGACGTGACGCAACGCTACTTCAAATTTGTATCTTTTCTTGTAGTAAACAAAGTCAGATTTTGAACGACGTGCGCGGCGCCGCGCTGCGCAGCGCGGCGTCGAGCTGCGTTGCGAAAGGTGTATCTTTTGTCTTTTAAAATAGAGTTACATTTTGAATAACTCTATTGAAAAGTGCGCGCAGCGTCACGTCTCGGTCTGAGCTGACCGTAAAGGTGTCTGATTATGCGTAATGTGAGTGTCGAATTTCGCCAACCGATTTAAGTGACGAAAAGGTCAAAGAATAACAATGTTTATCTTGCCGGTCAATTGTCTGGTCCATTTTTTTACGCCCTCTTCTCTTATTCGTAAACGGAATGATTATTTCCGTAATAATTTATAGAAAAATCAGATCACAGGATCACACTTTTTGCGGGACGGATAAAGCTCATAATACTTAATTGCATAAAAATATTTTTTCCAATCAGTTAGGAACTTGTTCTGATTTGCTGAATTAAATGAAGTACTGAACTAAATGAGTGGACTACTTCATCAAGCGAAAAGATACACATACTTAATGCAGGCAGGATATGTATTGTCACTATTTAGGGTCTCAGTTATAAGAATTCGGTCATAGTTGCCTTCATTCGGATTTTGTATACTCAACTACCTCTAGCCCCTGAACTATGTAACTGACACCAAATGGACGACTGCGGGAGGAAGGGGGGTGGGGCGGGAAGCACGTGGCGAATGTAGACACTCCGCTGCACCGCGCGGCGTCTGGATACGCAGCGCGGCGCATCGCGGCGCAGCGCATCGTCGCGTCGCCACGCGTCGCTTCGCGTCTCGGTCTGAACTGACCCTAAGTTCGAAAGACTATGGCCTGCCCAATGCTGGGTGAATTAAAAAAATCAAACAAAAAATATTGCGTCATTGCATGTTGGATAATCGAATACCTTAAAGCCGCATTTACATTACGAAAGTAGTGTCATGCATGATAAAACTACTTTCGTGAAACTAGTTTCAGCACATGTGAAAGTACTTTCGTTTAAATTTTAGTGTCGTGAAATTACCAGTATCGCGGAGATACTGGCCCTGTCAAGATCAAAGCTGTATTTCATTTATGATGCAAAACGTCGTTGTAGAAATGATAAAATAAAAAATAAATATAAAATTTATCTCGGAAAAAAGACGTTGATAAATCCACCAACGTCTTTAGTTCCATTGTCTAGTCCCATTATGGAATTACTCGAGGCAAAAACTTGAAAAAAAGCATCTGGGTGCAACACAGTTAATCTCTGAATTAGCAGATGATCCTAAAAGCTTTGCAAATTACTTTCGAATTGGTAAAAATCATTTTAATTTCAAATACCACACGTCCTCTCAGCGCAGGTGCTGTCGCGACAGTACTTTCGCGTCGTATTTACATGATGAAAGTAGTTGCATGAAACTAGTTTCACAACAAAAAAGGGTAAAATAACCTACAAAACTTTTCTTTCGGAAGTCGGTGGTTTTTTTATTAATTTCATTGTTTTTTTGCCACCGACTTCCGAAAGAAAAGTTTTGTAGGTTATTTTACCCTTTTTTGCGGTTTTTTTTGAAGGCGGTTACATTTTTTTAAAAAAGTTTTTATTTTACTCTTTTTAGTATAAATATTCAACCAAAATTCTTGTCAAATACATCATTTTCTTACTTATGTAAGAAATACGAAGCACCGGTAATAACATCGTTAACATCTGAGCTTTCATTCCTTCCCTATCTCAAAAACTACTGAACCGATTTTGATGAATCTTGCAGCATTCCTTAAGTTGAACAATACCTAGTACCACATAAAAAGAATTACTTAATTCGGACTTGTAGTTCCAGAGATATGCGAACACAAACATAATTTACTAAATCAGTCGATGCCGATTCCTTACTAGAGGACTTGTACCTTCCATCATCAGCTCATCCACCTGAGATGATGATTATCAGATGCAAATACTTGAACAGCTTTAGAAAATATATGAAAATGGTACTATGAGCCTATAAAATTTGAAGGTTGCCCTCGATTTCCCTGGGATTCCATCATCAGATCCTGACCTGATGAATATGGGACCAATTGGAAAGTATACCCTTTCAAACAAAAGAAAAATTTTTCAAATCGGTCCAGGCGTCTTCGAGAAATCGGGGAACATACATAAAAAAAAAAAAAAAAAAAAGATTCCGACGAATTGAGAACCTCCTCCTTTTTTTGAAGTCGGTTAAAAAATATGCGCATACTCGCATAGCACGAAAGTAATTCAGTGTCACGAAAGTAATGCATGCATTGTAAAACTGAACGTTTACACGTGAAATTAATGGTGAAAGTAGTGTCATGAAAGTACTTTCATGCAACTAGTTTCGTAATGTAAATCCGGATTTATACCACATCAAACTGATTCTGACGTTATCAAAATGGCGTCAAAGCATTTGCGTCAACTTAAGCGTGAAATATGAAAAACAAAATAATAAAATAGGTATATATTTTTAGGGCACTAACGGATTTAAGATTTTTTTTGTAATTTTTTAGTACTTTATTAACACTATAAGATTTAATATTTTAAGACACTTTTTGAAAAAAGGTTTAATACCCTATTGTCAGTTTGTCTAGTTATTCTTTATGTAATCTGTGATTTCAGTGGAAAATTTAAGTGAAGTGGATTTTGATTTCAAATAACACTTTATTTAACATAATTCAAAGAATGTCGTAAGTATTAAACATAATAATTTCCTCAAGAAGAATCGATGCACAATAATTGCCTCAAGAAGCTGTCTTTGTGACAAGAAATTTAAGTTATTTTCTGTTGCATTCTAGTCGAAGAAGGAGAGTAACATTCAATCAGCTGGAGACGTTGTGGGAGATTTTAAACGGAAATCAAGCTCTCGCAACGGGCTTCAATAAAACATCCCAAGCTCGAGAGCATGCAAAAAGGATGTGGATAATAGCAGCAGACAGCTTAAATTCTCAGGGTGATGGTGCAGAGAAAGATTGGAAGGGTTGGTGTAAGGTAAATAAATTTGTAAAATATATTTTATGTTACTGAAATTGCTTCACAATATTGTTAAATACATTCAGGTACTAACATGCGCCATCTTTTCAGTACTGGAATGACTATAAGTGCAAGCTTAAATCTAAAGTCGCCAGCGCACGCACATGCAGCTACCCCGCCCCCTCCGCTAGCGCAGACCCCAGCCCCTCCATCAGCCACAGCAGCGGCGCCACGCGCCTCGTCTACTCAGCGCCGAGTTGTACCCATGTTTTCAGCCACAGCAAGGCAGACAATGGTTAACATGTCTACAGAAAGACTTAGGATTGAAGACCGGAGAAACACAATTTTAGAAAATGTATTCCTCGAACTCGGAGAAATAAAAGGCATTTTAAATAATAGGTAAGAACATAAGTTTCTATTTTAAAAGCGTCCACCGCACAGCCCAGACGCAGTGGTAGACGCACACGGCGACAGATGTCGCAAGACGATCTTCGGCCACCGTAGGAGCGGGCGGTGTGTAATGAGCGACTCTCTGTCCGACCATGGACCGTACCTGACACGGGCATGTCCATGGTCGGACGGCGCGTTTTGTTCCACGCGCGCCTCAAAGAGTGTCAGCATAATTACGGGGCCCCCTTTAGAAGGCCAAAGCCTGCCGGGATCGCGGGATTTACCGAATTACCGTGACCCTGGAACGTAAAGGGCTATTGAAGGACACCGTGGATTTTTCATTACAGATGTGACAGTCCCTCTCGCTGTGGCCTGGCTGGGAGCACTCATTTGATGATTTAACCGCAAAAAAAAAAAGAGTTGATAGGTACTTTTTTATTATTACTATTTCTGTTTTGATGAATCTTTGGGTTTATTTAAAACCCAACCCTCAACGTCTACAATATATACAAAATGAAACAACAGCTTAATACATTATAATAACTTTGTTTTTCAGGCTTCCCGGACTGCCCACAGCCGATGAAGAAGTCTAGCTCTTGTGGACATGCCTTGCTGTAGGTTATGTTGGCTGCTATCCACAACATCAACATAGTCATGTTCATTTGAGCTTCTTGGTGAACCTCTTCATCTGTCAGTTCTGGCACTGAAAATTTAGCCCGAATGTAAAATTATATTTTTTAGTTTAAGAACAAATTGTTGTTGGCTACACCTAGTATAGGTGTAGCCAACAACAATTACAAACAACAATTAGCGTAACAATTTGTATACAACAACAATATGTATTTGATTTTATTTTATTAAATAATGTAATTGAAAAGGAAACTTTTATTTAACCATTATTTATATTTCATCATGAATCATTCCCAAGAATCCTCTGCCTTGAATCTTGCGGGCAGCCGGGCGGTGGCGGCGCGGGATCAGGGCAGGTATCGCAGACCCGTTCTCTCTTCTTATGGTATTCCTCTCCTCCAATGTGCTTGGGAAAACAATGTATTTATTTCTCATTTGAGGAGAATTGAAAGCATTGTTTATTTCATGCAATACTATTAGTAAATTGCAATAATAGTAGTATATACTAATAATGACGGTATGTCAATATTATATGATTATTCTTATGTGACGGTGGGTGATAATAAATTAGTGCTTAACCAACTTGCGTGCGTTTCACTACATGGTGACAGCGGTGTGTCTTTTTAACGTTAAAAACTGGTTAAAAAGAACTTTCAACCATAGAATAACCGTATTAAGTGTGTCTAAATACGAGACAAATAAAAATGGAGCATGCACGTCCTCCAGCAGAATTATCGCTCGACGGTGGTCCGGCTGCACGGTCCGACGCGTGGCACAAATGGCGGAAGTTGTTCGAGGTATTTCTTAAAGCATCTGGAGTGAGCAAAGAGCCTAAGGAAGTTCAGGCTAGTTTGTTGGTTAACCTCATTGGATCAGCTGGTTATGAGGCTTTTACAACTTTTACGTATGAAGACGGTGAAAGTGAAGATGACATTAATTGTGTATTGAAGAAGTTCGATAAATATTTCGGCACAAAACCAAACATCACAGTGAGACGGTTTAAATTCTTTTCACGCAATCAAGAAGAGGGCGAAAACATCGACCAATATGTGACCGCATTGAGGTTATTGAGTCAGCAGTGCGAGTTCAGTGACTTGCACGACAGCCTGTTGCGAGATAAGATCGTGTGTGGTATTGTGAACAATACGGTGAGGGATAGACTTCTTCGCACAGATGAGTTGTCGTTATCAAAGGCGATACAAATCTGTCAGGCGGCAGAGATGTCCAAAGAAGAAAGCAAGTGCATCGACAGCGCATCGGAGGGTGTGCAAGTGAACGCAGTTCAAGGCGGCAGCAGCGCACGAGGCAGGCAGCGCGCTCGAGGTGGGCGCGTAGCCCGACCAAGTGGCGACGGCGCTGCCGGGCTGCGGCCGGCGCGCACGCAACGGAGAGCGTGTGAGTGGTGCGGTGCCGGACGGTGCCTCGGCGGCGAGCGGTGCCCGGCGCGTGATGCTTTGTGTTATGTGTGTGAAAAGAAAGGTCATTTTTCGCGAGTGTGTGCTCATAAGAAAGCAATTCGCAAAGTGTTAAACCTCAGTATAGAAACCGTGGATAGCGACAGTGATGATAGCCGTAAACAAATGTTTTATGTAAATACACTCGAAAAATATACCCTAAAGTCATGTAAGCAGCCAATGGAATGGACGGAAATTGTAAAATGCCAAGGTAAAAAATTATTATTAAAAATTGATACTGGTTCTATGATCAATGTTATTTCTAAAGTGAACTATCTAAAGTTGGGGTTATCTATTGCGGACCTTAAACCGTTCACAAAGCGTGTACATTCGTTTACAGGGAATCAATTACCCATTATAGGCGTTGGTAATGTGTCTTTTGTGTTTAAGAAAACTGGTTATGTGTTATCATTTGTTGTAGCTGATTTAATCTGTCAGAATGTACTCGGTTTGGACGGATGTATTGCATTAGGATTAGTAAGTCAAATAAATACAATTAATATTGATCAGTACTATGAATTGTTTGAAGGACTGGGAAAACTACCTGGGCAATACAGTATTGTTGTAGATAAAAATGTACAACCCGTTATATGTCCAACTAGAAAAATTCCATTGGGACTGAAGGATAAATTAAAGACGGAGTTATGTAGAATGGAAGAATTGGGTGTAGTTAGGAAGGTTACACATCCGACCTCGTGGGTAAATGCAATTGTTTTAGTCGCGAAAAAAGACGGCAGCATTCGTGTTTGTTTAGATCCACGACCATTAAACCGTGCGGTGCGACGCGCGCAGTACTCGCTGCCGACGGTGACTGAGCTGGCCGCACGCTTGCGCGGTGCTACTGTTTTTAGCGTGCTGGACGCGCGCTGTGGTTTCTGGATGGTGCAGATTGACGACGCGAGCGCTGATCTATGTACGTTTAGCACACCATTCGGTCGGTACCAATTTTTACGTTTGCCGTACGGTATAAACTGTGCGCCAGAGGTTTTTCATGCGAAACTTAGGCAGCATTTAGAAGATTTAGAAGGAGTCGAATCTTTTATCGATGACGTCATTGTGTGGGGCCGCACTGTAGACGAGCACGATCGGAGATTAGAGTGTCTCTTGCGACGTGCTAAAGATATTGGCGTAAAATTTAATCGCGAAAAATGTAGGTTTAGTGTTTCGGAAATTACTTACTTAGGTCACAAATTTGATGCGAGTGGTATGCGGGCAGATGACGCGAAGGTCAAGGCTATAATGGAGATGCCTTATCCGACTGACAGGAAAGCTCTGGAGAGGTTTTTGGGCATGGTCAATTATTTGGCCAAATTTATACAGAATTATTCGGAGAGTGTGAATGTGTTAAGGTTATTGTTAAAGAAAGAATCTGAATGGTCATGGGAATCCCAGCATTCCGAGGCTGTGGATAGGCTCAAGGCAAAGCTTAGTAGTGCGCCGGTGCTGGTGCTGTATAGCGACAGCGCGCCGGTAGTGCTGTCAGTAGACGCGTCCAGCGTTGCGTTGGGCGCTGTGCTGCTGCAAAATGACCGTCCGGTGGAGTTTGCCTCGCTGACACTCACCGACACTCAAACCAGGTACGCACATATAGAAAAAGAAATGCTGGCTATTGTGTTTGGTGTCGAACGGTTCAGGCAGTATATTTATGGCAGAGCTGATGTCACCGTCCACACCGACCACAAGCCATTGGAAGCCTTATTTAACAAACCTTTAGTTTCGGTACCAGCGAGGTTACAAAGGATGATGATGAGAGTGCAAGGTTACGACTTTAAAGTGGTGTATACGCCCGGCAAATACATGTATATAGCGGATACGTTGTCGCGAGCACCTCTAAAGGATATAATGCATGACCGAGTATCTGCAGAAGTTGAGGTACAAACCTGTTTCATGCTAGAAAATGTACCTTTTAGCCAACCTAGAATGGACGCTGTTAAAAAAGAAACGGAGTTAGATAGTGATTGCAAATGGTTAATTAGGTATATAACGAAAGGCTGGCCTAAAAGTAGGCGCGATGTGAATGAAAGGGTAAACGTTTTCTGGCCATATCGTGAACAACTACATTATGTTAATGGAATACTTTTTAAGGGTGAATGTGTTTTTATTCCTCGTGCATTACGGGAAGACATGTTGTCACGAGTGCACGAAGGACATCTCGGTATAGAAAGGTGCAAGAGACGCGCGCGCGAGGTAATGTTTTGGCCGGGAATGTGCGAGGATGTGGAGCGCATCGTGCGCACGTGTGCAGCCTGCGCGCTGCACGCGCCGCGCCCGCGTCGTCAGCCGCTCTTGCAGCACAGTGTGCCCGCGCTGCCCTGGCACAAACTAGGTTCAGACACGTTCGAATATAGGAAAAAGAATTACATTGTTTTAGTTGATTACTTTTCTAACTATGTTGAGGTTGGCCAGTTAACAAACATAAACTCGAGACAAATAATTGCTTTCATGAAGGAACAGTTTGCGCGGCATGGCATACCTGCTGAACTGGTTAGTGATAATGGACCGGCCTATAGCTCACGGGAATTCAATAAGTTTATGCGCGAATGGGAAATACGACATGTGACGTCATCACCGCATTACCCTCAGTCAAACGGAAAAAGCGAAAGAACAGTACAGACAATAAAGAATATGTTAAAGAAGTGTATAGATTCGGGTCAGGATTTTAATTTAGCACTTTTAAATTTTAGAGCTACACCACGGCATAATTTAGATTCGCCCGCACAAATTTTAATGGGGAGACGACTAAAAACGAAATTACCGGTTACCGCTGAGTTACTAACGGAAAAGGTGGATAACGTTAAAAATTATGAACAACTTATGGCAAACAAAAATCAAATAAAAATAAATTATGACAAAACGGCAAACACCTTAAAACGATTATCACAAGGTGATAAGGCAACGTTAGTGTGTAATGGCGATAGGAAACCGGTAACTGTAGTAGCACAAGCATCCCAACCTAGCTCGTACATTGTAGAAGATGAACGTGGAGGACGGTATCGGCGAACTCGAAGTCAGTTGATAACGCGTATGGCAGGGTCAACCGAAAAAATCAAAGAAATTGAGAGGCAATCTTTTGACAGTGTAGTTAGTAGTAAGACACCAAGTTTCGTGACGATGACAGGGGTCCGTAGGCGTAGACAAAGTATGAAAACAATAAGGCAAAATGAAAGCGAAAATAGTAATTTAATGTTGCCAGAAAGTTCGCTGCAAGAGGTCGAAGGCACTGCTCAAGTGCAGGTAAGCCCAGCGAGCGAGAACAAGTCGGCACTGCACGATATTAGCGGAAATTATGAAAGTCCAGTCGGCAATCGTGATCAGTCTTCTTCACCGTCACCACACGAGGTACCTATTGAAAGGTCTAAAGAACGAACTACACGAATGTTGACGCATCTGTTTTTCGGTCGTGAATAGATATATGTATAGATAGCATAAGGATGGGTAAAATATTGGTAATTAGATATAAGTTTATAGATTTGAAATTATATAGGTACGTAATTTAAAAGTATAATTGTTATGTTAAGTAGGTAAGTTATAATTAAGCATATTTTATATATAACTTTAAAAGTTAAGAAATGTTATGTAAGCTGTTACGTTAAGCTGTTTGTATAAGTACCTATTAGTTTCTTTGGTCATTGTTTTCTAGAAAGGAAGAGATGTAGTATATACTAATAATGACGGTATGTCAATATTATATGATTATTCTTATGTGACGGTGGGTGATAATAAATTAGTGCTTAACCAACTTGCGTGCGTTTCACTACAGATGACACCGTTTGTTGTGCCACTGAATGACCAGCTACGTCTCCAACTAGTTTTTGATAAGACCCTGTGGCACAGAATGCCAGTACAATCAAAACCTTAAACAAATTACAACAATAATTGTACACCCTAATAGTAAACATTTAATAGTTGTAAAAATTGGATGTACTTAGGTATGCAGTTTCTCAAATCTTTTCTCACAAACAAAGACATAGGTTAGGTTTATGAATAAATTAAACTAAAGAGACAAGAAGTTATTTATCTACCTTGTTCTCTATACGGTTAAATCCGTTGGCTTGACAGGCTCCTTGATCAGCGGGCTCAACTCTGCGCACAAATTGAGCACTAGGTAATTCTTTAGATAGCCTGTAGCGCCTAATGAACTCGGCATCGTCAAAGATACTGAAAGGGTCCAACGGCCGCGTATCCGAAGCCTCTTAAGTTTTTGTGCGTAGTGTGAGGCAGAATTTTCCTCCAAAAACTCAAACAACAGTAGATCATCACACATCTGTAAGAGAAAAACACATACGGTAAAAAGGCACCTATGTTATGTATTTCAGACTATCACAGCAAGATTAAAGTACACTTACTTTGGTTTTGATAGAAATTCACTAAAATAGCACCAAATAACCTTGTGTTCGTCAAGAATCCACCAAACGTTTCAGTTAATGTGTTAGAAAAATAGTAACAGTGACAGTTTGAGCGTTTCAGTTGAGCTGTTTTATGACAATTGAATGAATGAAACCAATACTTGCGATTCAGTTTGGCACAATCGCTGTCAGATGGCATGGCCTACTAGATTGTACGTTAAGCTGTTGTCAGGGTACGAATTAGAAGAACAGTTCAGTTTAGGTCATGAACTGGATCGCGTTAAGAGCTTGGAGTAAGGCCCCTGAATTGTAAAGACAAAGTAACATCGACGCTTCGTGTGTAGTTTTTGTAGAAGAGTCACTGTAATGGACCTTGGCCGGGTCGACGGCGGGCGTGTTGTGTTCCACGTGCGCCTCAGAGAGTGTCAGCATAATGACGGGCCTGCCGGGGTCGCGGTACTTACGAATTACCGTAACCCCGGAACGTATAGGGCTATTAAATGACACCGTGGATTTTAGTCAGTACGAGTCTAACAGTCCCTCCCGCTCTGCTCCTCACTCATTTGATGATTTTTAACGATAAAAAAAAATTATCACCGCAATTTTACCAATAATTAAGTTCTCGAGCGGTGGTCACGAATCGGTAGACGCCGCATGGGCAGGCATTCCACTAAATGGATCGATGATATCGTGAGAGTCGCAAATCGCGAGATACGAGTGGCGGGTTGTCGTTCGGCGTGGTAGTCTAAAGGAGGATGCCTTTGTCCAGTAGTGGACGTCTTCCAACTGACGATGATGATGAAAAATATACGAAATAAAAAACTCGACGGTTGACATAAAAGAATGGATGAAAATCAAGTGTTGTAATGGCTTCAAATAACATGGGAAAAGAACAGTCAGATGATGATAATACAGGTATTATGAAGGTAGTATACAGAATGATTTTTTAGTCACCGTCCAAATTTAGATAAGTTAATCTTTGGCGAAAATAACTGAATACTTGTTTTTTTCGTTTTGTATCACTCAATACAAAAATATTGAGATATCATATCACAAAGTTATCTATGAAAATCTAATAATCTAGTTTAACTTGGTGACCACGCAGAGCGGATAATTCTTTCCAGAATATGTTTATATGAAAATTTTACGTACCGATTTTTTTCAAAAATGGGATTAGTGAATGATACCTAAAGCCTAGAAAAAATTGGCTTATGTTTAACTTACCACCAGATATAGTAACATATAACAGACAAAAATAGTAAATGATCACCAAAATGAAACCCGCATTTTAATGTAAAATTAAAACCAGTTTTAACATTTCGCTATCCTATTTAATCAAAATGACTCCAAATAAATCATTGTCAACCTAAAAGTAGTAAATGATCACCAAAATATGTTCACTAAAATATGTCATAACGAGGTGTAATAAAAAAAACTACCTAAGCAGGGTCGACGATTTCTGTGTACAAGGTTTAAAGGAACCTAACCAAACCGAACTTCGGGGTGTCCCTGAAATCTTGCTAAAGCGAGTTTTAGATTAATTTGGTGCACATTCAGTATAGATTTGGTGATCATTTACTATATTTGGTGTTCGAATACAATTTGAAGAGTAGTAGCTAAGGGTATCAAAGCATTTTATGGTGGTCATTATATTTAATCCCGAAAAAATTTGGACGGTGACAAAAAAATCTTCCTGTATATAGACCATCAGACGATAAATAATCCTTTTTTTGGTTAGGTAATATTAAATAGTACGTTCATTAACTTGCTCTTTGCTCTCTAAGGTCTTTTAAAATGTTACTGTTACTTTGGCAGTAATCAGTAACTCAATACGCATGCCAGGAGAAATTTCTTCACTTTATTTAATAAAAAATTTGCCTCGTTCGAATTTCTCTAGACATAGATAATGATGTAATCTGAGTCTGCATTGTTGTGTAATGAAGGGATAATTTCGTGAACCCTCCGAAATTATACATTTGCGAACAGGAAACTGCCGCGAATACCTAGTAAGTACATTAGGCACCCTATCCAACAAAGCTTTTGTGGTTTGAGTCCGATTTCGACCGCAAACAGTAGTACTGCCGCTATAGAGTTACTGCAGCACTACTGGTTCCCTAAATATTTTCTATGGGTTCATATGAGTCAGAGCTCGGCAACATTGTTGTGCGCAGCACTGATTTAGAAGCACTGCTACGGCAACATTGCTGTGTGCTGCCGCAACAGACCCTTATCAAAGATGAGTGCGTTCAGCGTTGACATAGATATGTATAATGAGATGATGATAAGTTTTTAGACTGCATGTTTATATACAAGTAGGTACAACGCTGAAATATCGGAAAATCAAAACAAATAATAAGCATGGTAAATATTCCGTTGTAATCCAAACAATAGTGTTTAATGATACCTATCAGCTAATCGGATTGTTCGATTTTCATATCGTAGAAGGTAGGTACATAAGTAGCTAATAACTCCGTACAAGCTCCATAACACCGCTCACACCCAGTCAGCCTATAATGTTCCCACTGCTGGGACACAGGCCTCCTCTGTGAGAGGGCGTGAACTGCAACCCATGCACTTATCCTAATGCGGGTTGGTAGAAGTCACAAGGTATTCAAATGTTTGGTTCTAGAACATGTCGAATTTTCCTTACGATGTTTTCCTTTACCGTTTTGAAAGCAGACATAATTTTGTTTCTTTGGCAGAACGAACGTAATGATTTGTTGGATACTGTACAGACTACATCTGGAGTCATTTATTATATGGACCTTGTGGAAACTCGAACAAACTTCCGTGCGTTCAAGCGTTTTTGCCATACCTATTATTGGAATCAAATGTAGCAGCAATTAAGGACCCATTAATATAAGTAGTAATTTTTTCCCGTGGTGCTAGGCAACTAGGCTTCTCCCAGTTGTAATGTCCCTTTGTGCCTATTGGCCTTGTTTTGCCCTGTCTCCTGCTTGCATGGAGGGAAATGGAAACATATTTTTTCTACTCCTCCACTATTCTTTTCTGATTAATTTCGTTGCAGGATCCAAGACAGGTAAATTCATTCTCCGGGACACGTCGAGCTTTATTGTCTCGGCGCTTTTCTGCTGGTTGCCACGGTTGATTCTGGCATTCAGGAGTTGCAGTGGTTAGGGAATAGTGTGGTGGGTTTGTCCCAATAAAAAAAGACATAATCTTGCAAGTCGAAGCCATTACTATAGCCACTATACTGGATAACTAGAAAAAAAAAAAACACTTTCATTAGCTTTTACATCCTTAAGGCTGCGGTTCCACTTAGCCGGAGTGGAGCGGTGCGGAGCAGAGCTGCGACTCACCAATCACTTGACACTTTGAAGCGGTGTGGAGAAGAGATGCTAATTTCAAGCCATGTGATTGGTGAATCGCGGCACAGCTCGTCTCCGCTCTGCTCCGCTCCACCTCAGTGAAACTGCAGCCTAATTGTTCGTAATTAACTAAATACTAGATTTCAGTTACATTAACCACGATTTGATTTCACATATGAATGAAGTAGGCATTACAAACAAACATCACAGCACAAATTCGAGCCCAATTCGTTAACAAGTAATAACATATGCGGATGATTAGCCCGCAGGGATCATGTATTCATGATGCTTGAATCCGATTCCCAGCTGCCGGTAAGCATATTATACTGTAAAATATCTTGTTTACATATCACATTATGGATAGACTGGATATATAGATGTAATCAAATAGACTCATCATCATTTGTCTACTTTCTCAACCATATTGGGGTCAGCTTCCAGATGAACCAGATGCCGCTGAGTATTAATATTTTACATGGAGCGACTATCTATCGGACCTCCACAACCCAGTAACTGAGCAATACGATACCTCATGGTAAGACTGGTTTTCAGACTTATGACTTAACAGTAACGACTGTCAAAGATATATAAATGACAGCTGGGATCAACGTCTTTACATCCCTAGTTGATCCGGTGTGTTATGTCCCGGTCTACATTACCATCTCCTTGGACAAGCGACATACCGAAAGTCGGAACATACTGGTAGGGGTAGGAAACTTTTCTATTTGCAGTACAATTTTAAAAATTTTAAAGCGGGTCCAAACGACCAATTCAAAAACGCATATGGTCGTTTGTACCCGCGGGCCCCGCCAGAGCGGGGTCAAACGACCAAAGAGCCGTCTTTCCGAGGTACGGAGAAAACTGGCCATGACAGATGGTCACCCATCCACAGACCAACCTCGGCAAACGCGGCTTAATCCGGACGATCGGCCTGCGTGGCTACGAGCTCTTCAAAGCTCTTCAAATAAAATAGACTCAAGAATTTGAAAAGTACTTACTAAACCTGAAATACAATAAAAAAATAAGATTTGGAACAAATTGATGGCGATATTGCTAAAACAAAATTGGTTCATCTTTGAAAGTCAGGCTAAAGTTAAGCAAATATAGGCGATTGGCACATGAATCCGCTCGTCCGCGCGGTCCGGCGGAGGTAGTAAAGCGAATGTATGAGTAGTGCGCCGCGCGGAGTGGCAGTTAGTGACTCTAGTCCATGCGGCCAGGCGAATGCGGTGATATTAATGCTTAGGTAGTGCGCTCTACGTAATAGCGGTACTGTCATTCCTACGCGCTGTCTGGCAATACAAATGTGGTAAATACAACAGATTTCACACGACGTCGACGCTTTACCACTCCACCGCGTGGACGAGCGATGAGGGTGATAATCGCCTAAGAAAAAATATTTTTTCTTCAGAAATACTTGTTGCCTACAATATCTATACATCCATACAGATAAATAAAATCGGAGTGTCTATTTGTAATATTAAAATAATCGTTTTTATTACATGCATACGAATATAATATGTACGGTACCAAAATAACATTTTTTTAAATTTCTGTCTGTCTGTTTGTAATGGCTAATCTCTGAAATGACTGGGCCGTTTTTGACGGGAATTCTGTTGGCAATTAGCTGGATGTAATAAGGAGTATCTTAGGCTACTTTTGTCTTAAAAAAATCCATTCCTAAAAAAAATACATTGTTGAGTTCTGACATCCACGCGAACGAAGTCGCGGGCACAGCTAGTTTGTACATAAAAATATATGAAGTTTATTCATGATAATAGGGGTCACCTTCATATAAATGTCCAATCTATTGATAGCTTTCATAAAACCCAGACAGAAAGCCGCTTCTTAATCACCTTAATTAACAAATCAATACCCCGAATACGAAACGAAAATATCGACTGGCAGACAACTGATAAAATTAATACTCTTTGATCGTCTGATTGGGGCCTGGGGCGAAATTCTGCTAAGTCAAGCAGAATTACGTAACAAAACGTTTGCGAGAGGCAACAGTATTTTTAATTTAATTAACTCCTTCGTTAAAGATAACTCTGAGATCGCCGAATGCCGTTAAGAACTGGCAAGATTGCTGAGTGTCGAATTTAAGCCACACGCTTCTTGCGACGACGCGACGATCTGAACAAATGAAAGAATCTGTTTAGAGCTTGCTGCAAATCATGACGAAGGAAGACATGATTCCGAGCTTCTCTGTACACAGGAGTTCTTAGTTACGGATGTTTCGACATGGAGCCCGAATTATGTATTAACGATAATACGATTTACAGACACCCCGCCACCAGTCGTGACCTACGGAAAATTCGAGATACAATTTTTTAAATAAAATTTTATTTAATGCCATAGACACTAGCGCCGCATCAAAAAGACTTTGTTAGAAACGTTCACTCGTACATCTGTATTCGTTCTCGTGTCTTCGTTCACGGACTTAGAAAGGACCCTTCCTCAGTTTCCTGCCAAGTTCTGCAGCACTGCCGCGATAGCAATGCACCGACAGAATCTGAATCTGCCTATCTGAAAACCATGTCACAATTCGCATCGTCTGATGTTGTGATCGGGGTATTACAAAGATCCCGGAGATTGCCGAATACGCAATCCGGGGAAGACGGCAATTGGTAAGGGTGGCACGTTTCGTTAATGTTCTGCGATTAGATCAAATGGTGCGTTGTATTCAATAAAGTTTAAGCCGGCGCTTATGTTTTTTTTTTTTTTTTTTTTTTTTTAGCGTGGTAAAATCATCAAATTAGTCCTCCAACCCCGGGCAGGGCGGGAGGGACTGTCAGACTTTTACTGACTAAAATCCACGGTGTCCTTCAATAGCCCTTTCTGTTCCGGGGTCACGGTAAGGAAATAATCCCGCTTTGGCCCTCTGAGAGGGGGGCACCGTCATTATGCTGACGCTCTTTGAGGCGCGCGTGGGACACGACGCGCCGTCGACCCGGGCATGGTCCTTGGTCGGGCAGCGAGTTGCCCTTTACTCGCTGCCCGCATGCCCGCGCCTACGGTGGCCGGAGATCATCTGCTGACGTCCGACGCCGCGGGCGCCTACCACTGCGGTTGGGGCGGAGGGAGGACGCTGTCCTCGCTCTCAAGCGGCCCGCCTCCTCCTTCACGAGCATTACTGCCTCGCAGAAGGAGCTGACCGCTTCCCACTCCGTCTCGCCCCGCAGCATGGCCGCAACCAATGCCGGGCGCGAGAGGTCTCCGCCTATCGCCGCCGTGAGGACACGTCGGTGCTCTGCCCAAGCGGGGCAATCTTGCACCGTATGCTCTACTGTGTCCTCCGGGCGATCTTCGCAGTGGTGGCACCCGGGCGTTTCCTCCTTCCCCATCAGGCACAGGAACCTCCCGAAACTTCCGTGTCCGGTGAGGACCTGCGTCATCCGATAGGTCAGGACGCCGTGACGTCTCTCCAGCCACTCCTCAAAGAGGGGTCTTACCGCCGCAATTGCGGCGCGCCCGAAGCCGGCGCTTATGGTAAGGATTTTTGAATAAAAAAATGCATTGCACTGTAGGTAATCTCTCCTGCATCGTGGATGTGTTTAGGCATTAACTGACTGATTATTTGACTGGCCTGTTGGTCTAGTGGTTAGTGACCCTGACTGCTATGCCGGAGGTCGTGGGTTCGATTCCCACCCAGGACAAATGTTTGTGTGATGAGCACGATCATTTGTTCTGTGTCTGGGTGTAATTTATCTATAATATGTATGTATTTAGAAATATATAAGTATGTTTATCAGTTGTCTAGTACCCATAACACAAGCTCTGCTTAACTTGGGACTAGATGGCGTTGTGTGATAGTTGTGGAATATTATTATTATTATTATTATTAAAACTCACATAATACAAATAGCCAGACCCAGAACAACTGCATGTAGATCGTACAAATATTTGATTCGTGCGGGGATCGAAACCACGTTACGCAGCGAGCAGTCAATCGCTCAGCCACTGCTGCAAATACGCCGTTTTTTCACTGCCGTATTTTTTTTTTGTGTTAATAATGTTGCTTTTTGTTTGTCAGTGGTATAACATTCATGTGAAAGTATTTCATCATCATCAGCCTATAATGTTCCCACTGCTGGGACACAGGCCTCCTCTCTGTGAGAGGGAGTGGGCCATAATCCACCACGCGGGCCCAGTACGGATTGGTGGATGTCACATGTCTTCGAATTTTTGGTTCTAGGATATGCCGGTTTCCTCACGATGTTTTCCTTCACCGTTTTGAGAGCAGTGGTGATGAAATAAATTACAAAAAGTAATGCGCCAGGCGGGGTTCGAACCCACGACCTACAACTCGTAAGTCGGGACCGATACCACTGGGCCACCACTGCTCCCCTGTGAAACTGTGAAAGTATTTGACTGTTGTGAAATTGTGAAATAATGATCACTGTAACAATTTATTCTGAGTGTCACATAAAACTAATGATTATTACTTGATTGTAATAGTCGACATCATTAGTTAGTGTCCCTGGACTATCTATCAAATATCGATGTTTCGACAGAAAAAGAAAATAATAAAAGGGTAGTTCCTTTTATTATTTTCTTTTTCTGTCGAAACATATATGTTGATATCGAAAATAATCTACTTTTTTTAAGCCTGTCAAAAGCTTGATACTTACAAAGAGAAAATTTCAAAGTCTTTCAAAAAGAAGTAACGACCAAAGACTTTGATGGAATCAAAGATCGAACCTTACTGAACAAAAAGCTTAAATCGAAAATCGTTAACGAGAAAAGATTCGAACATTTTCTTTCGAAAGTTCAAAGTAAAATATCAACATGGATTCCCGCAGGGCTCAGTGCGGGTTATTTCTCAAATCTCGTAAAATTCAATTGTTTAACTGTCATGATCTCGGGCAGCGATTGAGGATGAGTGGGATGAACGGTTAGCCCGGGTGGTACCAGTAATCCCGGCTATCGGGCACTTTTGCCCACTTCACAAAGTTGCCCAGGGGAATATGGGGATGAGTGGATAATTTGGGGATTACGGTTTGGTCAAGTGTTTTTTTTTCTTATTACAGCAGGCTTTTCTCACTCGTGATTTATTTTTTCCAAATAACTAGTGCATTTTATATAAGATACGTATTTAATTATCGATTTATTATGTAGAGTTTTATATCGTTTATTTTTGCATTAAAGATAGATTTATGCAACATACGCAGCACACGCTTGAAAAGATATCGAGTTCAAAATTCGAGTTACTGTTTTTCCGTATCGACATCTGAACATAGACATGGAATGCCGAGCAATGCGCAATCGTGCGTCGCTAAAGAACTCATTTTATTTTAAACTGACTTCAGAAAAGGAAGGAGGTTCTCAATACGTCGGAACCTTTCTTTTTTTTGAAATCGAGGAACGATTTTTTGAAGAATACGGGATTTAGAACGTTGCTCCACACTAGGAATTTCTCCTGTGTCGTGGGTGCAGTTACAAACACAAACTCACATACACAAATACCCAGACCCGGAACATCTACTCGTAGATCATACGAATATGCTCCGTGCGGGAATCGAACCCGGGACACCCAGCGTAGTAGCCCAATCGCTCAGCCACTTCGCTAATCGTGCCGTCGAGGGAATTCTTCAATGAATGACGGCAAATAATCGGTGATTGCTGCTTTGACTATGCCTTGTTTACGCAATACGATACCTATTATTTCTGTGCCCACTAAAAAATTAACATAAAAAGTCGGTAGCCAAAATATCATGGAAATTAGAAGCAAAGTCACCGACTTCCAAAAAACTTTTTCATAATTTTTTGTGTTGTTTTTTCTATCTAGATTTTAGTCTTCAGTAATATTACGTAACATAGAACACACTGTTAGTAATAAATCCTTCCTCAGAACCGGTTATATTCTAGTTTTCATTTACGCTAACAAACAATACACAATTTTAGCCCAAAATTAAGGCTGTAGCGTCATATTTCACATGTTATACCGAGTGAAAAGCCCGGTTATACCCGGGTCTAGGCAACTATCCGGATTACCCGGCTCGTCTGTTACGTTTAATGGCGCTTAAGCCTTAATTTATAAAGGATTAGTGCGGTAACACTGATTATGTTGTATGAGAGAGCTAAGTCCTTAAATTAATGAAGGAATATCTGGGGAAGAAATGTTGTGTTTGAAGAGAATTGTTATGGATGAAAGTGTTAAAAATTGTATTAGTACTTTAATTACTTATGGACTATGTACCGTAATATATACAACGTGTAACGACAAAAGGGCAAGCAAAAAAAAATTTTGTTTTTCATGCAAAATGAGAAAATGGTTGGGCACATCTGTATGAAAAACTATTTTTTTTTTCACGTTGTATAGCAAAGGCAATAATATTATTGGAATTATTACGAGTAATGGGAAATCCCAGGTAGCAAGTGACGTCGGCGACTAAAAAATGACGACATTCTTAAGTCAATTTAGGGTCACCACAGTTACGTCATTATTGTACATCATACTTACGTACTATTATAGTACTGTACTGTACGTACTGTATAGGTCATAAATGATACCTCCTAACAACGTCATTTTACAGTCTGTCCCTTATTAGTCTAAATCTGCCCTCAGGTTGACGACTGTTGTATGACATATCTGGTCCTAAAGTGACCCAAAGAGCTAAAGATTGGTTAAAGAACAGTTTATGGAATGCATCTGACTGACATAATTCCACGAGTGAAGTCGACCACCAACATAGCGAATATTATGGGCAAATACTAATCATTATAACAAGGATTTGTATAGCCGGTATTAGTCCAGGCAACGAGGATTTTTTGTATGAAGACTCTCGAAAAATTCCTCCGGCGCTGAAATTTGGCATATGATGAGAGTAGGTGATACAGATTACAGATGCACAATAATCCAATTTAGCCTAGAAGTTCCGTTTTTTTTTATCAAAACATGAAAATTGCTTATAATATAACTCTCTGTGAAAAATTCCTCAGCCTCAAATTCTTTTTGTATTTGTTTAAATGTATTAGTTAGAATAGGGAAGTATAAAAATCCAACAAAATTTCGATTTCAGTGTCACTCCAAATTAACTTTTTACATAACGCGCTCTTACTTCTGAAAAATTGCTCAGTCGATTTTAATTTTTTAATGTGATTTCTTATCCTTAAATACTTAGGTTTTGTTACGTAATCCAAAACTTTTCCTTTTATAACAACATTATTTGATGTCAAATCAATCAAATAATGACGTTTGAATATGAAAAAGGTAACAAACCTATGTATTTAAGGATAAGATAACACATAAAAAAATAAAAATCGGCAGATCAATTTTTTACTAGAAGTTACAGCGAGAACGGAATCACAGCGATCAATATTTATTTAAAGTTTCGAAAAATAGTACCGCCTAGCTCGATAGATGGCGTTGTAGTCCAAATAGAAGTCGCTATGGTTTCGTTACCGCCGATAGTATAAGGTCTGAAGAATTAATTTTGTTTTGTTGAGAAGTTATTGGAGCAATGCATCGGTACAGCGAATAGAAGTGTTAACTAACACTGTTCCAATAACAAGTTAACAACCCACTCCAAAGAGACCTGCGGATTTATACATGGTTTTGCACGTCATTGGCTGCCCTAATACGAACGGCCCAGTAACGTCCCTATAAATTCAGTATATGACGTCTCTGTAACGTCTGTAAACTGACGTCTTGAGGCTGTGACAAATTGACGACATCTGATGGAACCCCCCGACGTCAAGACATGACGTCTCACACGTCGAGCAGTACCGTAAACTGACGACATAATGACGTAAAAATGCTACCTGGGATGTTAGCAAAAATTGTTTAAAATCATTTCTTTAACAATATGGGTGGACAATATACATACGAAAATTAAGATGGATGGATGGATTTATACTGTCAGTTACGGGATATATTTTCAGTATTTGTAAAATTTTTTGACTCCCGATTTTTTAGACGCTGGCGCTTGCAACAAAAATGTTTAGTACTAAACCGTGAAGGCTTTTCATAAAATTCTCAGGGACTATTAACAAACTCCATGTCGAATGAGACAACCTAAGAACAGGGTGGACTTTTAAACAGTAAGATTCAGACAGCGCTTTCTGTTCTAGGCGGGAGGACGTATAAACTGATTTTACGACCGCAAAAAAAGACGTGGTCATGTCTCCCCAACCACTGGTTTTATTTCTAGGCCCAGCTCCTGTAAAACCTGTCTAAATACAAAGCAAATAACGAAGACCTTGCAAACCAGGGCAATCAATAGTCCCAGCCTAAATCTTACCATTAATATTACTCAGGCAAAAATCCCAAACCTAAACAATTTTATAAGCTTCATTATCACAGCACCCCAGACTTGGCCTATAAAACTGCCGCCTACATTTGACGCGACGGAAACAAATGAATATTACGTAGAACGTAAACCACAGAGCATGGAGACGGGCGTTCCTAGAAGTGGTATTTAACACTTTCCTTAGGCAGTGGTCCAACCGGCGGCGAGAAAACGAGTAACTATCAGCGATTTTCTCTCTCAAGAAACGCACAATAAATGTACATTCCGTGTAAACGAAAGAGATGCATACATATATTAATAGTTGCTCTCTGTCTGTTCACACTGCCAGCGACGACTCGCTTTACTAGTTTTGTCGCTGATCGACGAGCTTTCAAAAATAAACTCGCTCAGCGAAACTCGTTCAGCGATACTCGCTCGGCTCGTTGATCAGGTTTGCACAGGACTGAGCGACCGCGGGCGAGTGGCACAAGTAATCGCTCGTCGCACTTGCACACTCGCTTATAGCCCGGCGACAAAACTATCGAAACTACACTCGCTTCCCGCTGATCGCCAACTCTTTTATAGTTCCTAGTTCCACTCGTTACTCGTTCATCGTCGGCGGTCGGACCACTGCCTTTAGGTGCTTTCCTACGGAAGGCGAGTTATGGGTGACTTGTCGTCCGACCATAGACCATGCCCGGGTCGACGGCGCGCCGTGTTCCATCTGTGCCTTTTAGAGCTGTCAGCAATCTGACGGGCCCTTAGAGGACCAGAGCCTGCCGGGGTCGCGGGACTGTATTATCCGGTAACCGTGACCCTGGAACGTAAAGGCCTATTGAAGGCTCACCGTGGATTTTAGTCAGTACGAGTCTGACAGTCTCTTCCGTCCCATCTGGCGTGTGAGGACTCATTTGATGATTTTACCAAAAATAAAAGGTATCTTCATAGAGTTCATTGGCACCAAGGACTTATGACAGTGCACCTTTTTGAATTTATTGCCGCTAGTCGAGCCGTCGAGGGAATTCTTCAATGACGCTAGTCATTGTATTGTCCTTACTTGCTGTTGCGGTTGTAAAGTTGGATTTGCGATGTTTGAATGGAATAGAATAGAATAATATTTATTTGCATAAAAACATGGTATAAAAGATGGTATAAAATAAAATACAGTGCATACATGTTCTTGCTTAACATTATAAGCGTGCAAATTCGTGCATACAATTTAGTCAATTGTTATTAATTTTTTTTTCAAGAAACTCTCTTATACTATAAAAAGTGTTATAGGACAGCCAATCATAATAATATAATTTACTTTTAAATAGTCTGGTATTTAGAATTTTTAAGTCGCTCGGAATCTTATTAAATATTTCCACACACATATACAAACAGCTTTTATTATATTTAGCGAGTGTCGGCATGACATCCAGTACGAGCCTGTGAGGGTCGCGCCGGTTTCGAGGATATACATCGTCTGCTTTTGTAAATACTTCCATAGGATTCCACACAAACATACATATCTCATACACATAAAGAGACGGTAGCGGCAACAAACCATGTTTCTGAAACCCTGCCGACAAGATTGATCGGATTGAAGCCCGTACAGGATACAGGATTGTGTTGTGTTGCGAACGCAGCGAAGTCGTTGCGACGTCAGTGCAACGCGTCGGTGTAAATAGAGTTGTAAAGAAGCAGGTTTACGGTACAGATAGGTCGGAACGGTTCGGTACTGACTGATGCAGGTAATACTTGTATTTAGAGACCTCTGTATCACAAGCCTATACTTTTTCATAAAGTCACCCGCATACGAACCAAGTATGTGTGGATTGCTACACGCATCTTTGAGTTGGCATGATTCAGCAAAACTGCACGGTCTAATTGTGAAATGTCTTGGATATTTTCGGAACCGTTCGGAATAACAGAAATTTGCCGAACCAAACATGAAACAGCGAGGGTAAATTCTGAGTATCTTTGACCCGAATATTTATTTTATGTTTATAAATAAACTAGCTTTAAGCCGTAAACACATTATTAACATCCGGCGCCACCCGATGAAACGTGATGCGTGAAATCAAATGTATTGTTTTCTATGACCAGAATCACACTATGAACACCCGACGCGACGACACGCGCTCACTGCACATCGGGTGTCGATACGTTGCGTCGCATGGCGTGTTAAATAATGTGTTTCCGGCTTTACTACACAATTAAAGTTTGACAGGCTTGTTGGTCTAGTGGTTAGTGACCCTGACTGCTATGCCGGGGATCGTGGGTTTGATTCCCACCCAGGACAAATGTTTGTGTGATGAGCACGATCATTTGTTCTGTGTCTGGGTGTAATTTATCTATAATTTATGTATGTATTTTGAAATATATAAGTATGTTTATCAGTTGTCTAGTAACAAGCTCTGCTTAGCTTGGGACTAGGTGGCGTTGTGTGATAGTTGTGGAATATTTTAAATCATTATTATTAAAGTATAATTAAGTATTCCCGTAAACGAATGGTCGTTCTAAGTTTGTAAGAACTGCCGCCTCTAAATACCGCCGGCGATTCCTTGTTCTGTGATGTAGACAGCTGGTCAACAAACCACTGACCGATATTTATGACGCTTTAAGTTTAGAGCGAGTGTAAAATGGCCACGTTTTTAATTAATTCAAGACCGTTGACACAGGAAATCCGATACGTAACTTTATTGCATTGTAATTAAAGTTGTAATCCGTTCAGCCGTTTTTTCGTGAAATAGTATACATAATTAAGAGGATCGTCTACCGAGCGCTCGTCCATACTAAAAGAGAAAACGTTTTCCTACCCCTAAATGTTATCCTATCTCAATGATTTTTTAGAATGCTTCTGACACAGTAAAAAACTAGATTTATACGTTTTCTTTTTTTTTTAAAGTAACTCTTAGCCTGTAACTTTCAAACTATTATAAATTTTTAAAAAAAGAAAACCTATAAAACGTTTTCTCTTTTAGTATGGACGAGCGCTCCGTAGACGATCCTCTTAAATTGAATGCATTTATTGATATACCAAACAAATACCGCAATGTAGTCAAACTTGCATGTAACCATCATGCAATTATGATTATTATCGTCTAAATGAGACTTACAAAACATCCATCCATACATCGTCGTGAACTTTTAGATTTACTCGAGAAGTATGATTCTAATTCTGTATCATCATCATAGATATTATTGAACTTCCATATACCTATCGTTATAAGGTAACACAATTTCTGACGGGACCTCTTTTAAAGGTCCAGACCCTGCCGGGGTCGCGAGACTATCTCATCAGGTGACCGTAAGCCTGGAACGTAAAGGGCTATTGATGCACCACCGTGGATTTTAATCAGTAGGTACCAGTCTGACAGTTCTTCCCGAATTGGGCGGAAGGAGTCATTTGATGATTTTGTCACTATTAAAAAAGTAACAAAATTTCTTTTTGACGTGATACTTAACATTATATAATTCGATGGCCGGCTGCACGCACGAAAAAAGATGACGTCATGCGGCGTTACCTCGCTCTGTAGCGTTCCATAGCAACGGCGTGTCAATTGTTTGTTTATAGTAACGCAAGTGCAGTATTTTCTTATGACGTTGTCACGTTCAACTATCGTCAGTTAACCGACTTTACAGACAACCGATTTTTTTTTGAGGTAATCATTAAATGAGTCCTCCTGCTCTGGTAAAGCAGTTGTCAATAGTCAGGTTCGCGGTCCAGGGCCGCGGTGCCCTTTTAAAAGAGTCCCGTGACCAACACTTTACTTTTTGGATAAAACTTATTATCAACGTTTCGTTTTTGCCAAATACACACATCAAAAGTGTCTAGGGATCAAGCATTTTTATGCGGATTTCTTGAGATTGAGATGTGGCTTTGTAATAAATTTATGATTTTATAAATTTATATGGATCCTTTTTGGTGCATTTCATAATTTGAATCAGGAACTGTAAATCAAATTCGAGTAAAAGATGAAAATCAGCTGTCAATATTTTCCCTATAAAAACATACAACGCATTGAAGACATTATTAGTGCTACTGTTTCCCTACTACTGATTAAAACCAACGTTATTATGGAGCGGCGACGTCATTTAAGCAGGGAAGAAATGCTCAGAGCCGTGGGAATGATAGAAGCTGGTTCCCGGCAACGTACTGTGGCTTTAGCTCTGAATACAAGTCAGAGTGTTATCAGTCGACTTTGGACACGTTACCGAAGCACTGGTACCGTGGCTGAGCGCCATGGAGGACGGTATCGCTGCACCACACGGAGACAAGACCGATACATTCAAATCTTAACTCGAAGAGCTCCAACAATAACCGCCATGATGTTAGCCGTGAGGCTTCATCACTCTTCAGGGAACTTAATTAGCGACCAAACAGTCAGAAACCGCTTGCATGAAGTGAACCTTCATTCCCGAAGACCGCTACGGGTACCACCTATAGCAATGCACAATCGTAGGATTCGATATCAATGGGCTCTTGAACACAGAAATTGGGCAGAAGAACAATGGCGTTTCGTGTGCTTTTCTGATGAGTCTCGTTTTGGTATGAGACCGGATACAAGACGTATACGACACTGGAGAACCCCTGGACGCCAACAGCGATTAAAATCCTGCCAGGAAGTCCATCCTTATAGTGGTGGAACCATCATGGTATGGGCGGGTATTTGGATCGGCGGAAGAACTGAGTTGATTTGGATCAGAGGCAACCTCAACGCTCAAATTTATGCTGAGACGATTGTATCAGACGTCATCGTTCCTCTACAAGTGCAAATCGGTCCCTTATTTCAGTTAATGCATGATAATGCACGACCGCACACCGCAAGAGTTGTAAGACAGACTCTCGCCGCAGCTAACATCAATGTCCTGCCCTGGCCTGCTCAGTCGCCAGACTTGAACCCGATTGAGCATGCATGGGATATGCTACAGAGAAGAGCTCTGCCGAATATGGAGGGTATCCAGTCGCAAGAAGACCTTTTTTTGTTGTTGCAACGAACATGGGCGGCCATTCCACAACGTGATTTGGATGAACTCATTTTGAGTATGCCAAACCGATGTTCTTGTGTTGTTAGTGTTCGCGGTAGAAACACGGATTATTAATTGTTTAAGTTACCCAATAAAATTTTAAAGAAAACTGTTATTTCAGTCTTTTTTTCGAACTTTAATGTTAGTGGTTCAAATGTCAAAAATCCCTTTATTAGGAAAATGGCAAATTTCTTTATGAATGCAAAGGTGACTTGGTTTATCGTTACTGTGACAAACGATAACACTTTATTTGATGAATCCTTAAAGAACATTTTAATTAATATCAATCAGGAGAAAAGTTATTGCAAAAATATATGTTGATCCCTAGACACTTTTGATGTGTGTATATAGTTCTCATAGACAAACAACGTGATTTATCAACCGATTCCAAATCAGAAAACAAAAACAAAGCTTCGCGCAAAACATAGGGCAATCAATTATACAATTATGTGGGTATACTGGTCGACAACTGGGTTATCCCGCTCAATATCTACGTCCGGAACACCCGGGACACAGATAACCCGGGTATATTGTCTGTCGGCCGGGTGTGGTACTGATAAGATTCACATTAGCGATCTAACAACTTTTAGTAGCTAAATAGCTGAATGTACCTATTATATAAAAGCTAGAAATTGTGTGTGAGAGCAGATGAATGTTTTCTCTTTCAAGGAATAGTTTATTTTACACAAAAAATTAATTAGTCCGAAAGATAGATTCATCATCATCATCAGCCTATAATTTTCCCACTGCTGGGAACCTCCTCTCTGTGAGAGGGAGTGGGCCATAGATATATGAGTGGGCCATAAACCACCACGCGGGCCTAGTGCGGATTGGTGGATGTCACATGTCTTCGAATTTTTGGTTCTAGGACATGCCGGTTTCCTCACAATGTTTTCTGACCTGGCGAGGTTCGAACCCACGACCTATAACTCGTAAGTCGGGACTGATACCACTGGGCCACCACTGCTCTGAAGAGAGGGAGATAGATTATCAAAAAATATTTGATTCGTATTTTTTCATTGACGAAGTCACTTATCTTATGGAGTCTGATCTGTCATCCACTTCAGCCGTTCGCTAGAATAATATTCACCAGCCAGTGTCACTCTTATCCGGTCATTCCTAGTAATATAAGTATACTAATATTAGATATAAAACTAAAGATTTTGTTTGGTTGAACGCGCTAATCTCGGGAATTATTAGGTTGAATTGGAAAATTATTTTTATGTTAGATATTTATTTATCGAGTAAGCTATTTAATACGAGTATTACGTTACGACCAATGGGTACCAAGCAGAAGGTGAAATCGCAGGGAACATCTACACACATCAAAAGTGTCTAGGGATCAAGCATTTTTATGCGGATTTCTTGAGATTGAGATGTGGCTTTGTAATAAATTTATGATTTTATAAATTTATATGGATCCTTTTTGGTGCATTTCATAATTTGAATCAGGAACTGTAAATCAAATTCGAGTAAAAGATGAAAATCAGCTGTCAATATTTTCCCTATAAAAACATACAACGCATTGAAGACATTATTAGTGCTACTGTTTCCCTACTACTGATTAAAACCAACGTTATTATGGAGCGGCGACGTCATTTAAGCAGGGAAGAAATGCTCAGAGCCGTGGGAATGAAAGAAGCTGGTTCCCGGCAACGTACTGTGGCTTTAGCTCTGAATACAAGTCAGAGTGTTATCAGTCGACTTTGGACACGTTACCGAAGCACTGGTACCGTGGCTGAGCGCCATGGAGGACGGTATCGCTGCACCACACGGAGACAAGACCGATACATTCAAATCTTAACTCGAAGAGCTCCAACAATAACCGCCATGATGTTAGCCGTGAGGCTTCATCACTCTTCAGGGAACTTAATTAGCGACCAAACAGTCAGAAACCGCTTGCATGAAGTGAACCTTCATTCCCGAAGACCGCTACGGGTACCACCTATAGCAATGCACAATCGTAGGATTCGATATCAATGGGCTCTTGAACACAGAAATTGGGCAGAAGAACAATGGCGTTTCGTGTGTTTTTCTGATGAGTCTCGTTTTGGTATGAGACCGGATACAAGACGTATACGACACTGGAGAACCCCTGGACGCCAACAGCGATTAAAATCCTGCCAGGAAGTCCATCCTTATAGTGGTGGAACCATCATGGTATGGGCGGGTATTTGGATCGGCGGAAGAACTGAGTTGATTTGGATCAGAGGCAACCTCAACGCTCAAATTTATGCTGAGACGATTGTTTCAGACGTCATCGTTCCTCTACAAGTGCAAATCGGTCCCTTATTTCAGTTAATGCATGATAATGCACGACCGCACACCGCAAGAGTTGTAAGACAGACTCTCGCCGCAGCTAACATCAATGTCCTGCCCTGGCCTGCTCAGTCGCCAGACTTGAACCCGATTGAGCATGCATGGGATATGCTACAGAGAAGAACTCTGCCGAATATGGAGGGTATCCAGTCGCAAGAAGACCTTTTTTTGTTGTTGCAACGAACATGGGCGGCCATTCCACAGCGTGATTTGGATGAACTCATATTGAGTATGCCAAACCGATGTTCTTGTGTTGTTAGTGTTCGCGGTAGAAACACGGATTATTAATTGTTTAAGTTACCCAATAAAATTTTAAAGAAAACTGTTATTTCAGTCTTTTTTTCGAACTTTAATGTTAGTGGTTCAAATGTCAAAATCCCTTTATTAGGAAAATGGCAAATTTCTTTATGAATGCAAAGGTGACTTGGTTTATCGTTACTGTGACAAACGATAACACTTTATTTGATGAATCCTTAAAGAACATTTTAATTAATATCAATCAGGAGAAAAGTTATTGCAAAAATATATGTTGATCCCTAGACACTTTTGATGTGTGTATTTTCTTAATAAACAGAAGACACCATTAGCTGCGCTGACATAATTTATAGCTAAGTGACAAAATATGTTTGCCCTTGACTGTTCGTCTCTAAAGCCCTTGAAATTCCAATTAGATGTAAAGACCCCTCTTATAACGAGACAGACAGCTGACAACCATTATTCTTTCATTTCCATAGAAAATGAATTACAAACCTTGTTTAGTAGACATTATTAACAATTCTCTAACAAAATGGAGAACGTAATATTCTGAGCACGCAACAAAATAGACACCTTGCTGCAAAACGATATCTCTACACCGAATTTCATCTAAAACAACAACACAAAAATCAACTGTATTTCTCGTAACACAAAGTTCAAATTACAACGCTCTATACATCTATTTACATTTGATTTTCAGCACTCGTTTCCACTGGCGTCAGGGGAAAATGTAAATAATAATAACACTGTTGCTCGACAATAAGGGGTATTATTGCTTGTTCGTGAATTTAGTTGTTTATGTAGTGGCGAATTTGTTGGATGTTGGTAAATAGGTATTTTTATCCGACCGTGACGAAAGTGAAAGAAGAGTGATGTTTTTATTATTCTTCTTTATGTGCTGTTTCACTATAAGTTTTGGTTAGATAATAGTTAGCAAGGCTTCTTGTGTATGAAAAAAAAGAAACTTTGGCTTTGACCAGACAATAAAAAACATAAAATTATAGCAAGAAAAATTAGAACTGCCAGCAGGAGTTGAATCTGCGACATCCGGATTCAGTACATTCGACGCTCTTACCTTAATTAAACTCGCACTTCATTATCAGCCTATAATGTTTCCACTGCTGGGACACAGGCCTCCTCTCAGTGAGAGGGAGTCGGCCATAATCCACCACGCGGGCCCAGTGCGGGTGTTGGCAGATGTCACAAATGTCTTCGAATTTTTGGTTCTAGGACATGCCGGTTTATTCACGATATTTTCTTTCACCGTTTTGAGAGCAGTGGTGATGAAATAAATTACACAAAGTAATGCGCCTTAAAAACGCACTTATGCAATTTAAAAACTCTGAAAGGGCTTTGTATCTTTTGTACCAGGTGCCATCCGCCATTTTGATTTTTTTTCAAAACGGCGTACACGAATGAAACTTTCATAAATCGATAGATCACATCAATACAAACATAAAATGTAGCGGGCAAAATCTCGTAAAGCGTCACGTTTCCGAGTTATGAGCTGTCAAAGATGTACAAGAGGTGCCATAGTTTTTAATTTTTTGATGTTTCTAGATGAATGAAAGATATATAGGTAATTAATTGGATGTAAGTTTTTGTCCGCTCATTAACCCAATGTTATTCCAACGGGAATAATCACTAAGTATGATATTACAAACATTTTTTAAACAAACTGTATGCTTTTGAGGTAGGTACAGGCAGGAAAAGAGTTAAGTATACAGGCAGCGAGTTTTTTCTTTTCGTTTTCCTATAAACTATATGCATGCCATATGTTTAATGCAATTTATGCTACCGCATGACGCAGGTCCTCACCGGACACGGAAGTTTCAGGAGATACCTGTGTCGGATAGGGAGGGAAGAAACGCCTGGGTGTCACCACTGCGAGGATCACCCGGAGCTTACGGGACACTTGAAACACAAAAACCTCAACAGTAATTGGTCTGTGTTGCCAGTTTATGTGGCAAAAATGCATACCTAAATAAAAAGTGGCTTCACCTTATTTGTCGCGCACGTGCTATCTGTCTGTTTCTTTGATCAGAAAGCCTACCATGCCTACGGACATACACAAGCCTACCATGCCATGACCTGATTAAAAACGATTCAAAAGCAAGACATTGAAGTTTAAGTTCCTAAACTGCATCGCTTAGTCGTACCATGACGTCCAATTCACTTAGTGTCATTTGGATCGTTAAAAGTGAATGAAAGATCGCGATTTGTGGCTGAAACATTTTTGGTATGGTGTAAAAGAGACAACGCTAATATTAAATAGTTTCGTCTCTTTTTCATCAAAAACGTTTCAAATGACTTTGTTTCTTTGGATAGTCTGTAGCGCCCTTCGTTACGCCTAATGGCATGGCCTACTAGATTGAATAATTAAACTGACATTATGGTACGAATTAGAAGGTTTGACTGTCAGATGCCATGGCCTACTAGATTTAATCGTAATGATTCAATCTAGAGTAGGCCATGACTGACGTCATGTAAGTAAGTCCGTGTGTAAGTCCTAAACTGGATGACGTTAGAGCTCGTGGTAAGCCTCCCGAGTGTTTGCTATAAGGTTCTTGTTGTGATATTAATTGCTATACTGTTAAAGTGTTAATTAATGAGTGACACTACCGAACGCGGTGGCTCAGGCCACAGACAGTGTTATTTTTGTGGCGTGAGTACTTTACGTGGTCCACGGAGAAGAGGTCGCGCTTCTATACGGTCCTACCAAATGACCAATGAATACCTAACTACCAATCCGTACATTGCTGAGTACTCCCGTCATCTGTTCTCGGATACACGAAATGAATTAAGTTCAAACACAAGATAGCTGTTGTGAATCGTTGAGGAGTTCCTTCGACTGTCTCTTGGTCCCATCATCAGATCAACTCCAAACCTTTATTAAATTGTACATAGTGCTTTAAAATTCTTATGACAATAAAACTGCTGCGCGGCGACCTCCCTGACGGCGTCGGCGTAATATGTTACGCCGACCACACGCTCGTCCTGGCTGAGGGAGAGTCGCACCAGGCGCGGCCGACCTGGCGACGCAAGCGGTCGCGACAGTCGTTGGTAGGATCCGGCAGTTGGGACTCGAAGTGGCGCTCCACAAAGCAGAGGCCATGTCTTTTCATGGTCGTCTGAACGCGCCACGGACAGAGTCCCACATAACGGTGAAGAGGGTTCGCATCGGCGTCGAGTCGACGATGAAGTACCTGGGTCTCGTCCTCGACAGCCGGTGGAACTTCAGGGAGCACTTCCTGCGTTTGGCCCCAAAACTGAACCGGGCAGCAGCCGCCCTCAGGCGACTCCTGCCCAATCTCAGCGGGCCAAACGCCTCCTGCCGGAGGCTGTACGCCGGTGTCGTGCGGTCCATGGCCCTCTACGGGGCCCCAGTGCGGGCCCTGAGCATTTGGACGCGACCAGCGAAGCTGGTCGCATGCCAGATGGTCATGGCTATCCGGATGATCCGAGGATACCGCACGATCGCCGGCGAATCGGCCAACCTCCTTGCGGGATTACTGCCCTGGGATCTGGAGGCGACTGCCCTCCAGCGCGTCTATGAGTGGCGCGTGGAGGCGCAGCGCCGGGGAGAATTCCCGCTGCCCCGACAAGTCGAGGCGCGGCGGGAAAAGGTCCGGCGCGATCTCAGGGCGGTATGGAGACAACGACTGTCGCAACGGAGGTTCGGGCGCGCTGCAAACGCGACGGTAAGACCCCTCTTTGAGGAGTGGCTGGAGAGACGTCACGGCGTCCTGACCTATCGGATGACGCAGGTCCTCACCGGACACGGAAGTTTCGGGAGGTATACCTGTGTCGGATAGGGAGGGAAGAGACGCCCGGGTGTCACCACTGCGAAGGTCGCCCGGAGGACACGGTGGAGCATACGCTGCAGGACTGCCACGCTTGGGCACAGCACCGCCGTGTCCTCACCGAGGCGATAGGCGGAGATCTCTCGCGCCCGGCATTGGTCGAGGCCATGCTGTGGAGCGAGACGGAGTGGGAAGCCGTCGCCTCCTTCTGTGAAGCAGTAATGTTCGCGAAGGAGGAGGCGGGCCGCGAGGGGGAGAGAACAGCGTCCTCCCTCCGCCCCAACCGCAGTGGTAGACGCCCACGGCGTCGGACGTCGGCAGACGATCTCCGGCCACCGTAGACGCGGGCATGCGGACAGCGAGTAAAGGGCAACTCACTGTGCGACCATGGACCATGCCCGGGTCGACGGCGCGTCGTGTTCCGCGCGCGCCTCAAAGAGCGTCAGCAAAAATGACGGGGCCCCCTCTCAGAGGGCCAAAGCCTGCCGGGGTCGCGGGACTTATTTCCTTACCGTGACCCCGGAACATAAAAGGCTATTGAAGGACACCGTGGATTTTAGTCAGTACAAATCTGACAGTCCCCCCCGCCCTGCCCGGGGTGGGAGGACTCATGTGATGATTTTACCACGCTAAAAAAAAAGGCAACAAAAGTGACAAACGGCGTTTGTCAGTTTTATTGTCTGTTTACGATTTTTGATAGGTCCGTTCGATTTCTCTGGTCTTCCATCATCAGACCTTGATTTGCTTATCATGGGACCACCTCTGAAATATCTTCTTTCCAACAAAGAAAGATTCATCGAGATCGGTTCATAAACAACGAAGTTCTGCGCGAACAAACATAAAAAAGTTTAAACGGTCGAATTGAGTAACCTCCTTTTTTAGGAGTCGATTACAAAAGTGGGGACGTTTCACATAGATTCTTGTCATTATATATTATTATGTATAATGTTGTTCAATACGCACTGGAATTTGATCAAGATTTTGATTCAATTCTAGTGCGCATTGCGTACACTGTGCCACGCTATACATCTTAAGTAACGTTTTTAAATGTAAAAATAATCTTAATATTATTCTTAATTTTTACTGTCGAGAACAGTAAAAATTAAGAAATTATTCTTAATTTTTAATTTTTACTGATAAGATTATAGATTATGACAACTAAACCTTTTCATGTCATTGTAAACCTTACTTTTTTTACAAATAAATATAATATATATTATAATGTAATACTTGAGTTCATAATTATTATGTGTGTGCGTATGTCCTGTTTGTCAATAAATCCCTTTTCTTTCTTTCAAATCACCTGAAGGTTGACTGGAGGTATGCACTCAGATGTTCAATCCACCAACTTTATTATTCCTTTTGGAATTATATTAGTAAGTATATAAGAAACGCAATATTCAGGCAATTATATTTAATTTTAATTGTATATGTATATAAAAATCAATGTTCCGGTTATTTAAAAATGAAACAAAACATTAAACAAAAAAAAAACTATGGCACCTCTTGTACATCTTGGACAGTTCATAACTTGGAAACGTGACGCTTTACGAGATTTTGCCTCTCTACATTTTATGTTTGTATTGATGTGATCTATCGATTTATGAAAGTTTCGTTCGTGTACGCCGTTTTGAAAAAAAAATCAAAATGGCGGATGGCACCTGGTACATGGCCCATACAAAAATGTTCAAACCCCTTTAAATTCTTAGGATTATTTTTTTTCAACTTTGTCTTACAATTGAAAAACTTAAAAAAAAAACAATCGGTTTTCTTACTTAGGAATAAAAGATCTTTTTCTCGGAGCGTAGGCACCAAAGTGAGCGCATGAGGTGGTCTAAGCAAGTTTCGGCACATTAAAAGGGGTCCATCGTGCAAACCCTAACGTGTATGGCCTCCATTAAACCCAAAGCATAGCCCACTCGACTCGCTGTCCGACTATGAACCATGCTCGGGTCTACGGCGCGTTGTGTTCCACGCGCGCCTCAAAGAGCGTCAGCATGATGACGGGGCTCCTCTCTAGAGGGCCAAAGCCTGCCGGGATCGCGGGACTTATCTCATTACCGTGACCCCGGAACATAAAGGGTTATTGAAGGACACCGTGGATTTTAGTCAGTACAAGTCTGACAGTCCCTCCCGCCCTGCCCTGAGTGGGAGGACTCATTTGTTAATTTTACTACGATAAAAAAAAAGCATAGCCCGCTCCATCGTGTTTTTGCGGTAGTCGCTACTCGGAGAAAAAATGAAAGTGCAGTTATAGTGCATACATGAGTTTATATATGTATGCACTTTCCTACAACAATTGAGAACAAAGAAGCAAGTGATTTTCTCCTTCCTTTTCCTACCGTTTTACCGGTTACCTCCGTCGCGAGTACCGTAAACATAGCTTTAAAGATCTCTCAGCACGCGACAATTTTATTTTATCCACAATGCATTTTATTTGTGGTTTTAAAATACGAAATAACACCAACTATTTAGGGATGATTCTTGTGTTTTGTTCGTAGTTCGTTTCTTTGCCGGGGTCGCGGGACTGTATTAACAACCGTGACCCTGGAACGTTTCGGGCTATTGAAGAAACACCATGGATATTAGTCAGTAGCCGCTCCACCCAGGTCCGGAGGACACATTTGAAGATATTGCCACACTAAACAAAAAGGTATGATAGTCCTTTGGTCCGCATCGTTCGCACCGTCTCGCGGCACGCAACGGATTTTAGTTTGCTTTGTACAATTCCACATAGCGCTACGAGCCTACGACCACCGAACTTTAAAGGGATTAAATATAATGACCACCATAAAATGCTTTGATACCCTTAGCTACTACACTTCAAATTTTATTCGAACACCAAATATAGTAAATGATCACCAAATCTATACTGAATGTGCACCAAATCTAAAACTCGCTTTAGCAAGAATTCAGGGACACCCTGAAGTTCGGTTTGGTTAGGTTCCTATAAACCTTGTACACAGAAATAGAAGCCCCGCGAAGCGGGGCTTCGTCGACCCTGCTTAGGTAGTTTTTTTTTATTACACCTCGTTATGACATATTTTAATGAACACATTTTTGTGATCATTTACTACTTTTGGGTTGACAATGATTTATTTGGAGTCATTTTGATTAAATAGGATAGCGAAATGTTAAAACTGGTTATAATTTTACATTAAAATGCGGGTTTCATTTTGGTGATCATTTACTATTTTTGTCTGTTATATGTTACTATATCTGTCGGTAAGTTAAACATAAGCCTTTAATAAATAGGTACGTTTATAAACAGACAATCTCTTTAAGGATGATTTATTTATTTATTTATTAGATAAAAATATACAATGTGTCCCAGGGATAAGTGACCGCCCGGCGTTTTTTGAATATAAATTTGTACAAAATTATTAATAATTACATTTATATTTATGACTTAGCGGCTTTAGTTTTTTTTGTAAAGATGCGTGACGTGCTGCAGTTCTTTTACGATATTTCCTAAGTTTGTTCATCTTTTTCCATTTTTTTTTACTGACTAGCCGACATCATAGTTTATCAATTAAAATCATTAAACATAACTAAAATGTAGTAAAACATTTATTAAATAAAAACAAAATTAAAATTCGAAGAAAAAATAACTCTTCTTTTCAGTTTTTCAAAATAAAAAATGAAAAAAATGCCCTCTTAATATCTTTCACGCGTCTTTACAAAAAAAAAGAAAAAAAAAACAACAAAAAAACTAAAGCCGTTAAGTCACAAATATATTTGTAATTATTAATAATTTTGTACAAATATTCAAAAAACGCCGGGCGGTCACTTATCCCTGGGACACATCGTATACAATATAACAGACGAAGTCTCAAAAATTGATGAAAGAATCATTTCTTTCATTCTCCTCTATCAGACGGAGGAGGAGGCGAAACGCGTGAGGAAGAGGGCAAGTACTAATTATTTCCAAGACACTATAGATATGGGTTTGCGGACGGCGAGTAATGGGTAGCTCGCCGTCCGATCAAGGGTTAACATCGCGTTGAGTACCACGCGCGTTTTAAGGAGCCGTTAGCAAATTGACCTGGTTCCTATATGGTCAAACGCTTGCCGGGGCCGCTGTACTGTCTAAGGATGGATGGAAGGATACTGTGGCCCTGGAACGCAATGGGACAGAGTGGACTTTTAGTCAAGTAAAGTCTGATCGCTTCACCCAGGGCTTCCGAGGACTTATTTGTTGATGCTACTACAAAAGGGAAATTAAATATTTAAACTACATATATATATTATATATATATATATATATAATAAATCTGTAGAAAAGTAATTTTTGTACATTAAAAAAAAACTCAAAAAATAAAGCCAGGTTATTAAAGGACAACCAATAGAACCCATTTCTAGCATTTTTAGAATTTTTGTCTGTTTGTCTGTTTGTCTGTTTGTCTGTATGTCTGTTTGTATGTTTATTTGTTCGGGCATCACTTAAAATGTACGAAAGCTCTGTAGATAACTTTAATACACAACGACTGACCGTACCTTGAAGTAACGTTTAGTTTTTGTTTCATCGGAATCGGTTCAGTCTATCAGAAGATATTTGAATTTAAAGTGTTCCAGAAGTAAAATTACGGTCAGTTCACACCGAGACGCGTAGGTCAGTAGCGCGATCTAGCTTCGAATGGAAAAACTACTTATTCAATTAATAAACTTAAACATAATTATTTCAACGCACGGCAGATGGCGTTTTAAGAAAACCTGGAAACGAGGTGTTATTGAAGTAACATTTATGTACGGTATTTTGTTTCATCGTAATCAATTCAATTGAGAGCAGTGGTGGCCCAGTGGTATCGGTCCCGACTTACGAGTTGTAGGTCGTGGGTTCGAACCCCGCCAGGCGCATTACTTTGCGTAATTTATTTCATCACCACTGCTCTCAAAACGGTGAAGGAAAACATCGTGAGGAAACCGGCATGTCCTAGAACCAAAAATTCGAAGACATGTGATATCTGCCAACCCGCACTGGGCCCGCGTGGTGGATTATGGCCCACTCCCTCTCACAGAGAGGAGGCCTGTGTCTCAGCAGTGGGAACATTATAGGCTGATGATGATGATGAATCATTTCACCCGAAATTAATAGAAGCGATTTAAAGGAATCGAACATAATGGAATGGAATGCACTGGACTGGACTGGAATGGAATGGACTGGACTGGACTGGACTGGACTGGACTGGACTGGACTGGAATGGAGTGGAGTGGAGGAATGGACCGGAATGGAATGGAATGGAATGGAATGGAATGGAATGGAGTGGAGTGGAGTGGAGTGGAGTAGAGTGGAGTGGAGTGGAGTGGAGTGGAGTGGAGTGGAGTAGAGTGGAGTGGATGAATGGAATGGAATGGAGTGGAGTGGAGTGGAGTGGAGTGGAGTGGAGTGGAGTGGAGTGGAGTGTAGTTGACTGAAAAGGAGTGGAGTTGACTGGAGTGAACTGGACTGGAGTGGAGTGGAGTGGAGCGGGTGGAGTGGAGTGGAGCGGGTGGAGTTGAGTGGAGCGGTTGGAGTGGAGTGGAGTGGGAGGAGTGGAGTGGAGCGGGTGGAGTGGTGGGGAGCGGGTGGAGTGGAGTGGAGTGGAGCGGAAGTTTATAAAATTGTTCCAGCAACCTTTTCAAAATCTAAATCTTACATAAATAATAATATAAGCTGATCCCAAATCCTTATTTTTTGTTAATCTTTTTGTATGTCCGTTGTAGGTAAGTAGTACATGTTTCTTTGACAAAAAATCTAAGAATTTTATTTGTTTTGGAGTTTTAACTCTTTTTGTCGCTTTACGTTCACGCGCGCTGAAATAGGATTTAGAGTAGGTTCCATCAATTTTTTTTCCATACCAACATTAATTTAATTCATTAAACAATATCGAATTCAAATCGATATACAAACTACTCTAATCCAATAGCAATTGAATGGTACTGCCTTTGAACAACAGAGGGCGTTTATTACAAACACGTTAAATATTCTTGAATTCGAAATACAGGGTTTATAAATGAAAAACGTGGCGATAATTAAACGCTTCGCACTAAAAAATTTATTGTTAAATTCCGACATCCACGCGAACGAAGTCGCGGGCACAGCTAGTTAATAATAAATATTTGTTAGATTTAATTTGAAACAATTTTATCAAGTTTAATTTAAGATAACATACGTTCCGTTATCTTAAATTAAATCAATATACTACACTAGCTATTGCCAGCGGCTTCACTCGCTACAACTCGAAAATTATCCCATGGGAACATAAAATCGGGATAAAAACAATCCTATGTGTTAATCCAGGTTATAAACTATCTGTGTACCAAATTTAAGCCAAATCCGTTCAGTGGTTTTTGCGTTAAAGAGTAACAAACATACCAACATACACACATAAATCCTCACAAACTTTCGCATTTATAATATTAGAAAGATTATGGAGTTCCTAGATTACAGCATATATTTTCGCCCACTAAATAAGAGTTAAGGCTCAAGTACACCACGCCGCCGCCGCCGCCGCGCCGCCACGATGGCATTCGCTAGTGTTTGATTTATTTTTATTTAACCGAATCTAAAAAAGGAGGTTTCTCAATTCCTTCGTATAACTATATGTTTTTTATGTTTGTTTGCGGAGAACTTCGTTTCGGTTTATGAACCAGCTACCATACCACATCACTAGACATTTGTTAGTTATACGTAGCTAGCTGGTTCATAAACGACGAAGTTATCCGCGAGCAAACATAAAGAAAACATATATGCGGCGGCGCGGTTGCGAACGTATACACAGCCAAGCTCCAAGAGGCGCGGGAGCGGCGGCGGCGCGGCGGTGGCGGCGCGACGGCGGCGTGTTGGTTACAATAATAATATGAGCGCTTAGGTGAAATGTAGGTGCACTAAGGGATTCCTCTGCCTAACCTTTCGGGGATTTCAAGCGTGAAATTATAAATAGGTTCTCTTCAAAAAAGTGTTTATTTCCGTTCCAGTTCTTTGATTCTCGGAACGTAATTGAATGTCAGTCTTCTAGGTAGAATGAAACTGATTTAAATACTTTATTTATGCTGAGCCTTATTTTCTAGCTACAAGCTCTTAAGTATTTAAATTACTTTGATTGTGATGTTTTATTTCTGTTCTGTTTTCTAAAAAAAATCACCTATTCTTCCATACTTATAAGGAAGTATAGGCAGGGGAGGGCTGTGAACACAGCTAAATTTTGATTATAGTAATTGTGTAGTTGATTTTAAAAAATGTTTTGGATAAATACTTTAGTAAGTACGTAAAAAAGTTCAAATCCCATAATTACAATTTTGAGAGTTTAGGACGAGTTTGTTTCCCTAAAACATGCATATTTAATCCTGATTAGGGCCAATTGCACATGACTGAAGTGCGAATGTGATCTTTTACGATCGTGGGACGAAGTGCGTATAACCCACAATATTCACGTTGGCAACCAATACGAGGCAGTTGATAGGAGCAGGGTCTTTGAATAATTTTTATTTTCTTTTTACAAAATAATTGTTACTACGTAGGTGGTAGGTACATAAAAATATCATAAAAACCACCAGAGCCAACCATTTTCATAAGAGACACATATAAACGCATTGTAAATCCTCAGTACGCAGTGCGAATAAAATTATTATATCGGTGCTACGGCGTAGCTGTTGCGCTACGCCGGCTACGCCTTCGTAGCATGCATAAATAATGTCTGCTACGCGTCGACTCGACGCGTCCCGAAATTGTTTTGTCATTGATGTTGCTTCGAGTATTATTGTGTTTCTCCTAAACATTTTATTGGGATGTTATTATGATAAGTTTCTTTTTTATTTTAAAATACTTTCTTCTCCAAACGCTGGGGAATATCTGATTACTGTTACGGTAAAAAATTATGAAATGGATTTGAGAGATAAAGAAACATGCAAGAATTTCTTACATTAATAACAGAGTTTTTTATAACGTGTGAAATTCACTTTTCCAACTTCAAAAGCTTTTTGAGTTTCGCGGGACTGTCTTATTAGGTAACCGTGAGCCTGGAACGAAAAGGGCTATTGAAGGAGCACCGTGGATTTTCTACAGTAGAAGTTTGAAAGTCCCTTCCGCTAAACCCAGAATGGGAAGACACAGGATGATTTTATCACGTAAAATAAAAGAGTCTCTTGGTCCAAGCTCTCAATATCATCATAACAACCACCATTCAATGGGTTAGGCAGAGCTTTATCTAATAGATATACTTACATTTCACCAGTTATGTCTACGTCTCAATATCAGAGGCCTTATCACGAGATTTGAATGAGATACGTCTGCGTTTTTGTATGGAAAAATGAAGAACTCTACACCCTCTAGTGTACGAACGAGGAACAATTTTTTTCCTTCAAATTAACGTCAAACTTCGAGTATACTTTACGTCACAAAAATCTGTACCCGTAGGACGAGTTTTCACTCTATAGCTTTACAGCGTCTTTCCAGTATTTACAGCGTTTCTTGTATGAAAAAAAATAAAAAACTTTTTTAAAAAAAGGGAACCGACTTCAAAACCAAACACAAAAAAACTATAAAATAACTTTTCTTTCGGAAGTCGGTGGCTTTGTTTGTTTTTTATTTCATTGACATATGGCCACCGACTTCCGAAAGAAAAGTTATTTTATAGTTTTTTTGTGTTTGGTTTTGAAGTCGGTTCCCTTTTTTTAAAAAAGTTTTTTATTTTTCCCTTTTTAGTTGAGATAATTAACAAAAATCTTCATAAAAACGGCGTCTTTGAAAATCTACAATCCTATTAAGCAAAACGGATCTATGTGAGCAACTTCGTGAAGTTGCTCACATAGATCCGTTTTGCTTAACAATAATGGATATCTCGTGAGATATCCATTATTGTTATATACTAAAACCTTCCCCAGAATGTAACAAATACTTTTCTGAAAACTGTATCAAAATCGGTTCAGCCACACGCGAGATAATCGCGGACAAACATGCAATCGTCTCTGAAAATCTACGATCCAAGTAAGCAAATCGGATCCACGCGGGCAACGTCATGAGATATCTACTAGTGTTATATACTAAAACCTTCTCCAGAATGTAATGAACACTTTCTTGAAAACCGCATCAAAATCCGTTTAGCCAAACGCGAGATAATCGCGGACAAACATACATACATACATACATACATACATACATACATACATACATACATACATACATACAGGTCGAACTGAGAACCTACTTTTTTTTTTGAAGTCGGTTAAAAATGGAACGGCGCCTCTGGTGTGCGAAGAAGGAACTAATTTTTTCCTTGAAAATTGTCAATTTGGAATTGTCAAAGTTTCAGTTTAGTTTACGTCTCAAATACTGAAGACTCGTGCTAAGGGTACTGGAAAAGTCACGATATGGTTTCAGTACTGAAAATATTCCCATTTTGACGTTAAACAAAACAAGAACTGTAGAACTTACAGGACTGAAATTAAATCCTACTTAAAATAGCTGCTTTCGCAATAAAGTGAAATAACTTCACAAAGTAACACGCTAGTTCATAACAAGTTAAACAAGCTACTCAGATACATCTAGTGCCGTCTTTTCGCTATTGAGGCATCCGCCTTACAGTTGGTGCCTCGTTTGAACGACTAGCTTCAACACTGTACTGGATAGTTGCGAGAGTAGTTTTCGGTACGTTTTAGTAATTATTATTGTTTTCACAAGTAATATGTTTGATAAGTTGCACCTAGGAAATAAAATTGGTACATTGATTAGGGGACACTTGAATATAAGATTAGAAAAACGAAAAATTGAAGACAAGTGACAGCCTAGCTTCCATGGCGTACAGGGCCCGAGTGGTGAATTATATCAGGTTCTTTTTCTCATAGAAAGGAAGTAATAGGAACATTGTTTTATTAAATAAATGAGCTTACCTTAAATTTTTTTTTGTATTAGCAATTTGGAAGTACTTGCACGATTGTAACTTAATTGTCACTGCATTTTGGTGAACATTGGCTTCTAAGATACAGGCTTCTTGCCTAGTTTAGAAGCCAAAGGTTTGCATCTAACTTAAGTCACTGTTGTACTACATAAAATTGTCACTGCATTGTACTATTTGATTGTTGTATTTTTGTGTACAAATAAATAAATAATAATTATTATTATTGTAGACTGATTAAGCTGTACTATGCTATCATGAAGTAGAAGCATCCACCAAATTTCAAGCAGTAGGCTGTTGGTAAATTTTTGAGTAAGTTTTTTAATCGTCGTAAAAACAAATGAGTCCTCCCACCCATACTTTAGAGTGAATATCGACTTTTGCTTCGGTACGGTATTATGATACATACTGTCAGACTCGTGCTGACCAAACTCCACGGTGTCCTTCAATAGCCTTTACGTTCCAGGTACACGGTTACTGATGAGACAGTCCTGCGACCCAGAAAAACAGTAACTTTAATTACGATAGTGGTATTCCAATAAATCCTTTTTTTTTACTAGCCTTCTCTGTCCCACTCCTGAGCAAAGGCCTCCCCCCATTCCTTCCACTTCTCTCGATGGTGTGCCTCAAATCCTTGTTACCACACAAATAATTAAGTTTTATATAAATCTTCTATCTTTCTATCTATCTATCTATAATAAAAATGGATCGCAAAATGTGTTGCTAAGCTCATAACTCGAAAACGGCTGGACCGATTCGGCTACTTCTTTTTTTGTTGTGTCTGTAACCATCAGCGCCAGGTTTTAGAGGACGAAAATCATCATGTCCACGTTGTCCACCCGTGCGAAGCCGGGACGGGCCGCTAGTCTAAATATATTATAAAACTCAAAGGTGACTGACTGACATAGTGATCTATCAACGCACAGCCCAAACCACTGGACGGATCGGGCTGAAATTTGGCATACAGGTAGATGTTATGACGTAGACATCCGCTAAGAAAGGATTTTGATAAATTCTATCCCCAAGGGGATAAAATAGGGGATGAAAGTTTGTATAAAACTTTGTCAATTTTAAACCGATCAGGCTGAGACTTTGCATGCATAAAGCTACTATGACGTAGGCATCCCCTAAGAAATAATTTTGATAAATTTCACCCCTAAGGGTATAAAATAGGGGATGAAAGTTTGTATAAATCTTCTTAGACTTTGGACGGATCGGGCTGAAATTTGGCATGCAGGTAGATGTTATGATGTAGGCATCTGCTAAGAAAGGATTTTGATCAATTCTACTCCCACGGGGATAAAATAGGGGCTGAAAGTTTCTATGAAACTTTGTCAATTTTAAACCGATTGGGCTGAGACTTTGCATGCACAAAGCTACTATGACGTAGGCATCCTCTAAGAAAGGATTTTGATAAATTCCACCCCTAAGGGGATAAAATAGGGGATGAAAGGTTGTATAAATCTTCTTAGATTTTGGACGGATCGGGCTGAAATTTTGGCATGCAGGTAGATGTTGTGATGTAGGCATCCGTTAAGAAAGGATTTTGATCAATTCTACCCCCAAAGAGGATAAAATAAGGGATGAAAGTTTGTATGAAACTTTGTCAATATTAAGCCGATCGGGCTTAGATTATGCATGCATTGTCTACTACGAGTATGACGTAGGCATACCCTAAGAAAGGATTTTGATAAATTCTAACCCTAAGGGGATAAAATAGGGGATGAAAGTTTGTATAAATCTTCTTAGATTTTCGACTGATTACGCGAGCGAAGCCGCGGGCAAAAGCTAGTAAGTAATATAAGTAACGATGCTACGATATTGATGTAATTCGGTTACTGAGACAATGTAATTCCAAATAAAATTATATTTGAAGACTTTGTCTCCAAGCAACAATAATTCAATATCCAAGTTCAAACGAGGCACAAGTCGATGTTCACGGTAAATTGGTTTAATAGCTCTGAAGGCGACGTTCGGCTTGTCTTTAATCTCGCCTTTCAATATGTAGCTGTTAGCTGTTGAGCTATTCTGTTACACCCATTATAAAGCTGTTTTTCGATTCCATTGTAAACTACTGAACGGATTTGAATGAAATTGTGTACAGACAGGGTAGGTTGATGTGCTGGCGCACATCAACCTACCCGAATCCGTCAAATTTTCCCAATAGAACGTGAACCGTCTTGATTTGTGATAAAGTAGAAAATCTATTACAGAAAGGACAATCCCACCAAAAACATTACATGTAAAAAAATGCCAAGTCTCTCGATGCAGTCTTTCCATCGTAAAAAGTTTTGAGATCTCATAGAAGCCAAGTCCTATTCAAATTATTTTGTAGTTATAAATCAACATTTAGTAATTATATCAATAGTTTTCTTTATATTATAATTATAGTGACTTGGCAATGAGCACAAGAAGAAACAAATAAAACGGCATATTTGGAGGAGTTGAAAGTTAAGTAATCTTAATTATTAATTATATTAGAACATGTAGTCGGTAGTGACCATCATGATTCACACATAACAAATAATCTGATCACAGGTCTCGTCAGTAATATTTGCACATTAATTCCAGGCAGCAAGCAGCTTTTAATTTGTGCTCATTGCCAAGTCACTATAATTATAATATAAAGAAAACTATTGATATAATTACTAAATGTTGATTTATAACTACAAAATAATTTGAATAGGACTTGGCTTCTATGAGATCTCAAAACTTTTTACGATGGAAAGACTGCATCGAGAGACTTGGCATTTTTTTACATGTAATGTTTTTGGTGGGATCTCATTTATTTTTTGTAAGTGTATTTCTTTCTTTTTTTTAGGTGTCCTCATAATTTCTTGGACTTCAGCTACTTTTTTACTTAGGACCCATTCTCTATCTAACAAACTAAATAGAAGTAAACTAACTAACAAATAACTAAATAATATATAGGTATCTACTAACTTACAAACTAAATGTAACTAAACTAAATAACACGTAAACAACTAGATAAATGTAACTATGTCTATGTTATATTAATAAACTATTTTCCTAAATAACTGTTTCAGTAACAATAATAAATCTACTATCTAATCCGGCTAATTTAAGTTCTCCGAATAACACTACAATATTTTTTTAGTTTCGAAATGGTTGTTCATAGATAGATGGCGCTATCAAATGAAAATTGTCGAATTATTATAGAGTACTACATATACTGCGCTCTGTAACGAAACCATAGCGCGATTCAGACAGATACAACGCCATCTATCGAGCGCGCATACAACATTTATCGCAATACAATGGAGTTTTAGCTTTATTAATTTCATGAATTATGAACTTTATGTATTAATTATAGTCTATGTATTACATTTATATTATTCTTTTCTATTCTATGTATGCATAAACCACGAACAAAGTTAACAATGCAGTCAAAATCCATACACAATGTTCTTGCCAAACCGCAAATATAAAATTGTTTTCTATGGTATATTATTTTTTAATGTTTTTATAATTTTTCCTTTATATGTGGCTAATGACCTATCTTGGTGCAAAATTTGAAGTTTCTAAGTCTGCTAGAAGTTCCTTAGATTTTTGATGATCGGTCAGTGAGTCAGTGAGTGAGTGAGTGACAAAATGGTGTAACTTTGATCGACTGTAACTCCTAAACTATTAATTCAATTGGCATGTAATTTCGAACTTAAGCTTGTTTTAATGCCTACTATTATTCACCGAAAACCTAATCTCCTAGCTTAGTCCACGTCGAAGATATAGGGGGGGCGAAACAGCCACGAATCGCTTCGAGAAAAGATGGTACGGCCGTGCCCGTTTTGCTCGAGACTTGGCGGGGCACTGCCGTGCCCTTAGATGGGCGATTTTGTATGGACTGCGTCACCACCCTCTAAAAGTCATAGAACACGTCATTCTTAAAATGGTTCACAAATAAATGGTGTATAATAACCATATTATGTTGTTGGAGTTATTTTCAAATGATAATTGCAAGTATTAAAAGGGATGCACGGATGCATAACATCACAATATGGCGTCGGCAACTCTTCATCTTAGTTGAACTGCATAGTATCTTCTGTATCATTCGATCCTTCTACTTGTTTGCTCCACAAACTCTTCCTACGTATTTCAACTTCTCAACTCCAGGTAACAACAAGATATGAATCTATAACTTACCCGAATTCCCTTGACAAATGGCTGTGTTTATGTCCGGCTTCAAACAATATTTTCATATGTATTTGTACTCATTTACCATATTTGTTTCATACTAACAGTGGCCCCGAGGATTCTCTCTTTTTGTCAAGCGTTTTTCATTTTTTTTTTTTTTTTTTTTCAATTTATTTAACTCCTAGGATAGTAGCGTAATTTTATTACAGTAGCTATTTTTATATTCTTAAAGAATCGAGCTTTTAAATAATTAAAAACGTAAATATAGTTTCTCTAATGTTACTGCTTCCTAAAAAAAAAACGATTAAAAGTAAATATTATTTCAAACAACTATTTATAAAAGTACTGCTGGTACACCCCAGCCGAAGTAGTAGATGGTAGATCCTCCACCGTGTCCTCCGGGCGATCTTTGCAGTGGTGACACCCAGGCGTTTCTTCCCTCCTTATCAGACATAGGTACCTCCCGAAACTTCCGTGTCCGGTGAGGACCTGTGTCATGCGGTATGTCAGGACGCCGTGACGGCTATCCAGTCACTACTCAAAGAGGGGTCTTACCGCCGCTATTGCGGCGTGCCCGTTATAAAAGTACTCAAGGAAAAAAATCAAACCCGTGCCCATACCAAAAAGGTATAAAATCTCCAGTTTTATTCTATCAGTGTAGAAATATTTGTGCTCATTTCTCACCCATAATGTCATACAATAAGACCGGGAAAGACAACCCAGGCACAAATTATAAGTAATGTAGGAGACGACACATTTATTCTGGAACGAAAAAAGCCTCTTGCGGATTCAGCCGAAGAATTTCGGTCCAATTTTCCTTTATAATATGTCGTCTGTCTTTTTGTTTCGGAGAATTCATTTACACTCTACGGACATAGAAAGTAATAAATTATCTTGTATTTTGGAAAGATTTAGGTATATATATCAGAGCTTTCAAAATGGCATATTTTATAAAATTATTTTAACACGTATACATGTATGTTTACGCGAATGTGGATTTAATTCTATTTGAATATCTTTAAGAAAATAAGCTTATAGTGGGTCATAATTCAACTTTGTTGAGTGTACATAAACAAAGCTTAGTAGGTACGCACAATTCCCTCAAATTATACCACTTTCATCCACCAAGCTGCTATTTAAACAAAGCGAACGCCTTGATGCGGAAAATCGCTTGAATGAAAAAAAAAGAAGATCATTTCATTCCCTCACCTTTCATTCTGGGTCACTCCACAGAGCCGAGCGAAAAGTAATTAATTCATATCACGCGAATAATTTGTGGTTATCGATGTTTTAATGAATTTTGCATTGAGACGATTGAAAGCAACCAATTCTACTTTATCGTGATAATTTGAAAATCGCGTTGAAGGAATTTTAAAACACGATACGAAATTTTGTTGTATTGTGTTTTATTTATAAATAATAGCAAAACAAAATAACATGTCTAATGATTGTCAATCTGATTCTATTGATTCTCGTATCCTCTTGATAGTCCTGTCACTACTTTGAGGTGATTTAGTGCGATATACGAATGGCGATAAAATGACGATATCTCAATTGTGATTATGATGAAGATGGCATTGTTATGAAATACGTTAACACATATACAATAGCTTTGTTCAATTTTGCCTTGTTTTGTATCTTTAGTTCTCATCTGAAATATTACTTGCAGATTTTATCAAAAGTCGTTTTAAATTTAAAAAAAAACCTATTATTTTCAAAAGGGGAGATTAAGGCTGCCTGTCCATTGACGCGGAGTGAGCTGGCGGAGTGGAGAAACGGAGAAATATAAACCAATAAGATTGCACCTCTTAAGAGAGGCGGAGATTTTATGCAATTCTATTTGGTTAATATTTCCTCGTTTCTCCGCTCCACCAGCTCGCTCCGCATCAGTGGACAGGCAGTCTTACAGGTACTAAAAGAGCTGGCTTAGAAAACACACTTATGGAAGCTATTTAAACACAAATAGAACTCAACATTAATTCTATTTTATTCCACCGTAACTGATTTGTGACCTAAAAATCACGACAAAAATAAGGCGTCAGGCAAGTAGCTGTCTCAGATAATAATTTATTCACGATTTTCTGGGCTTGACATTATTATGTCCGTCGTGATTATTGGAAATTCGGGAAATCGATGGACTTTTAGTTTATTACGTAATATTCTTTATACCATTCCCACTTTAAAAAGTTACTTTTTCTCACTGAAAACAGTGAGTAAAAAGCTCTTTTTCTCACTGTTTTGGTGTTTGAATTTAGAACACATTGCTGCGGTCCACCCCCGTCAGCCCCCGTGTTGTTAGGATAATGTTACTCTTAATTTAAATCATTGTTCCGAGTTTAATGTCAATTTGTTGGCGCAGTGACCGAGCGATTGGACTACTTCGTCGCGTGCAGTGGGTTCGATTCCCGCACGGAGCAAATTTTCGTATGATCTACAGTTATTTGTTTCGGATGTGGGTGTTTGTGTATGTGAATTTAGATGTTTGTAAACGCACCTTTGTCTTTTTTTTTCTTCGTTAAATTCCTATCTATTATCGCTTAATTTTTTTATCTTATAAAATAAATAAATAAATTTATTTATCTTGTGGTCATGGTATAAAGTATCGTATGTAACTCGTGAATAAAACGGATTTAAATCGAGGGCCTGAATCACTCGCGTCGCTCAGGATTTAAATACTTGAATCACTCGCTTCGCTCGTGATTCAATCATCATGAATCACTCCCTGCGGTCGTGATTCAGTGATTAAAATCCTTCGCTAGCTCTTGATTCATTTAAAAGGTCCTCGCTTTAAATCCGCTCTTTATTCACTCGTTGCATAATGTACTATTATTTTAAGAAAGATTCGTTTTCATTATGGAATAAATGATGAGTCTTTTTTTAAAAAGAAGTATTGGAGTCTTTGTTCAAATGGAATCACTTCGGAACCCGCGGGTTGACAATTTAGTTTATTTTTGTATTTATTGGTTAACCGGATCCAAAATCAAATTTAAAAAAGAATCTATTTCTTTAAACTACCGGTTTGAATTCAAAATTATTTAGTCAAAAATATACTTAAACGCAACTCAATTAGGTACCTATATTCTCAAGAAATGTTAAGTAGGTCCAGTTGATTTAAAGACTCACTATTTATACATATATCTCTGAATTACTTTTCAAGGACTACAGGCGTAAAGAACAAAATTTAATGAAAATTTACAATGTTAGCAGTCCAATATTTTTCTTCATTACGAGTTACCACGATACAATGAAAAACTTAACGTTATGTTGATTTCCCAAAGGCATAAAATAGAATAATAAAAAAATGTTGCCCCATTTATTGTGTCTTTGTTTAAATTATCAAAACATGAATGATTAGGTACTTTTTTACATTTGTTTCCTTGCTAATATAATTATTTACAATATGTGAAGTACCTGCGTAGAAAAGTAAAGTTTTATTTTACTAAATATTAGATACACTCGAGAGCAATGAATCCGGGTCACTTAAAGAATGTTAAAAATCTCGGAAACTAAAAATGATAGGTTAATGCAATAAATTGTATTTAATAGACAATGTAATACTCCTTAAATGAAAGTAAAAAAAATATGAGTCACCATACATTTTATTAACAGAAAAATTACATAAAGAAGAAAACTGCTGATCTCTCTTTAAAACAAAAATAGGAAACATGAAATTTTTGAACTTTATTACGATTTTCTTGAATTTTAATACTTCGTATTGCCTCCTCGTGCTTCCATTACTGCGTTTACGCGGTTAGGCATGCTGTACACCAAGTTCCTTATACGATTTTGGGGAATATTCTCCCATTCCTCTGTGAGAGCAATTTTGAGCTCACGAAGCGTGATTGGGGGAGGGTTTCGTTGTTTTACGCATCTGCCTAGCTCGTCCCAAGCATGCTCGATCGGGTTGATATCCGGGCTGCGCGCTGGCCACTCCATACGAGTAATGTTCATCTCTTGAAGGTAGTCATTCACAATCCTACCTGTATGAGGTCGGGCATTGTCATGCATAAATATAGCATCCTCACCTAAATTGACCATAAATGGACCAACGTGATCATTGAGGATTTCTTCCACATATCTTACGCTAGTTAAAGAGCCGTTTTCTATGATCACCAGCTCTGTGCGACTTTCAGAAGAAATTCCGGCCCACACAAGTACAGACCCACCACCGTAGGCTACTTTTTCTTCGATGCATGCTTGCTTGAATCTTTCCCCTGGTCTTCGATACACTCTGTGTCTTCCATCGTGCTTGTAGAGCATAAATTTTGATTCGTCGGAGAACATAACTTTTGACCAATCTTCAATACTCCAATTTACGTGGCTCTGGGCATATCTTAGTCTTGAAATACGATGCCCTCGCTCCAGTTTAGGGCCGTTTGCAGGTCTAAGGGGTTTTAAGTTAGATTCAGCAAGCCGACGTCTTACTGTCCATGCACTTGGGTTACTACCTCCGAGGCGTCGAAACTGATTGGTGAGTTCAGTTCCTGTGAGAAAGCGATTTCGAAGCATGGTGTTCACCAAGTATCGGTCTTCTCGTGCTGTAGTACACCTGGTTCTGCCCGTTCCTGGTCTGCGTAGGTTAGAACCAGTTTCTTCGTAACGTCGGAGAACTCTTTGTACTGTTGACAGCGACACACCGACAGTCCTGGCTGTAACGCGCTGACTCCGGCCGGTTTCCAGCATTGTAAGTATTCTGGTGCATTTTTCAGGCGTAAGCGACATAATTTCAGCTTGAATAATGAATATAGAGCACTATCAACATGGTTTATGTACCCACATAAATGACAGATTACAAACAAAAGCAAAACCAAATGCTGTAATTTCGTAGTTCCATCTTCGAAAGTGGCCCTTTTTCAAATTTGATTTTTTTATGATATAACTTTACAATAACTAAGAAGTTTTAATACCTTCATTTAAGGAGTATTACATTGTCTATTAAATACAATTTATTGCATTAACCTAGCATTTTTAGTTTCCGAGATTTTTAGGATTCTTTAAGTGACCCGGATTCATTGCTCTCGAGTGTACATATGCGAGTGTTTTTGTTTATTAGTGACGCTTTAAAATAAACTACGGACTTTTAGTCAGAAAGAATTTCACTTTGAAAATAGACTTTTACTTTGAAAATGGCGGGACGGGGTAGTATTCGTTTGACGATTTTAACACTCCAAAAAAGAGTAAGATACATACCTATGAAATATCGTAATAATCCTTGTATCTTTCAGTAATTCATACGAGTAGGTCAGCAGATTTTATTCATACTCAAAAATAACTGCTAACTCTTAAGCATAAATTACTGATACATAGGCCCAAGCTTACGATGTAAACAAATAAAAAAAGAAGTTTTTCTTCGTGACAAAAATCTGTCCTCAAAGGGATTTAGGGGCTGAGACAAAGCTCTTATAAATTACAATTTATTGTCCATTTAAAGGGATATGGTCTCTAAAGTTTCTTTTTATGCAAAGATTTGTAAATCCCTGCCGTTTTCGGGTTCCGTGATGTCCACAGGAGCGGAGGGAAAATAAAAAAAAGAGAAAGTGAAAAGGAGTAATATTTACTGACGTTGGTCAAACAAAAACACACACTGAAATGGGCCTGGGCCGGCCACGTCAGCCGCATGGCCAAAGAGCTGTGACCAAAATAACCACTTTGTGGAGCCCTGACACAACCAGAAGGCGTCGTCGCAGACCTCGTAGAAGATGGCGGGATGAGCTGGACAAAACTAAAGATCAGTGGTCCACTTTGGCCGTGGATCGTGACAACTGGAAGTCATAGGGAGAGGTATTTGCCCAGCAGTGGGATGAAGTAAGCTATCAGTATCAGTATTAGTATTTACCAATAGAATTCCAATACTGAAGAGGAACGGAGACTTAGTGCAATGCTATTGGCTAGTATTTACGTTTCCCTCGCTCCGGGGGTACTACTATCTAAGCACGAAACCCGTAGCTTCGGCCGATGATTTGGGCGTTTCTTATTTTTTATCTATTACGGACATAAGACTAGTTAGTGATACGAACTAAAACTTTGGGACAACTTGATTGGACAGTTGTCCTGACTCTCGATATGTTGTCAGAACTTATGAATTCAGAACTAATAGGTATTTTCGACGAAGTATGAGAGTAGACCCCTGTGGACAGGCAGCCTAAAGGTGCATTCACACACATCAGTCACCGTCACGTCACCGACAACGGATCGGTGACGGTTTTCGTAAGTATCCACAAACACCAGTCACCATCACGTCGTTTGTCAGTCTCGTCGCCGGTTTGACTGAATCATTGAACAATAACATCAGTTAAGTTACGGGTCGGTCACACGTGTAGCAATGACGATGACGGTAGCACGACGTTGACTCAACTGAGACGTGACGATCCCGGGTATGTGGGGATAAAAGTATTAAACTTGTATGGAAATATTATTTGACGTGCCTGACCGGTCACTTCACTGATACATCACGTTCCGGTGACTGACGTGTGGGAACAAAGTCATACTAGAAGTACAGAAACATTTTCTTTTTGCCGGTGACGTGGCGTGACGGTGACTGATGTGTGTGAATGCACCTTTACGGTTAGCTAAATATTATGAGGGCGTTTAAGTGTTATGTGCGATAACTAGATTGTTTACGGTTGTTTGGGTTATTTTCTGCTGCTCTTACGACAGTATATTTTGTATGTAAAACTTTAATCCTGTTTAGGCCTGGTTTTGCAAGGGATTTAGTTGTTTGTACACATGTTAACAAAATATTTGGTGTGCCATACCGTGAATAGTTTTTTTTTTATTGACGCTAAAAGTAAGAATGGTTTTTGTCGTTTTAGTTACAGTAATAGTTCTCGAAAAATCATGCGTCATCGTTTTTTTTCTCCTTGGTAGAATCATCGAATGAGTCCTCCCACCCATACTGTCAGACTTGTACTGACTAAAATCCACGGTGATCCTTCAACGGCCCTTTACGTTCCAGGGTCACGGTTACCTGATGAAACAGTCCCGCGGCCCCGGCAGGCTTTGGCCTTTAAGAAAGATCGCATATATATTAATTGATTTGCTGTTCTCATCATATCATCTATACATATAATAAAATAGTAGGAAAGTCAAAACTGTACATTGAACATTTTTTGAAAAGAATACTTGGGGTGTGATCTACAATCGATACCGAAGCCAAAAATATAGTTTTTAGAATTTTTTTTCTGTTTGTCTGTTTGTCTGTATGTATGTCCGGGATAAACTCAAAAAGTACTGGACGGATTTGAATGATTTTTTTTTGTTGTATAGGTATTAAGTCTGGCCAACACATAGGCTATAATTTATCTTGGAAACTTGAACACCTGGTGCAGAACCGCAACGGACTAGCTAAACTATAAGAGATACAAAAATGGTGCGATAGCAAAAATTGTTACGCGTGATGAGCATTTTCTGCTGAGGGAATAAATTTGAAGATCTGGAACACCTGATGTGGAACTCCAAGAGCCCAGCTACACTATAACATAAACAGTAATGACGTCTTAGCAAAGTTGTTCACCCTGATGAGCACTTTCTTTTGCCATATAAAAATTGAAGATCTGGAATACCTGATGTGGAACACCAAGAGCCCAGCTACACTATAACAAATACAGGAATGACGTTTTTGCAAAGTTGTTCACCCTGACGAGCACTCTCTGTTGACACACAAAAATTGAAGATCTCTGGAACACCTGATGTGGAACACCAAAAGCCCATCTAAACTATAACATATATGTATAGGAATGAAGTCTTAGCAAGAGTTGCTCAGCCTGATGAGCACTCTCTGTTGACGTATAAAAATTGAAGATCTGGAACACCTGTTGTGAAACTCCAAGAGCCCAGCTACACTATAACATGTAAAGGTATGACGTCTTAGCAAAGTTGTTCAGCCTGATGAGCAGTCTCTGTTGACGTATAAAAATTGAAGAACTGGAACACCTGATGTGGAACACCAAGAGCCCAGCTACACTATTACATATACAGGAATGACGTCTTTGCAAAGTTGTTCAGCCTGACGATCACTCTCTGTTGACATATAAAAACTGAAGATCTGGAACACCTGATGTGGAACACCAAAAGCCCAGCTACACTATAACATATAAAGGAATGACGTTTTAGCAAAGTTGTTCAGCCTGACGATCACTCTCTGTTGACATATAAAAACGGAAGATCTGGAACACCTGATGTGGAACACCTAAAGCCCAGATACACTATAACATATAAAGGAATGACGTTTTAGCAAAGTTGTTCAGCCTGATGAGCAGTCTCTGTTGGCGTATAAAAGTTGAAAATCTTGAACACCTGATGTGGAACACTAAGAGCCCAGCTACACTATAACATATATTGGAATGACGTCTTAGCAAGAGTTGCTCAGCCTGATGAACACTCTCTGTTGACGTATAAAAATTGAAGATCTGGAACACCTGTTGTGGAATTCCAAGAGCCCAGCTACGAAGGAATGACGTCTTAGCAAAGTTGTTCAGCCTGATGAGCAGTCTCTGTTGTACGTCACTAACAAAGTAAATGCGTATTTTGTTTTTCGTTGTTTAAAATCCCATTTGACTAAGACAACACTGCAACACTCAACGTGTTCGTAGTCATGAAACTGTGACAAAGCAAAGGTGTTTCAGGATTGTAATGTAGTCGTCTTCCCCTGGAGGCGACGGCCCTCCACCGCGTCTATCGAGGCGCATCGCCAGGAGAATGATCATCTCATCCGCACGCAAAATACACGCATATGACGTGGAGTTGCGGATACCAGCCCGCTATAAAATACAATACAATCGCCAGGATGAATCCCAGGAAAGAACTCCAGCGCGATCACAGGGCAATATGGAGAGAGCGACTGTCGCAACCGAGTTCCGGGCACGCCCCAACTAGGGTTGCCAACATTTTTTTGTCAGAATATAGTATTTTTTTTGAAAAAGCCATAAAAAATATAGTGCGCTTCAAAAAAATATAGTATTTTAGTAGGGAAGCATAAAAAATAGACTAAAGTTATATTTTTACTTATTTAATTTTTTTGCACTTCTTCCATATTTTTTAAAAACGTGTTCGTAAATTGCAGGAAGTTTTTTTTATTTTTTAGTAATGAAATAGAAACGCAAAATATAAACATTTAGCTATTGTACGGAAATATAGTATTTTCGCGTACTATATATTTCTTCAAAAGAATTTAGTACGGAGACCCTAAATATAGTACAATAGGTACTATATATTATAGTAAGGTTGGCAACCCTAGCCCCAACCGCGGTGGCGGCGCGGAGTGGCTGGATAGGCGTCACGGCGTCCCGCCTGACCTCTACGAACACGAACGTTTCGGGAGGTAGCAGTGTCGGATAGGGAAGGAAGAATCGCCTGGGTGTCACCACTGCGTGGATCGCCTGGAGGACACGGTGGAGCATACGGTGCAGGACTACCCACTTGGGCAGAGAACCGCCGTGTCCTCACTACGACGATAATCGGTGACCTCTCGTGCTTAGTATTGGTCGAGACCATGATGCTGCGGGGCGAGACAGGATGGAAAGCAGTCGCCTCCTTCTGCGAAGCAGTCATGATAGCGAAGGAGGAGGCGGGACGCATGAGGGAGAGGACAATGTCCACCTCCAGCCCAGCCATAGCGGTAGACGCCGATGGCGACAGACGTCGTTACACGATCTCCAGCCACTGTAGGCGCGGCCATGCGGGCGGCGAGTAAGAGTGCACGTTGTGTTCCACGTGATGTATTACCACGCTAAAAAAAATGTAATCGTCTGAATGTACCATGTCGAACAAAAAAGCCGTCGAGACCGTGGACCACTTTGAGACATTCGCCATGATGATAGACCCATGGACAATATCACGGTAGGTACTGTTCTCCGGAAAATTCCGGCAGACACTGCCCGTTGTAAGAAGAATTGATAAGTTACGTATTCGGAGTCCCATCAAGTATAACACTTCAGGAAAATTCTTGGCTATTTGATCGTGCGATACTAAAAAAATGACCGAACCGCTGCAATAAATGAAAACATATTAGCCGAAATTGTTGGGAATGATGTGGTTCACACGACATACAATAACGTCGTCAATCAGGATGATGCCAGCAACTACCCACTCGAGATTTTAAATTCATTAACTGCCTGTGGTCCTCGAGCTCATAAAATAACCTAAAAGTAATAATAATGCTTCTAAGAAATCTAACTCCACCAAAATTGTGCAATGGAACGCGACTAATAGTTACTGCATTACACAGAAATTTAAGCGAAGCTGAAATTCTCACCGGATGTGGCTCAAGGGGAAACTGCATTGATACCGTGAATACCACTCATCTCCAACAATTTCCTTTTCCAGTTCAAACTTACACAATTCCCGGTAGCCGCTTACTTCGCGATGACCATAAATAAGTCCCAAGGACAGACCCTGAAGGAAGCTGATGTCGACCTAAGGTCCAACTGTTTTTCCCACGGCCAACTATATATAACACAAATGCTCGCTTGTCAGTAATGCTGACCAGCTTTTTATTTTAGCACCAGAGGGAAAAACTACCAATGTCGTATATAAAGTGTTGTGTCTGGAAGTTTTCATTTCATTTGCTTTAAAGTTTGTTATAGATTCTATAACAAACTTTAAAGTGGGATATCAGGTACCCTCACTTTCTCAACGAATTAAAAAAGAGAATATTGGTATAGGTGCCATAAAACCAAATACAATGCGGACGAAGTCGCGGGCAACAGCTAGTTAGCTATATAGACGAATACTAATTTTGCCAATGCGATAGAAGAAATAATATTGCCAAAATGAAAGTTTTCGGATACGTTACACAATAAAGCCGTTACGTCCACCACTGTGTTGGATAAGTCTAGATATCCCATTTTGGCTTAAAACTTTGTATCTCCACATTTGGAATTCAGCCAATACTTGAACAAAACCAATGTCGAAACTGTGTTATATAACCTTTGACAAACAGGCTGATATTATTCTTGTCTAAACGTTCAAAGGTAAGAGACTTGGAAGTTGGTGAGGGTAAATAATGACAGTATTAGGACCGACGGAACCCTTATCACTTAGTTCGATCACGCTTGACAGTTGAGCTTACTTTTGTGTGCGTTCTGTTTTATTTAAATGTCAGTGTGTGAGTTTTGTTATTTGTAATTTTATTATCTTTATTTGGTGTTGACTTCTCTAAATACCACCAGGTTTTATTAAAATTGGAATTCCCGGCTATAAATAATATATTATGTACTAATATTATAAAGTGATGTGTGTTTAGTTGAACGCGCTAATGTCAGGAAATACTGGTTCGAATTAAATTTTTTTTTTTTTTTTGTATAGTCTATTTACTAAAAAATGCTATAGGCTATTTAACATCGCGCCACGGCCAGTAGGAACCGAGCAGTGGGCGTAAAAGCATGGGGAACATCTATTGTAGTTACTTCTTAAAGGACAATGGTTTCTTGGTTCCATCCAGGCCTCAATTAAATACCAGTATAGTACTGGTATTATTATATAATATCAGTACTATACTACCACGGACCACGGAGCGGAAGACGCAGCGTAGGCAGGCCTCCCTCTAGGTGGACCGACGACATCGTGAGGATCGCAGGCAATCGATGGATGCAAGTGGCGAATTATCGTTCGGCGTGGTGATCTAAGGGGGAGGCCTATGTTCAGCAGTGGACGTCTTCCGGCTGATGATGATGAGAGTACTGGTATTGGTATGCCCTGGAGTCGAGGTACTGTCTAAGCAAAATGCGTGGCCCTGTATCGCAACGAGAAATAACTGGTGAAATCTAGGAGCACTTAATCGGGCCTCCTGTCCAACCCTCGGGGAATTAGAAGTGTTATAGTTATGAAGTTATATTTATAACGAGTGCTTTTTAGTACCACATTTATTTAATCTGGCAACAATGAAACAAATACGATTTCGAACAAAACATAAAATAAGGAAGGGAAAACATTTATGGGTGCAAACGAAAATCCAATAAAATGTTATTGGCAAAATTCGAGAGTTGCCTTATCGATGGCCACCTGCTGCCAATATTGCTGGCTGGCAAATTTTTGTCAAATGTGTTCGAGGTTATGTTGGTTTTATTGGAGTTGGTCTGAAACTGGGGGTATACTTTCTAAGTCCGATAACGAAGAAACGGATACGGATCTACGAAACGAAACTAGAGTCAAAAAGTCAAAACTTAGGGACACATAGAAAAGACGAAAGACGCAGACAGGGCGGAGACATAATATGTCTCTTCGGCGTATCTTTCATACAGAATGTATAGAAGCGTCTCGACGTAAAATATACAGAAGAGACGAGGCGTCGGCGTCGTAAGACGAGGACGCGTCGTGCGAATTTATATGTGTCCCGCGCCTTAGTGACCACGCCAAGACTGAAGTTCTTTTGACGTGACGCTTATTTGTCTGTCATTACATCAATTAAATTTTATTAAAAATGTAGTAGGTACCACGAATTTTCCGCAGGCCATGAGTTGTGGTAGCGGGACTCACAAATTACCGTGACTACGCGACGGACGTCGCTAGACGATCTCCGGCCACCGTAGGCGCGGGCATGCCGGCGCCGAGTAAAGGGCAACTCTGGTCGCTGTCCGACCATGGACCATGCCCGGGTCGACGGCGCGTTGTGTTCCACGCGCGCCTCAAAGAGCATCAGCATAATGACGGGCCCCCCCTCTACAGGACCAAAGTCTGCCGGAGTCGCGGGACTAATCTCATTACCGTGACCCCGGAACATAAAGGGCTGTTGAAGGACACCATGGATTTTAGTCAGTAGATACGAATCTCACAGTCCCTCCCGCCCTGCCTTGGGTGGAAGGGCTCATTTGATGATTTTACCACGCTAAAAAAAAAAGTGCGGCCTCGGCGCCCGTAACCAAGGCTGAAACCACGGGTTTCGTGCTAAGAGATTAGACCGCCAGAGGCCCAAATATGACTTTTCGCGTTATAGTGACGAAACGTTAACTTAAACTTTATAGAGTAACGTAAATAAAGTATACAGAGTACAAAAATCTTGCGAATTTGCGATAAAGCCTCTGTTGCGCTGTGCGCATCTAGTATAAAATATGAGTGTTGCGAAAGTACCACTCAAGTCCTACAGGGACCTTAGTAAAGCACCTTTCATCATCATCAGCCTGAAGACGTCCACTACTGAGCGTAGGCACCCCCCTTCCCTCTTACTCACCGCGACGCCGAACGGCAATTCGCCACTTGCCTCCATCAGTTGCCCGCGACCCTCACGATGTCGTCAGTCCACTTAGTGGGAGACCTGCCTACGCTGCGTCTTCCGGTCCGTGTCTCTTTATTAGTTCCTGATATTAGTTTAGTCAACCAAACTCTCCAAACTCTCTCTCTCTCATAGAGCAGTGTTGGCCCAGTGGTATCGGCCCCGGCTTACGAGTTGTAGGTCGTGGGTTCGAAACCAGTCAGGCGCATTACTTTTTATTATTTATTTCATCACCACTGCTCTCAAAACGGTGAAGGAAAACATCGTGAGGAAACCGGCATGTCCTAGAACCAAAAATTCGAAGACATGTGACATCACGAAATCCGCACTGTGCCCGTGTGGTGTATTATGGCCAACCTCTCACAGAGAGGAGGCCTGTGTCCCAGCAGTGGGAACATTAATAGGCTGATAATGGTAATGGTAAACAAACTCTTCTCCATTATAATAATAATAAGTAGATATAGCTATAGATTATCTCTGAATTTATCGTTCTTTGATATAAATTCAACTCTATCAAGGTTTCTAACCGTCATAGTGACGCAACCCATTCAAAATATCTGCATGCATAGCGGGTACCGTTCACAAGACCTCGCCTCGAACTACATCTGCAGCGCAGTTAGCATTGCAGGGGTTGCAAACTTGCCATAAGGCCTCAAAAGGTAACTTTAGCAGTTTCATAAGCTGAATTGCTATACATTTCGTAAAATGTTTAGGCCTGTTGGTCTAGTTGTTAGTGACCCTGACTGCTATGCCACCCAGGACAAATGTTTGTGTAATAAGCACGATCATTTGTTATGTGTCTGGGTGTAATTTATCTATAATACCTATATATAGCTAGCTGACCCGGCGAACTCCGTCCCGCCTGAGAAACGATAAAAAAAAACCTTTTAAACCTTCCCTGGACTTTCCAAAATAATTCAAAACCAAAATCAGCCAAATCGGCCCAGCCGTTCTCGAGTTTTAATCAGACAAACGAACAACAATTCATTTTTATTTATATAGATAGATAGATAGAAGATATATATATGATTTAGAAATATACATGTAAGTATGTTTAACATGGCAATAGTGGTCATTGCTCCGACTTTCATCCCGATATCTCAATATTAGCGATACTTCCTCTTCACCCGTACAAATCTGTCGCAAACAGTCGCAAAACTGACATCGCTTGAGTCTCATAATACATAAAAAATGACCACAAAAACAACACAATGCACAACTCAAAATAATAGAAAATCTAGCAAACGTACCCTACGAAATATTTTTTTTATAATATTGTATTTTCGTTTTTACACAAGTTTATCACACTGAGACAATTTAACAAAAGTAAATATATTATTATGCATCATATAATTTTGCATTAACCTATAATACAATACTGAGTAAATATAAAGTTATTGCATATTGTATGGATATAAGTATATTAATATTCTTTTGATATCAGGATGGTAAAAACACCTTATTTTTCCTAAAATAAATTACAAAAACTATTTCATCACAGAAAATGCTAATTTTGATCTAATGTCGTTTTTGTTTTACGAAGTCATCGCGTCAGGGGTGCAGCACCCCCGGCAGCAGCCGCCATTTAGATTTAACATTCCGTGTGGAAGTTCGCTTGCGTTCGGTCTGTGCAAAGACATTAAACTAAATACGAGCAATAGACGGGACATCACGAAGAAAGTTGTGATCCAAAACTTTTTACCACTAGGTAAAAAGTCGCTCAGTCTAGTAGTCGCGTTGCTATGCAACGCTAGATTGTGCTACTGACACACGGCATCAATAATTTTGTATGACAATTTTCCCAATGCCCGCTCTATAGGTTCTTTTAAATCTCTTTGGGTCTGTGCTATAATTTCTTTGCTTTTATTGTTATCGTTGTTGAGTTTGTTACAGTTTTGTTTTTGTCTTCTGTGTTGTTATTGTTACTTCATTTGTTGCTTGTAAAGAAGCATGGAACCAGAAGCTGGAACATCTACTGGTGAAACCAGTAAACGCCGTCGTCGTCCAAACATATTCCAACCTCAAGAAGGTTCGGAATCGATACCGTTCACATCGCCGCCAGCAAAAAGACAGAAGATGATTCTCACCAGCGGAGAACGTCTTATGATTATTAATATTTTTAAATATGTCCAAAACACAAAGCTCGAGGATAAATACACACATCAAAAGTGTCTAGGGATCAACATATATTTTTGCAATAACTTTTCTCCTGATTGATATTAATTAAAATGTTCTTTAAGGATTCATCAAATAAAGTGTTATCGTTTGTCACAGTAACGATAAACCAAGTCACCTTTGCATTCATAAAGAAATTTGCCATTTTCCTAATAAAGGGATTTTTGACATTTGAACCACTAACATTAAAGTTCGAAAAAAAGACTGAAATAACAGTTTTCTTTAAAATTTTATTGGGTAACTTAAACAATTAATAATCCGTGTTTCTACCGCGAACACTAACAACACAAGAACATCGGTTTGGCATACTCAAAATGAGTTCATCCAAATCACGCTGTGGAATGGCCGCCCATGTTCGTTGCAACAACAAAAAAAGGTCTTCTTGCGACTGGATACCCTCCATATTCGGCAGAGCTCTTCTCTGTAGCATATCCCATGCATGCTCAATCGGGTTCAAGTCTGGCGACTGAGCAGGCCAGGGCAGGACATTGATGTTAGCTGCGGCGAGAGTCTGTCTTACAACTCTTGCGGTGTGCGGTCGTGCATTATCATGCATTAACTGAAATAAGGGACCGATTTGCACTTGTAGAGGAACGATGACGTCTGATACAATCGTCTCAGCATAAATTTGAGCGTTGAGGTTGCCTCTGATCCAAATCAACTCAGTTCTTCCGCCGATCCAAATACCCGCCCATACCATGATGGTTCCACCACTATAAGGATGGACTTCCTGGCAGGATTTTAATCGCTGTTGGCGTCCAGGGGTTCTCCAGTGTCGTATACGTCTTGTATCCGGTCTCATACCAAAACGAGACTCATCAGAAAAGCACACGAAACGCCATTGTTCTTCTGCCCAATTTCTGTGTTCAAGAGCCCATTGATATCGAATCCTACGATTGTGCATTGCTATAGGTGGTACCCGTAGCGGTCTTCGGGAATGAAGGTTCACTTCATGCAAGCGGTTTCTGACTGTTTGGTCGCTAATTAAGTTCCCTGAAGAGTGATGAAGCCTCACGGCTAACATCATGGCGGTTATTGTTGGAGCTCTTCGAGTTAAGATTTGAATGTATCGGTCTTGTCTCCGTGTGGTGCAGCGATACCGTCCTCCATGGCGCTCAGCCACGGTACCAGTGCTTCGGTAACGTGTCCAAAGTCGACTGATAACACTCTGACTTGTATTCAGAGCTAAAGCCACAGTACGTTGCCGGGAACCAGCTTCTATCATTCCCACGGCTCTGAGCATTTCTTCCCTGCTTAAATGACGTCGCCGCTCCATAATAACGTTGGTTTTAATCAGTAGTAGGGAAACAGTAGCACTAATAATGTCTTCAATGCGTTGTATGTTTTTATAGGGAAAATATTGACAGCTGATTTTCATCTTTTACTCGAATTTGATTTACAGTTCCTGTCGGCGACGGGACCCCACGAAATGACAAGGGGTGCAAGTAGTGGGTGGACCTTTGACGTTGAACAGTGCAATTTACAAGGTGATTTTTAAGACAAGTGTTTTTAATTAGAATCAAGTGATTGTGTTGTGTAAATAAATAATCCCTATTAGATTATGTTCTATTAGGTTATAAGATTCTAGTTAGATAAGGTTTGAAAAGGAAAAATTGTAAATAATTTAAATTTTCTTCTATAATTACGTAACTTGAAAACTGACTTTTTGTTTATGGATATTTTTTTAATTAAATTATTTAAAAGGGGTGTGTTTCATTATAAAAATGATTGCACAAGTTATTTCATGTAAATCGGTTCAGTAGTTTTTAAGTTATTGTAGTTTTTGTATGATCAAACTTTTGTTCCTGTATAATTTTCATAGTTTTTGTTCTAGGAAATTTTTGTATGTAGATATAGGTGCAATTTGTTTGTTTTATGTAAAACTAGACTTATAGACGAATCTAGAAAGGTATAACACATAGTTGTAAGGTTTGAATTAATATGAAAATAAAGGCTACGAAGGTCTCGGTCTTAGTAAAAATCGCAAGGAAAAACGGGCTCAAAATACGTGTGCCTCGTCAAGGTAAGCACGGGCGGTATAAAAGGCGGTACGACCGCTGGCACTTCGTTCAGTCGCAACCGAGCCACCGAAGAAGAAACATCACAACAAGAAGACCGAAGCCTTCAAAGTGAACTCTTCAAGTTGGGGTGTTTTTATTTCCGTTGTCCGTGGTTCCCCTATTGTATTTCCGTAATCTTCCAAAAACGTACGCATTCAGGGGTGCGTGGGTGCATGCGTCACCAGCGAAGGCAAGGCACGTGTGCACAACAATAAGGTAGTCTGTAGTGGACGCGCCGTCGGCAATCCCGGTCCAGTCCATTACAGTTTTGGTCCTTCGGAGTTCCGGATCCCTGTTGGAAGAAAGAAGGTGGTGCCAGAAGAGGTACCAGAAGAGGTACCAGAAGAGTACCAGAAGAGTACAGAAGATAAGAAGATTGCAAGATGCCCGTAACCAGGTCACAGAAGGATGCTCCCTTACGTCCCCCGTCACGTCCTTCCGTTAGGGACGCGACAGAAGATACGTCAGGGGGGGGAGGGGTCACGTCTGCGTCAGCGTCATCGGGAACAGCGACTACTTCGGGTACAACGACCACGTCAGGCACAAACACATCGTCGGGAACAACGGCAACGGAGGGAACCACGGCAACGGAAACCACGAAGACTACGGTTGCGACCACCACCACAGCGGCTTCAGATAAGAAGGAAGGAGAAGCCACCCGTAAGGAGGCGACAAAGAAGACCCCAGATCAGGCCCCGGCTGAAGAGTTGTATGGGTCAAGAACCACTCTTAAGCCGATGGGGGTCAGTCGCCGCGCCAGGTCAATGAAGACCACGAGCACCTCAGCCAGAAGACGTGAACTAGAAGCCAAGGAAGAATTAGCGCGCCTGGAGCTGAAGCAAGCTCAGGCTGAGGCCAAGCTAGCACGCGTCAGGTTGGAACTGGCACAGTGTGAAGATGATGACTCCGTCGATGAAGACCAGGAAGATCGAACAGCACAGGTCCAGAACTGGATCGAGACGTCAGTACTGAATGAAGACGTCCAAGAACAACCGGAGCTACGAGGTCAACGCCCTCCTGAGGAGTCGAAGAACATTAAACCTGAAGAGAACTCTTCAACCAAAGGAGCTACGATCGAGATTCAAGCGTTGGCGTCGGTGTTAAAGGAAGCTCTTACCACACGGGAAGGACCAGCATCGCAGCCCAAGTATATCCACGAGTTACCGTTCTTCGACGGCAGCAGCAGCGAGTGGTTGGCCTTCAAGGTTGTTTATGAAGATACTGCGCCAATGTTTAATGACGTTCAAAACATGGCACGGCTTAGAAGAGCACTGAAAGGGAACGCGAGAGAAGCAATCAAGAGCCTGTTGTACTCAGAAGCCTCTCCGTTGGAAGTTATGCAAGCATTAAGAAGAAGATACGGGCGACCGGATGCACTGGTGCTGGCGGAATTGGAGAAAATCAAGACTCTACCGAAGATATCGGAAAACCCAAGGGACATATGCATCTTCGCGAGTCAGATCAGCAACAGTGTAGCAGCCATCAGAGGATTGAAGAAGCCCCAGTATCTACATTCGCCGGAAATGGTGAAGCAAATCATCGAGAAGATGCCAACGGTTCTCAAATTCCGCTGGTACGACTTCACTGCAGCATCAGAAGAAGGCGAGTTCTCCAACCTGACATTGGTGTCCAAATTCCTGAATATAGAAGCAGACAAGTGTGGAACCTTCGCGACTACAGAAGAGAAGAGCGGGTTCAAGAGGACTCATCGACAAGCGGCGCATTCTACAAAGGAAAAGGAAAGGAACTCTACCTCGTCGAAGCAACAAGAGAAGACTGAGAAGACTTGCCCTATGTGTGAGGGCGGTCACTTCCTCCTCGAGTGTCAGAAGTTCCAGAAGGCGTCGGTTCAAGATCGGTGGGCAACAGTTAAAAAGAGTCGCGTCTGCTTCAAGTGTCTTCAAGGGAACCACAGGAAGGAGAGCTGCAGGAAGCCATCGTGCAAGGAGTGCAAGAGGTGGCATCATCATCTGCTGCACGTGGAGTCAGAAGAAAGGAAACCCGAAGACAAGAAAGAAGATACGCCACAAGAAGAAGCAAGTGTCACCGCATCAGTGAACGCGGTCAACAGTACGAGGGCATATTTGAAGATTGTTCCTGTGGAAGTCTTCGGGTCGAAAGGATCCAAGAAGATACTGGCCCTCATGGATGAAGGGTCAACAGTGTCACTACTGGATGAGAAGATAGCAAAGGAGGTCGGCGCTCAAGGGACCACAGAAGAACTGGTCATCGAGACAGTAGGAGGCAAGCTACTAAGGAAGAAGGACTCTCAGACGTTGGACCTGATAGTGAAAGGTGTTCATCAGGGAAGCAAGAAGACATTGAAGAGGGTCCGAACCATCGACGAGTTGAAGCTTGCACCACAGTTCTTGGACAAGAAAAGGATTCAAGATTGTCAACATTTGAAGAAGATCGCCGACTCTCTCTACTACACAGGGGAGTCACCACAGCTACTCATCGGGCAAGACAATTGGGAGCTGATCGTGACTCAAGAAGTAAGAAGAGGCAAACCAGGGGAACCAGTCGCTTCAAGAACGAGACTCGGCTGGGTACTGCATGGGTCGGACAATGGAAGCACGAAGCCAGTACACTACCTGAACACGTGTCTTCATATCAGCAGGGCAGAAGAAGAAATGCATCAAGCCATCAAGGAACACTTCGCCATTGAAGCACTAGGGGTGTTACCGAGAAGACCTACGACCGACTCAGAGGGAAGAGCACTCGCCATCCTGGAGAAGACCTGCAGAAGACTTGAAGATGGTCGATTCGAAGCTGGGCTCCTATGGAAGAATGAAGAGGAGCAGATGCCAGAGAGCTACACTTCTGCCCGGAACCGATTGATCAACATCGAGAGGAAGATAGACAAGGATCCTCAGCTGAAGGCAGAGTACAGCAAGCAAATCCAGCACCTCATCGACAGCAAGTATGCAGAAGAAGCGCCTGATGGACAAGAAGACCCCAAGAAGACATGGTACCTGCCTCACTTCGCCGTGGTACATCCATTGAAGAAGAAAATAAGGATCGTCTTCGACGCGGCAGCCAAGTCAAAAGGAAGAAGTCTTAACGACGCTCTGCTGCCCGGACCAGACCTACTGCAGTCTCTCTTCGGTGTGCTGCTGCGGTTTCGACAAGGACCACTAGCGGTGGCGGCCGACATCAAGGAAATGTTCCTGCAAGTTCGCATCAGGCCAGAAGACAGAGACAGCCTACGGTTCCTGTGGAGAGGGGAAGATCGCAACGTGCTACCAAAGAAGTATAGGATGACATCCGTAATCTTCGGTGCAACATCGTCACCAAGCACAGCGATCTACGTCAAGAACCGGAACGCGGCGGACTACAAGGAGCAATATCCAGAGGCTACAAGGGCAATCGAGCTGAATCACTACATGGACGACTATCTACATAGTTTCCATTCAGAAGAGGACTTCAAAAGGGTGACAGCAGAAGTGGACCTCATTCACAAGAAGGCGGGCTTCGAACTAAGAGGTTGGGCATCAAACCGGCCTAAACTGCTGCAAGAAGTGAAGACTGACACTGCAGAGAAGACAGAAGTGGACCTCGGCGAGAAAGAAGAGAAAACTTTGGGCCTGCGTTGGTTCACAGAAAGGGACTCCATCGGCTTCAGGGCAAACCTGCGTAACACACCAGAAGAAATTATCAAAGGGTTCCAGGTGCCTACGAAGAGGGAAGTCACCAGCGCAGTGATGTCGACCTTCGACCCATTGGGGTTGGCGTCACCAGTTCTCGTCCAAGGGAAGAAGCTGCTTCAGAACGTATGGAGAAGCGGCGTTGGATGGGACGACGAAATAGAAGAAAGGGACTACGAAGCATGGAAAACTTACCTGGAGAAGATGAAACTGCTCCGAGATCTTCACATACCAAGGTGTCTGGCGCCACATCGCACCGAGGGGGAGCTGCACACGTTCACAGACGCGAGTGAGACAGCGTATGCAGCCACAGTCTACTGGAGGACAGAAGAACCGAGCGGCACCTATCACGTCAGCTTGGTGGCAGCAAAGGTCAGAGTCACACCTCTGAAGCCAGTGTCAATCCCGAGACTCGAGCTACAGGCGGCCCTCCTGGGAAGCAGACTAGCGCACTCAGTGGAAGAAGAAATGGACCTGAAGGTAGTAAAGAAAACATATTGGACAGACTCCAGCATCGTGCTCTCCTGGATCAAGACAGACCCAAGAACATTCAAGACGTTCGTAGCTCATCGCTTAGCGGAGATTGAAGACCTGACCAAACCTCAAGAATGGAGATGGGTACCTACGGGGAAGAATCCAGCAGACGACGCGACGCGTGACGTACCAGAAGACTTCGACTACAATCACCGATGGTTCACCGGGCCTGACTTCCTACGGAAAGAAGAGGTTCACTGGCCGGCAGCAAGGACTTTCAAGAAGGAGACCACCGGTGAAGAAAGGTCAACGGACGTCGTAGCGACAGCGAGCATCGCGTACCCCGTACCTGACCCTGAAAGGTTTTCGTCATGGAAGAGATTATGGCGAGCTACAGCGAGAGTGCTACAGTTTATTCAACTTTGTAGAACGAAGGAAAAGGTCAACGTCAGCAAGGAAGATCCAACATGGAGAGCGACGGGAAGGAAGAAGACGATTACGACAGAGAAGCGACATCAGTCTTCGAAAAACGCCGAGAAGAAATACATACCCTTAGACGCCGGACTACTAGAGAAAGCCGAAGTTCTATTGCTAAAGAGAAGCCAAGAGAAAAGCTTCAGAGAAGACATCAGGTGTCTACAGCAAGGAAAGCAACTAGAAGGCAGTAGCAAGTTGAAGAAGCTCGACGTAGTACTGGAAGAGGGTCTTCTGCGGCTGAAAGGAAGAATCGACGCGATACAGGGCGTGACCAGGGACTACAAGCGGCCCATCGTGCTCGACAGCAAGGAAAGGACAACACGACTCGTCATAGAAGAATACCACTGCCGCTTCAATCACGGCAATCACGCAACGGTCATGAACGAGATAAGGCAACGCTTCTGGGTACTGGGACTGAGGTCAGCGATCAAGACAGTTCAACATCAGTGTCAATGGTGCAAGACAAAGAAGGCAACGCCGCACGAACTCCCGACGGGCAACTTACCCTCAGAAAGGCTGATGCACGGCCACTTTCCCTTCACGTGCACCGGCGTAGACTACTTCGGCCCGCTGACAGTCACCGTGGGAAGACGTCATGAGAAGAGATGGGGTGCTCTATTTACATGCCTAACCACAAGGGCTGTACACATTGAGCTCGCTCCGTCACTCTCCACGGACAGCATGATCATGGCACTACGAAGATTCGCCGCGAGAAGAGGGATGCCGAAGACAATCTACAGCGACAACGGGACCAACTTCGTCGGCGCTAACCACGAACTGAAAGAAGCGCTAGACAACATGAAGCAAGAAGACCTCACCTCAGAAGCAGAGAAGATCGGCGTGCAGTGGAAGTTCATCCCTCCTGGTGCGCCAAACATGGGCGGCGCATGGGAGCGTCTGGTGCGATCAATCAAAACCGCACTGGGCGCCACACTCAACGAGCAACATCCACGAGAGGAGGTCCTGCATACCCTCCTCCTAGAGGCCGAGCACATAGTCAACTCTCGGCCTCTCACCCACCTCTCCGAGAACCCTGAAGAAGAAGCACTCACGCCCAACCACTTTCTCATTGGGCGTTCCTGCGGCGCGGCGAGAATCGGCAGCTTCACGGACAACGAGCTCGTGGGCAGACACAGCTGGAAGACTGCGCAGCGGCTTGCCGATCACTTCTGGCAACGCTGGCTGCGCGAATACCTGCCCACCCTGCTGCCAAGGAAGACGTCGGGAAGGAGCCACGCTGCTGATCTACGCGTCGGGGACATCGTGCTCATCGTCGACCGCAGCCTGCCGAGATGCACCTGGCCACGCGGCAGAATCCAGCAGGTGTATCCTGGACCAGACGGGCGGACCAGAATCGTCGACGTCGAGACGCGCGGAGGAGTGCTGAGAAGGCCGAGTTCGAGAGTGGTGCTGTTGGTGCCGGGAGTGTCGCCGGGCCAGGGAGATGGTGCGACGCACGAGGGGGAGACTGTCGGCGACGGGACCCCACGAAATGACAAGGGGTGCAAGTAGTGGGTGGACCTTTGACGTTGAACAGTGCAATTTACAAGGTGATTTTTAAGACAAGTGTTTTTAATTAGAATCAAGTGATTGTGTTGTGTAAATAAATAATCCCTATTAGATTATGTTCTATTAGGTTATAAGATTCTAGTTAGATAAGGTTTGAAAAGGAAAACTTGTAAATAATTTAAATTTTCTTCTATAATTACGTAACTTGAAAACTGACTTTTTGTTTATGGATATTTTTTTAATTAAATTATTTAAAAGGGGTGTGTTTCATTATAAAAATGATTGCACAAGTTATTTCATGTAAATCGGTTCAGTAGTTTTTAAGTTATTGTAGTTTTTGTATGATCAAACTTTTGTTCCTGTATAATTTTCATAGTTTTTGTTCTAGGAAATTTTTGTATGTAAATATAGGTGCAGTTTGTTTGTTTTATGTAAAACTAGACTTATAGACGAATCTAGAAAGGTATAACACATAGTTGTAAGGTTTGAATTAATATGAAAATAAAGGCTACGAAGGTCTCGGTCTTAGTAAAAATCGCAAGGAAAAACGGGCTCAAAATACGTGTGCCTCGTCAAGGTAAGCACGGGCGGTATAAAAGGCGGTACGACCGCTGGCACTTCGTTCAGTCGCAACCGAGCCACCGAAGAAGAAACATCACAACAAGAAGACCGAAGCCTTCAAAGTGAACTCTTCAAGTTGGGGTGTTTTTATTTCCGTTGTCCGTGGTTCCCCTATTGTATTTCCGTAATCTTCCAAAAACGTACGCATTCAGGGGTGCGTGGGTGCATGCGTCACCAGCGAAGGCAAGGCACGTGTGCACAACAATAAGGTAGTCTGTAGTGGACGCGCCGTCGGCAATCCCGGTCCAGTCCATTACAGTTCCTGATTCAAATTATGAAATGCACCAAAAAGGATCCATATAAATTTATAAAATCATAAATTTATTACAAAGCCACATCTCAATCTCAAGAAATCCGCATAAAAATGCTTGATCCCTAGACACTTTTGACGTGTGTATTTAACTAACCATGATCTTGTCAAACGTACGTCAGAAATATGTGGGGTGAGTGAGAGATCGATATAACGGGTAATACGTGAATACAGAAATACTCATAAAATAACGCAACCTGAAGGTAAAAGGAGTAGACCAAACGTTCTCCAAAAAGTTGATGATTTTGATAAATCGGCAATTACTAAAACTTTTGGAAAAAAAATGATTTTTCATACAAAATAAGAAAATGATCGAGCCCATCAGTATGAAAAATCTTTTTTTTTCTTTTTTTCCAAAAGTTTTTGAACAAACATTGTTCAGTAACATGGGCTGAGTTACTCCACGAGAGGTTTTGCGTATGTATGTATGTGTATTTTATTTTATTATTAATGTTTGTGTGTATTGTATTTATATTATCGGTTATCTATTATTTGATATGCATCACTGTCTACCCTCATTTTTTTTTAAAGTTCTTCAAGTCCATCATAATTGTCTTGAAGATATCGCTATTTGCGATAAGACCGCCGTTGTACCCTTAGTATTAATAAAAACTGTTTTTTAAAAAGTACCGACTTCAAAAACAAATACAAAAAGTGTTAAATAACTTTTCTTTCGGAAGCCGGTGGCTTTTGATTTTTATGTCATTGACTATTGCCACCGACTTCCGAAAGAAAATTATTTTACACTTTTTTGTATTTGTTTTTGAAGTCGGTACTTTTTTTTTAAGTTTTTATTTTACCCTTTTTAGTTCAGACATTCAACAAAAATCTTCGTATAATCGGCAACTTTAGAAATTTATATCCAAGCTAGCAACAAAAACGGATCCATGCGGGCAACGTCACAAGACATCCAATTATATTAAAACCTTCCCTAGACTGTAATAAACATGTTTCCGTAAACCGCATTAAAATCGGTTCAGATGAACGCGAGATAATCGTGAACAAGCATACAATCGACTTTGAAAATCTACTATGATCCGCGCGCGGACGAAAATACTATGACGGGACATATTATGACGGGAAAAGGGCCGTTACCTATCACTACATCCATTAAATCCGTCACACACAGTGGAACATTTTTAACGTCACGCGTAAATTTATAAGCACACAATTTGATTTCTAGAAATAAAAAATAATAATTTTGAATTAGAGCAACACAAGATTCACAACCCCTGTATGTCAAACAGGCTGGTACCACGATACTGTAGCTACAGAAGCAACTATCGCTTATTAGTAGTTTTAGGTAACAATAAGGGTCATTATCGCTTAGTGATGAAAAACTTGGTAGGAGGGAGTGAATGACCTCTATTGCCATGTTAAATGGTACATACTATAGTACCCATAACACAAGCTCTGCTTAGCTTGGGACTAGATGGCGTTGTGTGATAGTTGTGGAATATTATTATTATTTATTATTATTATAAATGTAATATTCGATTCTATTCTTCTTCTTTGCAGTTACAACCTCGCTTCTCGATTCCTATTGGTCATGTTATATAGCTTAATTAGGTACCTATACGAGTAGCATTTCTTGGTAAATGGAATATCTAACAAAGAATTTTCAGAATTTTTCAATTCGATCCAGTTGTTCCTGAGATTAGCGCGTTCAACCAAACAAACTTTTCAACTTTATAATATTATAGTATAGATACTAAATACATAATAATATTAAGTCAATGCTTAATATGATTCTGTTAATGTGTCCTTTTAGATCCCCTAATCTAAAACGCCACTTGCTAGCAATGTTGCTAATGGTACTGCGATATTAATTGCTTGAGCAATAAAATAGAATATTTCATATTACAAATTTTTACGCAATGCATATTGTGGTGTTGCTAAAGTGACCTTTTTAGACCCGCAGGACAATTTTATAAAACCTGCATTTTATTTTTCTAGTCTAAGTTTTGAATGTCTCAATAGCAGCTCGGAGACTGGATTTATACTCACGACTCGTGGCTATTTCTGATGATTTTTATTGGACGGGATTTTAATATTACTGGGAAAATGTTTGTGTTCTCTGTATTTTAACAGGGAATTTGATGAGTATACCATCTCAAAAAAGAGACATCGATACATATCGGTTTAATTATAGAATTAGGCGTTACTTTGCGAAAATCGTGCGTGCGTTAAATGTTAAGAAAAATATTAAGCTTTAATTCATTTAATTTTAATTGCTTTAAATGTCTGGCGGAATTAAAGCTAAATATTTTTCATAACATTCAAAATTAACGGTTACCAATACGTACTTTAAAAATAAAAACCATAAAAAACCGGCCAAGTGCGTGTCGGGCCACGCACAGTGTAGGGTTCCGTAGTTGCCCATCAAAATACTTATGCGAATTAACTAAACTGATTCGCTGAATTTAATTTTAAAGAGAATACTTTCAAAATCGGTCCAGGAGTCTTTGAGAAATCGGGGAAAATACATAAAAAAAATATTACGACGAATTTAGAACCTCCCCCTTTTTTTGAAGTAAGTTAAAAATAGTTGACGATAAAAACCTACCTATCCCCAAAAAACATACCGTAAAAACATACCTATTACAGCTGTAAAAATAAAGTTGACAAACTTACATTTGCAGTTGAAGAGCTTGTTCTCCGATACATTTTGTTTAGGAAAATATGTTATCCAAGTACATTTTATAAGTTGGTCGACTATTACTCGTAAAGTTGTAAAGCCTACTTAGTCATGATAATTTTCTTTTAAACTTCGTTATATATACTACTATTGTGAATTTTTTCACACCCCCAAACATAACCGTTTAGCTGGTAGAGGGGGGGGACACTCGAGTCGAGCAAAATTTAGCACTTTAAAGCTTTATATTTCACAAACGAATTTTTTAATCAAAAAATTGTTAATGGAAACTATCAATATTTTTTAAAGACCTATTTAATGATACCCCACACTAAGGGGTACGCGATAAAAAAAAAAAACATCCCCTCTTTACGTGTACAGGAGGTACCCTAAAAAAAAATATTTTACGAGATTTTATTTTACCACTTTTTCGGCACAACAAATCCGTATATTTACACCAAATTACAGCTCTCTAGTACTGTGCGTCTCTGAGCTAAACTGCGGACAGACGGACGGACGGACGGACGGACGGACGGACATGGCGAAACTATAAGGGTTCCTTGTTGACTACGGAACCCTAAAAAAGCTGAATTTTGTTTTTTTTTTATTACAGGCTATTTATGTATTATTCATATTATCCAACCTTTACAGAAAATTATGTTCTAATAAAAACGGTCTCTAGTACCGTTTTAATAAGGTTACTGTTTGTGTGCTGCTATCAAAGGTATTGATCGGAAGTCGACAGTTTATATTGACATCAACGGTGTTGAATCTCTGCCAACTTTTATTAGTATTTTTCCAATCAATTGGTTGAAGCTGTATTAATTGAGTTTAATAATTACTATTATAAATATTTGTAAGTTTTTGCTACATCAACATAAAAGAAATTGAAAAAAGAAGAATCCGTTTTATTACGCACATTATTAATAATTTATTTGCAGTTACCTATAATTTCAAAATTAACCAATTTTATTTTTTTGTTTCAGATGTGATGACAAACCAGTTTTAACAAAAAAGTGTTTATAAAACAAAATATAACTTATTACAACATTATAAATAAAACACAGTGACAATAAAACCAGGCCAAAACATAGAGCAAGTAGATTCTATTTAAAAATAAAATAAATAATTTTCATATTTGCTTTTAATTAAAAAACGGTTTAAATATTTAAATAATCAAAATAGTGATTGAAATCGAGTTATATTTTTTATCGTTAATACCGATTTTGGATTTGAAGTGATATTTTAGTGAAATTATTTTTCTAAAATGAGTATCGATTCTAATTCGTCTGCCAAAAGGCTTAATTTAGAAAGGGCCACTAATTTTATGAGGCAGTTCCGTGATCCTGACTCTCGTGAGTTGAAAAAACTGTCAGCGAACCAGTTCATGGAGGTGTGGAGCCATTACGACAGGGACGGTGAGTTTTTTTTTCTTTAAAATACTTTGCCCCTAGGAATTTCTCCTGTGTCGTGGGTGCGTTTACAAACATAGAAACTCATATTCACAAATGCCCCGACCCGGAACAACTACTTGTAGATCATACACATATTTTCTCCGTGCGGGAATCGAACCCGCGACACGCAGTACATCAGTTCAATCGCTCAGCCACTGCGCTAACCCATTAAACCAAACTTAACCTTTAGTTATTTTCTGTATAGGTACTTAGATAAACATCATCATCAGCCTATAAATGTTCCCACTGCTGGGACACAGGCCTCCTCTTTGTGAGAGGGAGTGCACGCAGAGAAATGTATACGAGAACTTCTGGTTGCAATCGTGACAGCTAGACTCACTAGTTGACTTTACAAAATTTCTAGTAATAAATACTAAGTCCTTGTTATCTCTACTACTTACTTAGTATTTATTACTAAGTTCTTGTTATACTATTTACTTAGTATTTATTACTAGAAATGTTGTAAAGTCAACTAGTGAGTCTTGTTGTCACGGTTGCAACCAGAAGTTCTCGTACAGGTAGCCAGACATTTCTCTGCGTGTGGGCCATAAACCACCACGCGGGCCCAAATGGCCCTAAATAAACGCAATCAAGTATTAAGTACGCTGTAAATAAAATACAATTTTATAAGGCCTCAGTTTCGGTCTAAATTCCTTTAACAAGTAATACCTTATCATTTCGGAAGATGTAATCCCCAGCGACTTCTATAAATATCACAGGGCCAGCCGTTGGCTACGTGAAGCGAATAAATCTACTCCAATACATCTGACGTCGATATTCACAGTCAGCGAACATGTTTGAGCATTTCTTTTATCAGGCTATTGTGCAGCTTTCTGCTCTGTTTAGCTGATTTTAAGTGAAAGGAGGGAGAGTATATTATTGTACCGGAATGGATTAGGGCGAGGTAGTGAGAACTCTTGTAAAATACACGCATCAAAAAAGTTTGCGATCACTTTAAAAAATCGAAATCATTTTTGTTACTTTAGATTATATTTATGACTAGCTTCTGCCCGCGACTTCGTACGCGGTTCTTGTTGCTTATGCCAGCGACAACGGGGTCGTCAAAATCGAAGACCTGAAACTGGTCTGATGTCCAATACCAAGAGCTTGGGTGAAAAAATAAATGGGAGTTTTGGCCAGTAGAGTCAGATTTTTAATGATATACCATCGTCAGCGAGCTTATGTTTTTTTACAATATTATACAGTGAAATAAGCGATAGCTTTGATTTCCACATCAGATGTTTCTGATCTGCGATTTTTATAAGTCAACAGGAAATGCCCATCAGATCGAGCAACTTTTGCTAAGACGTTATTCCTATATGTGATATGGTGTAGCGGGGCTCTTGGAGTTCCACAACAGGTGTTCCCGATCTTCGACTTTTATAAGTCAACGGAGAGTGCTCATCAGATTGAACAACTTTTGCTAGTACATCATTCTTTTATACCTTGACCTGCCCTTGACCTACTTGTTAAGTGTGACCTACAGGTTTGTTCAAGTTGCATAAAATTTGCAACTTGTTTAATGGAAGTGGCAAGAATCTCACTAATTTTTCACGACGTACCCTCCACTGAGTTACTTATCAAAATCAACATCAGAGCCCCAATAGCCCCGGTGAAGCCTCAAATTGATGTCCGATTCGCACTTGAGAAAATCGTCACGTAGATATGATGAATTGGCGGGCTGTGATTGACCTTGGTTGGTAGTAAAATCAGAGGCCTAACCACAAGATTTATTTTTATTTACAGCGTACTTGACGTATTTACTGCGTTTTTTTGTATAGAATATTTTAAAAGCGCCTCCAGTGTACGTACGAGGAACAATTTTTTTCAATCAAATTAACGACAAAGTTTCAGTTAACTATACGTCACAAAAACGTGAAATGTCACGTTAGGACCTAAGGTTACCATTTTGAAATCCTAACTAGCATTATAAATGCGAAAGTAAGTTTGTTTGGGACCGCGACCATTGAACCGATCATTCCAAAATTTTCCATATAGATACGAGTACCTAGATTGTCTACCTTACAATAGGTTTAAAGAAACGGAAATAACCCGGTACCTTTCATCCCAAAAAATACTGTTCCCGAGGCCAGCCACAATTACGTTCACATGATGATAGATGGCGCCACAAGTACGAATCGAATTGATTGTTAAATTCTGAATTATCGCAAGCGAGGCTGCGGGAAAAAAGCTAGTTTTATTGTACAAAGATTCTGATGATTTCAAAAGAACATCGGGCCATTTTTCTTTTTAATTCAAAACATTTAATTAGGAAACTTGGAAACATAAGCTTTAAATGACGGCACAATTGGCACAGCGTGTCGCGGGTTCGATCCCCGCACGGAACAAATATTGGTCACCACACACCACACCACAGGCCTGTAAGGTCTAGTGGTTAGTGACCCTGACTGCTATGCCGGAGGTCGTGGGTTCAATTCCCACCCAGGACAAATGTTTGTGTGATGAGCACGATCATTTGTTCTGTGTCTGGGTGTAATTTATCTATAATAAGTATGTATTTAGAAATATATAAGTATGTTTATCAGTTGTCTAGTACCCATAACACAAGCTCTGCTTAGCTTGGGACTAGATGGCGTTGTGTGATAGTTGTGGAATATTATTATTATTATTTAAATGATCTGCAAGTAGTTGTAACGGGTCGGGGTGTTTGTGTATGTGAGTTTCTATGTTTGTAAACGCACCCATGAAACAGGAGAAATTCTAATGGTAGCCGTACACCATCCTGCCTATCGAACAATCGATTTGACGCTTGCAATTGTTTCAAATTGGCAGTTCGTCCATATACACCATACACCATACTGCCTATCGTACGATCGATTTGACACAACTTCAAATCTGCAGCAGCGATGCAAACTTAGCAATTTTATAGCTAGATCTAGCTATTATTCGGTGACCGATAGCTACAAATTTATAAAATTGTAGCTGTCGTCACCGAATAATAGCCAAATGCGTCACTGCTGCCGATTTGACGTTGTGTCAAATCCATTTGATGACCTATCAAATTGGCATGTCATGCCATCAAATTGGCATTTCTAAACAATTGCAATTTGAAACAATTGCAAGCGTCAAATCGATCGTCGATAGGCAGGAGGGTGTATGGTGCAGCGTTTTTAAAAAAACGCTACATTTTTGAGTAGCACCTTTTTTAATAGAAATTGTTATGCAACCTGTTTTTGGAAGCCTTGACTCAATTTTTTTTTAAGTTCTGAATCTTTTTAAATTTGAATTTGTTTCTGTTCTCGAAAAAAAGTGAAGATTTTTTTTCTTTGTGTCAGTTGGTGGTGGATTGTTGCCCGATACGTTTTATCGCTGAATTTTTTATTTTTTCGTTGTAAATCTGGGCTTTAAATCAGTGAAGTGAGTATATCAGTGCTGCAAAATAAATATATTGCTCTTCTATTCGCCGGAATGGCGTAATCTGAAAATTTTCTCATGGTTCGGTAAGTTTTTTTTAATAGATTTTTTCTGCAAATTTGTCTTCTGTTCAGTCCGTATTTTTGGTCTCATGCCGCCTGTTTTTCTTTTCTACGTTGTGCAGGAAACGCTGAGTACGGCATCACCCACAAGTTTATAAGATAGCAGTCTGGAGCAACGCTCCGCCGCGACCCGGTGTGGTCGCGTACAGCCTTTTCCGGTTCCTGAATTTGCCAGGCTCTTAAGCCGGCAAATGTGATCCAGAGCCAGATTTTTTTGAAGACCTGTTTCTGTGTTGACCGTGGTTATCAACACGGTGCTCCGCAGCAGGCCGGCAGCGCGTCTCGTCATCCTGACAGGATCCAGCTGAGCATTTCCATCTTACTGTTTTATTTATTTCTTTTAATGTTAAAATTGATATCTTTATGTAAGGCTTAGCAATACAACCCCTACTCAGGGTATGTGTGAGGATTTAGGCATTTAAAAACCACTATCTTACACAATCTTTCTATTCTTACCGAGACGCGTTAATTAGCATTGGCCAATTAGTTAATTACCGCAAGGTTCGCTTGATTATTTTACCTCTAAATTTCAAGATTTTGGTTTTCCCTTAATAAATTAAGTAACAATTAATTCATACTTTCGTTGGTTAATCTGACATAATCGCATAATAACTCAGTTTTAATTGTGTGCAACCAATTTGTTTTATAATTCAATACTAGATACTATCGATAACCTGGCACAATCGCAACCCAACTGATTTCTTTTATTTTTTTTTACATTTTGAAAATATTTAAGAATTATACGTTTTTTAAATAGGGGAACGTTGTTTTCTTGAAGTATCCCGCTATATATGGCGCCCGAACTAATAAAGTAAGTATTTTTCTTGTCCATACTACTTGTTATTTAACTCTACATCACATAATTTTTTTTTTTTGCAAATCGAGGGTGGTAGCTCACTCCAAGTGAGCTAATAATTTCTTCCACTGTGTGAGCTAATTTGTTCTCTGTTTATTCCTATTGTTTGTTTCAGGACTCTAACGTGATTACCCAAGTGGCCAGTTTAAGAGATTCCTAGAGCCTGGACTGTTCCCATGGTGATACATCACGAGCCCTGAACTACAGATACGATCACGAAGAACTGGCGGGGTATTGTGCTTTGTTTGCTTGTGTGAGTTGTAATTATTCATCATTTATATAAATTAATTTTGTGAACTATAAAACACACAACCCTCTTTTATTTCTCACCCATCAAATACATAATTTACCTAATTATTATCCCCTGTGTTTAATTTGTTTTCCTTTAGCTAGCGGTTGTTAGAACCCGTAGTGTATGAGTGTGTTGTATGAACTTATAGGCGTCGTGTTGCAAAGGTAAGCTCTGTATGCACGGTTGTTGTCTGTTCTTAGTTGTGTCTTTTGTTTCCTAGCTTGGCAATTCCGGTCACGGCTGGTCGCTGTGTGTCTAGTTTTTTTTGTGTTTAGGTCCAGCTGTACTTGGGGTGCCTATTTTTTGCTTAGGATCAAATCGACTTTTTATTCACAGCCGTCGTACTTATTCTAGTTTTATGCTCGTGTTTTGCCTAGGGTTGTTTTAGTTTTATTTACATCATGTCTGAAGAAGGAAATTCCATTGGCGAGACTCCGCATCGTGATAGTCCTATCATCTCTCGACCGCCACCTCCTATTCCACCTAGAGTCTCTCGTAGTTCCAACCAGTCTATGCTGCCTTCACCAATCAAATCCGATGATGGTCCACCGTACGTCAAGCAGTTCTCTCTGTCAAAATGGAAAATTTCTTTTGATGGCAAGACATGTGTTCGCGATTTTTTTTCTAGTTTAGAAGAATGCAGGGAGGCTGACAATCTAACGGATAGTTATCTCGTTAGGCGTTTCCACGAGGTTTTGTCTGGTATCGCTTTACAATACTATAGGTCCATTCGTCGACCCGGTCTGACGTTTATAGAGATCAGACAGGCTTTCCTTAGAACATTCGGGTCAGCTGACTTTGAATTCAGGACTGGACAAGAGGTCCGTAATCTTAGGCAGAGACCTGAGCAGTCTGTGAGGGAGTTTGTTATCCGTGTGACGTACCTTAATGCCAAACTCGTCAAACCCATTGAGGAACCAGAGTTAGTTGATATTATTACACACAATATGTTACCTAAATACACCCCCTGTTTGTCTATACAGAGGTTTCCAGATTTAAATAGTCTGATTGAGGCCGCTTCCCATTTTGAATCTTTTATTAAAACTCCAAAAGCAGTCGCTAGTCTGGATAGTACCGTTTACCCGACACCTATTTCTGGACACGCTTCCCAGTTTCCAAAATCCCACCAAAGTGAAAGTAAGGTTCAGAGTTGTCCAACCTGCAGTCTGTCTCAACCACACTGCCTTAAGTGCAACAAACCCGGACACTCATACCGTTCTTGCCCGGAGGTCACCGGCATGTTATGTTTTAAGTGTCGCACTCCAGGTTTTATAACACGTGATTGTCCTAAGTGCAATCCAAAAAAATGCTTAAGCCACCGACGGCACGCTCTTTACCGTACAGTGTCGCCGGTTATATCTACTGATTCGACTGATAATCGACCTTTTATTGAAATTTTATTGTGTAACCAGGTTGTTAAGGCTTTACTTGACTCTGGAGCACAGATGTCGCTTATTAGTCATAGTTTAATACAGAAATTTGGTCTTTCTTTGAACGCGAGTGATGCTTGTCCTCGTGCAATCTCGGCTAATAATTCGCCTATCGATATTCTGGGTACTGTTTATCTCCCAGTTCAGTTTAACGGTACAACTTTTACGCATGAGTTTTTAGTGGCAAGTTCTATGTCGTCTTCCGTGATATTAGGTATCGAATTTTGGAATAAGTTTGGTTTAACGTCTGTTTTTAGTCAAGCTTTTGATAAAAATATTAGAGGTAATATGTACCTCCCGTCTGTTCAGCACTCACCTCCACAAATTTCCTCTGTTAGCGAGGTTCGATACGTTCATCCACGCAACGTTTTATCACTGGAACAAGAGATGAACCTTCAGCAAGTCATTAATGAGTTTGAAGACATCTCTTCTGAAAAAATAGGCCTGGGAAAAACATCTTGGCTGTCCCATAAAATCAATACAACAGGACCTCCTATCCGCCAAAGTTATTATCCTTTATCTCCAGTTAAATTAAAAATTCTCAACGAGGAGATCGATAAAATGCTAGACTTGGGTGTTATTCGTCCCTCTCGTTCCCCATGGGCTAGTCCAGTGGTTATGGTTACAAAAAGTGATGGTTCGGTGCGTTTTTGTGTTGACAGTAGGAAGCTTAATAGTGTGACCATTAGAGATTCGTACCCACTCCCGCGCATTCATGATATTCTTGATAACCTTCGAGGCGCTAGATACATAAGCTCTCTTGATTTTAGGAGTGCTTTTTGGCAGATTCCGCTCGCAGATAAAGAGAGTTGTCAGAAAACCGCTTTTATTGTTCCACAACGAGGTCTTTTCGAATTTGTTAGAATGCCATTTGGCCTTACAAATGCCGCTTCTGAGATGCAACGTCTTACTGACATGATTGTCAATTATGAATTTACTTCTACCAGCGACGACTGCGTTTTCGGGTACGTCGACGATTTAATTTTAGTTTCCAAGGACTTTAATAGTCACCTGGCGCTTCTCAGGAAAGTTCTAGCTCGTCTTAAGAAGGCTGGTTTATCCATTAATCTAAAAAAGTGCGTGTTCTGTAAGAGCGAATTAAAATACTTAGGGTATATTGTAAATGAGAAGGGTCTTCAAACCGATCCCAGTAAACTCGAAGCTATTAGGGATTATCCCACTCCTACTACTGCTAAGTCTTTACGTGGTTTCATTGGTATGTGTTCCTATTACAGGCGTTTTGTGAATGGTTTTTCTACCATAATAGCTCCGCTCACTGCGTTAATTGGTAAGAGAAAAGGTCGTGATCCAATAAGTTGGGACGACGCGGCTCAACGGGCTTTTGTAAAATTAAAAGAAGCTCTGATCGATACCCCTGTTATGGCATGTCCAGATTTCTCGAAACCGTTCATCTTGCAGTGTGATGCGTCTGCTGTTGGTCTTGGTTCAGTTTTAACACAAAAAATTGATGATGTAGAGCATCCAATCGCTTATTATTGGCGCCTATTTTCCAAAGCTGAACGTAATTATAGCACTACAGAGCGCGAACTTTTGTCAGTTTTAGATTCTATTAAACATTTTCGGTGCTATTTGGATGGGTTCAAGTTTTCTGTCTTAACTGACCATATGGCCCTTAAATGGCTTCTCACTTTGAACAACCCCTCAGGTCGTTTAGCTCGTTGGGCTACTATGATCTCCCAATATACGTTCGATATCATACACCGCAAGGGTACACAACATATAGTACCAGATGCTCTTTCCAGATTATATGCTAGTCCTGTGTCGTTTGATCAGGGTCCAGAACATACTAACGACCGTTGGTACAAAAAGGTATTTTTAGGTGCCCGTGATACACCACAAATGTTTCCAGCTTACGCGATAAATAACGGTGTCTTACTAAGACGTATGCCTGTCACCAGTCCCTTGTCTTCCGACCCATGGCGTGTTGTTTTGCCAGCTGAAAAGGTTACTTCTGCGATTTGGGAAGTACATAATAGTTTTCCTTCAATACATCCAGGTGTATCCAAGTCGTACCTAAAACTTAAGGAAACCTTTTATTGGCCTAACATGTACCGTGACGTCGTTAGCACTTTAAGACAATGTGAGGTTTGTAAAGCGTATAAGATCGCGAACACGCAACCTCGCGGACTGATTTGCTACCCTAAGCAAGTGACCATGCCCATGCAGATGATTTCGATTGATGTGATTGGACCGTTGCCCCTCGCTTATTACGGATATAAGTACATTATCTCTATGGTCGATGTTTTTTCAAAGTACGTGTGGCTTGTTCCTCTTAAGAGAGTAGACGCTTTTGCTGTTATAAAAGCTTTAGAGTCCGAAATTTTCTTTAACTTTGGTGTACCTCGTTCTATTTTATGCGATAACGCCACTGTTTTTCGCAGTAGTCAGTTTCTAAATTTCCTCAGATCTTTCCATATTGAATCCCCTACATTTACACCTTATTATACACCCCAAGCGAATACTGTTGAGCGCTATAACCGAAGTGTAGTAACATGCTTAGGGATTTTAGTTGGTGAAAACCAAAGATGTTGGGCTAAGATGTTGCCTAGAGTAAAGCTCTATCTTAACTCATGTGTCAATCTAGCCACTGGCTTCACGCCTAACTTTCTCATGTTTGGTAGGGAAGTACTTATGGATTCTAGCCGTGCTAATAGTCAGACTCAAAGCTCTAATTTAGCGGACAGTCGGACTCGTCACGCTTCGAATTTGTCTTCTCTTCGTGAGGTATATGCGAAGGTGGCTGATAATCTTTCTATGGCTTTCCTCCGTAACTCCCAAGCTTATAATTCCAATCGGTCGGCTATTACTCTAAATGTTGGTGACACTGTATGGAGACGTAATTTCTCCAGGTCATCTGGAGAAGACTTTTTCTCTGGAAAGCTAGCTCCACGTTTTGTTAAGTGTCGTGTTTTGCAAGTTATTTCTAGGACTACTTATTTGCTACAGGACTGTGATTCCGTACATTCTGGTAGATATCATATTAAAGATATCCTAAAGTAACTTTTTTTCTCTATCTTTTTATTCAAGTATTTTGTACGGGACTCAAGCGATTCTATCGCGCTCAGTTTGACCCTTAGAAATTGTCTATTGGTTCAGTAACAACAAATAATTACAGATGGCAGTGGTCTAACTTTTGTGTTGGAACTTTTTTAGTCGAGTTTTTGCTAGCATTAAGTTCCAATAAACGTACATAGATGGCGTTTTTCTAAACTTTATGCCAGTACTTTGTCAAGTCGCGTCATAGCTAGTTCTATCATAGATGGCGTTATTCTAAATTTTGTATTAAAACTTCTTTGGTTGTTTCGATGCATCTAGTTAAACAATTGATTTATAGATGGCGTGTTTCACAACTTGGTAGGGCGTTGTGTTAATTAATTACTGTGCTTAACCTATCCGAAATGGTAGACTTGTCACTTTCTTAATCTTTGAACTCAGCCATACTGGTGCATTCTTTAGTGATGTGCAGGTGTCGATAAAATCTATTATCGAATTTTTTATCTTCGTTTTGAAACTTTTTCTTAAGTTCGAATGTTACTTGATTTGACTTTAGGCTCAAGTTATATCTTGAGTTCGGTTTATTCCAAAACCTCCCTTTGTCTCCCGTTCCTGGTTTGAACCGGAGTACTACTTGGTCGTTCAAGTTGTATCTTTGAACTTGAACGCTGATTTTTGGTATTCTCTAAGACTCACGTTCCTTTGTTCGAACTGAAGTTCATTTGTCTTATGTCCAAGCCTTATTTTTGACTTGAGATATTTTTGTTTTTTTTTGTCTTTTCTTTTCTGAAGTCTCCTTTATAGACTCATTGTGGATTTGTCTGGTGTCGATTTTTAGGCCATGGTGTTCTTTGTCCGAAGCTGTTAGATTATTTTCAATCGATCGCGTTTGTCAACTAGGTGTTATTTTTACCTTAGGTTTTATCTTTATTCTTTTGGCTCTTTCAGGTCACTTTGTTGACTTTGTCGTTCTAGTTTGAAGTTAGTTGTATAATTAGGTAGCTGCTACTTGCACTATTAGGTCTTATCTTTATTCTTTTGGCTCTTTCAGGTCACTTTGTTGACTTTGTCGTTCTAGTATGAAGTTAGTTGCATAATTAGGTAGCTGCTACTTGCACTACTGTTAAGTTAGCTTAGTTTTACTTAGACTTAATTTTTCCTTGTTATCTTCTTGACCGGACAATCTTAGGTTTAGTTTAGGTCAACTATTAGGGATAGTGTTTTAGGCTAGTCTAGGTTAATTTCCTCTGGTTTTTTCCCTTTTATCCTCCTGGGCTAGTTGTTCTTTTTTCTTGTATTGCTTATTGCCGGACTTTTTTTTCTTGGAAAGGGGGTACTGCAGCGTTTTTAAAAAAACGCTACATTTTTGAGTAGCACCTTTTTTAATAGAAATTGTTATGCAACCTGTTTTTGGAAGCCTTGACTCAATTTTTTTTTAAGTTCTGAATCTTTTTAAATTTGAATTTGTTTCTGTTCTCGAAAAAAAGTGAAGATTTTTTTTCTTTGTGTCAGTTGGTGGTGGATTGTTGCCCGATACGTTTTATCGCTGAATTTTTTATTTTTTCGTTGTAAATCTGGGCTTTAAATCAGTGAAGTGAGTATATCAGTGCTGCAAAATAAATATATTGCTCTTCTATTCGCCGGAATGGCGTAATCTGAAAATTTTCTCATGGTTCGGTAAGTTTTTTTTAATAGATTTTTTCTGCAAATTTGTCTTCTGTTCAGTCCGTATTTTTGGTCTCATGCCGCCTGTTTTTCTTTTCTACGTTGTGCAGGAAACGCTGAGTACGGCATCACCCACAAGTTTATAAGATAGCAGTCTGGAGCAACGCTCCGCCGCGACCCGGTGTGGTCGCGTACAGCCTTTTCCGGTTCCTGAATTTGCCAGGCTCTTAAGCCGGCAAATGTGATCCAGAGCCAGATTTTTTTGAAGACCTGTTTCTGTGTTGACCGTGGTTATCAACACGGTGCTCCGCAGCAGGCCGGCAGCGCGTCTCGTCATCCTGACAGGATCCAGCTGAGCATTTCCATCTTACTGTTTTATTTATTTCTTTTAATGTTAAAATTGATATCTTTATGTAAGGCTTAGCAATACAACCCCTACTCAGGGTATGTGTGAGGATTTAGGCATTTAAAAACCACTATCTTACACAATCTTTCTATTCTTACCGAGACGCGTTAATTAGCATTGGCCAATTAGTTAATTACCGCAAGGTTCGCTTGATTATTTTACCTCTAAATTTCAAGATTTTGGTTTTCCCTTAATAAATTAAGTAACAATTAATTCATACTTTCGTTGGTTAATCTGACATAATCGCATAATAACTCAGTTTTAATTGTGTGCAACCAATTTGTTTTATAATTCAATACTAGATACTATCGATAACCTGGCACAATCGCAACCCAACTGATTTCTTTTATTTTTTTTTACATTTTGAAAATATTTAAGAATTATACGTTTTTTAAATAGGGGAACGTTGTTTTCTTGAAGTATCCCGCTATAATGGCTACTATAAGTGTCTAAAAAAGGTTTTAAAAAATGCGTTCTACGTTTTTTGAATAAAACGTTTGAGAAAAAGGTTTTTAACTAAAAATGAGAAGAATTCCAGGCAAGTGTCAAGGCTCTTCAAAGTTTCAACGAATAGATCCAAGTTCATGTCCAATTCACACTTCGAAAGATCTTCAAGTAGATAAGATTGATGGATAGACTCTGATAGAAATTGATGAGTGGTTTCGAATGTTGTAAGATGGATTAACTTTGCCGACATTAAAATATAATTAATCACATTAAATTACTGCCTGAATTAATTGCCATAGAACTTTTTTCTATTGGAAGCTCAAACTACGCCATTCGAGGTATCCAGAGCGTCCGAATGCTTAGGGCCCACACTGGGACCCCGTAGAGGGCCACAACTTCCGGCAGGAGGCGTTTGGCCAGCTGAGATTGGTCAGGAGTCTCCTGAGGGCGGCTGCTGCCCGGTTCAGCTTTGGGGCCAAACGTAGGAAATGCTCCCTGAAGTTCCACCGGCTGTCGAGGACGAGATTCAGACTTCATCGTTCTTCCATGGATTTCACCTTCCACGATTCCTGCACAGAACATAATTATATTTGTATGACCTACAAGTCACGGTCACAAGTGACCTACATGTTCCGGGTCTGGGTGTCTATGAATGTGAGTTTCTATGTTTGTAATCGCACCCACGAAACAGGCACACAATTCCTAGTGATTGGCATTTTTTTTTAATAATTATCTTTAAAATCTCCAATATATTTAACTACTGCCTAATATTTTATTACTGTCAGTAATTAAATATTAGGCACTAAAAATAAATGTTCTCTAAAGGTTCTATTATTATATCTCTTATATAAATATTAATAAATTATTCTTCACATAAACAGCTTCACATGTTTGTGTTAATTCTCACCTAAATGTGAATCTCCTTGGAATATGACCTTTATCATCTCAGAAAAAGAATTACATAAAAGAAAATTTCCACCAAAGTTCGGCATGAATGTGTGTGTTATAAATGACTCACTTTTGTAACTACCCTCGCACGGAATTCTTTCATTGGGATGTATGTTCCTCTTGGGAAACTATGCAGGTATAAGAGAGGAAATAAATAATATTTCTTCGTGAATAATACAGTTGTTGAAGGCTATGAAGATGTAGATATGGATGTAAAATTTTAACTTAGTTCTTTATTTTAGGTCTTATACACACGGGACCTGTCATTGACGATTCGTGAAATACATCATGATGGGTTTTATCGGGCTTTTTCACGGTCACAAAAAATCACCACAGTCCGACCAACTCAACGGAAAGTAAAGGTGTGTTGTTATAATATTATGTAGAACACCAACCGTCTTTCTTCAAAAAGTAAAACATTGATGAACACTCCTTAAAAAAGTGTAATAGAAAAATGAGTCTTAATATCAACGTAAAACGCCGTCCTATGTTGCGCCCTATTCGTTAATGTATAGTGTAATACATTTTCAACTTTATATCCAAACGCAAAAAGTTGAAAATTTTTCAAAGACAACAAATCGTTTTCGTTCATTCCGATCGCTGTCGCTCAGCAGTCTTTAAAGCACATCACACACGGGCCATCACAGACGACGAAGATACGATACCATAATTTATTTTATATTAAGATGTTATCTTACGATATATTTTATATCTTAAGATACGAATAACGAATATGAAATAGGTATATTATTATCTTCGTCGTGTGTGACGGTCCATTGAATAGTATGGCGAGCGATAATATATGGTAACTTAAGATAAAATATTATAGTATCTTAGCCGTGTGTGATGCGCTTAATGGATTTTCAAATTTATGCATTTGGGTACTTAGTTGACTCCTCCTGCAGCGTAGCCCAAAGCCACCGGTCATTTATTAATTTTCGCAAAAAAAAATTAAATATATATACTTTAAACGATTTTAATCAACTAGACATTACTACGGAATGTGGTACAATTGAAAATATACATACAAGTCTATAATTACAACATACACTTTATTTATTTGATTTTTTGGGCTAAACAAAATATGTATCTTTCTTTCTAAAGCCATTCTATGTTAACAAATTACAATGGCCCACTCTTGCCCAAAATAAACCAGTGTTGTGCCACGTCGGCGCTCACCACTTAACCCTTCTGCCGCCGCCGGAGGCCAAGTGGGACACTTCAATTTAGTCCGCCACGGAGGCACTCAACTCTGTGTCGTCGTAATTCTGTTAAAGCTCTAATAGCTAGGCCAAGTATTTTAATGTATTTAGAGAACATATTCGCTGAGCAAACATGGCCAGATATTGAAGAAAACAGGAATGTTTGAAAGGAGAAAGGGGAAGGTTTTTGTCAAGCAAACTGGGACATAATAACTATTAAAAAAAATACACACATAACTTGATTGATTGCTGCGCTGAGCGTCGTATGTTTGATTCGTGCATAGATTTAATAATAGTTATTTATGCAACTGTTGTATAATCAGGGGTATTAAAACACGAATGTGGGTTTATCACACGAGGCGTAGCCGAGTCTGATAATAGTATCACATGAGTGTTTTAATACCTAATTTTAACAGTTGCATACAAGACTTTATCTACAATCATGATGTGAATCCTCTATAAAAGATTCTCATACCATAGGGTGTTGTACAGTATTGTAAGAACTATGTAAATTCAAGAGAAGTCTAATTGCGAAGCATGTAAAATAAACAAACCTTAATAAGTAAAAGAATTATTGTTCTTTTTTAAAAAATTTAGCGACCTGGTGGTGAAAATGTCATTGCATGAGAATGTTCTTTTTTTGAAATTCATAATATCACGCGTTTGGATGATAATTATAATGATCATGATATCATTGAGTGTTTTAATGTTGGCAATAAGCTAATTGTTATATGTTATTTTATAAAGGATTAATAGCATGATAGTAGATAAACATATTTATGATCTACAATAAATTGGTTCATTCTTGGTGCACAAACACCCAGACTTGAAAAACGACGTGTACAAATCAGGTACCTTTTTCATACAAAAATGGATTACTGTTGACAATGTATGAAATACTTGATTCTACAGGTTTGGTTTCATAGGTAGTAAAAGGCTATGGGAAAGAGACAGAGCTACACAAGTCGTCTAGCACCATCTCTTTCCCACAGCCTAAAGACTCACGCTTTAAGAGTTCATGGTAGGCCACCAGGTGTGTTTAAACACACAAATAACTTTGTATTAATACAAAATTATTTTCCGTTGACAATGTATGAAATACTTGTATTTTTTTTTTTGGCTTGGTTTCAAATTAAGGTTTATTAATAACTATAAGTACTTTCACCCCATGATGATTGTTAATGTTTTTTTTTTCAAGTAATGATTACCAGCTAATAAACTTAACCCTGTAATTCATCTTGTTCTCAGAGTTTGCCCTTCTGAGCTGAGAGCCGCTCATTGTCATTAGAATATCAGTATTCGTGTTGTCGGCGGCATATGGAGCGACTTATGTCACTCACATTCGGGCTATTGTTTATTGAGAACACGAGTAAGGTAGGGTTGGCACCAAACTAATACCAGTTTTATATTTTTTATTATATCACTTTTATTTTAATGGATTCTCCATTCATTAGCTAGTACAGGTGGCCTACCATGAACTCTTAACGCGATCCAGCTTAGGCTGTGGGAAAGAGATGGCGCTAGACGACTTGTATAGCTCTGTCTCTTACCCACAGCCTAAACTGGATCGCGTTAAGAGCTCGTGGTAAGGCCCCTGATGCCAGCGGGTCAACCTACCCCAATCTGTAAAATTTTACAATCGGACATTAATCTTTCCGCTATTGTGATAAGATTGAAAATCTATTAAATAAAGACAGATTGAGGTAGGTTGATGTTAACAACTGTAACTGTGTAACTACTGGAGGAGCGGAACTTCCAACACAAGTATACTTCTTACTTAAGTAGAAAATCCCTGAAGACAAAAAATGTAAACGTCTTCCTGCCGGGGTCGCGGGACTGCCTCATCAGGTAACCGTGACCCTGAAACGTAAAGGGCTATAGAAGGATCAGGTGTGGATTTTAGTCAGTAAAAGTCTCTCCCGTTCCACCCTGGGTGGAAGTTTGAATTCAGTGAAAAAAATCTTCAACCGTGACAACCCTATTTATTGGAAAACGACGCTGAGACAGGAGGGTTGACAAGACTAGGCAATGGCAGCTCCGTGATTCAATTTTGAGATTGTAGGAGGCTGTTGACATTACTTTCACATAAAATTAAATAGACTTGCTCACTCAGTACTCCTTTCTCAGAGAATAGGGCTATTATACTCAAAAAAAGAACCAGAGTCACCGACATAGCTCATAAAATTTGCAATTTGAAGTGGCAATGGGCAGGCCACATCGCTCGTAGAACTGACAACCGATGGGGAAGAAAAGTTCTCGAGTGGCGACCACGGACCGGAAAACACAGCGTAGGCAGGCCTCCCACTAGGTGGACCGACGACATCGTGAGGGTCGCGGGCAGCCGATGGATGCAAGTGGCGAATTGTCGTTCGGCGTGGCGGTCTAAGGGGGAGGCTTATGTTCAGCAGTGGACGTCTTCCGGTTGATGATGACTCAAAAAAAAGACCGAAAGCCGAATTATCAAAAAATATTGACCCGAATTTTTTATTTTGCTTTTAAAAATTACAAAACGACACTGTCAGTATGATTTTACAGGCGTTATGACGTCATAAGCCCCCCACTTCCGAATTTAGAAGCGTCGTATCTTTGTCTATATCTATTCATTGATTTAAAAAACAAAAAAATCGTGTTCATTATTTTTCAATTATATTGTTTACTTAATTATAACTACGATTATGTAATTGTATTGAAGAACCAGATTCTTAATTAATTTAACAATTAAACAACATTAAAATAATAACACATTAAAACATTTCCAATTCATTTTGTAATATTCTACCAGCGAGTGCACTACACACTATGAAATATTTAGTTTTAATTTTCTGTGTTGTGGTTTTACGTCAAGCTTTTGGTTTTCCAAAAGGAACACCAATGTTGGGTATGGGATCAGGATCAGAAGACACTGTAAAAACAGTGACAAATACTTTAAAGACAGGTTCTATAAGAACAGTGACAAATACTTTGAAGACAGGATCTGTAAGCACAGTGACAAATACTTTGAAGACAGAATCTATAAGAACAGTGACAAACACTTTGAAGACAGGATCAATAAAAACTGTTACAAATACTTCGAAGTCAGGATCTGTAAGAACAGTGACCACTACTTCGAAGACTGCAGTATTTCCAGCAGTTTTAAGATCCGCTTTTGTGGGATCTGAGTGCGCTACTGGTTTAACCAGATTCAACGGAATGTGTATTAGTGAAGATTATTAAATTATTTATTCATGTTTACTGTGTGTTTTTTTTAAGTGTAACCTTAGGTTGGTCATAATATAATTTAGACATGGTAGAAAATTAAACTCATACCATCGTACCACAAACAGTTAAACATCTGTTGAACACTTGCCTAAAAAGTGTAACTGAATAACGACTTATGGTATAAGTGTTTCACATACAATGTCACCTCTATGCACAGAAACATAATTAATGATTAAACGAACTTACCTGTAAGTGAAGTTCGATCATAATTATGTGAGGTGTTTCGTTCAAAGAGATTAGAATCCCTCCAACCCGAATTGAACACCCAAAATTGTGAAATGAATACAATTTATTTATTATTAATCTCTAAACTAAATGAATATTTGAAATGCAAACTATGGTCAGTATAGAGCAACAACAACAAAGCATTCTTAAAAAAAAAAAACATTTTCGGAATTTCTCTTTGGCGCGTTTTAATATTTAAACGACTCGACGATTTAAATATTAGGGAATTAAAATGTTGTGTCCATTTATATTTTATATTTATTTTATTATAATTATAATTATTTACAACAATAAGCCAATAAAATTCACTACCTATCTCAAAAACTGCTGAACCGATTTTGATGAAACTTGCAGTATTCCATAAGGTAAACGATCCCTAGTACAACAAAAAAGTTACTGTCTAAAGCGCTCTACACACCAAAGCCGCCGACCCGCCGACACAACCCGGCGCGGCCTATGTTGAAAGAGGCATGTCGGCAACATTCGTGCGCGCGTGTTGCCCGCCGACATGTCGGCGACTTGTCGGCGGCTTGACGGCGGCTAGCGTACGCAAGCGTTCAGTTGCCCGGTGACATTTGAGCTATAGTAACGTGCCTGCCAAATAAGTTTCTGATGTCGAACCGCCAACATGCCGCCGACAAAGTTTTACGACTTGCAATAACTGCAATGAACCAATAACCTAGCCCGCCGAAAAAATGTTGCCAACATAATTATGTCGCCGGGTCGGCGGCTTTGGTGTGTAGTCCACGGTGATATTTCCCGTCCCAGGGTTACGGTTGCATTACGCCCCGTGGTTTTCTTGGCCACGTGACAAACGTTTTTCTCCATTCTCTTTCTTTTTAATCTGAAAGGATCTCGGGAGTCCCGAGATCCTTTCAGATTAAAACGAAAGAGAAAGAGAAACTTTTTGTTAGGAGTTTTCACTATATTAATGTTTTTGTTTTATTTTATTACATTGTTCCAATAAATGCATTTGTTTTATTCGTGCGTTGTTTTGTAGGATAGGCTGTGCCTAACTGCCTCTATGAAGAAACCGCGCCTGCTCGGGACGTCTCATCAACTATTTATGATTTTTTCTTGTAAAAGTCATATTTTTATTCTATTTGTTCCAGGTAATGGCTACATCGAGGGAACAGAGCTGGATGGCTTTCTTAAGGAGTTCGTATCCAGCGCGAATTTCACTGACATTAGTCCCGATGTGAGTACCTACATTTAAGTTATTTTTAGCATGTCCATGATAATGTTAAGGTCATAGATCCGCCCGTAACCTTTAGTGTCGTAAAACAGGGACATTTTATAAAGGAAACTTTTCCTTAACGGTTAGCTTTACGGTTTTGAAAAAATATCATCATCATCATCATCATCAGCCTATAATGTTCCCACTGCTGGGACACAGGTCTCCTCTCTGTGAGAGGGAGTGGGCCATAATCCACCACGCGGGCCCAGTGCGGATTGGTGGATGTCACATGTCTTCGAATTTTTGGTTCTAGGACATGCCGGTTTCCTCACGATGTTTTCCTTCACCGTTTTGAGAGCAGTGGTGATGAAATAAATTACACAAAGTAATGCGCCAGGCGGGGTTCGAACCCACGACCTACAACTCGTAAGTCGGGACCGATACCACTGGGCCACCACTGCTCTATATTTGAAAAAATATACCTGCTTTTATTATTCATTCATGTACTTTATATCAAATACAGGGTTCAGTGTGACTTATACTTTATTACTAACTCGTTCGGCTCTTTTCATTGTACATCTTAATCACTGAACGTTTTTCAAACAAAATCTTAAAAAGTTAGGTTTTGTACGTCAGTCGAATTTATGAAATTAACTAAGGCATTAATAAAAAAAATGTTGAAGACAGAAGAAGACCGAAGATTTGGTGCGATCATATTTTGTGTTTTGAGCGGTTTAGACCCTGATCAAGGTAAAAGTTAGCCCAGTCACCAGAAGCGCCAACCAGTCGTTTCGGTATCTCTTTAAAGTGGTGTGAGCACTCGGACCTCACTCCGTTGGAGTTTCAATCCTAAACAGCTCGAAAATATAGATTTCACTATTATACTTTTTTATCGTTGAGTCCTGTACCGCATGCTACACCGTGTCCTCCGGGCCATCCTCGCAGTGGTGACACCCAGACGTTTCCTCCTTCCCCATCCGACACAGCAGGTACCTCCCGAAACTTCCATGTCCGGTGAGGACCTGCGTCATGCGGTAGGTCAGGACGCCGTAACAACTGTCCAGCCACTCCTCAAAGAAGGCTCTTCGATTGCGGCGTGCCCTTCACTAATATATTAGTACATACATATAAACATTTTAACGCTGCTTGAGATTCTCAATAGTCGCAGCGGCAACGCAAGCACAACACGATGGACTTGAATATGAATTTCCAACTTATTGCTTAATTGTACTAGTTTCAACGGTTTGTTGTACATTTGCCACAAAGTTAATTTGCCACAGTTTTAAACCTCATACCTACATTAAGAGTTAATTCACCACGGCTAGATTTTGTTATTGTTTTGCCACATAACTTCATTTCACATAATTTTTACTGAAGACGGCGGACCAAAACCTCCATGATCCTGTTCTCCTAGTATAGTACTTTCTGTTCAGATTCCACATTGTGTCCTCGTTTTCTTGAGTTTTGTGCTGGATTTTATTATTTAATTTTACTGTACTACATTCCGTGCGGAAAAAAGAAAAGGGGCGAATTTACATTAAACAAAATAAAAAAAAACAATAATTGTGGCTAGTATTCATTTTTTTTCGTGGCGAATCAACTTTGTGGTACAACAACCCCTTTAAACCGAGACATGTCGACGTCATAATAATTATTATTTAATTTGATTTTAGATCGATATGACAACTGTCAACTTGACGTAACCTCAAGTACTAAAAAAACACGGGGTAAATTGATAAAAATAAGAAAGAAAAAATTAGGAAAGTAGGTAGTAAATTACCTAGTTATTGTTCGAGATTAAAATTAAAGTCCGAGCCATAAAGCAGCGCTACTTTTTGACGCAGCGCTAGTGTCTGTCTATGTCAGAACATCAAATTGCATTAAAAAAGTAGATACCTACCTCGTATTTTCCGCAGGTCGTGAGTGATGGCGCAGACACTAGTTCAACTTTGGTATTATAACAACTTTTTTATAAGAATAAAACCTTTTTGAACGAAAACATGACATTATCATTAGTATTATTTATAGCTATCAAGTGACCTTTAGAGATGAGTCTAGAATCAAAAGGTTAAACTTTACATCCTGGTTTGAATGTTATTTTTAAAACTTCTGTGACGTGTGGTGGCCCAGTGGTACCGGCCCCGACTTACGAGTTGTAGATCATGGGTTCGAACCCAGCCAGGCGCATCACTTTGTGTAATTTATTTTATCATCACTGCTCTCAAAACGGTGAAGGAAAACATCGTGAGGAAACCGGCATGTCCTAGAACCAAAAATTTGAAGTCATGTGACATCCACCAACCCGCACTGGGCCCGCGTGGTTTATTATGCCCCGTTCCCTCTCACAGAGAGGAGACCTGTGTCCCAGCAGTGGGAACATTACAGGGTGATGATGATGATGTGTGGTGACGATAATAAAGAAGTGTCGACTTAGAAGTTGAGAACGATTTAGAGGAAAACAATCATCAATTCAGTGGCAGCGACGGTTCTTCCAATCGGTCTTGAAACATCACATTTCCGGGCGATACAGCAACCACACCACAGGCAAACTAAACATAATACTTACACTTCTATAATAGTAATAATAAAGGTGCAGTCGATAGTGTTGATCAAATTAATTTGTAGCAATGTAAAAACCATAAGATTGCCGTTATGCAGTTCCGGATTAACCCATAAACAAATAAAGCAATTGCTTAGGGCATCACAATATCTCAAAAGGCAGCTTAAGCCAGACAATCAAAAACATATTTGCATGGTTGTGGGTTTTTACCGAAAAACCGCCTCGAAATATCTGACACTACTTTAAACCAAACCTATTCGACAAAGAATGCTTAAAAAATTGAGCTCGCTTCGCTTGTTCTTGCACTCCCTTACTTCTCAATCGTATTCTGCTTTACGTATATAAACACCTTCCTCATCGCCAAAGAATGCTTTAGAAATATTAGAGGCAGAAGCAACTGTGGGCACCATAAATAGGCTTCGATTGCTTTGGGTATCAATAAGTCTTAGGCTGCGGTTCCACTGAGGTGGAGTCGAGCGGTGTGGAGCAGAGCTGAGCTGTGAAAAGAGGTAGGTGTTTCCACTGAAACGGAACGGGGTGGGGCAGAGAGGAGCGGGTTGGAGTGGAGCGGAGCTGGGTAGAGCGGAGCTGCTGTGCTTGTCCTATCGCTAACTAAAATGAATGAATATGCGCGTGAGTGAGCCGCCCGGCTCTGCACTGCCCCACCCCACCGCTCACCGCTCCGCGTCGCTCCTCTCTCGGCGCTGGCCTAATCTAGCCTGTTTTCCCGATATTTTAAACAATTCTGCTCCTCTCCGCCAATGCTGTTTCTTTTGAAGCGGAGTGGGAAAAAGATAATATATGGATTTCAAGCCATGTGATTGGTGAATCGCGACACATCTCGTCTCCGCTCTGCTCCACTCCGCCTCAGTGAAACCGCAGCCTGTTATGCATGTTCTATCATAAATGCTAAGCTGTCCTATGTACAATGGTTTTACTATTTTTGTTTCCAATAAGGTAGTTATCGTGTAACTCGTGTCTAAAATGAGTTCAGTTATCAGTCATACAATGAAATGATCCTTACATGAAACAGAGTCGAACGGCATTAAAAAAAAATGTTTGGTCAATTTTACTAATTTTTGCCCCCCTCAGAGGCCCCCTCTCAGAGGTCCAAAGCCTGCCGGGGTCGCGGGACTTATCTCATTACTTACCGTGACCCCGGAACATAAAGGGCTATTGAAGGACACCGTGGATTTTAGTCAGTACAGGTCTGACAGTCCCTTCCGCCTGCCCGGGGCGGAGGACTCATTTGATGGTTTTACCACGTAACCGTACCACCAAAAAAAAGTATATACCCTACATCTATCTAATCTAGTCTTATATCTTTAAACGAGCATTTCTGAAATTGTATTTTTATTTATATATAATCAGGATCTCGGAAACGGCTCCAAGGATTTTCATGAAAGTTACAGATTAGGGGTTTTTCGGCTCAAGGAATCGATTTATCAAGGTCTCAGGATCGAGACAAGCTCGGTTCCCAAGATATAGACATTTTAAAAACCGAGCAAAGCTCGGCCAACCAGATATTTGTAATTAATATACAAAGAAAGCTCAAAAGAATAATAAAATATGTAGGTAACGAAATCAAGAGAAAAAAAAAAGAAATCAGTCATACGTAATTATTAGGATTCCAAGTTTTCTTACCTACTTTACATCTCCTCACATCACAAAAACCACCAGTATTCTATCAAAATTATTTATTAATTAACTAGCTTCTGCCCGCGACTTCGTACGCGGATCCTGTTGCTTATGCCAGCAGTCGGGGTCGTCATAATCGAAGATCTGAAACGTCTGATGTCGAATTCTAGGAGCCTGGGGACGGGAAAACCACGGGATGCGCGAGACGATTCCAGACGTTCCAGATCTTTCATTTTTGTAAGACAACAGCAAATGCCCATCAGACTAAACAACTCTTGCTAAGACGTCATTCCTGTATATATTATAGTGTAGCTGGGCTCTTGGAGTTCCACATCAGGTGTTCCAGATCTTCAATTTTTATACGTTGACAGAGAGCACTCATCAGGCTGAATAACTCTTGCTAAGACGTCATTGCCTTATATGTTATAGTGTAGCTGGGCTCTTAGAGTTCCACATCAGGTGTTCCAGATCTTCAATTTTTATACATCAACAGAAGGTGCTCATCAGGCTGAACAACTCTTGCTAAGACGTCATTCCTGTATATGTTATAGTGTAGCTGGGCTCTTGAAGTTCCACATCAGGTGTTCCAGATCTTCAATTTTTATACATCAACAGAAGGTGCTCATCAGGCTGAACAACTCTTGCTAAGATGTCATTCCTGTATATGTTATAGTGTAGCTGGGCTCTTGAAGTTCCACATCAGGTGTCCAGGATCTTCAATTTTATTCTCTCAGCAGAAAATGCTCATCACGTGGAACCATTTTTGCTATGGCATCATTTTTGTATCTCTTATAGTTTAGCAGCTCTGTTGCAGTTCTGTATCAGGTGTTCAAGTTTCCAAGATAAATTATAGCCTATATGTTAATCGAACTTAATACCTATACAACAAAAAAAAAAATCATTCAAATCCGTCCAGTAGTTCCGAAGATTAGCGTGCACAAACACACAGACAAACAGACAAACAGACAAACAGACAAACAGACAAAAAAAAAATTAATTACAGTTTCGGGTTCGGCATCGATAAAATAACAACCCCTGCTACTTTTTTTTTGTATATTTCCATTGTACAGACACCACTTTTCTACAAATTTATTATATGTATAGATAGATGACAGTCCAAGGTACAACTTCAAACTTTAACTTCTTTAGGATCACCATCTTCTTTTTGACTTTCAATTTTACTTGGAAGAGGTGGGACTATAAATGCTGGTGAGCTAATAGTGCATCTATACATATAATAAATTTGTAGAAAAGTGGTGTCTGTACAATGGAAATATACAAAAAAAAAAGTAGCAGGGGTTGTTATTTTATCGATGCCGATCCCGAAACTGTAATTAATTTTTTTTTTGTCTGTTTGTCTGTTTGTCTGTGTGTTTGTGCACGCTAATCTTCGGAACTACTGGACGGATTTGAATGTTTTTTTTTTTGCTGTATAGGTATTAAGTTCGATTAACATATACGCTATAATTTATCTTGGAAACTTGAACACCTGATGCAGAACTGCAACAGAGCTGCTAAACTATAAGAGATACAAAAATGATGCCATAGCAAAAATTGTTCCATGTGATGAGCATTTTCTGTTGAGAGAATAAAATTGAAGATCCTGGACACCTGATGTGGAACTTCAAGAGCCAAGCTACACTATAACATATACAGGAATGACGTCTTAGCAAGAGTTGTTCAGCCTGATGAGCACCTTCTGTTGATGTATAAAAATTGAAGATCTGGAACACCTGATGTGGAACTTCAAGAGCCCAGCTATACTATAACATATACAGGAATGACGTCTTAGCAAGAGTTGTTCAACCTGATGAGCACCTTCTATTGATGTATAAAAATTGAAGATCTGGAACACCTGATGTGGAACTCCAAGAGCCCAGCTACACTATAACATATAAGGGAATGACGTCGTAGCAAGAGTTATTCAGCCTAAAGAGTACTCTCTGTCATCGTATAAAAATTGAAGATCTGGAACACCTGATGCGGAACGCTAAGAGCCCAGCTACACTATAATATACATATACAAGAATGACGTCTTAGCAAGAGTTGTTTAGTCTGATGGGCATTTCCTGTTGTCTTACAAAAATGAAAGATCTGGAACGTCTGGAATCGTCTCGCGCATCCCGTTGTTTTCCCGTCCCCAGGCTCCTAGAATTCGACATCAGACGTTTCAGATCTTCGATTTTGACGACCCCGACTGCTGGCATAAGCAACAGGATCCGCGTACAAAGTCGCGGGCACAAGCTAGTATCATAATATATTTCTTCAAGTCACTATTGTATTCCTGCCAACATCTTGTTGTAGAACACGTTACTGTCAGTATCAGTGAAAACATTATAAAACACAATAAAGTGAGCTTCATGGGTGTTGAACTTGATGACACTTGTTGTAAGTCGACCACAATATGGTTGAGATATGGCGAAGCAGGTGATAGCGACTGTTGTACTAAAGATTGTATCAAGGAATGAGACTTTATAGGTGATGCCGTTATTAAAAGGTGTCTAGATAATAATATAATATGTTGAATACTAGAACTAGAACTAGGTTTTTTTTTTGTAGATATTGTTTGTCTTAATAAAGATTTCAAGGTCGAATTAAATACATTTAATTAAATGCAGTGGTGGCCCAGTAGAGCAGTGGTGGCCCAGTAGAGCAGTGGTGGCCCAGTAGAGCAGTGGTGGCCCAGTGGTATCGGCCCCGACTTACGAGTTGTAGGTCGTGGGTTCGAATCCAGGCAGACGCATTACTTTGTGTAATTTATTTCATCACCACTGCTCTCAAAACGGTGAAGGAAAACATCGTGAGGAAACCGGCATGTCCTAGAACCAAAAATTCGGAGACATGTGACATCCACCAATCCGCACTGGGCCCGCGTGGTGGATTATGGCCCACCCCCCCTCTCACAGAGAGGAGGCCTGTGTCCCAGCAGTGGGAACATTAATAGGCTGATGATGAATTAAATGCGAATTACGTCGATGAGCTCCTCGTAGTTTTTGTTTTTTATTTAATGTTTCTACCAGTCAACAAAAGTTATAAGTAAGTATCCAGAGGTGGAAAGGAAACGGTTTTCCAATGTTGTATTATATTCAATATGTCTGCGTATCAAGCTCCTTGCCTTAATGTATATTAAATAACCAAAGAGCTCATACATATACTAGCTTTTGCCTACGGGGTGCTAAGACAGGAAACCTCCACGTGCGCCCATGGACTGGAGTTCCCTCTCGGATACGTCCGGGGGGAAGACCAGTTTTTCGGGCCTGTGCACCCTGGGATGCGGGCAAAAACTCTTTCTTAGGCACTGTGTGCCTAAGAGGTCTCTTTGCCCGTATGCGAATAGCCTGTCAGGTGGACGCTCCAACGCGTGTCCCTCTGAATAGCAGCGGGCACAGCGGCGGAGCGGGCTTGCGGACGGTGAGTGATGGGTAGCTCGCTCTCCGACCAAGGACCAAGCCAGGGTCGGTGGCGAGTCGTGTTTCGCGCCAAATGCCTGCTGGGGTCACGGGTTTTTTCTTAACCCAGGATACCGTGGCCCCGGAACGTAAAGGGCATCCGAAGGAACACGGGTGGATTTTAGTCAGTAAGAGTCTGACAGTCCCTTCCGCCCCACCCAGGGCGGGAGGACTCATTTGATGATTTTACCACCTAAAAAAAAAAAAAATAGCTTTTGCCTATGGTTTCACTCGCGTCATGTTAGGCTTTTGGCACTATGGTCCTTTCCCCATCAGTTAAATCTAGGAGCGTGTGGAACACGACGCGCCGTGACTTGGGCCTTCCTTGGTCGGACGGCGAGCTACATTACTCCCCGTCCGTAAGCGGCTGGAATAATATAATTATGCTCCGCGATTTCCAACGCCCTGGGTGCCTTCAGCGGTGGCTGGCGCGAGAAATAGAAGATGGCTTTTCCCTCACGCGTTCCGTCTGCTCCCCATTCCCCTCACCTGCTACCGAATCCCTAAGGTACCTCCCGAAACAACCGTGCCCGTGCGCGTCAGGTTGAAGACGAGGACACCGTAGCGCCTCTTCAACCACTCCTCAATGAGGGATCTTATCGCCGCAATTGTGATATAACCAGCCCGTCATTATTTTGTTGCGGTATTAAATTGAAACTGTGATATCTCCAGATATTCTGTTATATCAAACTAGCAAACCGGGCGAACTCCGTTTCGCCACGCTTTTCTGTTGAAATTTTTCCTGATTTTTCTTTGCTATAAACCTCACGGAGCCCGAGACCTTTCCAACGAATGCAAAACCGTGGAAATCGGTTCGTGCGTTCTGGAGTTATAGCGTCAGGAAGGAAAACCCGACTAATTTTTAAATACACTCGAGAGCAATGAATCCGGGTCACTTAAAGAATGTTAAAAATCTCGGAAACTAAAAATGATAGGTTAATGCAATAAATTGTATTTAATAGACAATGTAATACTCCTTATATGAAAGTATAAAAAATATGAGTCACCATACATTTTATTAACACAAAATTACATAAAGAAAAAAACTGCTGATCTCTCCTTAAAACAAAAATAGGAAACATGAAATTTTTGAACTTTATTACGATTTTCTTGAATTTTAATACTTCGTATTGCCTCCTCGTGCTTCCATTACTGCGTTTACGCGGTTTGGCATGCTGTACACCAAGTTCCTTATACGATTTTGGGGAATATTCTCCCATTCCTCTGTGAGAGCAATTTTGAGCTCACGAAGCGTGATTGGGGGAGGGTTTCGTTGTTTTACGCATCTGCCTAGCTCGTCCCAAGCATGCTCGATCGGGTTGATATCCGGGCTGCGCGCTGGCCACTCCATACGAGTAATGTTCATCTCTTGAAGGTAGTCATTCACAATCCTACCTGTATGAGGTCGGGCATTGTCATGCATAAATATAGCATCCTCACCTAAATTGACCATTAATGGACCAACGTGATCATTGAGGATTTCTTCCACATATCTTACGCTAGTTAAAGAGCCGTTTTCTATGATCACCAGCTCTGTGCGACTTTCAGAAGAAATTCCGGCCCACACAATTATAGACCCACCACCGTAGGCTACTTTTTCTTTGATGCATGCTTGCTTGAATCTTTCCCCTGGTCTTCGATACACTCTGTGTCTTCCATCGTGCTTGTAGAGCATAAATTTTGATTCGTCGGAGAACATAACTTTTGACCAATCTTCAATACTCCAATTTACGTGGCTCTGGGCATATCTTAGTCTTGAAATACGATGCCCACGCTCCAGTTTAGGGCCGTTTGCAGGTCTAAGGGGTTTTAAGTTAGATTCAGCAAGCCGACGTCTTACTGTCCATGCACTTAGGTTACTTCCTCCGAGGCGTCGAAACTGATTGGTGAGTTCAGTTCCTGTGAGAAAGCGATTTCGAAGCATGGTGTTCACCAAGTATCGGTCTTCTCGTGCTGTGGTACACCTGGTTCTGCCCGTTCCTGGTCTGCGTAGGTTAGAACCAGTTTCTTCGTAACGTCGGAGAACTCTTTGTACTGTTGACAGCGACACACCGACAGTCCTGGCTGTATCGCGATGACTCCGGCCGGTTTCCAGCATTGTAAGTATTCTGGTGCATTCTTCAGGCGTAAGCGACATAATTTCAGCTTGAATAATGAATATAGAGCACTATCAACATGGTTTATGTACCCACATAAATGACAGATTATAAACAAAAGCAAAACCAAATGCTGTAATTTCGTAGTTCCATCTTCGAAAGTGGCCCTTTTTCAAATTTGATTTTTTTATGATATAACATTACAATAGCTAAGAAGTTTTAATACCTTCATTTAAGGAGTATTACATTGTCTATTAAATACAATTTATTGCATTAACCTAGCATTTTTAGTTTCCGAGATTTTTAGGATTCTTTAAGTGACCCGGATTCATTGCTCTCGAGTGTAGTAGATGATTTCAAGGGCAATTTTGTTTGTAATTAAATGCTTGTGATGATTAACATATTTATTTGGATAAGGATTAACATGTTAATGAAAATAGCAAATAATGCATTACTTTAAAACTTTAAACAATAATCATAAAAATGGAGATATTATGCTCTTGCGGACCCTAAGAACATTACAGGAGGAATAATTCCGTAATACATCTTTTTTGCGGAACTCTAACGATTTACGCAACGCACGCAAGCTTTAATAAAAAAGGAACACATTTTCCCGATTTCGAAACATTAATTTATCTTTGCTGCTTCGCTCATTATCATTGCGTTTAATTATCGAAGAAGGCTATAGGCTATAGCCTAAAGCCTTCTTCTATAAATGAACGATCCAATACAAGAAGAATTTTATGAACACTAAAATCCAGTCCTGGATGACATGGCATGTTCAGTATTTCTCACTTTTGTCCTGGCATCTGTGCATTTATGCATGATGGCGCATCCTGCATCCATGCCGGGATTTACGTTTTGCCTAATTAAAAGTAGTTGTTTTTTCCTAACATTTTAATACATAATATCATCATCATCATCAGCCGGAAGACGTCCACTGCTGAACATAGGCCTCCCCCTTAGACCGCCACGCCGAACGACAATTCGCCACTTGCATCCATCGGCTGCCCGCGACCCTCACGATGTCGTCGGTTCACCTAGTGGGAGGCCTGCCTACGCTTCGTTTTCCGGTCCGTGGTCGCCACTCGAGAACTTTTCTTCCCCATCGGTTGTCAGTTCTACGAGTGATGAGGCCTGCCCATTGCCACTTCAACTTGCGAATTTTATGAGCTATGTCGGTGACTCTGGTTCTTTGCCGAATATCCATGTTCCGGATTTTATCCCGCAAAGAAACTCTAAGCATAGCTCTTTCCATTGCTTAATAATGGTTAATACCGAGAATTTCCTGATAGAAAATATCAAACACAAAACCTTTATAAGAATTCGAACTTGCATTCAGGTTGTATTTTCCTGTTTGAATTTACAATAGATCACAAGTTGACATTTAAGGCAACCTTTAAAAAGTTTGAGACATAAATATTTAATTAATAAGAACAGCATTGTTTAATAATAGAAATTAAATCAAAATCAGTATAAGTATCACTCACCTATAAGAATCTGTCTCATTCGCCATTGTAAACCTTTTCTCAACAAGACCGTGGTCGTCTTGCAAAACCAAGTGACATCAAGTTCGACAGTGAAGTGATGAAGTTCAAACTATTCTGTTTATTAATATTATTACTTAATGTGCTGGCAATAACGTCTAAGTTCGTTTATCCAAAAGCGCCAATTTGGAATGACTACGTCGAGTGTGAATATGAAATTGATAACAACGATATTGAAAACAAAGACGAAGGTCCTGGTCCTGGCCAAAGTTTAGACGCTGGGTGTGGCGGTATTGCTGGATCATGTGGAACAGACGATAAAGATAGAAAGTAAAAGATTAAAATATTAATAAGTTAGAAATGTTTATATTGTATATATGTATTTATTTATATGTTTAAAAGGACAGAGTTCGTTCATAAGATTCTCAAACTCTAAACTACTCATACTATAAACTATAGTAGTTATAGTTTATCACGGAAGAGTGTTTAAGAAAATTGAGAAGAAGAGAAAGCCCCCACTGACCGTACAGAACCACCTGCTGCCTCCTGTGGTAACAGTGACGTGCTGCACGTGTCCCGGCTGCACTACTGTCCAGAGGTCGAGGTGATAGAGTGACCGCATCAAGACCAAGCTTACCATGAGGATCGAGCAGATGGAGTCTCGTCACAACGTAAACTTCAACTCCTGTGTGGTGAGGGTGCCGCCTGAACATCCGTCGACTTTCACGAAAGAGGAATTTTGGCAGAGAGGTGTCAGTAGTATTCCGTGGTCGGATATCCGACACACGACACGACACTCTTCATGTGAATTAGTGTTATTTTTATGGATTGTACAGACGCCAGCAGGTTAATCTACCCCAATCTGTCAAATTTTATCAATCTATCATAGATCTAGAAGGATATTCTGCTAAGTTTGGAAAATTAAAGAAAAGGGTAGGTTGACGTGCTCGCGTTGGCACTTTAGCTAAATACTTAAAAGTTGTGTAAGTGTCGTGTTATATAACTTACAATTAGTATTTTTATATAGATTCGAGGAATCAGAGATGTCAAAATAATTATTTTCAATGATGTCGGAACGGAAGTAACTCGAGCGATCGACTTCCGCGCAGTGTGTCGCGGGTTCGATCCCAGCACGGAACAAATATTTGTATAACCAACAAGTAGTTGTACCTCTAGGTATTTCTAGGTATGTGTTTTTTTATGTTTGTAAACAAACCCGTGGGTCAACTTTTTTTTATAGGCGCATAACCTGAAAGTTGGCAACTGTAATTTGGCAATGATACTGTATGGAAATAAGAAATATGGCTCTGTATATAGTGCACTAGAAAATTGATACAGAAATGCAATTAAAACACTGAATTTGATGTTGTAACCGCTTCAGGTGTTTAAATATTTTTTTTCACTCGAAATAGGTTACGTTGTCTTTAGTCATGACTAGCATAGGCTTCGCCTGCTCATCAGACCCATATGGTTTATGAATTGACTATAAAAAGGAAATGGAAACTTTCCAAATGGTTTTTTTACGTCTAAAACTATATATTCGGTGTTACGATAATAATTATTGCATTCCCTAATCAATTTTTAGTGCACTACACAGCCAATATAATATCTTATTTTCATACAGCAAAGTAAAATTAATGGAAACTTGTTTAATATTTTACAACTATTTGCGACGTTGCCAACCTTCAGAATAAGCGCTCTTAACTTAATTTTTTTACTATCAAATAAAAATGCCTTGAGTTTCATTTAATTTTTCCACGTTTTTATACACTCACTTTTTTAACAAAAACAGTCAATAATACAACATCAAACGTTACCTTCTATTCTATATATCTTCTTTTTGACAGCTGCCATTAATATCTTCACAATGGCCAGCAAAAGTGGATAGAACAGATGAGAAGAAATGATTTCCCTTACTATCGATGCCTCCTTCCCCATCGATGCAAGTTCGTCTACACGTTACCATCAGTATTAGTGATAACATTATAAAACACAATAAAGTGAGCTTCATGAGTGTTGAACTTGATTACACTTGTTGTAAGTCGACCACAATATGGTAGAGATATGGCTAAGCACCAGATAGCGACTGTTGTACTAAAGATTGTCTCATCGAATGAGACTTATTTATAGATGATGTATTGTCACTATTTAAACGTACTTAGGTATTAGTGATGTAATGAATACTCGTATTCGACTTCGTATTTGCGAATATTTGCATGTTTTTTGATATGCGCAAGAAACGATGCGAATGTTTATGATTAACCATTTTTAGGGATCTGTAGTGCAAGGAACACTTATAGTTTCGCCATATCTGTCTGTCTGTGTGTTCGTAACTTAGCTCAGGGGCGCTCGGTACTAGAAAGCTGTAATTTTTTTTGTATGAATATACATCAGCTGGCTATGTACATTTTTGTTTTACCACTTTAACGAACGTAACTAATTTATTTACGTCGTCAAAGTGAGAGGTGAAAGTTATTTATTTCAGTCCCGAGACGGAGTTTGGCGCCCGTAAGGTAGTAAGGGCGCTAATAGTTAATAGACCGTGTTTATCATTACGAAAACGAGGAAAGGAAAAATAAAAACATAAATATTAGCTCAAGAAAAATTGAGTCTTGAGTGGATTGTTGCCATCCCGTTTATTTTGGTTTTTTTTACCCGACTGCGCCAGGAGGGTTATGTTTTTCGAGGGTATGTATGTATGTATGTTTGTATATTTCTTTGGCACCCTTTGCAGCCTAAACGGCTTTATGAATTTTAACATGAGAGGGTGTCGTTAGATTCGTCTTAAACGTGAGAGTGTCACTGGGTACATAAAACTGGCCAAGTGCGAGTCGAACTCACGTGCAAAGGGTTCCGAACTAAAAATATATTTTTCAAGTCTCACATTCTATCAAGTGGGGTATCAAATTAAAGGATTTTAAAAATAGTTTACCAAAATATATATAACTTACTAGCTTCTGCCCGCGACTTCGTACGCGGATCCTGTTGCTTATGCCAGCAGTCGGGGTCGTCAAAATCGAAGATCTGAAACGTCTGATGTCGAATTCTAGGAGCCTGGGGACGGGAAAACAACGGGATGCGCGAGACGATTCCAGATCTTTCATTTTTGTGAGACAACAGGAAATGCCCATCAGACTAAACAGCTCTTGCTAAGACGTCATTCCTGAATATATTATAGTGTAGCTGGGCTCTTGGAGTTCCGCATCAAGTGTTCCAGATCTTCAATTTTTAGGGTTCCGTAGTCAACAAGGAACCCTTATAGTTTCGCCATGTCCGTCCGTCCGTCCGTCCGTCTGTCCGCAGTTTAGCTCAGAGACGCACAGTACTAGAAAGCTGTAATTTGGTGTAAATATACGGATTTGTTGCGCCAAAAAAGTGGTAAAATAAAATCTCGTAAAATATTTTTTTTAGGGTACCTCCTGTACACGTAAAGTGGGGATGTAATTTTTTTTTCTCGCGTACCCCTTGATGTGGGGTATCATTAAATAGGTCTTTAAAAAATATTGATAGTTTTCATTAACAATTTTTTGATAAAAAGATTTGTTTGTGAAATATTAAGCTTTAAAGTGCTAATTTTTGCTCGACTCGAGTGTCCCCCCCCTCTACCAGCTAAACGGTTATGTTTGGGGGTGTGAAAAAATTCACAATAGTAGTATATACAGGATGACTTTTTTACCACCGTCCAAAATTTTTCTAGACATTAGGTATCAATCACTAACCCCATTTTTGAAAAAAAATCGATACGTCAAATTGTCATATTAAATCATTTTCTCATCCGCTCTGTGTGGTCACTAAGCTAAAAGTTAATAATATACACTTGCCGACGCATGAAACGGGCAGAGCGCACCCCGCTGACCCCCCGCCCCGCCCCGCTACACCTGAGCGACACATCACAGCGCGGTGTCCAGATTCATCAACTTTTTATAGATAACGTTGAGACGTGATATCTCGATATTTTTGTATTGAGTGATACAAAAAGAAAAAACACGTATTCAATGATTTTCGCCAAAGATTAATATATTAAAATTTGGATGGTGACTAAAAAATCACCCTGTATAACGAAGTTTAAAAGAAAATTATCATGACTAAGTAGGCTTTACAAGTTTACGAGTAATAGTCGACCAACTTATAAAACGTACTTGGATAACATATTTTCCTAAACAAAATGTATCGGAGAACTTGTTCGTCAACTGCAAATGTAAGTTTGTCAACTTTATTTTTACAGCTATTATAGTAGGTGGGTATGTATTGGGGATAGGTAGGTTTTTATTGTCAACTATTTTTAAATAACTTCAAGAAAAGGAGGAGGTTCTAAATTCGTCGTAATCTTTTTTTTTAATGTATTTTCCCCGATTTCTCAAAGACGCCTGGACCGATTTTGAAAATTCTTCTTTTTAAAATTAAATTCAGAGAATCAGTTTAGTTAGTTCGCATAAGTATTTTGATGGGCAACTACGGGACCCTACACTGTGCGTGGCCCGACACGTACTTGGCCGGTTTTTATACGTTGACAGAGAATGCTCATCAGGCTGAACAACTTTTGCTAAGACGTCATTCATGTATATGTTATAGTGTAGCTGGGCTCTTGAAGTTCCATATCAGGTGTCCAGGATCTTCAATTTTATTCTCTCAGCAGAAAATGCTCATCACTTCGAACAATTTTTGCTACGGCATCATTTTTGTATCTCTTATAGTTTAGCAGGTCTGTTGCAGTTCTGCATCAGGTGTTCAAGTTTCCAAGATAAATTATAGCCTATATGTTAATCGAACTTAATACCAATACAACAAAAAAAAACATTCAAATCCGTCCAGTAGTTCCGAAGATTAGCGTGCACAAACATACAGACAAACAGACAAACAGATAAACAGACAAACAGACAAAAAAAATTAATTACAGTTTCGGGTTCGGCATCGACAAAATAACAACCCCTGCTACTTTTTTTTGTATATTTCCATTGTACAGACAGCACTTTTCTACAAATTTATTATAATTATGTATAGATATGTTTCAATTTAATTTGGACTGATAAATGCTAACAAAAACTAAAAATAGTAAAATGTAATAAATATTTAAAAAAACAAAAAACCCGACTGCGTAAAAAAACTAAAAAGAAAGAAACAAGCCCAGTAGTTTAGAATTCACTCATTCACACTCACAGTCGGGGCCCCTTGGGAAGATTTGATTGGTATAATTTGAATGGGCCCCGACTGTGAGTGTGAATGAGTTTAGTGGTTGTATAAAAAGTTACAACATGGTTCAATAAAAATGTCAAATTAGAACTAGTTTTTTTTTCTTAAAGGCAGCTGTCAGTTGAAATCTATTCTCCCTAGGGCTGCAATTGATAAACACACAATTTATGTCGAATAAATGAAGATCTACCATAGACCGTAATTTTGGGACTGACCTGGTATGAAGCAGCGATCTTCCTCAGGGGCCCCTGTCCTTCGATGATGACTGTAGCAACCCGCATAGGCTGGAGTCGATACACGTATTTTGTTTTTGTCTTTGTTTTGATTCTGATCACTTGGGAAATTTCGGATATTTGGTTTTATAGGCTCACGCTACCGGAGCGAGCGCTTAGCCAAACGTGTGGTTTTACTTGTTGAGAAGAGAATGAGGTAATCAGACATGTAATGATCTATTTTCAGAGTATGAGTAATGAAAAACATTTTTTTTGGGGTAGCTCCTGTACACGTAAAATGGGGATGTTTATTTTTTCTCCCTTCGTCTTAGTGTGGGGTCGTTGGATAGGTCTTTAAAAACATTGAGAGGTTATTAAAACAATTTTTTAATGAAGGGTTCATCGGTGAAATTTTTGGTACGAGTAGTATACAGGATAAATTTTCCAACTGGGCGTGGATGTATGTGACGAAAGTATTAGGAATATCGAAAAAGGCCGAAAAGAGCCTCGAGGCCGATTTTGATTAAAATTAAAACTGCATCATTGGCTTTTATATGAATCTTTAATTCTGATCAGGTGATCAGGAATCAAATCCGCTGATGTTGGAAAAAAAGATTGAAAATCAAAAAAGAGTTATTTGCATGGGCTGCTAAAACAGAAAAGTTGAATAAATAATTATAATACATACATATATTAGAATATTAATGACAGCCTGTAGTTTAACAAAAAAATTGACTACAAAATATTGTTACCTTTTGTATTTTTAGCAGATATGTTTGATTTAATATATAAAAAAAAATATAAATAATTATAAAAAAGCAAAAGCAAAAAAAAAAAAATGTTTGCCATGTTGGTCTATTTGTCCAGGTCAAGCAAAGTGTTTTTGTGTTTTTCCAATGGGGATTTTTCAGTAACAGTCACGGAGTCCGGATATTGTGCCCAGTTGCTGATAATGGGCACGTCTCATGATCTAGTTGAGGCTCTCTGTCCAACGCCACTAAAAACTCTTTGAATCAACTTTAAAAGTTTAACTTCGTTCAATCAAATATTATATCAGCTTGGCTTAGCTCTGTTTAAATATAACCAACCAAACCTATGTACCTACCATTAATCACGGGCTCGGCATTGGTCGAGGCCATGCTGCGGGGCGAGACGAAGTGGGAAGCGGTCGCCTCCTTCTGCGAAGCAGTTATGCTCGCGAAGGAGGAGGCGCGCCGCGTGAGGGAGAGGACAGCGTCCTCCCCCCAACCCAGCCGCAGTGGTAGACGCCCACGGCGACGGACGTCGCCAGATGATCTCCGACGATGCCCGGGACGACGGTGCGTTGTATTCCACGCGCGCCTCAAAGAGTATCAGCATTATGACGGGGCCCCTTCATAGAAGGCCAAAGTCTGCCGGGGTCGCGGGACTAACGATTTACCGTGACCCCGAAACGAAAAGGGCTATTGAAGAACACCGTGGATTTTAGTCAGTACGAGTGTGACAGTTCCTCCCCCCAAAAATAAAATGTACCTGGGTCGATCTCCAGAGGCATTTTTTTTCGTGTCGGGCTGAATAAACCCATTTTAAAATTGAAAAACGTTTTCAAAATATTTTTTTATATGCAGTTCAGTGTCTAATCTACCTGGTACAAGGCTAATATTATGAATAAGTTTATTTAAAATATTTAAAAAAAAATCTTAAACCCTAAAATCCTGATCGCTCTGGGTTGTCCTCACTCCCGATTGAATGAAAAAAACTTTCTTTATTTTTTTAATGAGAAGCTACATATGAAACAACTTATTTAGATTACATAAAAAATAGTTCATCTTCATTGTTATAAAATACTTGTAGTTTTATTATGAATACTTTTGCCACAATTTGAATTTGAATTCGTGTCCGGGCATTTTATCTCATCGCTCTGCGCTGAGGTAAAACATCGCGCTCATGCCTAGTTACGCGTTATAGACACTCTATTCCACTCTCGCTGGGTAGCACCAGCAGTGGTCTAACCGTTGAGGAGGATACCTTTGTGCCACGTATCCGCGAAGGTAAGTTCACGAAGGCAAGTTTATGATTACTCTGGATTTGGTTCTCGAATTTTATGATTGATATGGCACGTTATACAAATTAAATATTAAGCTTGTAAATTTGTTTTTTATGTGAATTGGGTGATCTTTATGATGGTTTTTATGACACGTAATTATAAATTTCTACTGCTTTTAAATTCGGCTATATTCATGATTTTGTGACTTTTTCTGATCGATATGGCTGTGATTGCTCTGTCCAAAAAGACCAGAGCAATGATATTTTGCATTAATTGTACGTTATAAAACTATTTAACCATCTTAAAAAAAGGAGATACGCAGTTCGGCCTGTATGAATGTGTGTATGAATGTTTGTTCGCGATTATCTCGCGTTTGGCTGAACCGATTTTGATGCGGTTTTCAGAAAAGTGTTAGTTTTATTCTGGGAACGGTTTTAATATAATTATAATGACACGAACCGTCTCGAACACAGACTTGATGACTTCCAGCCTCCCGAACAAGCCCGTTTCCGAAGAGGCTATAGTACCATAGACCACATCCATACGCTGCGGCAAGTTATACAGAAGACCGAAGAGTATAACTTGCCATTATGCTTAGCGTTTGTGGACTATGAGAAAACCTTCGATTCGGTGATAACATGGGCGGTACTTGAGTCACTCCAGCGATGCCGTATTGACTATCGGTACATCGAGGTGTTGAAGTGCTTGTATAATAACGCCACCATGTCGGTCCGAGTACAGGAGCAGAGCACGAAGGCGATTCCATTGAGAAGAGGCGTAAGACAGGGGGACGTTATCTCCCCGAAACTGTTTACTGCCGCAATGGAATACGCTTCAAGCTCCTGGAATGGCAAGGACTTGGCATCAACATCAACGGCGAATACATCACTCACCTTCGGTTTGCCGACGACATCGTAGTCATGGCAAAGTCGATGGAGGAACTCAGCATGATGCTCGATGGCCTCGACCGAGTTTCACAACGGGTGGGCTTGAAAATGAACATGGACAAGACGAAAATTATGTCAAATGCCAATGTTGTGCCCACCCCAGTCTCTGTTGGAAACTCGGTACTCGAAGTTGTTGACTCATATATCTACTTAGGACAAGCACTCCATTTAGGTAGGTCCAACTTCGAGAAAGAGGTCAACCGCCGAATCCAACTCGGTTGGGCAGCGTTCGGGAAACTGCGCAATGTCTTTTCGTCCGACATACCTCAGTGCCTCAAGACGAAAGTCTTCAACCAATGTGTGTTACCAGTGAAGAGTTACGGCACCGAAACTTGGTCTTTCACTATCGGCCTCATCTCAAAGCTCAAAGTCGCTCAACGAGCTATGGAGAGGGCTATGCTAGGTATTTCTCTACGTGATCGAATCCGAAATGAGGAGATCCGTAGACGAACTAAAGTCACCGATATAGCCCACCGGATTAGCAAGCTGAAGTGGGAATGGGCAGGCCATGTTGCTCGTAGAGCAGATGGCCGATGGGGTCGAAAAGTATTAGAGTGGAGACCACGGACTAGCAAGCGCAGCGTAGGACGTCCACCAGCAAGGTGGACAGACGGACGACCTTATAAAGGTCGCCGGAAGACGCTGGATGCAGGTCGCTTCCAACCGGTATATGTGGAGATCAAAAGGGGAGGCCTATGTTCAGCAGTGGACGTCCTATGGCTGAGATGATGATGATGAACGGTTTTAATATATAAAACTAATGGATATCTTGTGACATTACCCACATACATCCATTTTTTTGCTGACTTGTATTGTAGATTTTCAAAGACACTGATTTAATTGAATATCTAAACTAAAAGGGAAAAATAAAAAAAAAGCTTTTAGAAAAAAAAAGGAACCGACTTGAAAACCAAACACAAAAAAGTATAAAATAACTTTTCTTTCGGAAGTCGGATGGCCATAGTCAGTGAAGTAAAAAACAAAGCCACCGACTTCCGGAAGAAAAGGTATCACTTACGTGTTATCTTGTTACACGTATACCAACTGAATATGACTAAAAACGCCAAAACTAATAATTTTTTATCAATATTCTTTTTTTTTTAAATTGGTCTGACCATTTATGATCGCTCTGACACCAATTATGATTGCTCTGGTCGCGAAATTTTTTGAACTTAAATATTTCCATAACTGTTAGTGTAAATTGAAGGCCAAAAGTAAAAATGTACTATTTGAATATCATACTTTTTAATGAGATACATAATTACCGTTAAATATCAATATCTGAAAAGCACCAGAGCGATCACACGAATACGCCCGTTTTGGAGATCCACCCACCTACCATTTTATGCGCGCTTCATTTGAAAGTCAATATTCGCATCCGTACTCAATAATCATCGAAAAATCAGGTATTTCTTACATCACTATCTACAAGTTTTAATATAAATATTGACTTAGTTTTATTCCATGTTTTATATAATGTTTGTCTCCGATGCCAATGTCGTCTTAAATGCCAATCGTACAATTTGGAAACTTTATACCACGCTTGTATACACTAAGCAGTGTTCAAAAGCGATGTTCTGCTACCATTTTGATTAATCTTTTGCCTTTTCATCACACTACTATTCTGGAAGCCATACAGGTCTTATTTCAAAGTTGAAACTAGTATTTTACGAGTGAGTTGCGTTTGAGTTTTTATGAGTGGTTACATGTTATTGCTCGTGACTGTACATAGACGCCAGCACTTTATCATAATACCTTACTGACCGTTCATATCTGCTGTACGGGAGCCCCCTTAAAATATTTTTTTAGTATTTTATTGTTTTAGCGGAGACAAAAATACATCATCATACAGGGTTTTTAGCGTTTACTTGAACAAAAACAATATTTTGATATTTTGCTTGAATAACAGATATGTAAATAAAATAGAAGTAAAGTCTATAGAAGACCGATAAGCAATGGCCGCGGGACTTATGAATTACCGTGACCCTGGAACGTAAAGAGCCATTGAAGGACACGGTGGATTTAAGTCAGTACGAGTCTGACAGTCCTTCCCGCTCTGTCCCTGGGTGGACTCATTTGATGATTTTCCACGATAAAAAAAAAGACTACAAAAAAAATAATTAATAGATCACCATTTGACATTTAAGGCAACCTAGGAAATGATCGAGACATACATATAATAATAAGATAAGATTACTTTAATTAATAAAAATAGCCTTGTTTATTAAGAAAAAAATGAATTAAAATCAACTTTAAGTATCAGTCACCTATTAGAACCTGTCTCATTCGCTGAGACGCACTTTACTTAAACAGTCACCATTTTAAACCTTTTCTCAACTATACTGTGGTCGTTTTGCAAAACCAAGTGACATCAAGTTCAACAGTCATGAAGTTCAAACTATTTTGTTTATTAATATTATTACTTAATGTGCTGGCAATAACGTCTAAGTTCGTTTATCCAGAAGCGCCAATTTGGGATGACTACATCGAGTGTACAAATGTATATGATGACAACGATACTGAAGTCGACTTTGGCTCTGGTCCCAGGTTAAAAGCTCAATGTACTAAATATTTCGAGTGTAAAATGTATAAAACTGTTAAGAACGATAATGAAGATGAAGGTTGTGGTGATTGTTCATTTTTACGTGCTATTTGTACAGGTATTGGTGGATCATGTGGAAAAGATGATTTAGATTAGAAAATAAGTGTGAAATAGTATTTGGTATGATTTTTTTACATAATTTAATTTATTTATATGTATAAAAGGACAGTTTTCGTTCATAAGATTAAACTCTAAACTACTTTACGTAAAATTTCTTATAAAAATGTGTAATTTTGCCGAAAGCTACATTTAATTATGGTATTTTAGAGAAATAGTTGAAACCAAATTATGTTAAAGCCGTAATATTACTTAACTTATATTATTTAATTTTAAATGGCGCTTTAATTTAGTGGCTTTTTTTTTTTTTTTTTTTTTTACGTGGCAAAATCATCAAATGAGTCCTCCAGCCCCGGGCAGGGCGGGAGGGACTGTCAGACTTCTACTGACTAAAATCCACGGTGTCCTTCAGTAGCCTGTTATGTTCCGGGGTCACGGTAAGGAAATAATCCCGCGACCCCGGCAGGCTTTGGCCCTCTGAGAGGGGGGCCCCGTCATTATGATGACGCTCTTTGAGGCGCGCGTGGGACACAACGCGCCGTCGACCCGGGCATGGTCCATGGTCGGGCAGCGAGTTGCCCTTTACTCGCTGCCCGTAATTTAGTGGCTGTATAAAAAGTTACAACATGGTTCAATAAAAATGTCAAATTAGAACTATTTTTTTTTCTTAAAGGCAGCTGTCAGTTGAAACCTATTTTCCTTGGGCCTGCAATTGATAAATTTCAAACAGGTAATCAGACATGTAATGACCTATTTTCAGAGTATGAGTAATGAGAAACATTTTTATCTACTCTCATATCGTTAAATTCGAAATGTTTATTTATTTTATTTATTTATTTAGAGTCACCAACATTTGATTACACCATAACAAATAATAAAATACAAACAAGAGGACATGAACTTAAGTGTATCAAACTATTATAGGTAACTACCAGTGCCGTATTATCCATAAGGCACTTTAGGCCAGTGCCTAGGGGCCCACTATGACCAGTCCCGATTATAAAAAGAAAAAAAAGGGGGATTGTGTGGATTTACGAAACCACGGTAAAAGTGAAACTTTTTTTCACAATAAAAGGTAAAAGCCCCCATTATTGACACTATAAGAGTGACGGTGAATATCTGAATCTTTTAATTGTATTGAAATTAATCTAACTGTTTTTTTTTTGTTTAAGACACTTTTATTTAATTTATTAACTTGTAATTGACAAATTGCATTATGACAAATATATTAATTTGAAATCAGCAACTCAAGTGTAAGCATTTTGGACAAAACATCAGGGTCTATTATTGACAAATTGCATTGTTGTGGTATGGAAAACGGTGGGCCCGAAACGAGCTGTGCCTAGGGGCCCCGAGATCGTTAATCCGGCCCTGGTAACTACAGCGTTTACTAATTATACTACAATTTAAGAAGTGCGCTTAACTGCTATCTTGTATAATGTAATATGTATAATATTCACGGTGGATTAGCCAATATACATTTAAATATTTTAGATCGGAACCGAACAAGTGAGTCAAAATGAATCAAAATATTAAATGTAAGATCAGAATATTTATTGACCATTCTACAAAGCCGCGGTAAAGGTGAGTTTGCACCAAAAACGGTTCTACGGGGCGGTGGATACAGAGGTGTGATACGACTTCGTGGGTATCGGGATGGAACTCTATACTTTACTCTTCTTACTAATTCAGTCTAGAATCTGGGAAATACAAAACTCAAAACGAGTTTATAAAGACGTACTTTATACCATAGTATATCGAAATGAAATTAAAAAAGTAAATTATTACACTATTTCTCTAATAAAATCTTGTTATAATAAAATTTGTTTTCATTAAGATACAGATTACAGATCATAGATACATCTATTTATTTTTTTATCTATGGCTGCACGCGCTTTGAAAATAACGCTTCATTGAAAATTTGAAAATGAACACTTCAGATTGACACAGTTTATAACCAAATCATTTATCATACAGGGTGATTTTTTAGTCACCATCCAAATTTTAATATATTAATCTTTGGCAAAAATCATTGAATACGTGTTTTTTCTTTTTGTATCTCTCAATACAAAAATATCGAGATATCACGTCTCAATGTTATCTATAAAAAGTTGATGAATCTGGACACCGCGCTGTGACGTGTCTCTCAGGTGTAGCGGGGCGGGGCGGGGGGTGAGCGGGGTGCGCTCTACCCGTTGCATGCGTCGGAAAGTGTAAATTATTAACGTTTAGCTTAGTGACCACATAGAGCGGGTGAGAAAATTATTTAATATGACAATTTGAAATATTGATTTTTTTTTCAAAAATGGGGTTAGTGATTGATACCTAATGCCTAGAAAAATTTTGGACGGTGCTAAAAAAGTCACCCTGTATAATTAAACTGTGTCAATCTTTATCTTTTTAGCCGACTTCAAAAAAAGGAGGAGGTTCTCAATTCGTCGGAATCTTTTTTTTTTTTTTTATGTATGGTCCCCGATTTCTCGAAGACTCCTGGACCGATTTGGAAAATTTTTCTTTTGTTTGAAAGGGTATAGTTTCCAATTGGTCCCATGATCATCAGGTCAGGATCTGATGATGGGATCCCAGGGAAATCGAGGGCAACCTTCAAATTTTATAGGCACATAGTACCATTTTCATATATTTTCCAAAGCTGTTCAAGTATTTGCATCTGATAATCATCATCTCAGGTGGATGACCTGATGATGGAAGGTAACTCCTTAAGAGTAAGGAGTAGGCATCGATTGATTTACTTTGTGTTCGCATATCTCCGGAACTACAAGTCCGATTTAAGTAATTCTTTTTTTGTTGTACTAGGTATTATTAAATTTAGAGAATGCTGCAAGTTCCATCAAAATCGGTTCAGTAATTTTTGAGATATGGAATTTTATTAGCTTATTGTGTACATGAGTGATGTAAGTACCGGTGCGAAGGATTACAAAATTCTAGTTCACATGTAAGAGAAAAATGTTCTTGACAAGAATTAGGGTTGAATATTTAAACTAAAAAGAGTAAAATAAAACCTTTTTCAAAAAAAATGTAACCGCCTTCAAAAACAACCACAAAAAAGTGAAAAATAATCTACAAAATAACTTTCTTTCGGAAGTCGGTGGCTAAAAAGACATTGAAAAGAAAAAAAAAAGAAAGGCATCGACTTCCGAAAGAAAGTTATTTTGTAGATTATTTTTCACTTTTTTGTGGTTGTTTTTGAAGGCGGTTACATTTTATTTGATATGTTCGTGTTCAATGAGAGTAGATAAAGTAGTGTATGAAACTGTACATAACTAGGTATTATACCACTTGGGTGATACGGTTCTCTATTGTGTTACCTATAACTTGTTTATACATAATCTAATGTGACATATTTTTTTTGTCCTAATCATCATTTGTCCGAATGATAACTTGCCCGAACTTAATACCACATAATTTCAAATGCCATAACATTGAAATTCCTAAATACTGTATGTCCTAAATTCGTTTGTTATAAATATAACAATGAATAATATACAAAATACTTAAAACCGATTGCCATAAAATACATAAGTCCTAAAGTTTGTTTTGTTACTGATTACCACCCAATAAGGAATATCGACGGAGCCCCGCTTTGCAGGGCTCCTATTTCTGCGTGCAAGGTTTAAAGTAACCTAACACGAAGGGGATGGCGGGGTCTTTCAGACCCCGCCATCCCCTTCGAACCTAACCTGTCCGTGTCCGTGTCGAGGTGCCCAAAAGTCCCGAGCTCGCTTCGCTCGCTCTTGGATCCCAATATCTTCAGTTTCTAAACAATTTAATGAAATATCAGTTTTACTATACCTAATTGAACATTCGGAATAATACACATTATGTTATACAATGATTAGGACATAATTATGACTTTATTTCATACAAAATTAGGAGATTCAATTATTATGATACTCGATATTATGCCAGAACAGCTTTAGAAGTGAAGATAATTATGTAAAACAATATTTAGGAATTTTATAGCAAACGTGTTATGGATCGGGAGGTACCTGTGCCTGATAGGGAAGGAGGAAACGCCCTGGTGCCACCACTGCGAAGATCGCCCGGAGGACACAGTAGAGCATACGGTGCAAGACTGCCCAGCTTGGGCGGTGCACCGACGACGTGTCCTCACGGCGGCGATAGGCGGAGACCTCTCGCGCCCGGCATTGGTTGCGGCCACGCTGCGGGGCGAGACGGAGTGGGAAGCGGTCTGCTCCTTCTGCGAGGCAGTAATGCTCGTGAAGGAGGAGGCGGGCCGCGAGCGAGAGAGGACAGCGTCCTCCCTCCGCCCCAACCGCAGTGGTAGGCGCCCGCGGCGTCGGACGTCAGCAGATGATCTCCGGCCACCGTAGGCGCGGGCATGCGGGCAGCGAGTAAAGGGCAACTCGCTGCCCGACCAAGGACCATGCCCGGGTCGACGGCGCGTTGTGTCCCACGCGCGCCTCAAAGAGCGTCAGCATAATGACGGGGCCCCCCTCTCAGAGGGCCAAAGCCTGCCGGGGTCGCGGGATTATTTCCTTACCGTGACCCCGGAACGTAACAGGCTATTGAAGGACACCGTGGATTTTAGTCAGTAGAAGTCTGACAGTCCCTCCCGCCCTGCCCGGGGTTGGAGGACTCATTTGATGATTTTACCACGCTAAAAAAAAAAAAAAAACGTGTTATGGATAATGATTTTTTCGGACAAACAGTTTTAGGTGACGAAAAGGGATACCGTGTGATACTTTTATAAAACTCGCTTCGCTCGTTTTTTAATCTCACACTCGTGTACCCCTCATTATGTGCCAGTTTCATAAACTAGTATTTTTGGGGTTGCTCTTGGATACGTAAAATGGGGATGTTTACTTTTTCTCCCTTCGTCTTAGTGTGGGGTCGTTGGATACCTAGGTCTTTAAAAACATTGAGAGATCAGTGAAATTCATGGTACGAACAGTATATATAGGATGAATTTTCCAAGTGGGCGTGGATGTATGTGACGAAAGTATAAGGAATATCGAAAAAGGCTGAAAAGAGCCTCGATGCCTATTTTGACTAAAATTAAAATTGCATCGTTGGATTTTATATGAACCTTTAATCCTGATCAGGAATCAAACCCGCTGATGTTGGAAAAAAAGATTGAAATCAAAAAAGAGTTATTTGCATGGGCTGCTAAAACAGTAAGGTTGTATACATAATTATAATGCATATAATCGAATATTAATCACAGCCTGTAGTTTAACAAAAAAATTGGCGACAAAATATTGTTGTCTTTTGTATGTTTAGCAGATATATTTGATTAAATATATACAAATCGGGATCCAATAGGGATTTTTCAGTAACAGTCACGGAATCCGGATATGTGCCCAGTTGCTGATAATGGGCACGTCTCATGATCTACATAGTTGAGGCTCTCTGTCCAACGCCACTAAAAACTCTTTGAATCAACTTTAAGAGTCTAACTTCGTTCATTCAAATATATCAGCTTGGCTTAACTCGGTTTAAACATAACCAACCAAACCTATGTACTTACCTTTTTTCACGCACCCGGCATTGGTCGAGGCCATGCTGCGGGGCGAGACGGAGTGGGAAGCGGTCGCTTCCTTCTGCGAAGCAGTCATGCTCGCGAAAGAGGAGGCGCGCCGCGTAAGGGGGATGACAGCGTCCTCCCCGCAACCCAGTCGCAGTGGTAGACGCCCACGGCGACAGACGTCGCCAGACGATCTCCGACGATGCCCGGGTCGACGGTGCGTTGAATTCCACGCGTGCCTCAAAGAGTATCAGCATTCTGACGGGGCCCCTCCATAGAGGGCCAAAGTCTGCCGGGGTCGCGGGACTAACGATTTACCGTGACCCCAAAACGAAAAGGGCTATTGAAGAACACTGTGGATTTTAGTCAGTACGAGTGTGACAGTTCCTCCCCCCAAAAATAAAATGTACCTACCATTTTATGCGCGCTTCATTTGAAAGTCAATATTCGCATCCGTACTCACTGAAAAATCAGGTATTTCTCACATCACTATCTACAAGTTATAATATAAATATTGAATTAGTTTTATTCCATGTTTTATATAATTATTGTTTGTCTCCGATGCCAATGTCGTCTTAAGGTAATCGTCCACAGGTCCGCATCGTACGTATCGGACGCATCGCATCAAACGGATTAATTAGACTGCGTCCACTGTATCGGCAGCGATTGGATTGCCGACGCGAGTATCAGCAATCGGATTGCCGATGCCACCTTCATTTGGATTTTTTAAGTGATCGTACGTTCGGAAAGTGTTTGTAAGAAAGGAGAAAAGCGATGCAGAAGTTGTTATTTTTTGTAAATTAGCAGAAGAGGAATGCAAGAAAAAAAAAATAACAAATGGTTTAGTAAGCGTGCGGGGCGCGTCCACTGATCGGCATTCCGTATGACGTCATCGGTACGCATCGCATGTAGACATTGCCGATGAGCCGTCCGTACGATGCGGATCAGTGGACGCAGTTGTATGAGTTTTAATACGAGGCAAACTAAAATCCGTTACGTACGATACGTCCGATACGTGCGTTGCGGACCTGTGGACGCTTATCTATAAATGCCAATCGTACAATTTGGAAACTTCATAACACGCTTGTTTACACTAAGCAGTGTTCAAAAGCGATGTTCTGCTACCATATTAATTAATCTTTTGCCTTTTCATTACACTTCTATTCTGGAAGCCATATTATTACGAAACAGGTCTTATTTCAAAGTGAAAAGTAGTATTTTACGAGTGAGTTGCGTTTGAGTTTTTACAAGTGGTAACATGTTATTGCTCGTGACTGTACATAGACGCCAGCACTTTATCTAATTCCTTACTGACCGTTCATATCTGCTGTACGGGAGCCCCCTTAAATGGTAAGCGTCCACAGGTCCGCATCGCACGGACGGCTCATCGGCAATGCCTACATGCGATGCGTACCGATGACGTCATACGGAATGCCGATCAGTGGACGCGATGAAGGTGGCATCGGTAATCCGATTGCTGATACTTGCGTCGGCAATCCGATCGCTGCCGATACAGAAATCCGTTTGATGCGATGCGTCCGATACGTACGATTTGCACCTGTGAACGCTTACCTAAAAATATTTTTTTTTATTTATTGTTTTAGCGGAGACAAAAACAATCATATCAAATTTTTAACTCTCTAATTATCACGATTCATGACATACAACTTTGAAGACGGACAGACAGAGAGGCGGACAACGGAGTTCTAGTATCATAATTCTTAAATCATAAAACGTGACATTTCATTTGATTTGTAATTCCTGAGGTCTTACCAAAAGCTCTTGTTTAAGCAGTGGGAAAGAGACAGAGCTATACAAGTCGTCTAGCGCCATCTTTTTCTCACAGCCTAAACTGGATCGCGTTAAGAGCTCGTGGTAAGGCCTCTGTTCTAGTCAATGCCAAAGTGTCAAGCGTTTTTAGCGGTTTCTTGAACAAATACAATATTTTGATATTTGCTTGAAAAACAGATAGGTATATAAAATAGAAGTAAAGTCTATAGAAGACCGATAAGCATTGGCCGCGGGACTTATGAACTACCGTGACCCTGGAACGTAAAGAGCCATTGAAGGACACCGTGGATTTTAGTCAGTACGAGTCTGACAGTCCCTCCCGCTCTGTGCCTGGGTGGGAGGACTCATTTGATGATCTTCCACGATAAAAAAAATAAAAAGGCAAGCCTGCAACCCTGCGGCGATGATTCAAACTGTGAACTTTGGCAACCTTATAGCTTTCGAATGCGTTAACTGATTTTCATGGTTCTTTTTCTCATTGCAGTAAACCTATTTGGTTCCATATTCAGTTTGGTTCAGTGGTTTTTATTTGATGAGCATTTTTCGCTTACTGTGTGTGTGTGTTGCCGGTAGGTAACTACGGATTACAAAATTCTAGTGCAGGCGAAAGAAACAAGGTATTTGACACGAATTTGGGTTGAATATTTGGTTTTTTTTTGGCTTGAATGTTTTTTCCTAACACTTTAATACATAAAATAATAAACATATAATATACAGGTTAATTCCTCCGTGCCTCAGAGGCCAAAAAGCCTTTGGTCCCGGCGGCTGTCATTTGTAGATCTTTGGCAGTCGTTACTGTTAATCAGAAGCTCTTAAGTCTGACAACCATGGAGTATCGTATTGCCCAGTTGTGGAGGTCCGACAGGCAGTCGCTTTAAGTAAAATACTGATAATCAGCTGCATCTGGTTCGACTGGAAGCCGACCCCAATTTAGTTGGGAAAAGGCAGGCAGATGATGATGATTATACTGGTAAATACCAAGAAATTCCTGATGGAAAATCATCACTATGCTAGTTCGGGAATCGTACTAGAACCTTTATAAGATTTCGAACTTACATTCAGGTTGCGTCTTCCTGTTTACATAATTATACAATAGATCACAAGTTGACATTTAAGGCAACCTAGAAAATGACCGAGACATACATATAGATTACTTTAATTAATAAAAATAGCCTTGTTTAATAATAAAAAAATGAATCAAAATCAACTATAAGTATCAGTCACCTATTAGAACCTGTCTCATTCGCTGAGACACACTTTACTTAAACAGTCACTATCACTTGTGTAGCCTTTTCTCAACTATACTGTGGTCGTCTTGCGAAACCAAGTGACATCAAGTTCAACAGTAATGAAGTTCAAACTATTCTGTTTATTAATATTATTACTTAATGTGCTGGCAATAACGTCTAACTTCGTTTATCCAAAAGCGCCAATTTGGGATGACTACATCGAGTGTAAATATGAATATGATGAAAACGATATTGAAATCGGTTTTGGCCCTGGCGCATCTTCAAGCAGTGTGTGTGACGGTATTGGAAAAAACTGTGAAGTAGAAGATGGATAAATAGAAAAAGAAGAAAATAAATGTTTGAAATAGTAATATGGACTGTTACAATTATTTACATGTATAACAGGACAGTGTTCGTTCATAAGATTAAACTCTAAACTACTTAACATAGAATTTCGGATACAAGTTGTAGTTTATCACGGATGGGTGTTCAAGAAAGTTGAGAAGAAAAAGAGAAAGCCCCTACTGACTGTACAGAACCACCTGCTGCCTCCTGTGGTACCAGTGACGTGCTGCACGTGTCCCGGCTGCACTACTGTCCAGAGGTCGAGGTGATAGAGTGTCCGCATCAAGACCAAGCTTACCATGAGGATCGAGCAGATGGAGTCTCGTCACAACGAGAACTTCAACTCCTGTGTGGTGAGGGTGCCTCCTGAACATCCGTCGACTTTCTAGAAAAAGGAATTTTGGCAGAGAGGTGTAGTATTACGAGGTCGGATATCTGACACACGACACTCTTCATGTGAATTAGTGTTATTTTTATGTTTTGTACAGACGCCAGCAGGTTAACCTAACGCAATTTATCAAATTTTATCAATCGAACATTAACCTTCTATTATTGTGAGTGAAAATATATGAAGCCTTTGTCAAACATACAGGCGAAGCGAATGCGATCCGAAGCGTTTTTATTAGTAATGTATGGAAATTGTTTGAATCCAGTCACATAGAAAAGCGAAAGCGATCCGATAGTCTATGACTCTATGTGATTGGCTTCAAACCATTCCATACATTACAAACAAAAACACTTCGGCACGAATTCGTTTCGCCTGTCAGTTTGACAAAGGCTTTATAGAAAGACAGAACCTACCTTGGTTGATGTCTATACTTTTTTTCAATATTAGTTGTGTAAGTGTCATAATTGTATTACTTATGCTTAGTATTTATATGGACTCGACGCATCGGGAATTAAAAAAAAATACTTATTTGTTTTTCAATGATGACGAATCGGGAGTAACTCGAGCGATCGACTGCCCCGCAGTATGTCGCGGGTTCGATCCCCGCACGGAACATAATATTTGTATAACCAGCAAGTAGTTGTACCGGGTAGATTTGTGTTTTTCTATGTTTGTAAACGCACCCGTGAGACAATGTTATTTTTAGGGTTCCGTAGTCAACAAGGAACCCTTATAGTTTCGCCATGTCCGTCCGTCCGTCCGTCCGTCCGTCCGTCTGTCCGCAGCTTAGCTCAGAGACGCCCAGTACTAGAAAGCTGTAATTTGGTGTAAATATACGGATTTGTTGCGCCGAAAAAGTGGTAAAATAAAATCTCGTAAAATATTTTTTTTAGGGTACCTCCTGTACACGTAAAGTGGGGACGTTTTTTTTTTTCTCGCGTACCCCTTAGTGTGGGGTATCATTAAATAGGTCTTTAAAAAATATTGGTAGTTTTCATTAACAATTTTTTGATAAAAAGATTCGTTTGTGAAATATTAAGCTTTAAAGTGCAAATTTTTGCTCGACTCGAGTGTCCCCCCCCTCTACCAGCTAAACGGTTATGTTTGGGGGTGTGAAAAAATTCAGAATAGTAGCATATATAACGAAGTTTAAAAGAAAATTATCATGACTAAGTAAGCTTTACAAGTTTATGAGTAATAGTCGACCAACTTATAAAACGTACTTGGATAACATATTTTCCTAAACAAAATGTATCGGAGAACATGTGCTTCAACTGCAAATGTAAGTATGTCAACTTTATTTTTACAGCAATAATAGGTGGGTATGTTTTGGGGATAGGTAGGTTTTTATTGTCAACTATTTTTAACTAAATTCAAAAAAAGGATGAGGTTCTCAATTCGTCGTAATCTTTTTTTTTAATGTATTTTCCCCGATTTCTCAAAGACGCCTGGACCGAATTTGAAAAATCTTCTTTTTAAAATTAAATTCAGCGAATCAGTTTAGTTAGTTCGCATAAGTATTTTGATGGGCAACTACGGAACCCTACACTGTGCGTGGCCCGACACGCACTTGGCCGGTTTTTTAACTTGACTTCATCATCATCATCATCACCCTATTATGTTCCCACTTCTGGGACACAGGCCTCCTCTCAGTGAGAGGGAGTGGGCCATAATACACCACGCAGGCCCACTGCAGGTTGGTAGATGTCACATGTCTTTGAATTTTAGGTTCTAGGACATGCCGGTTTCCTCACGATGTTTTCCTTCACCATTTTGGGAGCAGTGGTGATGAAATAAATTACACACAGTAATGCGCCTGGCGGGGTTTGAACCCACTACCTACAACTCTTAAGTCTGGTCACTGGGCCACCACTGCTCACTGCTAACTTGACTTAGTTTACAATTTTTTAACAAATAAAAATGCTTTAAGTTTGAGTTTTATTTAATTATGACAATAACAGTCAATAATACAACTTCAAATGGACAAATTTAGGTATATATGGCTATAATTATTAAAAAAATCTTTTATTTAGCAGCACAAAGCTCAAGCTTCGTAGCTTAGTATTTTACACATGGATCCCTTAATCGAGAAATTGTTTACAAACCCAAAGAATGATTGCTTGATAATGTCTCAATTCAAACCGTATAAAACGTTTTGAAATCGGTTTTAAACTCAAATCAAAGTTCATGGACAGCTATTCTGCTCTCCTTAAGGCCGAGACTCCACCAAAGCTGTGCGAGTCGAGACGTGTTTTGAACAACCAATAGAATTGCGTTATTGACACAGCTCCACTCCGCAACCCGTGCCGCAACGCAATTCTATTGGTTGTTCAAAACACGTCTCGACTCGCACAGCTTTGGTGGAGTCTCGGCCTAAGACTCTATGACGAGCTTGTCGACGTAATTTGCATTTAATTAAATGTATTATTTAATTCGACTTTGGTATCGGTCGAGACAAAGAATATCTGCAAAGAAAACGAGTTCTAGTAGTCAACATATAAATACCTAGGTACCTTTTAATAGTTACATCATGTATAAATAAGTCTCATTCGATGAGACAATCTTTAGTACAACAGTCGCTATCACCTGCTTAGCCTCTCAACCATATTGTGGTCGACTTACAACAAGTGTCATCAAGTTCAACAATCATGAAGCTCACTTTATTGTGTTTTATAATGTTATCACTAATACTGATGGTAATGTCTAGACGAAAATGCATCGATTGGCAAGAAGGCATCGATAGTAAGGGAAACCATTACGTATATGCTGTTCTATCCACTTTTGGTGGCGTTTGTGAAGATATTAATGGCAGCTGTCAAATAGAAGATGGTGATAGATAGAAGGTAATTTTTGAAGTTGTTTAATGACTGGTATTGTTTTACATATATTAAATGAAACTCAAACTCAAGGCATTTTTATTTGTTAATAAACTAAATCAAGTTTAAAAGGAAAACATTGTATCTCGCGTGTGTTTACAAACATAGAAAAACACATACGTACAAACACGACCCGGTACAACTACTTGTTGGTTTTACAATTATATTTTGTTCCGTGCTGGGATCGAACCCGCGACACACTGAGTGGCAGTCGATCGCTCGAGTCCAGACTTTATCATGACGTGATTCGCGTGATGCGACTTTCAATTACTACTAACAAAAAATGAAAATCGACCTTGATCGTACGATATAATGATGCAATTCAATTAACTTGACATTGTCACGACAATGTCAAGTTAATTGAATTGCACGGCGAGCGTGTTTTGTTTTTCATTTACCCGTTCACAAATACACGTTTTATGTCTTATGTCGTAGTGGTAAGAATGATTTTCACTTGAAGTTAGAATCGGTCGCAGCTCCCTTACTGAGAGATTCGTCATCATTGGAAAACATATGTTTTTTTTTCTACCTTGACATTCCCGATTCGGTGAGTCCATATAAAAATATTAAGTGTAAGTTATACATAATACGACACATAAGCAACTTATAAGTATTTAGCTAAAGTACCAACGCGAGCACATCAACCTACCTATTTCTTTAATTTTCCAACCTTATCACAGTAACCTTCTAGGTAAATGATCGATTCGTAAAATTTGACAGATTGGGGAAGGTTGACCTGTTGGCGTCTGTACAAGAGTGTGAAGTAGAAGAGTGAAGAGTGTCGTGTGTCGGATAGCCGACCTCGGAATACTACACCTCTCTGCCAAAATTCCTCTTTCGTGAAAGTCGACGGATGTTCAGGCGGCACCCTCACCACACAGGAGTTGAAGTTTACGTTGTGACGAGACTCCATCTGCTCGATCCTCATGGTAAGCTTGGTCTTGATACGGACACTCTATCACCTCGACCTCTGGACAGTAGTGCAGCTGGGACACGTGTAGCACGTCACTTGTACAGGCAGCAGGTGGTTCTGTACGGTCAGTGGGGGCTTTCTCTTCTTCTTCTCTACTTTCTTGAACGTGATCTTATGAACGAACTCTGTCCTTTTACACATATAAATAAATACATATGTGTGTATTTCAAGCTTTTATTTACTATCTCCATCGTTTCCACATCCTCCAACAATACCGTTACATTGTGCTTTTGAAATTACACCAGGGCCAAAACCGACTTCAATATCGTTGTCATCATATTCATATTTACACTCGACGTAGTCATCTCAAATTGGCGCTTCTGGATAAACGAACTTAGACGTTATTGTCAGCACATTAAGTAATAATATTAATAAACAGAATGGTTTGAACTTCATGACTGTTGAAGGGTCGATCTCCAGAGGCATTTTTTTTCGTGTCGGGCTGAATAAACCTATTTTAAAATTGAAAAACGTTTTCAAAATATTTTTTTATATGCAGTTCAGTGTCTAATCTACCTGGTACAAGGCTAATATTATGAATAAGTTTATTTAAAATATTTAAAAAAAAATCTTAAACCCTAAAATCCTGATCGCTCTGGGTTGTCCTCACTCCCGATTGAATGAAAAAAATATTCTTTATTTTTTTAATGAGAAGCTACATATGAAACAACTTATTTAGATTACATAAGAAATAGTTAATCTTCATTGTTATAAAATACTTGTAGTTTTATTATGAATACTTTTGCCACAATTTGAATTTAAATACGTGTCCGGGCATTTTATCTCATCGCTCTGCGCTGAGGTAAAACATCGCGCTCATGCCTAGTTACGCGTTATAGACACTCTATTCCACTCTCGCTGGGTAGCACCAGCAGTGGTCTAACCGTTGAGGAGGATACCTTTGTGCCACGTATCCGCGAAGGTAAGTTCACGAAGGCAAGTTTATGATTACTCTGGATTTGGTTCTCGAATTTTATGATTGATATGGCACGTTATTCAAATTAAATATTAAGCTTGTAAATTTGTTTTTTATGTGAATTAGGTGATCTTTATGATGGTTATTATGACACGTAATTATAAATTTCTACTGCTTTTAAATTCGGCTATATTCATGATTTTGTGACTTTTTCTGATCGATATGGCTGTGATTGCTCTGTCCAAAAAGACCAGAGCAATGATATTTTGCATTAATTGTACGTTATAAAACTATTTAACCATCTTAAAAAAAAAGGAGAATCGCAGTTGTATGGCATGTGTGTATGAATGTTTGTCCGCGATTATCTCGCGTTTGGCTGAACCGATTTTGATGCGGTTTTCAGAAAAGTGTTAGTTTTATTCTGGGAACGGTTTTAATATAATTATAATTACACGAACCGTCTCGAACACAGACTTGATGACTTCCAGCCTCCCGAACAAGCCGGTTTCCGAAGAGGCTATAGTACCATAGACCACATCCATACGCTGCGGCAAGTTATACAGAAGACCGAAGAGTATAACTTGCCATTATGCTTAGCGTTTGTGGACTATGAGAAAGCCTTCGATTCGGTGGAAACATGGGCGGTACTTGAGTCACTCCAGCGATGCCGTATTGACTATCGGTACATCGAGGTGTTGAAGTGCTTGTATAATAACGCCACCATGTCGGTCCGAGTACAGGAGCAGAGCACGAAGGCGATTCCATTGAGAAGAGGCGTAAGACAGGGGGACGTTATCTCCCCGAAACTGTTTACTGCCGCAATGGAAGACGCCTTCAAGCTCCTGGAATGGCAAGGACTTGGCATCAACATCAACGGCGAATACATCACTCACCTTCGGTTTGCCGACGACATCGTAGTCATGGCAAAGTCGATGGAGGAACTCAGCATGATGCTCGATGGCCTCGACCGAGTTTCACAACGGGTGGGCTTGAAAATGAACATGGACAAGACGAAACTTATGTCAAATGCCAATGTTGTGCCCACCCCAGTCTCTGTTGGAAACTCGGTACTCGAAGTTGTTGACTCATAATTATATCTACTTAGGATAAGCAGTCCAGTTAGGTAGGTCCAACTTCGAGAAAGAGGTCAACCCTCCGAATCCAACTCGGTTGGGCAGCGTTCGGGAAACTACGCAATGTCTTTTCGTCCGACATACCTCAGTGCCTCAAGACGAAAGTCTTCAACCAATGTGTGTTATCAGTGATGAGTTACGGCACCGAAACGTGGTCTTTCACTATCGGCCTCATCTCAAAGATCAAAGTCCTTAACGAGCTATGGAGAGGGCTATGCTAGGTGTTTCTCTACGTGATCGAATCCGAAATGAGGAGATCCGTAGACGAACTAAACTCACCGATATAGCCCACCGGATTAGCAAGCTGAAGTGGCAATGGGCAGGCCATATTGCTCGCAGAGCAGATGGCCGATGGGGTCGAAAAGTATTAGAGTGTAGACCACGGACTAGCAAGCGCTGCGTAGGACGTCCACCAGCAAGGTGGACAGACGATCTTATAAAGGTCCCCGGAAGACGCTGGATGCAGGTCGCTTCCAACCGGTATATGTGGAGATCAAAATGGGAGGCCTATGTTCAGCAGTGGACGTCCTATGGCTTAGATGATGATGATGAACGGTTTTAATATAACTAATGGATATCTTGTGACATTACCCACATACATCAATTTTGTTGCTGACTTATGTATTGTAGATTTTCAAAGACACCGATTTAATTGAATATCTAAACTAAAAGGGAAAAATAAAAAAAAAGCTTTTTGAAAAAAAAAAAGGAACCGACTTGAAAACCAAACACAAAAAAGTATAAAATAACTTTTCTTTCGGAAGTCGGATGGCCATAGTCAGTGAAATAAAAAACAAAGCCACCGACTTCCGGAAGAAAAGGTATCACTTACATGTTATCTTGTTACACGTATACCAACTGAATATGACTAAAAACGCCAAAACTAATAATTTTTTATCAATATTCTTTTTTTTTTAAATTGGTTTGACCATTTATGATCGCTCTGGCACCAATTATGATTGCTCTGGTCGCGAAATTTTTTGAACTTAAATATTTCCATAACTGTTAGTGTAAATTGAAGGCCAAAAGTAAAAATATACTATTTGAATATCATACTTTTTAATGAGATACATAATTACCGTTAAATATCAATATCTGAAAAGCACCAGAGCGATCACACGAATACGCCCGTTTTGGAGATCCACCCTGAACTTGATGTCACTTGTTTTTGTAAGACGACCACGGTCTAGTTGACAAAAGGGTACACAGGTGATAGTGACTGTTTAAGTAAAGTGTGTCTCAGCGAATGAGACAGATTCTAATAGGTGACTGATACTTATAGTTGATTTCGATTCAATATCTATTTTTAACTTAGGTACTCTCCATTTGTTGCTTAAATTATAATTTTGCCAAGTTGCCAAGGTTGGCTTAAATGCCAACGGCGTAGGTGGGTGCACGAAAGGACGCGTTAACATAATTATTATTTTATGCAAGTTACGCTACTACGCTCAAAGATTTTATTTTTCGAACGAATAATTTTTAGTTTATTATATTTTTAATAAAATAATAAAAAAAATGTAAAAAAAGGGAACCGACTTCAAAACCAAACACAAAAAAACTATAAAATAACTTTTCTTTCGGAAGTCGGTGGCTTTGTTTTTTTTTATTTAATTGACATATGGCCACCGACTTCCGAAAGAAAAGTTATTTTATAGTTTTTTTGTGTTTGGTTTTGAAGTCGGTTCCCCTTTTTTTTTTCAAAAAGTTTTTTATTTTTCCCTTTTTAGTTGAGATAATCAACAACAAAAATCTTCATAAAATCGGCGTCTTTGAAAATCTACAATCCTATTAAGCAAAACGGATCTATGTAAGCAACTTCACGAGATATCCATTATTTTTGTATACTAAAACCTTTCCCAAAATGTAAAAAACACTTTTCTGAAAACTGCATCAAAATCGGTTCAGCCAAACGCGAGATAATTGCGGACAAACATGCAATCGTCCCTGAAAATCTTCGATCCAAGTAAGCAAAACGGATCCACGCGGGCAACGTCACGGGATATCTATTAGTGTTATATACTAAAACCTTCTCCAGAATGTAATGAACACATTACTGAAAACTGCATCAAAATCCGTTCAGCCAAACGCGAGATAATCGCGGACAAACATACATACATACATACATACATACAGGTCGAACTGAGAACCTACTTTTTTTTTAAGTCAGTTAAAAACATATTTGTACCTATTTGTTAACTTTTTCATATACAAACATAATTTTTGATTGATTTGACATCAAATAATGATGTTTATTAAAAAAGGAAAAAGTTTTGGATTACGTAATAAACCTATGTATTTAAGGATAAGAAATCACATAAAAATTAAAATCGCCAGAGCAATTCGTCACTAGAAGTTAAGCTATTGTCAAACAGACAGGCATGGCGAACGCGAAGCGAAGCGTTTTTCTTTGATTTATGGAATTGTTTGAAGCCAGTCACATAGAAAAGCGAAAGCGATCCGATAGTTTATGTGACTGGCTTCAAACAATTATTGATACATTACAAACAAAATCGCCTCGCTTCGCGTTCGCCACGCCTGTCCGTTTGACAATAGCTTAAGAGAGCGTGGTCTGCAATCCACCAACTATTTTGCTGCCGACATATTTTATCTCTACGTCTGACCGGTTTCGCAATTTATTCTATTTTGTGTTGCAAATATTTTCTGCTTCGTAACAGTACAATTTCATAGCATTAATAAATGTTATTAGGTAAACTATTCTGTTAACCTTTTATGCTTTTTGCAAGCTTTTATTTAGTTTCACTTGTCCACACACGCTTCCCGGTTTGCAATATAGCTGAAATCATTATCATCTTCCTGTCTTTAAGCTATTGCATAGCTTCTATCGCGGGCCTTGAGCGCGGGGACAGAATCCAGAAATTCCGTAACGAAAAAACCTCACGCTCATTTAATTTAATTTAATTATTAATTTATTAAATTAATTATTAAAATTAATTAATTATTGATTTATTAAAATAATAATAATAATAATCATAAGTTGATACAAAATGCTATGCAATAGCTTTACCGCGGCAGTCCCCGAGTGCCACACGTTTTTTTTTTTTTTTTTTTAACGTGGTAAAATCATCAAATGAGTCCTCCCACCCCGGGCAGGCCGGGAGAGACTGTCAGACTTGTACTGACTAAAATCCACGGTGTCCTTCAGTAGCCTGTTATGTTCCGGGGTCACGGTAAGGAAATAATCCCGCGACCCCGGCAGGGTTTGGCCCTCTGAGAGGGGGCCCCGTCATTATGCTGACGCTCTATGAGGCGCGCGTGGGACACAAGGCGCCGTCGACCCGGGCATGGTCCATGGTCGGGCAGCGAGTTGCCCTTTACTCGCTGCCCGCATGCCCGCGCCTACGGTGGCCGGAGATCGTCTCGCGACGTCCGTCGCCGTGGGCGTCCACCACTGCGGGTGGGGCGGAGGGAGGACACTGTCCTCTCTCGCACGCGGCCCGCCTCCTCCTTCGCGAGCATTACTGCTTCGCAGAAAGAGGCGACCGCTTCCCACTCCATCATCTTCCTGCTTTTAACCCATTCTACTTGGGGTCGTCGTAACACGTTTTCTTCTTCCATTCACCCCTATCAGACGTCCTTCCATCTTCTCTTTGGCCTTCCTCTTCCTCTTCTTTCATCAACATTCATACTCATCACTCTTTCAGTCACATGAGTGTCATCCCTCCTCATGAGTCTCATCAATATAGCTGAAATATTGAAGGAATAAATTTATTTTTATGTCAATTTTTTTTTAATAAGTTTATTTTCAGGTATTAACCCATAGCAGTTACATTGCTTACATTAATGCACACAATATAAAATAATAAAAATCAACATAAAAATCTTCACAAAACTAGAATAATTATTCAAATTAAATTAAAATTTTGATCAAAATTAGCGAAGCGAAATTAAAAATCTTTCCTCTTCATCTAAATACCTATACAACGTGTAACGTTAAATGCGCAAAACCTCTCGTGGGGTTACTCAGCCCATGTTACTGAACAACGTTTGTTCTAAGACTTTTGGAAAAAAAAATAAAAAATAAAATGGTTTTCATACAAAATGAGAAATTGATCGGGCCCATCAGTATGAAAAACCATTTTATTTTTTTTCCAAAAGTTTTAGAACAAACATTGTTCAGTAACATGGGCTGAGTAAACCCACGAGAGTTTTGAATTGAGTGTATACTGAATAGGCTCCAAAACTACTGAACCGATTTGAACATTATTTTTATGTTGGATAGTCCATTTATTGAGAAAGGCTATAGACTATATAACATAACGCTACGACCAACAGGAGCCGAGCAGTGCGGGAGAAACCTCGGGGAAAAGCTAGTTCTAAATAAAATACTTGAAGTATCGAACCTACAATGTACGGTTGACGTAGTGGCTGAGCGCTTGGACTGCTGTACTGTGTGTCACAGGTTCGGTTCACAGAGCAAAATATCTGTATGATCTACAAGTAGTTCCGGGTCTGGGCATTTGAGTAAGCAAGTTTAAAAGTTTGTAAAAGCATCCACAATACAGGAGAGATTCCTAGTGTGGAGTATTGGTTTAAAAAAAATAAACATATTCCTTCAATATTTTAGCTATATTGATGACATTCATGAGGAGGGATGAGACTCATGTGACGAAGAGAGTGATGAGTATGAATGATGATGAATAGAGAGGAAGAGGAAGGCCAAAGAAAAGATGGATGGGTTGTATAAGGAATGTTTTAAATGAAAAAGGAGTGAATGATGCTGTGACGTCTGATAGGAAATGGAATGAAGAACGAATGGAAGAAGAAAACATGTTGCGCTGACAAATAGAATGGGAAGGACAGGAAGATGATAATGATTTCAGCTATATTTTAAACCGGGAAGCGTGTGTGGACAAGTGAAACTAAATAAAAGCTTGCAAAAAGCCTAAACGGTTAACAGACAGATAGTTTACAGAATAACGTTAACATTGATTAATGTTATGAAATTGTATTGTTACGAAGCAGAAAAATTATGCGACTCAAAAAATAATGAATTGCAAAACCGGTCAGACGTAGAGATAAAATATAGCTTATTATTTTCCGAGTGACTAATAACTTAAAAGTCGACTAAATGCTTGCAACAAATAAAACAACTTGCCAGCGATTAAATATTTTCGCGACTATTATATTATTTATGGTTCAAAATTATGGGTGTTATAAAAACTAAAAACTAGCAGCTGCGTTTAGGTAGCAAATAAACTATACCAGTCAATTGAAATATTAGGCGAGGAGCTGTATATAATGACTTGGCGACTAATAATGTTAGTAGGGTGGCATTCGCCGGTAATGTGTGCAACTAACACGTTAATGTTTAGTTTTGTTTATTTTGTGAGCCAGCATGACAGGTAGTAGGTAATCAGTTATTTGACCTAGGATGCAAGAGCGAGCGAAGCGAGCTCGGGAATTGGGGCACCCCGACACGGACAGGTTAGGTTCGAAAGGGATGGCGGGGTCTGAAAGACCCCGCCATCCCCTTCGTGTTAGGTTACTTTAAACCCTGTACGTAGAAATAGGAGCCCCGCGAAGCGGGGCTCCGTCGAGCATTCTGGCAGGTGATACTGATTTAAAGCTATTAAAAGTCACACAATTATAAGCTAGTTTATATTTATTCTTCATACAAACAATTTTAAATAGAATCTGATTTATATTATTTATGAATGCCCATTTTCTATTTTATTTTCGCCATTAAGTTTCCGCTTAGATATTAATTCAGTTCCCAAAAGAAAAACTTGATGCTAGTTTAAATTAAAACGGAGCTTATTTCTGATATATTAATATGCTACCTATTAATTATTACGATACTCCTTATTAGCTGCCAACCCATTATATATGGTACCCACTCTATTATTTTTTAAAACCTATATTCAGTTTACTTAGTTGCCGCATTAAATACATGCCATAAAATATGTCGGCAGCAAAATAGTTGGTGGATTTGTTTGAAGCCAGTCACATAGACTATCGGATCGCTTTCTCTTTTCTTTGTGACTGGATTCAAACAATTCCATACATTACAGATAAAAACGCTTCGGATCGCATTCGCTTCGCCTGTCTGTTTGACAATAGCTTTACAGAGAGGTGGTCTGTGTGACACCAGTGAGAACATTAGGTAAAGGCAAAAGTATTCGCAAAAACCTTCTATTCCTTTTAATAATGCATAGAACTCGTTCAGCGTTTCTAGGTTTTCCTCGGCATCACCTCTCGTCTTCTGGCACCCACTGCGTTACGACTCTGGTCCATCGATCGTGGTGCACAATCTACATACATGGCCCGCCCAATTCCACGTCGTCCAACCTAGCCGCTCTTATTTTGGCTTGATCCCGCAAAATCGTCGTGAAACTACTTCACAATTGGCCATTTGGCAGTATCAATAAATTACAAATCTAATTTGTCCGTCATTTAGAGTTTTGTAAAATAAGATATTTTTAAGAAAACAAAAATTCAGCCGCGAGCAGGTTCGAACCTGCGTCTTCTGGATAGGTACTCCTGACGCCTTAACCAACTAGGCCATCGAAACCACTACCCTCGAAGCTGAATTTCTCGTTCCCTCGTTTTTTGAACGCTGTTTACACGTTGCGCCATCTATTGGTAGTGTTTCAAACTACTTACCAACCAACACGTCTGATATTGCAAGAAAATCAATGTTGTATTACATGAAAGCACAAAACCACACTTGCTACAATCTTTACATAATGCAGCGGTTACCCAGTTGCCGGGTCGCGACTTGGTACCGGGTCATCAAAATGAAATACCGGGTCTCAGGTATTTTACCTAAAGGTTGAACTGGCTTTTAAGCCCAACTTGGGTTTAAAAGTATTAGGTGGGTCACGAAGAGGCAGTGTGGAAATTACTGGGGCATAAGAATCGAAACTGGATCTCTTGGTTTCAAAGGTCATGCGAACATCCGCTAGACCATGCACTCCGCATGCCAAAATAGTGTTTGGGAAACACTGATATATCGCCCCATGTTCTTACTATTCATACAATTACGTGTACAGTCACGAGCAATAGTATGTATAGGTACACTAAGCAGTATTGATTAAATTTTTGCCTTTTCATTTAGATTTCTATGTTGACACACGACACTTTTTGGAACGAAGTTCCTTATCGCGCGTTGCGAAAGGGTGCTACAGCTCAAAGAGTGGAGTGGAGTGGAGTGGAGTGGAGTGGAGTGGAGTGGAGTGGAGTGGAGTGGAGTGGAGTGGAGTGGAGTGGAGTGGAGTGGAGTGGAGTGGAGTGGAGTGGAGTGGAGTGGAGTGGAGTGGAGTGGAGTGGAGTGGAGTGGAGTGGAGTGGAGTGGAGTGGAGTGGAGTGGAGTGGAGTGGAGTGGAGTGGAGTGGAGTGGAGTGGAGTGGAGTGGAGTGGAGTGGAGTGGAGTGGAGTGGAGTGGAGTGGAGTGGAGTGGAGTGGAGTGGAGTGGAGTGGAGTGGAGTGGAGTGGAGTGGAGTGGAGTGGAGTGGAGTGGAGTGGAGTGGAGTGGAGTGGAGTGGAGTGGAGTGGAGTGGAGTGGAGTGGAGTGGAGTGGAGTGGAGTGGAGTGGAGCGGAGGGGAGCGGAGCGGAGCGGAGGGGAGCGGAGCGGAGCGGAGGGGAGCGGAGCGGAGCGGAGTGGAGTGGAGTGGAGTCGCGACGATTATTTTTGTTGAGTGTATACAGTAACTTCGTTCCATCCGGGTGTCCCTTGACACCTCTCAAGTTTTTTATCAGTGAAACCTTTTCACGAGTTACTTGCGTTTCAATTTCTATAAGTGTGTACATTTGTTATTGCTCATGTCTGTACTACCCACTGACCTTTCTGAAGAACCTTACCACTGATTTTATTTTAGCTCTTTCTTAGGCGACCGTTCCCAGTTGTTCCCTTTTCTCACTAGACCGTGGTCGTCTTACAAAAACAAGTGACATCAAGTTCAACAGTCATGAAGTTCAAACTCTTTTGTTTATTAATATTATTACTTAATGTGCTGACAATAACGTCTAAGTTCGTTTATTCAGAAGCGCCAATTTGGGATGACTACGTTGAGTGTAAATATAAATATGATGACAACGATATTGAAGTCGGTTTTGGCCCTGGTGTAATTTTAAAAGCTTAATGTAACGGTATTGTTGGAGGACCAATCAGGGACATCCTTCGGACGGTTGACAATTTTAAGATTGTAAGTTGACGGTCGATCGATAGATCATAATCTAACGGCATTTCTTATTTTACGGTGACATAAATATTTATTTACATGTGTAAAAGGACAGAGTTCGTTAAGAAAGCCCCCACTGATCGGACAGAACCACCTGCTGCCTCCTGTGGTACCAGGGACGTGCTGCACGTGTCCCGGCTGCACTACTGTCCAGAGGTCGAGGTGATAGAGTGTCCGCATCAAGACCAAGCTTACCATGAGGATCGAGCAGATGGAGTCTCGTCACAACGAGAACTTCAACTCCTGTGTGGTGAGGGTGCCGCCTGAACATCCGTCGACTTTCACGAAAGAGGAATTTTGGCAGAGAGGTGTAGTATTCCGAGGTCGGATATCCGACACACGACACTCTTCATGTGAATTAGTGTTACTTTTATGTATTGTACAGACGCCAGCAGTTCAACCTATCCCAATCTATCAAATACCAATAGAACATTAACCTAGAAGGTTACTGTGATAAGGTTGGAAAATTAAAGAAATAGGTAAGTTGATGTGCTCGCGTTGGTACTTTAGCTAAATACTTATAAGTTGCATACGTGTCGTATTATGTTAATATGTATAACTTACACTTAGTATTTTTATATGGACTCGCCGAATCGGGAATGTCAAGGTAGAAAAAAAAACATATGTTTTCCAATGATGACGAATCTCCCAGTTTAAGTGTTTTATTAAGAAAAAAAAAAGCCTTGAGTTTGAGTTTCATTTAATTACAACAATACCAGTCAATAATACAACTTCAAACATTACCTTCTATCTATCAAGATCTTCGTTTTGACAGCTGCCATTAATATCGTCACAATAGCCAAGGAAAGTAGATAGAACGGCATATTGGAAATGATTTCCTTCACTATCGATTTCTTCTTGCCAATCGGTGCATGTTCGTCTACACGTTACTGTCAGTATTAGTGACAACATTATAAAACACAATAAAGTGAGCTTCATGATTGTTGAACTTGATGACACTTGTTGTAAGTCGACCACAATATGGTTGAGATAAGGCTAAGCAGGTGATAGCGACTGTTGTACTAAAGATTGCCTCAAGGAATGAGACTTATTTATACATTCATGATAATTTATTATGATGTAACTATTAAAAGGTGCCTAGGTATTTATATGTTGACTACTAGAACTAGTTTTCTTTGCAGATATTGTTTGTCTCGACCGATGTCAAGTTCGAATTAAATAAATACATTTAATCAAATGCAAATTACGTCGACGAGCTCGTCGTAGAGCCTTAAGGAGAACAGAATAGCTGCCCAGACCCGGAAGAGCTACTTGTAGCTCATACAGATATTTTGCTCTGTGAACCGAACCTGTGACACACAGTACAGCAGTCCAAGCGCTCAGCCACTACGTCAACCGTACATTGTAGGTTTGATACTTCAAGTATTTTATTTAGAACTAGCTTTTCCCCGCGGTTTCTCCCGCACTGTGCGGCTCCTGTTGGTCGTAGCGTTATGTTATATAGTCTATAGCCTTCCTCGATAAATTGACTATCTAACATCAAAATTGTGTTCAAATCGGTTCAGTAGTTTTGGAGTCTTAACAATACAAACAAACAATACAAATCTTTCCCTTTTATAATATTAAAATACTAACTGTGCCCGCGACTTAATTCGCATAGATGGTGGAACTTATAGTAGCATAAGTTACTCCGTATTACTTCAGCTTGCCAATAAAAGGCCCGTCAAAATCCTGCCCTGCTAATTGTAAGTGCAGTAATCGTCATTTTTGCGATTTTCACTTTTTTGCAAAAATGACACCTCAAGGGGCTAATCTATACATAAAAAAATAATTTTCATGTATTTTTAAATTATAAACATGTTTTTTATATAACAAGATACGCAGTACTTGCACCAAATTATTACTTTTGCTAACAGGATATGCAGTACTTAGCATGTGCTAGAAGGTTGTGCAGTACTTGCTATGGTTACTACAAGTACTACTAGTAATTCGCAACGTATACTAACTAAAGCTTAACGCAGTATTCAACATGTTGGGAAGGAAGGGTTTTCTTAAGATGAGAATAACTCCAAAAATACTTTACATGGAGATATAATTTTGATACCATTTTATAGCCTGACTCAAATACTTTTAATTTAATGAAAACCTAAGCAAAATACCGGTGTACTTTCGAACTAGAGTAAAAAATGTGAAAATATTCAGTATTTTTTATATACAATTTCGTGTTTGCCCGAGTTTTTTGGTTCATTTTACATATTGTTTAGAAAACTTTCGTAAGTTTTTAAAAAGCCTCAACGTTTAACTTTACAATAAAGTCATTTGCATGTATGTAGGTCTCTTGGATTCAAATATATTTGCATTTTATTGTACATACCCCAGTTTAACCGATCAAAAAACTAAAATGGCTGCTATTCGCGAGGTGTTGGAGTAAGTTTTTTTTTAAAGCAGTTTTGTCGATGAAAATGAGTTTTTAACTTTCCCTTTAAATATCGCTGGTTCAAAACCAAACACACTGTATAGTATCTGATAGCTGAAGTAAAAGGATAAACATCTTTCAACTAGTACCAGGCATGATAATACGAAACGATTAATAAATAGAAACGCAGTATTGAACACGTGCTAAGTGATTTTGCAGTAATGAACACAAATACTGCCTTTGGGCTTAGTGATACTGTCATGTTCACAAGCAAAGAGATTTAAAAGAACTATAGAGCGGGCATTGGGAATATTGTCATACAAAATTGTTGATGCCGTGCGTTAGTAGCGCTATCTAGCGGTGTATAGCAAAACCACGTATTAAAATAATTCATCAGAATATATTTCAGCTATTGCGCAATAGATGGCACTGCCGAGCACCTTATGATAGGGGTGCAACATTAAAGAATGACATAAATTATCGATACAATAACATCGATAAAGTTAACTGGGATTTAAATATTTTTAATAAGTTGAAAAAGTGTGTAAGGGCAGAACGGAAATAAAATTATATTATAAGTTATTAATACGATCTTATATTATTAATTTATGAAAAAGTCTTTTCCACCGTCTTGATTTTATTTTTCCCCATATAATGAGCCTTACTTACATGACCTGACAACCAACGACACAGTCCATTTAATCATAAACAAGTAAGTACAGCTTGGCCAGAACGGGTTGAAACGGAACTAAAATTTTTATTTCTGACAGCGATTTAAAATCTTTGATATTTGATGTAAACAAAGACCGCAGGTTTGTTAGATTTATTATTGTGCCATAAAAGTAACGTATTAAGTGAAAAAAATTAAATAAAATCATTCAAAGTGCTGGTAGCGCGAAGACAGTGGCGACTTCCGGTTTTCTACATTTTTATGTCAAGCTGTATAATAAATTTTTAGTTACTCTTCGACAAAAGTCTTCGACTTAATAAATATCGATAGTTCATATCGATAAATAGACAACTCTAATTCCTTAGCAAAATACGTGCAGCTACCACAGCTACTGAGCAAAAGATGGCGTTTATTTAAAAAATGCAAATGTTCTAGAACAATATCACAAAATATTGAAAAACATCTTAAATACTAGGTAAAAATAAAAAATATTGACGAAAATAAATTGGTTTCAAGTCCACTTGTTTTACCGTACCTAGATTTTGTAGTTTGGCAAAGCGAAACTAGGCAAATTTTCTTATAATCGTCTATCAAAGTTTACATTTTGTCGCACGTTCACACGAACTGTCAGGCGGAACGTCTCGAACTAGACTGAGCGACTTTTTACTTATTGGTAAAAACTTTTGGATCACAAATTTCTTCGTGATGTCCCGTCTATTGCTCATATATACATACTCAGATCAAAGAAACAGGCAGATAGAACGTGCGCGAACAACAACGTGGTGCCAGTCGTTATTTATGTGTGCGCGGCAGATAAGTGGCGCCGTGTACGGACACGAGCATCTGTGTGCGTTTACGGTTGCCAGATATTGAGAAATACTCCCATATTTTTGTTCAGTTAAATTGTTCTCAAATATTGTACTAATATTTTTTTTCAATTAGAAACACGATTTTGCTTTAAGGCAAATAAAGATATAGGCATACCTAGATAGCAAAAGCGTGTAGTATTTATTATTTCACAGAATAATAATAAGGAATAAAATTTAATATGCATAATTACTTCTACCTATTTAATTAATTTATATCAGACCAGGCCCTGCAGTCTCGACAAATATAACGACAAATATCGCTCGTTAAGTCTAATCGATGTCAAATTTCTTTAAAAGATTTTCAACCTTATGCTTTCGAAATAAAGTTAAAAGTCTATTAAAGGAATGTGACAACGATACGACTTAGCGACCGATTTTTGTCGCTGTCTAATGTCGAGACTGCAGGGCCTGATAACACTTTTTAACGCTTTTTGGTAATTTGTTTAATTAACTATTTAAGAATAGGTATTTTAATTTAAAAAGATAAACAATTTGTTATAACAATCAACATATTTATTAAAATAATTTTTATTTTACACACATTAAACCTTAACAGCCTTTGTTGTGCACCAATTATTGTACATACATACTATTAATGTTTAAAATTGGAAACGCGATTTTGCTTTATGGTTTTACCCAGATAGCAAAAGCGCGTAATATTTAAACAAGAATAATAATGAGGGAATAAAAGTTAAAGATGCGTAATTACTTAACTTAATTCACCGATATTTTTTATGCACAATACACATTCCCCTAATTCAGGGTAATTTTCCCGTTATAAACTAGCAACACAGACGATTTACTGTTAAGGTTTTGTGTTTCAAGTGAGCCGAAAATATTTTATGTAAAATAAATACCAAAACAATAAAAATAACAAGAGTTACCTGGGAAAAGATATTCCATCTTGTTTTCTTACTTTTTGTGAACAACTTTTGCAGTGTTTAAACACACAAGATGCCATATTTTGACTTATAATGACAAATCACTAGTGACGTGTGAGCGAGACGATGCGTAGCTTGGTACTGTCGCGAGTTTGTAGCAACTTTTGATTTTGTAGTAACTTTGGTGGACCCACTCGCGTGTTCTGAGCGCTCTATCTGTCTATTTTTTTAATCTGAGTATACATAGTTTAATGTCTTTGTTCACAAGTCTAGATGGGAGAACAAAATGCAGTAATGCGCATTTTATCCAAAAGAAATAATAAAGGAAAGAAAAAAATACATCAATACAAAGTTTGATTTTTTTCTTATTTTTCTGGTATATTTAAATAAATATTTAATTCAGACTTGTTGTGTAGATATCACAAAACACGTTTACCGCGTATATCTCGGAACCGCCAATTTGCGAGTACTGCATTTACAATTATGAGGGCAGAATCGGTCCAGCCATTTCAGAGATTAGCCATTACAAACAGACTGACAGACAAAAAATGTAAAAATGTTATTTTGGTGTGTACCGTATATTTATATTCATTTATGCATGTAGTAAAAAATGGTTATTTTCATATGACAAACAGGTACTCCGATTTTATTTATATGTATAGATGTGTGGGATTGTGGGATCAGAGTCAAACAGCTTTTACAAAACTCTTAATTTATTTATTTTCAAAAACAAAAATGCGACACGTCATCATAACCGCCATCTTTCTACTCATTCTTCGCTCTCGCTCTCCCATATATCCATCCCTTTCGTACACTCTTACGTTCCATTTCCCACCGATGTATAGATTATTAGTGTAGATTAACGTTGTAATACTTTAAGTGTGATTTGTGGCGAAATACGTAAAAATACGAGGTCTTCTGAACTGAACGGGTTGTGATATTGGTAAAGCTTTCTAAAACATCTTCATACAGAAAATCAAAAATAAAACCACAGAACACAATTGATTTAATTTATATCAGTTTCAACACAGTTTGTTCCTACTCTAACACTTTTCTTTTCCTCAGTACTGGGACAATGGATACCGACAAAGGATATGTATGTAAACGGTTTTCGGTTGAACGGTTTATTAGTCACTTCTTCATTAACTTCCGAGTTTGGTCCACTAGGGGTATCATAAATGTTCAAGTCTGATTTTCCAGTTTTATTCACTTCAACGACTGGTTCATCAGTAGTATTCACTTCCATGTCTGATTTGTCAGTGGTTTCATAAACTTCAACGGCTGATACGCCAGTATTTTTATTCATTTCCGTGTCTGATTCGTCATTACTTTTATTTACTTCAACGTCTGATTCCCTAGTCATTTTATTCACTTCAATGACCGACACATCAGCAGGATATAATTTTAAGTCTGATGTTTTATCAATGCCCACTTCAAACAAATCTAAATTTTTTATGGGTACTTTATTTGGATAGCTGTCAGTAATTTTAACCCTTAACCACCCACAAGTGTCTCGCGGACACAATTTTGCGTTTGAGTCCTAATAAAATCTAAAGTATTTATTTTTGAATTTTGATATTTTTTCTAATCTATCATCAATTCTTTACAAACCTAAACCTGCAAGGTTTTTTTTCGTACCGGGAATATTTAAATATTTATTAATAAAAAACTAAATAAGTAACCTATCCACCCACAAGTGTCCAACAGACACAGTAACATTTTGTTTGACTCTAGTTCAAAATTAGATTGTTTATTTACATAAACCTTTATCACATAGTATCGGGTAACCAATTGCAACTCTTATGACTTTTGTTTTTGTTACAATCATTCTCTTTGTACTTGCATTTTGTTTGTATCGGTGCTTAGAAACGTTTATTATAATAAAGCAGTTGTTCACTCATACGTTCTAAGAAATGGCTAAAAATCAAACAGCACAGATTAGATTACATAATCTCATATGCACTAAAAAAGGACCGTGTTGTTATTCTTTTTGTTTACCATGCATTATGGCAAAGAAATAGATGCAAGCGATGAGCTATACGAACATAATCAGTATAATGCTTCAGTTGCTGGGGCAGAGGCTTCCTCTCTATGAAAGGTGCTGTAAATTGTAATCCACCATGTGGACTCCATGCAGATTGGTAGATGTCACATATTTTCGTATTTTTGGCACAAATTGCACTTCAAACAAATCTGAGATGAAATACTAAAACCACAAGTGCGTGTCGATACGCTTTACCAGATAGATCATGAGTGTAGGTACAGTGCGACGTAAAAGAAATATATGTTTTTATATATTATAAATGTTGTAGGCATTGGACTAATAATTATAATTATATGGAAAATCCTGAACCCTGATTAGTACATACGCAAGCAGAATACACAAAAAATCTTTTTACGTAAAATCGCAACTAATTTGGTAATGCCTCTTATTATGAGAAGACAAAACAAAATGACGTAAGGATACGTTATCATTATCCTCTAGCAGCCATGCAGGATGTCATAGGAACCTACTGCAGCCTCGTCATATGAATCTGCTGCGTAAAGGAAGAAGCTTTGCCATAATTTGTACTCCAAAAATATCTAAAACATCTGAGTAACTTTTTTGCTATATGATTCGTAACATTTTCATTGAAAACTTCAAAAAAAAAATTGTAACTAAAATGTAAGAAAAATATGATTATATAAGTACACATCAATGCTACAGCTACTATCATAATATCAAGACACTTATTAGTCTAGTTAACTCATTGTATTTTTTACCTAATTCGTTTATTTGTGTAATGTGTCTGATGGACACTACTGGTCCGTTACGTTAGAAAAGCATACTGGGTGGTTAAGGGTTAAGTAATGTAACACAGAGGAATATTATAGCAAGAACCTTCATTGCGACTGTTTTCTTCCTTGGTTCAAAGTTTACTGATGTGGGATGGTTTTAAACTTGTTATTTATAGTATTTTGTAGTTTGTTCATTTATTATCATATGTATTTTTATGTTCATGTTTAGAGTTCCGTACAATGAAAGTAAAAACGAAAATTTTATAACATTACTAGGAAATATGAGATGCACTAGCTGACACCTCATTCTTTTTTTGCTATTTTAAAAACAGTTCTCCTTAATCGTGCGTTCGTTTACAAACATTTAAACTCACAGACACAAATACCCGGACCCAGAATAATTACTTGTAGATAAAAGAAAGAAAAAAAATATAAATATGACTAAAATAGTTCTACGTAAATGTATCATGTACGTACATAATAAGTATACTTTTGCTTCAATGGTACACCACAAATCATCTGCAGTATTGTTATTTTAACTTTCTCCTATCCTTTTAAAGATCTTCTTGAAAATATCGCTACTAAGATTGCGAAAAATAGCGCCGATGCGATGTATCACCGTAGTTAAAAGTTATATTTACAATATCTTGAGTATATTCTATCCGTCTATTTTTTTGACGGAACCTTTGGTGCGCTAATGCTCGCTTTGTGTAGGTTTTTTAGCAAAGTACTAATGCTTCATAAGTTTGTAAATATTTATTTATTATGCTTGTTAAAGAACCACTCAGACATCACATCATGTCTGGATCAATACTTGTTTCCGGAGCATAAGTTAAATAAAAGTTGTGTAATTATGAGTTTAAAGTCTCGAGGTTAGTAATTCTTTGGAAAACTTATTGCTCCGCTGTCGTATGACATCTTATTTTATTTCATTTCATTTGGGTTTGTGCTTCAGTCTAGCCTAGGTTAAAGGTAAGAGAGACAAGGCATAGGTACGATGGAGAGCTTATCCAGAAGAAGCCTGTTCACTCTAAGGAATTCACTTTTGCTTATGCTACTAACTTTGAAGAGATTAGGGTTGTATGTGATCGGAAATACAAGACGCAGGTATTGAGTTTCGGGGTCACGAGATTAACGAGCTACCGTGACTATGGAACAGGATTTAAGGACAACGTGGAATTTAATCAGTACAAGCCTGACAGTCCTTCCTGCCCTGCCTTGGGTGGGGAGGATCATGGATGATTTTACCACGCTAAAAAAGAAAAAAATGTAGTTAGTCACTCGTCCGCTGTGTGCAATTGTGCTTTACAAAAGACGTTTGGAAACGCTTAGTGCGAATTGGTGGAACAGCAGATGATAAGGTAACTCGTGCAGTATGTCTAGATGATAGAAGTGGTCGATAGGAATACCTACTCGAATTCGGGTTCTTGGACACACTCACCGGAGTACAATCTGTAGAAGACTGATAAGCAGGCAAGGATAATAAAAAAAGAACCGATTAGGATAAGATAAATAAATGTGTTTTTGTAACCGACTTCAAAAACAAACACAAAATGTGTAAAATAACTTTTCTTTCCAAAGTCGGTGGCTTTACTTTTTAATTCATTGATTTTTGCCACCGACTTTCAAAAGAAACAATAATTGTGTTTATTTATGAAGTCGGTTCCATTTAAAAAAAAAGGTTTTATTACCTCCTGTCTTGAAGTTTAGATAAATTAACAAAATTCAGCTCAGGAGTCTTTAAAAACGCGACAATTAAGCAATATGCATGCGAATGATATCACGAGATTCAATATTGTTGCAAACCAAAGTATAGTTCTTCAGGCTGTAACGAATACTTTTGTGAAAACCGCATCAAAATCGGTTTAGCCTAACATGAGATAACGCGGTCGCGTACAAACATGCATCAGGATCACATAATATGAATCGAACTGTCATATATATCACCTTTTTTTGAAGTCGGTTAATAAACGATTACAAGGAAAATCAGTGATGGTACTTACATATTTATGGTGTAGACGCCCCGTTTGACGCAGTGGCTAAGCGATTGACTGCTACGCAGCATGTCGCGTGTTCCATTCCCACGCGAAAGAAATATTTGTAAGATTTACAGGTTCTTGTAGCAGGTCTGAGTGTTTTTGTATGTGAGTTTAATTGTTTGCAAACGCACCTACGATAGGTAGGTACTGTACTGACCAACTAAATGAATTGAAAATGTATAGCATCTACGTAGTATTCAAGTCGAATTCCGTGATTCGTTAAGTCACTTTCAAAAGTTTTCAAAATTGATGTAAAACTATAGGCTAAAGAAATAGGTACTTTAATATAATTATATATTAAAAAAAACACAAGCATAACACATACACATCTTTATTTACACAAAATTGGTTAAACAATAAACACGGCAGTAACTAAAACCGTTTAGTCTCTTGTAACACAAATTGAACCGACTCTAAGTTCATTGTCAGTACAAGCGCCATCAAAAACAAATCCCGTAGGCAACTGGGTGGACTTTATATCTGATTCCGTGCTTCGTTCAGTAGCTTCTGTACTCATTGCACTGGGATAACTTTTGGTTAGAGTAACCAATGTAACACAAAGTAATAACACATAGATTTTCTTCATCTTGACCGTTTTTCTGTTTAGTTAAATGCGTTCTCAAGGAGCGCTGGCGGTTTACTGGCAAGTAGATTTTATTTGTTCATTTGTACATACATGAGTAAAAACTTGTTGAGTTTACTTTGCATTATTATGCCTATTAAGGCCAGTTCACAGAGGTGAAAACGCCATGTGCGTAAGTGGCGGGTCGAACGCAAAATGTAAGGTAAAGCCATCTATGGTATTGAATCCTACTAATATTATAAACGTGAAAGTTTGTTTGGATGGATGGATGTTTGTTACTCATTTACGACTTTTTGCCAGCGTCTCGGTCCACAGCGACTGAAATAGGTGTTTACGGACGCACGCCTATGTTTTGATCGCCGAGGGAAAGAGTTTTTGGCGACCAGTTGACAGTCCGTAACGGCTTTAAGAAAGGCCTCCCCCAAAGAGATTTAAAAGAACCTATAGAGCGGGCATTGGGAAAAGTGTCATACAAAATTGTTGATGCCGTGCGTCAGTAGCACTATTTAAGCGTTGCATAGCAACGCGACTACTAGACTGAGGGACTTTTAACCTATTGGTAAAAAATTTTGGATCACAAACTTCGTGATGTCCCGTCTACTGCTCGTATATAGTTTAATGTCTTTGGCCTCCCCCAATTTCTTCCACTTCTGTAGTATTCTTCTCAATGATTCACAAAGATAACCAAAAAGTTTAGTCCATTAAATAGAGTATATTTTTAAACAAAAAAAAAAAAACAAAAATATAACCACAGAACACAATAGACTTAATTTAATCAGCACCAACACAAGAAGATCCTACTCTAGCACTAGTACCGGGACAAGGGTTAACGGCAAATGCAGATGGAGCTACCGGTATAAATAAGTCTGGTTGATAAGTCACTTCTTCATTAACTTCCGAGTTTTGTCCACTAGTGGTATCATTAATTTTCAAGTCTGATGTTCCAGTTGTTTTATTTAGTTCAACACAAAGACATTAAACTATATACGAGCAATAGACGGGACGTCACGAAGAAATTTGTGATCCAAAACTTTTTACCAATAGGTAAAAAGTCCCTCAGTCTAGTAGTCGCGTTGCTATGCAACGCTTAGATAGCGCTACTGACGCACGGCATCAACAATTTTGTATGACAATTTTCCCAATGCTCGCTCTATTAGGTTCTTTTAAATCTCTTTGCTTCAACATCTGATTTCCTAGCAGTTATAATCACTTCAATGTCTGGTTCGCCAGTGATTTCATAAACTTCAACTTCTGATATGCCAGTATTTTTATTCACTTCCATGTCTGATTCGCCAGTAGTTTTATTCTCTTCAACGTCTGATTCTACTGTAATTTTATTTACTTCCACTCCTGATTCCCTAGTAATTTTATTCACTTCAACATCCGATTCCATAGGAGTTTTATTCACTTCAATGTCTGATTCGTCAGTAGTTTCGGTTTTAAAAACTTCAACGTCTGGAACGCCAGTATTTTTATTTACTTCAATGTCTAATTCTACTGTAGTTTTATTCACTTACACTTCCGATTCTCTAGTATTTTTTTTCAATTCAATGTCCGTTTTATAAATATTCACTTTAAACACTTCCAAATTTTCTGTTAGTACTTTATTTGGATAGCTGTAAGTAATTTTAAGTAATGTAACACAGAGGAATGTTGTAGCAAGAATCTTCATTGCAGCTGTATTCTTCCTTGGTTCAAAGTTTACTGATGTTTATTGGTTATTAACTTTTTATAAGTATGTACAGTTTTTTCATTTATTTTCGATTATAACAAATGAAGGTAATGAGTGAGTACTCTTAGCTGAGAGTTGTTCTTAGTCTCAGATATGACATCATCAATAAGTACCGGTTTGCCAAGCACAAGTTGAACTGAAGTTATAGAATTATGAGTTAAAGTCTCTAGGTTAGTAACTATATGGAAAACCTATTGCTCCGCTGTCGTAAAACTTTTAACTATATTTCATAAGGGTTTACTCTTGAGTCTAGTCTCCGCTACAGGTGACTGAGACAAAGTCTACGATGGATCTTACCCAGAAGAAGCCTGGGCCCCAATTCTGCTAATTTAGTAATGACTCAATTGAATATCAATTGGATCTCAGTAGCAGTTTTAACTACATTTGATATTCTGCTACTAATTTAAGACCAATGGTTTTCCAGTGACATTCTATTGAACTGCTATCAGAATATTTGCTAGTCTGCTCTTCAATCGTGTTACAATTGTAAATCGATTGTGGACTTTATCGGTATTCTACTCTCTAATGGCAATACTTATAACTGTTCAACTGAGAGTCAATTACAATTACACTACGATTCCATTACGACTCTATTGAGCTTATACAAGTTTTTGCAGAATACCAAATTTGTTCTAATCGTAATGGAGTCGTGATTGAGTCTCAATTGAATATCAATAGCATGTGAGTTAAATAAAATTAGCAGACTTGAGGCCATGATCAGGTAATCGTGACAGTGGAAAGTGGAGCGCTATTGAAAGGTCATCGTGGGGGAGGACTCATTTGATGATATCAATTTCATCATCCCCTCTTGAAATCGAACCCGTTGATTTTGGAAAAAATATCTTAACCTATTATTACACCATTCGATAGTGTTGCTAATAAGGATCAAATTCTGGGAAGTAATCAATCATATACGGTAAACTTAAGGAAGTCGTTTATTGTTAATAGATAACCGAAAAGTTTAGTCTTTTAAAGAATTACATTACAAAATCACTGAAAAACACACTTTTAGTCTCTTTCAACACACGTTGGGCCTATTCGAATAGTATTTTCAGGACATGGATCTCCATTAAATATAGAATTCAAGGGGCCCACTGGATGATCCACATTACCAAGGTTGGTAAGCTCGTGCACTTCTAATTTTTCTACAACCACTTCACTGGAATATATATCGATAAAAGAAAATAGTGTAACACTAAATAAAAACACGGAAAGTCTCTTCATTTTTAATGTTTAAGTTCCTATTTCAGCCAATGCTGACTAACTAATGATAAGGAATATTTTGTTTCCCCATCTCCGATTGTAATCATAGACTATAGCGCTTAATTACAGAGTAATTGTTTTTTTTTTAGTTGTTGGGTTATTACGCTCGTAAGCCTGAGTTCATAGCAACGATGACGTGACACTGTGAGAGAATAAAAAAAAAGACTATTGTTATTTCGTCAATGCTAATGTCATTAGCAGTATAGTCATAATTGAATGAATGTGACCTATGTTTTTAATTTGTTTGATAAATGATAAATAACAGTTGTTCCAGGTCCGTGTGTCTGTATGTTAGTTTCTATGTTTGTAAACGCACCCACGACCCAGGGGTTTTTTTTAGGGTGGGGAATCGTTTTAAAAAAATCTTGCAACGGGTAAATAGGCCTTTACTGTCTTTTTAATCACAAATGTTCATCCATTTTTTATTTTATTTTTTAACTCTTTTAACTAATTGTTTACTTATAATTATTAAACAACTAGCTGTTGCCAGCGGCTTCACCCGCTGCAACTCGAAAATTACCCCACGGGAACATAAAATCGGGATTAAAACTATCCTATGTGTTAATCCAGGTTATAAACTACCTATATGTGTAGCAAATACCCAAATCTGTTCAGTGGTTTTTGCGTGAAAGAGTAACAAACATACCTACATACACATACAATACACATACTCGTACATACATCCTCACAAACTTTCGCATTTATACGAGTAATATTAGTAGGATGTCGTCCCGAACAACAACTCATACTTTTAAAGTCCTTATTTTTATAAATGACTAAATGGATTTGAATGAAACTTCATATGCATTAACAGATTGTTTCGGGTAGGGGGCTGTCTCATCAGGAAACCGTGACCCTAGAACGTAAAGGTCTATTGAAGGAACACCGTGGATTTTAGTCAGTTCGAGTCGAGCAGTTCCTCCCGTACCCATCCCTTGGAGGACTCATTTGATGATTTTAACACGTTTACAAAACTCCAGTAGGTATATAAGTATGAAGTTTTAGAAATAAATAAAGAAAAAAACGAATACTTGGAAATCGCTGTTTTTGTTTTAATTTTAAAATGTATCTCATTAACTGCAACACTATGTTTCCTAAACGTTCCCTGACAACTTTTAAGACATGCTTAAGAAGGGTTTCATTAAAATCAGCAGCGTCAATTTCTAAAATTTTAACTTGAAAGTATTTATGAAATACGTTTTGATCTACTCGCTCTTAAACAGCGTGTACCGACCTTTACGTAATTGTTAGGTATATGATGAGTACTCTACGTAGCATCATTACTGCTCAACCGGTTAAATAACTAGTAGGTACCTACTTATGATAATAGGAAATAACTCATTGCTTAAAGGCTGTGCAAAACCGGTTACCGTCTGGTAAATAAATCGCCCGCGGTTTACAAGTTCTAGGTCGTTGAGTAAAAACAAAGTCTGTCAAGCATTTTACTAAGTGTAAATAATTTGGATCGCGGGACTTATCGAATTACTTTGACCTTGGAACGTAAAGAGCTATTGAAGGACACCGTGGATTTTAGTTAGTACGAGTCTGACAGTATGGGTGAGAGGACTCATTTGATGATTTTACCACGATAAAAAAAGTGTAAATAATTTTATTGCGGTTGCTCATAAACCACGTACACATACTTCGTAGAACGTCCACCCACAAGGTCGACAGACGATCTTATAAAGATTACAGGATCACGCTGTATGCAGGCCGCTTCCAGCCTGTCCTATTCGAAGTCTATAGGCTTTTGTTAAGCAGTGGACATCTTAAGCTAATCTACATCCATAATAGGCAGGGCGCGGTAGGGAGAGGACAGTTCGAATAAAAAGTGTGACAAAAATAGAAATCCAAATGGTATGACAATAATACACTCGAACAATACTAAATAATTATTTATTTATTCTATTCACGGACACAACATACATTTGTAATAAGAATAACAGGTTCTACTCAAGATCAAGGTTATACAAAAGTAGTCATTAACTGCTAACTGTCCCAAGAAGCAGGTTTAGATAGAAGTACGAATTTCACAGTGACAAACAGACTAACACTGGAAAGTATTAAACTATCTCAGTTGTTATCTTCGGTTGGATCATTTCAGTAACCAATCAACGGCCGATTTTACTATTCGAGTCAAGCTGGGTATTGGGATACGGTATCAAGTGAGTAGGCACGTAGGCACGAGTCCGCTGCGAACCACTCGCTGTCAGCTAGAGTAACACTAAGACGGCTCGCAGTGTGCTCGGACGGGCCGTACCCATTTGAGGTTGATACATTAACTGATACGTTTTATGCAACACTGCTAGTGAGTAGTACTCACTAGCAGTGTTGCATATAATGTATCAGTTATCGTAGTACCCAGCTAGATGTCCATCCAGAACGAGCCCTCAAAAACAAAGTAACTGGATTTGGAGCAGCCGTCAAAACCAAAGCATTTGGATTGAGATTGAATGAAGATTTCGGGCGTTAGTGTCAACCAAAGTCCAGATAACCAACAGTAATTAGTATGCTTACTGCACGAACCACTGGAGCAAATAATTAATTATAATTTAGTCTTAAAGGTACAATAATCACTATTAACAACTTTAGCACGATGCACAATCACAACACAACACAACACGGAGACATTACGGAATTCTTAGCACATTCCATACAAACGGAGCTTATTACCAATGAAACCCATATTTATACGGATTTTAAACGGTCTGAGAGAAGCTGTGCATCTAAAACTTCTTTGGCATCACGAATTTTACTAACTCACTACCAGCGTCTGCGTTCCCGAACGCATACAACCCGAATATCTTCAAAGTTAGAGTGAACAGGCTTTTCCTGGGTAAGTTCACTCCATCTTGGGGTTTGTCTCTGTAACTTTTGGCATATACTAGAGTCAAGAGTTACCAGTCTTACGAAGAGGTACCAGGTAACTGGTTAGTACAGGTCAGACAGGCAGTCGCTCTGTTTAAAAATCCTGGTTCAGCTATTCCGAGTTGGACGACCCCGATTCGATGTTGGATGTAGGATGATTCTGATTAAGTAGAAATTGATCTTCTACAAATTTCTGCTATACGGGTCGTAAATTCCGTGCACGATGATACACATCACAGTCTGCTACTAAAAAAGTGTCATAACGATAATAGACAACGCTCTGTTGTCTTTAATGAATTTTCAACTTTATTCTTCAGTGTTTAAAGTTGAAAATCTATTACAGACTAAGAGACGACCAAACGAAAACGCCCTGTAGTCTTCTTCAATAGATTTTCAAGCTTACAGTCTAAAGAATAAAGTTGATTATTGTTGTTGGTTATTGTTCTTCTGTTTATGTACTCTTGTCTTTCACTGATTTCCAGATGCCTTTAAATGATGACACTGCTTTCGTGGTGGCTTCCATTTCATCTTCTTCTGGGATCCAATATGTCTCAAGCGCGTATAGTATAAACACGAAAATAAATACAAAGTAATAATTCTTCATTGCGACTGTTTAGAGCACTTGATCACGACTTAATAAAAATCTAAATGTGTGACACGGCATTTTATAGAACAACAACAGGTTCTAATACAAGTACATGTTGTAGGTGTGCAATGCCAACGCTTAGCAGATATTTCTTTGTTACAAATACAGACGGAATCACAACTGAAAATGAACCATCTTGTGTTGTGATAACGTTGAAAATCTAAAAGATATATTTTGACAGATTGAGATGACTTGATTTATGTATCTACAAGTAATACTGTGACTAAACAAGCGGTCCAATACATTTTTATCACGTATCATGTTAATTGCTATAAACGAGTCCATAATTTTAAGGTTTGTCAACTGAAAAAATCCCGTATTTTTTTTATTAATTTATATTTATTGAAAATGATAATCTCCTTAGGCCTGATTAATAAAGCAGTTCTTCTGGGCACGGCGCGCATTGTCGGAGAAAGAAAAAAAATACGTGTCCATTATTTGTCAATATACTGACTACTAGCTTAATGATTGTAACCAAGGTTATCAAGTTCCAAACTCGCCCAACGTGATAATATACGAAATGAAATATTATCTCATGAATTATCATAAGCGATGTTGTGTTGCAAAACAGTTACATTTAGTCAAAAACTAGTTTTCTTCCAAACACGTTTACTTTTGGATCATTAGATCACCTCGATACAAGGGGTCGCGGGACTGTCTCATCAGGTACCGTGACCGTTTGCGCAACTATTTCCAGAGCACCTATTTTAAGAGCAATTATTTATTCCCGATTGAGCACCTATCAAAATTTTGACGAGTTGCTTAATCGGGAACAGAAATATAAAATCGGGAACAGAAATTCAAACCAGTTACCGAAGCAACTGCTCTGGGTATGTAACCCAGAGCAGTTGCTCTGGGTCTGTATTTGAAACTAGAACTAGAAACTACCGTAGTTACGGTAGTTTCTAGTGATGGGGTGTGTATAAAATAATTGGCATAGGTTCATGGTGGTTTGTTCTTTTATAATTCAGGGAAGTTTGACTTTAGTCAAACTTCCCTGAAGTATTTTAATACTTACAAGCAAAAGTACTAGGCTAGCATAGATTTTAGAGGGTATGTTTTTAAATCATTCTGGGAAGGTTAACAGAAATACTTACCAGAAAAAGTACTAGGCTAGCATAGTTTCAATTGATGGTATGTTTTTAAACTATTCTGGGAAGGTTAACTGAAATACTAAATACCCCATCACTACAAGCTATCAAACCGTAGTTGCTCTAATGGGAACAGATTTGAATTATAATTTCATTCCCGATTGAGCAATTTGTCAAAATATTGATAGGTGCTTAATAGAGAATAAGAATTTCCTCTTAACTTAGGTGCTCTGGAAATAATTGCTCAAACCTCAAACGGGAATACCTCATTTTTCGCTTAGGTAGGTACTAGAAATTATTGGATGGCACAGGCGCAGTGGTTGAACGCCTGGTTGCTGCGCAGCGTATTCCGGCTTTGATTGTTCTGTTCGAATATTTTTTGGTCAATTTTTAGTTGTTCCGGGTCTGGCTGTTTGTGTAAGTTTAAATGTTTGTCAACACACCCATGATTGAAGCCGATTAAAGCTGAACAAGTGTAATATTGCTTATTGCTCGTGGCAATTCATGATATTCAATAATAATGCACTTCAACTATTAAAAACAATTTAATAATAAAAATGTAAAACTAAACATACATAAATAAATTAGATCCTGAAAATACGCTTAAAATTAATACACAACATGAGCACGAAGAAGTTTTGGTATTAAATGAAAGGGTTTGCTGAATGGGATACGAAAAATATTATCACGTGACCTATATCTAACATGGCGGCCGTCCCAAGGTGTCGGATTGACTATTTGAAATGCAGCCCTATGATTTAGTTATAAAATGAAAGGGTTTGCTGTCAGGAATACAAAAAAAATAAGTCACGTGATTTAAATCCAACATGGCGGACATCCAAGATGGCGGATTGTCTATTTGAAATGCAGCCCCATGATATGGATACTAAATGAAAGGGTTTGTTGAATGGGATACGAAAAAAAATATCACGTGACCTAAATCCAACATGGCGGCCGCCCCAAGGTGGCGGATTGGCTGTTTGAAATGCAGCCGTATGATTTGGGTATAAAATGAAAGGGTTTGCTGAAAATAATGCGAAATGACATTTTCTTACAAATTCTTACCATGTCATGGGTATCAATCACAAAGGTTCGACGAGAGGAAAACGATTGTAATTTTTAGTGCGTGCTAAAAGCGTGTTTTTTAGTTTTTTAAAACTAATAGCAATTATTTTAGTAAGACTGATAGACTCTTCCTTCCACACTCTTCCTGTTTGAAAGTTGGCGATGTGAAACTTACGGTAAGAGTATGTATGGTCTTAACAGTCAGCGGGTATCCTGCAGACGGCATAAAACATTAAAAGAAAGATTTATGAAAAAGAAGCATTTATTATAAACGTAAATATGTATTACATCTGATGTGGTACTTGGTATTTTCCTACCTCTTCATTTTTCTGAATGCTATTTAAATTTATAAAAAGGAACCAAAAATTATAATACTTGAAATGAGGGCTTGTCCGGGGTTTGACACCAGCTTGACCCGGAGCCCATTAGTTCCCAAAAAGTCATAGAGCATTACATCAGGAGGCCTCATAACCCTGAAACCGGTGATCCGGACAGTTGCGTTGCCATTGTATAGAACTTCTTGGGACACTGTGCTGCCCCAAATTGGATCGTGATAATAAAGTTGCCTGAAAATGGAAAGAAAATGTTGTCTGAATTAGCTTCAATATATGTATTTGGCAAAAGGCCTTGTATATCACAATAAAATTAATCTGCTCTCGCATGATAGATTACGATTAATATTAAGACGAGTAGATCTTAACGCGTCGCACAAGTACACGCGACGCGTCGGGCGGCGCGTTGCGCGGGGCGGGCCACCGCAAAAACAAACATACGACGATATCTAAAGAGCATTCAAGGAGAATCGGCAAAAATTGATGAAAAATCACCAACACCGATCGACGCGTCGCCTGTCCTTTTACTTGGCTTGTCTACACACCACTGGGCTACTATTACCCGGTATTAGCCAGGTTTAGCCTGATTAGCGCGTTCGACCAAAACAACAAACAAACTCTTCAGTTTTATAAGTATAGATGTATACGATAAGGTTCAATGAAAAGGTAACCAAGACTGATAAAAGTCAATAACAATAGGTAAATACAGATAGACCTTAGAGTCCGCGCCAGCACTCATGACATGACATGCATAAATTCGCGGTACTACGTTTTTAATGCAATTTGATGTAATATAGTGTCTGCGCGCCGCGTCAAAATGACTTTAGTCGTATTGGTATTATCCGTCCACTTTTGACGTTAGATACGTTCGTACAACTGTATCCTGTGTGTGCCTGTGTCGTTGACGGACTTAGAAACTAGACCAGGTAGGCCTTAAAAACGATGGCGTGACGAATTTGGAATCCGTTTGGAGACAGACCGGCAAAGGTCGGAAACGATTGAAATGATATGGGGAGAGGGCATTTGCCCAGCAGTGGGATAGAAAAGGCCAGAAAATGGAGACACTCACTCGTGCAATATTACTTCAGTTTGCCTGTTAAGATTTCTCGTCCCTTCTCTGTATACAACGAAATCTTCTTTTGAGCGATGGACTTCATCAGGTACAGAAGCCGCGTTGCAGACTGCTAGTGCTGCTAGCACCGTGATGATAATGAAGCTCTTCATCTGAAAGAAAAAACAATTGGTGTGAAGCACGAAGTAGCCGGACATGGCAGCTTCGGGAGGTACCTGTGCATGATAAAAAAGGAGGAAACGCCCGGGTGTCACCACTGCGAGGACTGCCCGGAGGACACGGTGGAGCATACGGTGCAGGACTGCCCTGCTTGGGCGGAGCACCGCCGTGTCCTGACGGCGGCGATAGGCGGAGACCTCTCGCGCCCGGCATTGGTCGCGGCCACGCTGCGGGCCGAGACGGAGTGGGAGGCGGTCGCCTCCTTCTGCGAAGTAGTCATGCTCGCGAAGGAGGAGGCGGGCCGCTTGAGAGAGAGGATACCGTCCTCCCTCCGCCCCAGACGCAGTGGTAGACGCCCACGGCGACGGATGTCGCGGGACGATCTCCGGCCACCGTAGGCGCGGGCATGCGGGCGGCGAGTAAAGGGCAACTTGCTGCCCGACCATGGACCATGCCCGGGTCGACGGCGCGTTGTGTTCCACGCACGCCTCAAGGAGCGTCAGCATAGTGACGGGGCCCCCCTATAGAGGGCCACAGTCCTGCCGGGGTTGCGGGACATACGTATACCGCGACTCCGGCACACAAAGGGCTACCGAAGGACACCGTGGATTAAAGTCAGTACAAGTCTGACAGTCCCTCCCGCCCTGTCCGGGGTGGGAGGACTCAGTTGATGATTTTGCCACGTAAAAAAAAAAAGAAGCTTTTTGAAGTCGGTTATAAATGCTACTTCGCTAGCATTTATAACCGACTTCAAAAAGCTTTGGAGAAGAACGCCCTCAATTTGGTTGGTATTCTGTTTTTTGCATGGTCCGATATGAGAGTGTGATTCTTTTTTGGATCGATGCAGTACGAGTATACCTGTCGTTTGATCTCATAAAAAATTCATTCGGCTAGTCAGTAGTTTTTATTTTATGCCTATTTATTCCTTCTTATTTACTTGGATAATGGAATTAACGTATCTACTGATTACAAAAAAGTCTCAACACAAATGTATATGACAGAAATTTTGATTGAAAATCTGAACTAAAAAGGGTGTAGGTAATAAAAAAAAAAACTTAAAAATTATGCATAATGAAAAGTGCAAAATAATTCTTTGGGAAGTGGCTTTGTTTTTTATTTCATTGTTTGATTTTTTTTAATGTCTTCCAAAAGAAAAGTTATTTTCCGCTTTCATGTGGTTGTTTTTGAAGTCAGTTAAGTGCATTAATAATTTAAAAAACACTTACAGTTTCAAAATCACAGGAGTTCTTGATTAAACTATGTGACCGATCATTTAAAAATACACAGTTTATATACTTACATGATAAGTTGTTTAACAAACTGATAACGTAATCATACATAATAATAATTAAATCAGTGTTTCATATCTGCAAATCATTATATTAGGTAATTACCCCTGCCAGCAGATTATGTTGAACCGGAAGCCATAGAAATGCGACATTGTCGATAAATATTATATACTAGGTATTGACAGTATCTTCACTTGTATGTTATTTAGAAATTAACCCACGGGAGGTCGCGGGACTTATTCCATCACCGTGACCCCGGAACATAAAGGGCTATTGAAGGACACCGTGGATTTTATTCAGTACAAGTCTGACAGTACCTCCCGCCCTGCCCGGGGTGGGAGGTCTCATTTGATGATTTTACCACGTTAAAAAAAATAATAACCCACGGGAACTTAGTAGTTGAGAAAACAATATTTTATTATTGTTAGTCAGAAGCTCTAAAGGCTGACAACGTCAACTCTAACCATGGGGTACCGTATTACCCAGTAACTGGGCTATGGAGGTCGTATAGGCAGTCACACCATGTCATCATCATCATCATCATCATCAGCCTATAATGTTCCCACTACTGGGACACAGGCCTCCTCTCTGTGAGAGGGAGTGGGCCATAATCCACCACGCGGGCCCAGTGTGGATTGGTGGATGTCACACCATGTAAAATACTGATATTCAGCTGCATTTGGTTCGACTGGAAGCCGACCCCAATATAGTTGAGAAAAAGCTGGGTACATGCTATATGTTACGTTTCTTTCTACTTCCTTCACACCCTCAATAAGAGCGTGTAAAAGTTGCAAGATCGGCAGTAAACAAACGAAACCTCTGGTGTTGCAGATGTGGATACATAGGCTACGGATACCGCGCACCATCAAGCTGGTTTTATGCTTGCTTGTCACGTTTACGAAGTAAAAAAAAAACTGATCTTAATTTCATCAAAATCTAGTCAGTCGTTCTAAAGTGATTCATCAACAATTACGTCGCGACGCTTCGATCGATCTATCATCACAATGTGTTATTACTAGCTTCTGCCAGCGACTTCGTACGCGGATCCTGTTGCTTATGCCAGCGACAATGGGGTCGTCAAAATTGAAGATCTGAAACGTCTGATGTCGAATTCTTAGAGCCTGGGGACGGGAAAACAACGGGGCGTGCATGACGATTCCAGACGTTCCAGATCTTTCATTTTTGTAAGTCAACAGGAAATGCCCATCAGACTAAACAACTCTTGCTAAGACGTCATTACTGTATATTATGTAATAGTGTAGCTGGGCTCTTGGAGCTCCACATCAGGTGTTCCATATCTTCAAATTTATTTTCTCAGCAGAAAATGCTCATCACGCGGAACAATTTTTGCTATGGTACTATTTTTGTATCTCTTATAGTTTAGCTGATCTATTGCAGTTCTGCATCAGGTGTTCAAATTATAGCCTATAATATGTTGCCCAGACTTAATAGCTATAAAACAAAAAAAAAGCCAATCAAATCCGTCCAGTAGTTCCGAAGATTAGCGTGTATGGAGTAACTTCTCCCGTTTTCCTAACATTTCCCTTCACTGCTCTGCTCCTATTGATTGTAGCGTGATGAAAAGTATACTATAACCAGCGCAGGAGTATTAATAATAATTGTACCAAGTTTCGTCAAAATCCGTCGAGTAGTTTTTGTTTCTATAACGGTTATACAGACAGACAGACAGACAGACAGACAATAATTTATTTATTGCATTTTTGGCATCAGTATCGATCCCTAATCACCCCCTGATAGTTATTTTGGAAATATATTTCATGTACAGAATTGACCTCTCTACAGTTTTATATAAATATAGATGTTATATTTATAAAGCCGAAGAGTTTGTTTGCTTGAACGCGCTAATCTTAGCAACACAATACCCAAACATACAGTGTGTACGATATCGAACGATGTTAAGTCATAGGTACTCTAGAAATAAAGGTTTGTTAACTAATCGGCATTAAGATCTGTAGGTTTAAGCATGTTTTGGTGAAAGAGATTTCTATCTAATCTTATCACAAAATCCGTAATTACGTGTTTCCTGCAGTTGTTAATTATATATAAGTCAGTGCACTGTAAAAAGGTACTAATATTTCTTACCGGACTACTGAGCAAATGTAAGTGATTTTTCTTTACTTAGAGGTTGAGCTATTCTTTTGGCGCATCATGCACATTTTTAGGAGGACACCATAAGCAAAATGGTTTTTTTTTATTTCATTATGAGAACGCATTTATGTTTTTTTTTTTTTTTATCGCTGGTCATCACAATTTTGCGAATATAAAAATTCGACGGCGAGTGAGACTCGTACCTGTCTTCTGGATATGTTCTTCATATTCAGACGTTTAACTTACTTAACTGGGCTGGGATAGCCCAGCCCTGCTTGACTAGGTCGAATTTTTTCAAAATTTGATTGCATCATCTTGCATGCAGTCGAATTTTTATTTCCGCAAAACAGCTCGTGATTCGCTACGCAGGCGTATAAAATAACAGCACCTCATTCGTAGAGTTTTCTATTGATAAACCTAGTATTGTCAGTATTGACCGCATGGTTTGCGCAGTGACTGAGCAATCAACTCTTGCGCAGCGTGTCGCGGTTTCGATTCCCACACGGAACAATCATTTATCTGACGTTCAAGTAGTTGTTTCAAGTTTGGGTGTTTGTGTATGAGAGTTTCTATGTTTACGTACACGAGTACGCGTAACGATGCAGGAAGGAATTCGAAGTGTGGGGAAACGTGTTATTTAAAAAAAGCTCTGGTAATTCTTCTGTTAACAATGTATCCTTCCAGATGAAGACCCTGATCGTGTTAGCAGTGCTAGCAGCACTTGCAGTCTGCAATGACGCCTCCTCGGAGAGTTCCGGCGCTCTGTTCCAAAAAGAGGACTTTGAGAACCGCAAAGATAGATGGATAGATGTCGATACCTTTTATTCCGAACTTTTCAGGTGTGTATCATAATTACCTTCCCACTGGTGGGACAGACGTCCACTCACATGGAAGGACTGGACGTTAATCGAATACGTGGACCTAACGCCGGTGACACTAACTAGAGACAATTGCTATATTTTTGGAGCTACAAAAACAAATTACTAAAATCAATTTTGATTACAAACTGTCATGGTAACATTATTTGTCTTAAGCCGGAAACACATTATTAACACCCGACGCCACCCGATGAAACGTGATGCGTGTTGGGTCAAATCAAATGTATTGTTTTCTATGACCAGAATCACACTATGAACACCCGACGCGACGACACGTGCTCACTGCACATCGGGTGTCGACACGTTGCGTCGCGGGGCGTGTTAAATAATGTGTTTCCGGCTTTATTCTAACAAAGTAACGCTCATAATGTTAAGAAGAGATTAAAAGTTGTCACTGTTACAAAGTGGATTTGTTATCATGTGGAAGAGGAGCTGTTGTTTCAGTTTATTGCCACAGTTACTGTCTGCTATTTAAAAATACCCGTTTTATTTACTTGTCATTACGATAAAAAAAACAACTTCACAGCTATTTCCCTAAACAATTGGTTGAAACATGGGTGGAATATTCAACTTCAATAATCATAATTTCAACAGTCAAAATATCAACAAGATTTAATAATCAACAGTTAAATTTTTCAATGAATCAGAATAACATCAGCTTATAAAGTAAACGGTTCAAAATATCAACACGCCAGATGAGCAATTAAACATCTATAGCGAGCGTTGTCGTTCGTTCTGGCCTGGCCGTTAACGCTCAGAGTAATATTGAACAGATTTTAAAGTTTATACTCTAGACAATAAAGTTGAAAATCTAATAAAGACTACAGAGCGTTTTCGTTTATCATTCTCTAGTGAGGCTGTTAAGTAACAAGTTAGTGATACTTTCGTTCGTTTTCAGAACCAACTACCGTAGAATATCCATCCCTGGTGAGATGCAGCATCTGCAAATCGTGTACAATGGTAACTTCACGACAGTTGTGACAGCCGTCGCATTGAACCCTCAACCACCCTTCGAGTTCTCTTTCGGCCGAGTTATAAGCGGGCTTGGAAGCAACAGGGTCGAAGTTATCATGAACTCGACCGTCAGTGGTGGATTCCACTACATGCTTCAAGTGTTCGGATATGACACCACCTGGCTTTAAAAGATATTTGTTTTTAATTGTATTGTAATTTAGCCTAGTATCAACCATCCGCTAAATATCCTATGTTTTCTGTAAGTAAATTAATTTACGTATAAATATTTGTATTTATTTCCCTATCTCGTGATAACTGTGGATAGCAGTATTGTTGGATAAAATAGCTGCCGTGACATATTTTTGAATAAAGAATCAGCTGAAAAAGGAACAAAAAAGGAATTGTATCTCATATTTCGAGTCGAATCAGTTGATGTGTCATGTGTTACAATATTGTCGTGCAGAGCGGTTAACCCTTTAACCGCTCGAGTCGTATATATGCGACAAATATTTCCGTGCCCCTACCCGTGTCGTAATTATGCTACAGAAAATATTCTCGAATTTAGTTGTTTCGTCCGATTTTATTGCATCTATTCTTTATCCCTCTATTTATGTAGATAGACAGATATATTACTTTTTATTGTACACCATAATATTTTACAAATCGGAACTTAAGAGGAGCAGAAAGAGAGGAGCTTTTATTTCACCGATTCGTAGCCGGGCGCTACGTGCACGTCGGGCACGGCAATTGATATTTAACCAAGTGCTTAAAAGGTTAAGCAATAAATCGATAAAAAATGCTTTTAATAACCCACAAATTATAACCGGAACTTGTGAATCATCTCTCTTAGTTCCGCGACAACACCAAAACAAAGATATAATGCCTTATTGATAAATGGATTACTTTCTGATTAAATTATAATATATTGCATGTGCAAAAATGAGTCATTACTGTAAGTTATTGTCGAAAAGTACTAGAGTGGAGACCACGGACTAGCGCAAGCGCAGCGTAGGACGTCCACCAGCAAGGTGGACAGACGACCTTATAAAGGTCGCCGGAAGACGCTGGATGCAGGTCGCTTCCAACCGGTATCTGTGGAGATCAAAAGGGGAGGCCTATGTTCAGCAGTGGACGTCCTATGGCTGAGATGATGATGATGATGATGATGATTGGTGTTAGGAGAGTAACTTAAAGAAGAAGAACCACTTACGGACTGAAAATCCACTCTGTTTGTTCAGTTGTCCAAGGTCCACTTTTACAGACTGTTCCGTGAAGTTGGGCATTTTTAAAGCATTTTACTTTTCCAAAGTTCGGGCATATTTTCATTTGCCTGAATGGGCAATAAACTGTTACGGTCGTACCACAAAAACTTTTAAACGTCTGTTGAACACTTGTCTAAAAAAATCTCAGATTATGACGTTGAAATAAGGTCCGTTTTTCTTTCACAATTTTTTTAGACAAGTGTTCAACAGATGTTTAAGTTTTTGGAGTAAGGCTGTTAGTGTTTAACTCTCTCTTCTCAATGCAATACTTGTAAGTATTAATGGCATACATATTTTTATGGGTTTTAGACTCCTCCTTGCAAATGCTTTTTACAAACCCTTACGATATGCCCCTCAGCAAAAAGGATCTTATTGGATCATGCAAACTTGTTTTTTATGATTACGCAATAATAGGAAGTTTTACAAGCTGTTATCATTTTTGGGCGTTATCAGAATTAACACGCCACACCACGCGATGGCAATAATGCGACTTGATTGGCCAGGTTTATCACTTGAAGCTATACCTTGTGATCTGACCAATGAAAACGCGTGATTTAGCGCCTTGGGCTTTTAACGCTTTCGCAGTTAATATTTTGCGTACTGTACATAAAGCAAAGAGTTCACTTGCAATAAGCAACCATGCGCGTACTGCTTTCAGCGTATAAACGCGCGTGCGGACTGTAACTTTTTATTTAATTTATAGGAATTACCGAATGCCTGTTTGTCACTTCTATGGCAAAGCGAAAACGGTCACCGTAGCTTACGGACGCCTGAAACATCAGAGATTCCACCTGCGCGTTGCCGACCTTACAAATGTTTCATTTTTTTAAGACTCAGACGCATTCAGGCTTAAATCAAAGAAAAGACTGCAGTTCATAAATATATTAATGTTTATTCTTTATAAACAAAATCCCGAAAGTCTGAAAACCAGTCATTCCAAAGAGCTTTGATCAAAATGCACAATAACTGGGTCGCAGAGGTGAAATTTAAACAGCGTCTTGTCGTTAGCGTGTAAGTATTCCTGATATTTTGTATATTTACAACAGTTTTCCATCTTATTGTTACGTTCACAGCCAGTCAGTGTAATCTCCGTAGAATTGAACCCGGGTTTCGAGTCCCTGGCCCGGCGCTGTTAAAAACCTGACGTAAGCGTGAGTCCCAAACATTCCAGATTCCGTGTGTCCCGGGACGGGCGGGAGACGATTTATCCGGGTAACACGAATCCTGGTGGTAGAGTTACCTCGATATACTACTTCCCTGACCTGTCCTACTTGAGGGATTGGCTGGATGCTGACGTATTCACTGAAAAAACGAAATTATTTATTATTTCATGTTTGCGAAATCACTCACACTCGGCTTCAATTGCTACCTTTATGAATATACTTACCTACATATTTATAAGTTGCCTTTAAAAAAAGAAATTACATGCGAGTTGCATACAAGTTTGACTACATTGCGGACTAATGGGCAATGAATTCAGATGATCAAACAAATGCCGCTGTGAAGTCAAAGTTGCATGCAACTCACAAGCGATTAAATAGTTCCGTATCAAAAGAACTACATTCATTTTAACTACTACCGATATAACTACGGTCAAAAGACCTATCGGTTCGGATAACTATAATATTGGTCGTTTCACATAAGTTTGTTATAACTAATGTACGAAATACCTAATGGATAATTCACCTACGGTAACTCACCTATGGTTAATTCACCTACGTTTAATACACCTACGGTTAATTCAACTACGATATAGTTAGCTACAATTAATATCCCTGTTACGGTATGTGTGATAACATAGAAATGTCGACGGAGAACCGCTTCGAGGTGCTCCTACTTCTGGGTGGTTTAAAAAAAAATGACCACGAAGGGGATGGCGGGGTCTGAAAGACCCCGCCATCCCCTTCTAACCTAACCTGTCCGTGTCGGGGTGCCCCAAGTCGTTTTTATGACATTTTATTTATCAGTGCCCCGTTACATACACTCCTATCTAAATACCAGCTGAACAACTTTGTGCTTTTGAACGAGAAGAAGACGGTCGACTTCAGGGACACCCCGAGGTTCGGTTTGGTTAGGTTCCTTTAAACCTTGTAGACAGAAAAAGGAGCCCCGCGTAGCGGGGCTCCGTCGACCTTACTTCGAAAGCCCTCTTCCTCCGCTTTAGAAATTAAACGAGCGAGTTACACTTATTAAAAAAAATACTGTAGGTGAGTCGTCCATTAGGTATTTCAAACGTATAGCTGGAGAGCTACTGAACCCTGCGACTAACGGTCTTCCTGTAAGGTTACAAATTTGTACACGTAATATTTATAGCATGCTAAGAGCAATAGCGACGACCTGGCAGGCGTCAGCCGTGCACATCATTAGACAATTTAATTTTCAAAGTGTAAAAAAAAATGAAAAAAAAAACTTGTTCCTGTAAGCTTAAAAATTTAACAGGATGTAGTTTATTTATTGTAAATCTTGGAAAAAAAATGACAGGCGATTACAAGGTGCACAAGTATGTGACAGGCGAATCGAAAAGTGCAAAGTTGATGAGGAAAAATAAACTTTCTCCTGTAAGATCAAAATTATCTCGCGTTTGACTGAACTGATTTTGATGCCGTTTTCAGAAAAGTGTGCGTTACATTCCGAGAAAGGTTTTAATATACAGGGTGATTTTTTCAACTGGGCGTGGATAGCTATCTCCGAAACAATGAGAAATATCGAAAAACGTTGAAAGGAATCTCGAGGCCAATTTTGACGAAAATAAAACTGCATCGTTGGATTTTAGAAAAATTAATAATCCTGGCCAGGAATCGAACCCGCTGATTTTGGAAAAAAAATCACAGCCTGTATTACTACACCATTCGATAGTGTTGCTAATAAGGATCAAATTCTGAGAAGTGATCATATAAGGCAAACTTAAGGAAATAGCAGATTTTCATGAAATTGCTATATTTCTATGTTACTATGTTCTACTGAGCCATAATTTATTAATAATTGTTTGCAATAATTCAGTGGATTTGATGTCTCAACAATCCCAGTGTATTCAGCAATGCGAAATTATTGAGTTGAACAAAAATAAGCGTTATTTCAAAGAAGAAATGGTTAACTTATGTTCCAAATACAGTTATCGTCTTGAACATTCATCAGTTTCTTTTTTCAATTATACGTTTCCCTAAAGTTTGCCGTATATGATTACTTCCCAGAATTTGATCCTTATTAGCAACACTATCGAATGGTGTAATAATACAGGCTGTGATTTTTTTTCCAAAATCAGCGGGTTCGATTCCTGGCCAGGATTATTGATTTTTCTAAAATCCAACGATGCAGTTTTATTTTCGTCAAAATCTGCCTCGAGATTCTTTCCAACGTTTTTCGATATTCCTCATAGTTTCAGAGATAGCTATCCACGCCCAGTTGAAAAAATCACCCTGTATATTAAAACCTTTCTCGGAATGTAACGCACACTTTTCTGAAAACGGCATCAAAATCAGTTCAGTCAAACGCGAGATAATTTTGATCTTACAGGAGAAAGTTTATTTTTCCTCATCAACTTTGCACTTTTCGATTCGCCTGTCACATACTTGTGCACCTTGTAATCGCCTGTCATTTTTTTTCCAAGATTTACAATAAATAAACTACATCCTGTTAAATTTTTAAGCTTACAGGAACAAGTTTTTTTTTTCATTTTTTTTTACACTTTGAAAATTAAATTGTCTAATGATGTGCACGGCTGACGCCTGCCAGGTCGTCGCTATTGCTCTTAGCATGCTATAAATATTACGTGTACAAATTTGTAACCTTACAGGAAGACCGTTAGTCGCAGGGTTCAGTAGCTCTTGGACTAGTAGTTAAAACAACTAATATCTTAAAAGAACATTAGATGAATCGTTCGTTAGTGCAATCAATTTTAGTTCAATCAAAATTATGTCAGTTGAACAGTAGTTGAGTCGTCCAATATGTGTCTTGAACTTATGTAAGTCAACCGTAGCTATATCGACAGTAGTTTAAATGAACGTAGTTATTTTGATACGGAACCGATAAAATTGCCTCATCTTAATGAAGTTTTAACCACAAACTTGGATAAGGCTAGATTATGAACACGAAAATTTGCACAAGAAAAAAGAGTCCTGGACTAAACAGTGAAATCAGGCCGTGAGTGAGTGAATTCAGGCCCTTTGTGGTTGAATTTCAGGCCGTAGACGATGATGAAGAAGTAAGCCAAAAATAATGAAAAGGTACACACTCATGAAACAGGGTTAGACCCGCCGTGGGATCAGCTATACCAGATCTGCCAAGTGCTCCTTCTTCACCGTAAAATTTTGTGTATGATTGATCACTTTCTTCGACGAAGATGGTTTCCTCTTGGTAGGGAGGGAACACAGAAGCCGCGTCAAAGCAGACTGCGAGTGCTGCTAGCACCGCGACCAGGATCAGGCTCTTCATCTGGAAGGACATAGTATTAATAAATAAACTGTTCGAGTGATAAAGTGATTTACTTTCATATTTTGTGATAAAAAATAAGTCATATCAACGATTCTACATGATTTAAATTTCATCAGCACACGGTTATCGCATACGGTAATAATCTTTGAAATTATCAGATAAATTCGTCAACAATGCTTTATTCAGTTTTTTTTGTGTGATTTTCAAAAAAACACACAACAAAAAAACACCACTCTAAGAATTTCTGTGTCAATGGTTTTTTTTAAAGGAAAATGTCAAGTATTTATATTATTTAGGGCTGGTTTTTCAATAGTCAGTTAACCGTTACCTGAGGAATAAAAATGGCGGTTTGACAGCTTATCTATGGAAAATATGTCATACCGTTATTTTTATTCCTCAGGTAACGGTTAACTGACTATTGAAAAACCAGCCCTTAAACGTATATAAGTATAATCATAATTTATAATTTATTTTTAATTAAAACTGTCAAGACCATACATTATTTAATGACGGCTCTACATTAGTGCCGTGAATTCACGCCGAGGATTCTCGCCGTGAATTCTCGGCACAAGTCGTGCCCTCCACATTATCGGGATGCTCTCAGTCGTTCGTGAAACCTGCCGCGAAATGGACGTAGAAGCTGCTGCTGCAACAACTTTGTAGGAATATGATTAAAACTGTCTTTATTAATTATATAAAATTCATTTCAGACATTTTATGAAGAAACAGTTAGCAGAATTTCATTAAAAAATTTAGAATTACATTAAAAATAAAAATAAAGTAATTAATTTATTAAGTTCACGGGCCCGTGAATGTGGATGGGTAGGGTACGCGTGAACATCGCGCGAAGGAGTCGCGAACCCTTTGTCGCGGGACAAAATACCGACACTGATCGGGGAACAGGCGCGAACGCCCGTGAACCCCGCGAAAACCATCCACATTCTCGTTCGCGCCTGTTCACGGGTATTCACGGCAATAGTCTAGAGCCGGCCATAAGATGTGACCTCAGTGTGTTTATATTTGAACGTCAAATTGATATAAACTTGAAAATATCAGAAGATGAACGATGAATTTATTTAAATACAACTGGTAAAATAAATAAGTTAAGGTGTAAACAACAATATAATGATAGAATATAGAGAGAATAGGATAACTTAACAGCAAAAAAAAGCTCGTATAATACTTGCAAATGACTTGAAAAAAGCTTGCGGTGAACAGCAACTAAAAAAAAATATTCAAAATGTGACGAATAATTATAAATAAAAATAAAAAAAAAATGAATAAAAAGACAAAAATGAATGTGATAAAAGACAATAAAACAATCATTATTTTTAAAATCAAACATAAAATAAGTACTTACGTTATCAATTTCTCACTTTGTTCAGTTTAAGCTTCCAGTAGATCGATCTCCTTAGAATGCTGAGTGACTATAGATCAACAATAACACTTCTCTGAATATATATTACAATAACACGGATTTAAACTGATAAGATAGTACCTTTTTATGTCAAATGGGTGTTGAGTCAGTCTAATAAGGAAAATTATAGTTTTGAGTAAATTTGGTGTCACTAAAGGTGCTCCCACACAGCATTTATATAACGTTAGAGACTGACTTTTTTAAACAAATCATAACAAAAGTTATAAATTGTTACAAATTATAATAAATTGTTATTGATGTTATGCAACTTCCTTTAACAAAATGTTTTACAACTGATTACAATATGATATAACGTTATACTGTGTGGGAGCACCTTAACTGAATGTCATTCTTCACTGGGAATATTATTTTTTTATTAACACATTTGGGAATCGGTCAAGTATATTAAGGCTCCATCCAATGCACCTAGTATGTCCGAACCAGTTTAGCTCATACATTTTGTCTTACGGCCAGACCAAAAAAGTGTGGCTATAAGGCCGGGCCACACTCAAAATATTGTTTGTCATATATTGCATAGTCTGGCTGCAATTGCTGGCGATTGTATTGCAGCTATGCATTGTAGTAAAAATATTGCCCATTTAGACGCACCTTATTAATAATTTTAGCTATGTATTTTTGATTATGATCAACAAACATAGTCAATAAATTGATAAATTGCGTCATCAATATATTGACTGAAAAGTTTTAATCTTTGAGATTACATTTTATCAGGGCCGGGATTATATTTTGTGGAAGTCCGATAGGCAGTCACTTCATGTAAAATACTGATATTCAGCTGCATCCGGTTTGGCTGAAAGCCGACCCCAATGAGTTGGGAAAAAGCTATATAGGCAGATGATGATATTATTGGGGCCGGGGGTTTGTGGCAGCTTATCTTGGAGACTTAGTGGTGGTTGGGGTATATTACTCTCCAAATAGGCCTGTTGCCGACTTTCGGAGTTTTGTAGCGACATTAGGCACTGTAGTGAGTCGATGCCACCCTGTTCCTGTAATGGTCCTCGGCGACTTTAATGCCAAATCAACGGCCTGGGGTTCGCAAAGGACAGATATAAGAGGTCAAGTATTAGAGCAGTGGGCAGTAGAAACTGGCTTGCTCATCCTAAATCGAGGGAGTGATAACATGCGTACGTCAGCGAGGCGGGTCTATAGTAGATTTTTCATTTGCCAGTCCCGCTATAGCAAACCGTGTCTCAATAGTTCAGGCCTGGGTTTATGCACCGGACAGGCTGCACAACGTCAGAGATAATGCGCGATCAGAGGTCGGTCCCACCGCCGGTCACGAGAAGTTGAGACAAAACCGAGCTCCTTCAAATTTTAGTAGCCGAGTGGAGACAACGACTTTCGCAACCCAGATGGGGACTCGCCACAATAATGGCGGTAAGACCAGTCATGAAGGAATGGTTAAAAAGGCGACATAGCGCCCTCAGCTTCCGGCTGTCGCAGGTGCTTACGGGACATGGATGCTTTGGAAAGTACCTGCGTCGCATACGTCGGGAACGGACTCCCGCTTGCCATCACTGTGTGGACTGCTTTGAGGACAAGGCACAACATACTCTAGAAGAGTGCTCAGCTTGGGATCAGCAGCGCCGTCACCTGGTCGCAGCGCTTAGTACTGACGATCTTTCGCCCGGCTGTGGTCTATGTGGTCTGTGATCTATGGTCGGAAGTGAAAATGAGTGGAATGCTGTCGCTTCGTTTTGTGAGGAAGTGATGCACGCCAAGGAAGCGGCAGAGCGGGAAAGAGAGCATGCATCTCACTCTTCCCGTACCAGAAGAGCAGCCGGGCGTCGATGGGCGCTAAATGATCTCCGGCAACCGTAAACTGGACCTTGTGGGTGACGAACTTCGGGCCAAGTCGTCGCCCGACCAGCCAGGCTCTAACAGAAGGCGCGCTGTTTTCAATTTGTTACTGCGCGTCTACAAGGAGAACGTGCGTTGCTGGACAAATCGCACTTGGAGGTGGGGGTCGCTGTGTATAGCGGGCCGATACCATTTGGGGCGCATGCGAATGTATTTATATATTATATCCTGGGCCCCCAACCAAGGGTACTTGAAGGAATCCGTGAGGATTTCCCCATTTAAAAAAAAAAGATTATCTTAATACTAGCTGACCCGGCAAACTTCGTTATGCATCAGATTTTTTTTTTTATCATATTTACTCACCATTAAAGCTTACCAGGTCTTCCAAAAATAATTCAAATCCAAATCGTGGACCGATTTCGAGTAACGAACACCAATTGATTTATATAATTGTACAATTATACAGATTCCCAAGATGTTCAGAAGTTTGTACAAGAGTTAATAAGGGTCTTCTAGACCCCACCATCCCCTTCTAACCTCACTTATCCTAGACTGAGTGCAGTTAGTGGATACGAAACGGGGCACTGTCGGCAAATATTACTTTGATTTCGTCGAACCGCCTGACTTTTTTCAGGTATTTCACGATGTGACTAATTTATCGATCGATCTAAGACGTATAGATTTTTTTATTCCGGTGGGAAATTCCTTGTATCTAAAGGTTTTCACACGAACCTCGGCATTTGCAAGAAATTCAATGTTCAATACCTACGTTAATAAATTAGATCTTAACATAAATAAATAATTTAAAAAAAATAGTTAAAATAACTAAAACCCGACTACGAAAAAAACGCGCACTGAAAAGTATAAAACAAGAAAAACATTCATTTGGCCGATATTGTGCTAGCCGTGGTCGTGTGCCACCTGTGGTTGTTTCACACAATCTTCATTAGGTAGGTGGGACACGACCACGGCTAGCACAATATATCGGTCAAATTAATATTTTTCTTGTTTTATACTTTTCAGTGCGCGTTTTTTTCGTAGTCGGGTTTTAGTTATTTTAACTAATTTTTTATTTACACTATTTTGGGGTTATATTATTAATTATTTAATAAATAAATATAATAATAAAAGCATAGTAGCGAGTGAATTTCAAATGTACTCATTAAGCCTTTTCATTTGATACTTGTTGACCTGTTAAAAACAGGCAAAGTAGCTTGTAAAAGCTATATAATGTATATATATTTCAAATGTGCATATCAAGCCCTTTAATTTGATACCCATGTCGATACTGTGCGAAACCTGTGTCCCACCCAGGACAGGATGGGAGGGACTGTGCTGTGGGAGGGAAACGCGCGTGGAACTGCAGGACGCGCCGTCGACCCAGGTATGGTCCATGAACGGGCGACGAGTCGCCCATTACTCGCCGTACACAAGCCCGCGCCCACGGCGTCTGGAAGTCGCCTCACCACGTCCTATGCCGTGGGCGTCTCTCGCGGCGGCTGGGTTGCTACTGGATCTGCATTCGGTAAGGCAGGAGGCAGATCCCAAGAGAAAGATGGCAGTTGAGAAAAGATCAGGCAAATATTATGAATAGTTGAGGGGTAGTTTAAAAAAAACAATTTTATTTATAGTGCCGGATTTTTAATTTTTTTAAATCTTGCTTTGTAAACAAATAACAACCATAACATTTTTTCCATGGTATCAATAAATTCGGCCTCAAACATAGTTAAGAAAATACTAGGAAGATGAAAAAGTTCAGAGCCAATTAGTGTAGCTTCCAAAGAATTGAACTCGGCTGTAAATTCCTTGGCCAGCTGCTGATGTGAGCCTCACAAGGGCGTGAGTCCAGTAATTTCCTACAAAGGAATGTGCTGGAACATTCTGAATGACGATTCGATTAATCTGTGTTGTAGAATTACCTCGGAACGCTACTTCTCGAACCTGTACTACGTTGGGTATAGCTGGCACGTTCACAAGTTCCCTGGAATTATAAAAGTATGTATTATTACTTGCTATATCTACGTGTAAAATTCGTCTTATTTTTCTCCGTGGTTCTTTTGGGCGGAGAATACAATGTGTCCGGTTCCGGTCTGTACACACGGCTACACACCAAGTGTTCGATACATATATACACACATCAAAAGTGTCTAGGGATCAACATATATTTTTGCAATAACTTTTCTCCTGATTGATATTAATTAAAATGTTCTTTAAGGATTCATCAAATAAAGTGTTATCGTTTGTCACAGTAACGATAAACCAAGTCACCTTTGCATTCATAAAGAAATTTGCCATTTTCCTAATAAAGGGATTTTTGACATTTGAACCACTAACATTAAAGTTCGAAAAAAAGACTGAAATAACAGTTTTCTTTAAAATTTTATTGGGTAACTTAAACAATTAATAATCCGTGTTTCTACCGCGAACACTAACAACACAAGAACATCGGTTTGGCATACTCAAAATGAGTTCATCCAAATCACGCTGTGGAATGGCCGCCCATGTTCGTTGCAACAACAAAAAAAGGTCTTCTTGCGACTGGATACCCTCCATATTCGGCAGAGCTCTTCTCTGTAGCATATCCCATGCATGCTCAATCGGGTTCAAGTCTGGCGACTGAGCAGGCCAGGGCAGGACATTGATGTTAGCTGCGGCGAGAGTCTGTCTTACAACTCTTGCGGTGTGCGGTCGTGCATTATCATGCATTAACTGAAATAAGGGACCGATTTGCACTTGTAGAGGAACGATGACGTCTGATACAATCGTCTCAGCATAAATTTGAGCGTTGAGGTTGCCTCTGATCCAAATCAACTCAGTTCTTCCGCCGATCCAAATACCCGCCCATACCATGATGGTTCCACCACTATAAGGATGGACTTCCTGGCAGGATTTTAATCGCTGTTGGCGTCCAGGGGTTCTCCAGTGTCGTATACGTCTTGTATCCGGTCTCATACCAAAACGAGACTCATCAGAAAAGCACACGAAACGCCATTGTTCTTCTGCCCAATTTCTGTGTTCAAGAGCCCATTGATATCGAATCCTACGATTGTGCATTGCTATAGGTGGTACCCGTAGCGGTCTTCGGGAATGAAGGTTCACTTCATGCTAGCGGTTTCTGACTGTTTGGTCGCTAATTAAGTTCCCTGAAGAGTGATGAAGCCTCACGGCTAACATCATGGCGGTTATTGTTGGAGCTCTTCGAGTTAAGATTTGAATGTATCGGTCTTGTCTCCGTGTGGTGCAGCGATACCGTCCTCCATGGCGCTCAGCCACGGTACCAGTGCTTCGGTAACGTGTCTAAAGTCGACTGATAACACTCTGACTTGTATTCAGAGCTAAAGCCACAGTACGTTGCCGGGAACCAGCTTCTATCATTCCCACGGCTCTGAGCATTTCTTCCCTGCTTAAATGACGTCGCCGCTCCATAATAACGTTGGTTTTAATCAGTAGTAGGGAAACAGTAGCACTAATAATGTCTTCAATGCGTTGTATGTTTTTATAGGGAAAATATTGACAGCTGATTTTCATCTTTTACTCGAATTTGATTTACAGTTCCTGATTCAAATTATGAAATGCACCAAAAAGGATCCATATAAATTTATAAAATCATAAATTTATTACAAAGCCACATCTCAATCTCAAGAAATCCGCATAAAAATGCTTGATCCCTAGACACTTTTGATGTGTGTAAAATCGTTTGTCTTGCTCATTAAAGTAGTACAGAATAAATCATCATTCAGTAAAGACGTGTCTGTTATTTTGAGAAGTCCTGCAATCAATACTGAACCTTAATCACACGTCCATATGGTCCTTCGAGCCGGATAATTAAAATCTTAGATAAGGACGACCCGGCGATCGGAGAACAAAAGGCCGCATTCCTGAGCCTGTTTTTTGTGCAACTTTACCAAGAAATTAGTGCGAAGTAATATACATAATAACTAATAAACAAGTTAAACGATTGACTTTAAAACTGTGAATTGTGTGTGCGTTGGAACTATCATAACAAGAACAATATCTTAATAACTATACATAACCATGAGTGTTACGTTGACCAGTGAACAACAACAGTGTGTTAACTCATTAGAGGACATTTATTTACTACTACAAAAGACACAAAGTAATTTAAAGAAGTGTCCGAAGCAAAGATTATCAAGAGGTTATATTGAAACTAAGTTACAAACCATCGAAGGGTATTGGCGAACGTTTAATACGACACATCAAGACTTAGTGAAATGTACACCCAAGTGTAAACGAAATGAAGTTCCATATTTTGCAAACGAAGATTACTTTGTGGTGGAAGATTTATATTCATGTTTATTGGGCGATTTGAAGGATACGTTGTCGATAGTTTCGAAATCTAAAGACAATCAGATAACATGTGACGCCTCGTCGCCACCACGAGTTAACTTACCACGCATCGAGTTACCTACATTCAACGGGAGTTATGATGACTGGCCTATGTTTCGAGATATGTTCACGTCGTTGGTACACGACAACACGTCTTTATGTAACGTTGAAAGGTTACATTACCTGAAGTTGAGTTTGGTTGGTGAACCAAAAGAATTGTTGAAGCATGTTAATATCACTGATATTAATTATGAACAGGCATGGAAGACACTCGCACAACGCTATGGAAATAAACGTTTAATAATTCATTCTTTACTCCAGAAGTTATTTACTCAAAAGAAGATTACCAGTCCATCGGCTGTCCAAATAAAGAATTTATTAGATACAACCTCTCAGTGCATAAATAACTTAAAGAATCAAGAAATACCTGTCGATTCCTGGGATCAGGTGATTATATACACAGTTGTACAAAAGTTAGATATTGATACCCACACGGCCTGGGAAGAAGATTCTTACAAGGAACAGTCGGACAAACTACCATCTTGGGAAGAATTAAAGACTTTCCTGGAAACTAAATATCGGACACTGGAGTTGGTTAACCCTGCAGCCAAAAAGGAGCAAACGAATGTTAAAGCGAAATCATTCCATTCCACGTCACCGGAAGAGAAGACAGCTACATCACCGACCAAGTCATGCAGTATGTGTAACGCGGATCACTCATTGTTTCACTGCAAAGAATTTAGTAAATTACAACCAAATGAACGCAATGAGTTTATTAAGAAAAACAATTTATGCTTCAACTGTCTGACGTCAGGACATTCTGTTAAAAGATGCCGCAATCGAATGTCTTGCCGGAGATGCAACCGCCGCCATCATACATTGCTACATCAACCCAGCAGCGGTCAGTCAGACAACGTGAAAACAAATCAAGGTCAAAAGGACGAAGAACAACAGAAAGCGGAAAACAGTGACAAGCCTGAGTTGGCAGTATCTACGCACTTCGTCTCGGAGAAGTCAACAGCGTTGCTTGCCACAGCATTAGTGCAAGTCAGAGATGAAGATGGACATAGTACAACATTGCGAGCGCTCATAGACCAGGGCTCGCAAGCAAATTTTATAAGTGAACGAGCAGCGCAACTGTTAAAGGTCAAGAGATCACGAATAAAGGGAACAATCACTGGTGTTGGAGCAACCCAGACTACAGTCAATCACGTGATCCAAGTCGAGCTTCGTTCGAGATATGATAATGACGTCAAGATTATTATCAATGCCTATGTAATGCCAACGCGATTAACATCACACTTGCCATCTGAAACCATCACTGGTACAATACACACCTGGCCGCACTTAAAAGGACTAACCCTGGCAGACCCGAGCTTCCAATCACCAGGGCGAGTAGACATGCTGTTGGGTGTAGAAGTTTGTGCTCAAATTTTAAAGGCTGAGATAATCAAAGGTCCACCTGGCTCCCCATGTGCCCAAAATACAAGCTTGGGTTGGATCTTATTTGGAAAAATACAAGCACCTACTTCAGAAGATCAAATACTAGTAATGCATCATACGCTGGATCTAGACGAAATTTTGAAATCTATGTGGGAGGTTGAAACAGATACACAAGGAAAACTTACCAAAGAAGAAGAAGAATGCGAGAGAATATACAAAGAAACAATCAGACGAAATAATGAAGGGCGTTACATAGTCAAGTTGCCATTTACAACAGAAAACCCACAATCACTGCATGGTAATACGAAAGAAGGAGCTATAACTAGATTATTTCACTTGGAAAGACGTTTCATGAAGAATGATGATCTGCGAAAGGAGTATACCAAGGCAATTAATGAATATAAAGAAATGAAACACATGGAAGAAGTTCCAAGTGATGAAAGAAATAAACCAGCTGTATATTTACCCCACCATGCAGTGGTAAAAGAAGAAAGTGAGAGTACAAAGGTCAGGCCAGTATTTGACGCCTCCCACAAGGGCTCAAATAACATTTCACTTAACGAGGAGTTACTGGTTGGACCACAACTTCAAGAAGATATGAGATCACTTGTCATGAGATGGCGTCTGAAGAAGATAGCATATGTAGCCGACATTCAAAAGATGTATCGGCAAATACTCGTTTCGAAAGATGACGCAGATTATCAAAGAATTGTCTGGCGTAACAATCCTACTGAACCTGTGAAGGAATACCGGCTTCTACGAGTCACCTTTGGCACGGCATGTGCACCTTACCTTGCCGTCAAGACTCTGCACCAGGTGGCGAATGATGAAGGCATGAATCATCCTGAAGCAGCCGACACTATTAGAAAGGACTTTTTTATGGATGATTTGATGTCTGGTCAAGATTCGGTATCCGAGGCAGTAGCTGTAGCTAAGGGCGTGAAGGAGATTCTTGAGAGAGGTGGTTTTATCCTGCAAAAATGGGCGTCTAACAACTCAGATTTCCTTAGAGAATTTCATCCAGCTGAGCTCAGCTCTCATGTTAACATTGATATCAAGTTAGACGGCTTGATAAAAACACTGGGCTTATCCTGGAATATGGGAGAAGATGTACTGAATTACAATCTCAAGCTACCACCCTTATCAGAAACAGTCACTAAAAGGAAAATATTGGCCGAGGTTCAACGACTTTTTGATCCTCTGGGATGGTTGGCTCCAGCACTGGTACCTGCAAAGATAATGATCCAAAAGTTATGGCTTCAACGAGTCCATTGGGATGAAGAACTCCCACCTGAAACTAAAAACGAATGGTTAAATATTAGACATAGTTTTGAAGATATTAAATTCATGAAATTAAAGAGATGGCTGTTTACAACTCAAGAAACGCTGAAAGATGTTACTATTCACGGTTATTGTGACGCTTCAACTAAAGCGTATGGAGCTGTTGCTTACCTGAGAGTTCGAGGAGTCCACGGAGACTATCAGATAGGAATTATCGCTGCCAAGACCAAGGTCGCTCCTATCAAGGCATTATCCCTTCCACGGTTGGAATTGTGCGGAGCAGTGCTCCTATCAAAGTTACTAAAACATATAAGTGAAGCGACGCGCATCCCGAAGAGTCAGATATTTTGTTGGACTGATTCCACGATAGTGTTGTCATGGCTGCAAGGAGACCCAAACAGGTGGCACACGTTCGTAAGAAATCGAGTAATAACCATACTTGACAATGTTGGAAACAAATGGTACCACATACAGTCACAACAAAATCCAGCTGATGTCGCCTCGAGAGGAATGTTGGCTCCTGAATTGAGAAAATACACACTCTGGTGGCACGGTCCGGAACACCTGAAACAAGAAAAAATACACATGGAAACATTAATAAATGAAGAAACAGAATTAGAAAGAAGAAAAACTATTAACACTTACCTCACTAGAGAACACGAAGAAAATTCGTTGTATGTAAAAATGGAAAATTTCGAAGACTTACCGCAATTACTGAAGACTATGACGTATGTTAAAAGATTTCTAAGGTTAAAACAAAATCACCCTGTAGACTCGCCGATCACTACTGAAGAACTCGAAGACTCGCTGCAGATCTGTATAAAAATCATACAAGATGTTATATTTCAGGAAGACATTAGAGACCTATCAGAAAGGAATCATGTAAGAAACACAAGCCGTTTGAAGACCCTTAATCCATACCTGGATGGCAAAAAGATACTCAGGGTGGGCGGAAGATTACAAAACGCTTATTATTTAGAACACGACCGTCTGCATCCTATAGTATTAGATCACAAAAATCCACTTACCTCCTTACTCATTGCCGATGCTCACAAGAAGACGCTGCACGGAGGAGTACAACTGATGTTAAATTACCTGAGGTCAAGATATTGGATTCTGAAAGTTAAGGGTTTAGTAAAGACATACATTCATAAATGCTTTGTTTGTGCAAGGTTGAATGCCCGATCACGGACTCAACTAATGGGCGAATTGCCGAAGGCGCGAGTTACCCCTGCACGCCCATTCCTCCACAGTGGCGTTGATTTTGCTGGCCCTTACGATGTCCTTATGTCTAAAGGCAGAGGTGCAAAAACCAACAAATCTTACATCGCTATTTTCATTTGCATGTCGACAAAGGCGATTCATTTGGAGCTCGTGGGGGATTTGACGTCGGAATCCTTTATCGCAGCCTTTCGTCGCTTTGTATCACGTCGTGGAAGATGTAGTGATTTGTGGAGTGACCAGGGAAGAAATTTCGTCGGAGCGAACAAGTCACTTGCAGAGGCGTTTAAGGAAGCAAACTTTGAATTTGGTGATCAGATATCAAATTCACTCGCAGCGGACGGCACTCAGTGGCACTTTATACCTGCCTACAGCCCGAACTTTGGAGGCCTCTGGGAGGCCGGAGTAAAGTCGATGAAGTTCCACCTCAAACGCATCATGAATACGAATTTGACATACGAAGAAATGACCACCATACTATGTCAAGTGGAAGCATGTCTAAATTCCCGCCCTATTTGCCCACTTATTGAATCAGATTTGAACAACTTGGATGTACTTACCCCTGGCCATTTTCTCATTGGAGAGTCTCCAATTACTATACCATCACCAAGCCTGAAAGATATCTCCCAATCAAGCTTATCTCGGTGGCAGCACTGTCAACGGGTACTGTCGAACTTTTGGAATCGCTGGCAGTGCGAGTATCTCTCACGACTTCAACAAAGACCAAAGTGGCAAAAAAAGCAAGAAGAGTTTGATATAGGCCAGATTGTTCTTATCAAAACAGACGGATATCCACCTGGCAAGTGGCCTTTGGGACGGATTGTAGACAAACACCCAGGATCTGACGGAATCACTAGAGTTTATAGTGTTAAGATTGGTACAAATACTGTAAGAAAATCGATATCCAAACTCTGTTTTCTACCGATAGGCAATCATTAATCTGATTAATTTGTTTTGTTATTTTGTGTAAAAATAATTATGTCATTATTTTCTCTGAAACTGATCTTAACTTTAACGATTATATTTTGTTTCATGCATGCAGTGTTAATGACAGTTGTTTGAAAGACTCGCAATTTGTTTTGTAACATAAAACCTATGTTGTAGTCTATCTAGAGTGTCAATTGTTTATCTGATAGTTATACATTAATTATTCTTTGATAAACATAATGTCTGCATGCTTTGATGTTAATTGATTTAAGTTGCTTGTAATAATTGCTCAAATTATAATTGTAAAAGGTATTAAAAATCCCTTTTGGTGGGCGGTATGTTCGATACATATATAAAATCGTTTGTCTTGCTCATTAAAGTAGTACAGAATAAATCATCATTCAGTAAAGACGTGTCTGTTATTTTGAGAAGTCCTGCAATCAATACTGAACCTTAATCACACGTCCACCAAGCTATACAAAACCAGTATAATCTGACCGTTCAATGTACAGAAAGAACATACAAAGCGAGACCGCGGTAAACATGACATAATAATTTAAGAGCTCATTAAATAAAAAGCAGCAGCTGCAATAACTTCTACGTCGTCATCTATCTTGTTTCAATTCACAATACAAACTGACGGAGCCCAACATGTGGACATCTCCTTAAAATTCGTATACATTGGTCATTTGCATTGGTTTTCGATAAACTTGCCAAACGTGTAGGCAGTTTCACTTGCCTTGTTTTAGCCTACGCTCGCATTGGCCTAAGCTCGACCAACATGTATTGCAGGCTTTATTATATAGGGTGACTGGCAATTAGTGTACGGTACTTAAACACGTGATTGTGCTCAAAAAATATCAGCTGTTCAGTACATTTATGTTTGCCTAATGTACTGAACAGCTGATATTTTTTTCACAATTTCGGCTTTTCTTCCATAGTAAAAATTGTTTGTTATCATGAGCACAATCACGTGTTTAAGTATCGTACACTAATTGCCAATCACCTTATAAGCACACTAGCTGTTCCCCGCTCTTTCACCCCCCCACCTGCTCGCTTAGTGTGATGTTATAAATAGTCGAATAGCCTTCCTCGATAAATGGATTATTCATCACAAAAAGATTTTTTCAATTCGAAATAGTAGTTTCTGAAATTAGCGCGTTCAACCTCACAAATTCTTCAGCTTTATAATTTAAAAGTATTGAATAGGAATGAATAGACTGCTACTTGTTTAATTATATTCACTGAACTTGTAAAACTATATTTATTACGAACATTATCTTTCAAACAGATCTTTTACTATGTTGATCAAAAATATAAACGGGTGTGATTACAAAAAACCCACAGTAGGTATTAACAAGCACCTGACTGTTGACGAGCTAATCTGTTTTCCTGTTTCTTTTTTGTTGATTATATTTATTAAATTATGATTAATTGACTGATTAAGATACTAATCGAAATGATGCAGTGGAGGGCGCGGTCTTTTACCAAACAAAAAACATATCGTCACTGATGACATTTTGAAGACGGTTTTTTTCCTCTTTGATAAATGGGCCGACTATTCTGCCAGCGTCATGTGGTGATGGCAATAATGCAAGACACACACGCCAGATTATCAAGAGAGCATCAAGAACGGCCATCAACTCAAGTAATGGGCCCACCACATGAACAAGCGCCTGCGCAAGCCCGGCCTGCGCGTACTTGCCTGTGTATGTGATTGGGCGTTCAGTATTGCCGACCGTGTATTGTTTTTTCATGCGAGAAGCTTGCGCAGGCAGAACTGTGGTGAAGTTTGTGCGTGTGGTAGGCCCAAAAAGGAAAATGCATGGACGTGTGACGTATGTATGGGTTGCCTTGTATGCGGAAACTATAGGGGGCTCACTGTGGACGGGCTTTTACGCCCTTTGCTTCAGGCCGAGACTCCACCAAAGCTGTTTCGCAGCTGTGCGGAGTCGAGACGTGTTTTGAACAACCAATAGAATTGCGTTATTGACACAGCTCCACTCCGCAACGCAATTCTATTGGTTGTTCAAAACACGTCTCGACTCCGCACAGCTGCGCTTTGGTGGAGTCTCGGCCTTATACTCAAAAAAAATCTGCTGGGGTTGCAGGACTGTCTTATCAGGGCCTGTAGCCAAACGGCAAGCGACAATCGTTAACGTTCAGCAGTCGCTAATACATTTTCAATTTTATTCCCCATCGCATAAAGTTGAAAATCTAGTAGACTGCTGAGCGATAGCGAACGAAACAAATGAAAACGATCTGTAATCTTTGATAGATTTTCAACTTTATGCAATGGGGTATAAAGTTGAAAATGTATTAGCGACTGCTGAACGTTACAGAATGTTGCTTGCCATTTGGCTATAGGGCCAGGTAACCATGACCCTGAAACGTAAAGGGCTATTGAAGAATCACCGTGGATTAGTGAGTCTGACATTTCCTCTAGTCCCGCCTTGAGACTCATTTGACAATTTTACTGCGATGTAAAATAAACCAAAAAATATGAACCATAAAGTACATACTCGTAAAACAGGATGAGATCATTGTCGTTCCATTTGCTAGATCTGCCTTCTAGACCATAATCTTTCTGGAACACTTCGTTAGATTCCTCGGCCAAAATGATATCTTCTTCAGGGATGACATTTGCGTTACTGCAGACAGCCAGTGCTGCTAGCACCGAGATGATGATGAAGGTCTTCATCTGGAAGAACACCAGTTAACGGTAAACGACGGTTACACAATGCAGTTGCTGTGATTGCTCAATGTTCCTGATTGGTAGAAAGTTGGTCGAAATTCGACCAACCATGTCGATTCCATCGAAAAACTTCGATGAACTATAATTTATAAAAGCTGCTTGTGTTCGAGCTATTTTTAATTTTATTTTGAACAAGCTACTGTCCACGCATTCAAAGCTGATTTGGTGATAGATACAATTAAGTGAAATACTAATTATAATAATGTCTGAGCAATGTAAATGCAGTATAGTGTCTTATGCAGTGATGGCCCATCCGTGGTATGAGCGACTTAGAAACCAGCCATTCGCATTTTTATGTAATTTATTTCACCACCACTGCGTTTAAAACGGTGGTTGAAACTATTGTGAAGAGATCGACATGTCTTACAACAAAATATTCGAAGACATGTGACGTCTACCAACCCGCACTAGGCCGCGATGATGGATAGGCCAGGCCCATCTCACAGAGAAGAGGCCTGTGACCGAGCAGTGGGAAAATGTATGGGCTGATGACGAATCACGACTAAAAAGATAATGTCAATTTTGATAGTGAAGATAAAACAGTAAAAGCACTTACATTAATAGATCAATTTATCACTTATTTCAGAAATCACAGTAGATTACCGTCTTGAAGTGCTGGTTGAATATAAATCAACTTTTACTGTTCAGTCGCTATTTATAATAAGTATCGTTAATGATTAGATTATGTTATCAAAAGTCTGTGTCATTCGGTACATCAGGATGGTATGATCAATAAATATAATTATTCCTACGTATCTTCATCATCATCATCTCAGCCATAGGACGTCCACTGCTGAACATAGGCCTCTCCTTTAGATTTCCACATATACCGGTAGGAAGCGACCTGCATACCTGTGGACGTCCTACGCTGCGCTTGCTAGTCCGTGGTCTCCTCACGTCTGTCGTACTTTTCGACCCCATCGGCTATCTGCTCTGCAAGCACTATGGCCTGCCCATTACCACTTCAGCTTGCTAATCCGGTGGGCTATATCGGTGACTTAAGTTCGTCTACGGATCTCCTCATTTCGGATTGGATCACGTAGAGCAACACCGAGCATAGCCCTCTCCATAGCTCGCTGAGCGACTTTGTATACCTACGTCTATATCTGCTTATTACCCTATCAATGCTGGATGTTTATAAGACACGAACTTCCCTGATGTTTTTTTTTTACCATGGTAATAAAATATCTTCAAATGTGTGCCTTTATTGGAGCGGAAGGGACTGTCAGACTAGTAATGACTAAAACCCCCGGTGTTCCTACAATAGCCCTTTACGTTCCAAGGTCACAGTTTCCTATTTAGGCCCTCTATGGGGCCCCGTCTGATACCCGACTGCTATTTGAGGCGCGCGTGGAACACAGCGTGCCAGACCCGGGCATGGCCCATGATCAAACGGAGAGTCACCCATTACTTGACTACTTCTGGTTGGATATCTGTCAAGATAAGATCCAGCATAACCGCACCGCTACATAGCGTAGCATCAGTGGAAACGGTGGTTTATTCCACTTTGTTCTCCTGGGTGATATCACCTGGGTGAACAAAGTGGACAACATTGGTGTCCTCAATTCACCTCGGAAAAATATCACCTGAGTGATATCACCCAGGTGAATTGTGGACACCAAAGTTGTCCACTTTGTTCACCTCGGAAAAATATCACCTGGGTGAACCAAGGCGACTTTTCTTACGCGATGTAGTGGACTGTTATCACCTATGTAATATTGATGTATCTGTTGGTCTAGTGGTTAGTGACCCTGACTGCTATGTCGGAGGTCGTGGGTTCGATTCCCACCCAGGACAAATGTTTGTGTGATGAGCACGATCATTTGTTCTGTGTCTGGGTGTAATTTATCTATAATATGTATGTATTTAGAAATATATGTCGGATATTCGGTTGATTTTAAAATTAATAGTTGCTGATTTGTATTGTGACGTTGGTTGGTGAAGCACGTGACTAGATCACGTGGACAGAGTCATAGTGGGCTTGACGCTGTGTGGGACGAACAGTCTTAGACAAACTGTCGAAGCGACAGCACCATTCTGAAACTGTCTCTTCACCTACTTTCGTGTTAACGTATTTTGTACAGTGCAATGTTGTGATTAATTATTACGAAATACAATATTGATTTGAGTGCGTGTGATTTTCTTGCTCGAGCACCTACGCCATGTCGGAGCCTGACGCGGGCAACACTCCTGATGCTGGTTCTGCCGCAGACCCTACGCGCGCTCCCACATCAGAATTGGGATCTACTCGCGCCGCACCACAACCACAGCTCCCAGGCCTGAACGCAGAGTTATGGCAGGCTTTGCTAGAAGCTCAAAATCGCTCCATGATGCAGCTGATTAAGGCCATGCGACCGCCGCCGTGCCCGCCAGTCTAATAATTCTACGAGAGGCGACAAGCCAATGCCTCCTACAACTGCAACTACTACAAAGCCTTCTGGGCAGGCTTCTTCGTTCAAGAAACCCATCACTTGCTTCCGATGTGGCGAGAAAGGTCACATCTCCTCGCAGTGCAGTCGACCTGGAACGAGCACAACCGCAGGCGCTCATGAAGTCAGCGGTTCCGGCTCGAACACCATCCCGCAGTGACGCATGGATAGCTGTGAAGTTCGCGGAGTCCTTGGGCAGCTACAACAATCCGGTGAGTCGTATTCATTTTGTTTTGATTCCGGCGCCGAATGTTCTCTTGTTAAACAAAGTGTAGCTTCTAAATTCTCGGGCAAACGTACACTTTTAAAAGTTCAGATATTTGGTATTGGTGGTATTGGTAATAATTTGAATGTTTTTAACCACAGAACAAATTTTAAGCGAAGTTGTTGTGAATAATAACAAACTGTCAATTTTATTTTACGTACTACCTGACGTGTATGCATTGTATGAAATACGATGTTATGATCGGACGCGATATTTTGACATTTGGTTGTGCGGTACATTTAACTGAATCTACCCTACGTATTTCGAAAATTCAAAATGTAGGTTGTTGCGAATTACCTCCCGCAATTGATTTTTATGATGTTGATTTTGATATTTCAAACGCAAACTAAGGCCAAAGAAGTTAATTTCAGTGTTGGTGATTTGGTATTAATCAAAATTGAAGAGAGAAACCAAACAAAATTAGAACCCAAATTTAAAGGTCCTTTCAAAGTTGTTGAGTTGCTCGAAAACGATCGCTATATTTTAAAATCACTGACAAGAAATAGAACGTACAAGTTCGCTCATGACCGCATTCGGAAAATGCCTCAAAGTAGAGTTCCTCCAGAGCTTGATCCTATTGCCGAGAGTGATGAAGAGACTAATGAAGGGTCCATTGTTTGATTGTATGCACACTTGTAACTATTTGGCCGCACTGCACGTCTGGTCGCAGCTGTAACTGCAGTCACTCGTGGCTGTTCAGGGCGCAGTGTGCGGCAGGCGTTGTGGCGAGGGCCCGGGTCTCGTAGAGACTATTGTGTTTGGTCGACTTGGAGTGACCCGAAAGTCATGGAGACTTATGTGTTTGGGCTTGCTAAGCCCCGGGTGACAGTGTCACTAGAATTTGCTGCCTAGGGTAGCCGAAAGTCATGGAGACTTATGTGTTTGGGCTTCGTAAGCCCCGGGTGACAGTGTCACTAGAATTTGCTGCCTAGGGTAGCCGGGTTGCAAGTGTGTGTGCAATTAGTGTACTATTGCTTTATTTGACTATGCACTGTTTGACGCGAGTTTTAATTATTTTGAATTAATGCGATTGGACCTTTAAATTCAGATGTCTTTCATAATTTGATAGTGACCTGAATCTTGGTCAGGTAGGCCGAGTCAACAGTTAACTTTAAGTTGTGTTTTCCTTGTTTACAGGTTCCATACCACGACCACACGAGGACGTGTGATAGTCAGTTCTGGCCGTGTCGGATATTCGGTTGATTTTAAAATTAATAGTTGCTGATTTGTATTGTGACGTTGGTTGGTGAAGCACGTGACTAGATCACGTGGACAGAGTCATAGTGGGCTTGACGCTGTGTGGGACGAACAGTCTTAGACAAACTGTCGAAGCGACAGCACCATTCTGAAACTGTCTCTTCACCTACTTTCGTGTTAACGTATTTTGTACAGTGCAATGTTGAGATTAATTATTACGAAATACAATATTGATTTGAGTGCGTGTGATTTTCTTGCTCGAGCACCTACGCCATGTCGGAGCCTGACGCGGGCAACACTCCTGATGCTGGTTCTGCCGCAGACCCTACGCGCGCTCCCACATATATAAGTATGTTTATCAGTTGTCTAGTACCCATAACACAAGCTCTGCTTAGCTTGGGACTAGATGGCGTTGTGTGATAGTTGTGGAATATAATTATTATACTTGTCGGAGAATCAACACAGAAGCACAACAATTTAGAACAACGCCATCTATTGTCGTTGCAGCGGAATCAAAACAGACACAATTTAGAATCTCAATTGATTATTGTTAATTTAGAATAACGCCATCTATCTCTCATTGAAGGAACTATGTAGTTAAATTTGACAGATAATGCTTGGGAACTCAAGTTATTGATGAATAGACTTGGGGAAGGTTAGCGTGGGAAGCAATGGCAACACCGAGCGAATAGTCGAGTCAAAATGTCGATCGGAAGTTTAATCAGCTATTCGACGTTGACAGGTAGTGACGTTGACAGATTTGGATAACCGGTGTGGGGTAGACCACATGGGCGGTGACAGTTGAGTGAGGAAGGACTTTGAATCGGTACGGCAAGCTGGGAAGACATCTTGGTTGCTCCGCCATGTTAAACTTCCCGTGTTCCTAAGTTTTAATCGAACTATATCTCGGGCATCCTTGATTATTTTGTATTCGGAGTGTGTTAGCAAGTAATTAAAAGTGTTAACGAAGATTTTGTGAGGATTATTTCCGATATCCCGACCCCTCTGATAACGATTCTCCGTTATACTTATTATATACTTATTATTATAATTATTATTATTATTATTCTATAAAAAAAATTGTCTGAAGCCAATATTGTTCTTTTTTCAGTGATCTTTTCTTCTACGAAGTTGTGGACTTTTAAGCGCGCTACACACGGCTAAGATACTATAATGTCACACAGTTTCATCACTCAGCTTTTACATTCTCGCAGGACAGCTAGCTTTCTGAGCATTTTCCCAAAGACAGCGATGCCGACGATTGTTTTAGGTCCTCAACATAATTACTTTTTTGATACTTATTTATTTTACTATTATTTTAATAAAGTGGAACCTAATTTTATTCTCTTTTGTTTCAGGTAAGTCTCATCACTACATTTCCATTGCAGACGGGCTGCTCAAATTAATATCAAAGCTAAGCAACAATAAATTTAGTATTTTATATGAATAATCACAATGGTAACGGATGATAAAAACCCATAAATTATACTATGTTATATGTATTTCATAATTTAACAGGAAAAGTTGTCGAACATATTTATAAAAAGTCTCTTAGATTTTGGCTAAGTCTTATTATAATGTTTTTACTCAATATAAGGCCAAAGTGTGACTGCAAAAGAAACAAAAACATTTTACCTAAAAATGTAACCGCCTTCAAAAACAACCACAAAAAAGTGTAAAATAATCTACAAAATAACTTTTCTTTCGGAAGTCGGTGCCTTTGTTTTTTTTCTTTTCATTGTTTTTTTAGCCACCGACTTCCGAAAGAAAAGTTATTTTGTAGATTATTTTACACTTTTTTGTGGTTGTTTTTGAAGGCGGTTACATTTTTTTTGAAAAAGTTTTTATTTTACTCTTTTTAGTTTAAATATTCAACCCGAATTCTTGTCAAGAACATTATTCTCTTACATGTGCACTAGAATTTTGTAATCCTTTGCACCGGTACTTACATCACTCATGTACACAATAAGCTAATAAAATTCCATATCTCAAAAATTACTGAACCGATTTTGATGAAACTTGCAGTATTCTCTAAGTTAAGTGATACCTAGTACAACAAAAAAAGAATTACTTAAATCGGACTTGTAGTTCCGGAGATATGCGAACACAAAGTAAATCAATCGATGCCTACTCCTTACTGTTAAGGAGTTGTACCTTCCATCATCAGGTCATCCACCTGAGATGATGATTATCAGATGCAAATACTTGGACAGCTTTAGAAAATATATGAAAATGGTACTATGTGCCTTTAAAATTTGAAGGTTGCCCTCGATTTCCCAAGGATCCCATCATCAGATCCTGACCTGGTGATCATGGGACCAATTGGAAAGTATACCCTTTCAAACAAAAGAAAAATTTTCCAAATCGGTCCAGGCGTCTTCGAGAAATCGGGGACCATACATAAAAAAAAAAAAAAGATTCCGACGAATTGAGAACCTCCTCCTTTTTTTGAAGTCGGTTAAAAATGTATTTGGTAGGATTTATAACTTCAAAAGAATGTCTTCATTTACGGGTTCGCGATAATTTAGAAAATGGTCCATGCCTATGTAAAGTTTAAGATAATGCGAATTGCGGTTTGTTAATATTTCATAATCAAGCCAATGTTTACTTAATCAGCCATTTAGATAGAAGATTATAGTTATTGTAATATCAACACTCTAGATACGTGGACGCCTTCACAATTAAAAAGTCTAAATGTACGAGTATATTCGTTGGTTTGATTTTTGATGCACCCAGACGCTCAAAAGGCTCGGCCAAACAGCGAACACGCAAGACGCAATGCTAGCTTAGCGTGTCCTTGGCGTGCTTTCTTGTAGCCACAAAACAAGCCACGCTAGCGCTGATGTTTAGTGGGATGTGATGGGAGCGTCATAGTACAGGATCTGTATATAGAACGACCTTCACCGATCGAGTAACCGGACGAAATGTGTTTTTTGTGAATTAAAATATGTTGAAGAATATGACGGTGATGGGTTGCCTCATAAAATCCTGTCAAGGATAGTTTTAATTAATTTTATAAAAGGTTATTTTTTTTCAATACCTTCACCGATAGAGTAACCAAAGAAAATTAACACCAATTGAAAGTCCGAAGTCTATAGAATATGCTAATGTAGGGGGGTTGCCTACCTTTTTCTTGTTAAGGGTATAGGGTTGCCTAATTTGAAAAGGTGATAAAAAAATGCTACCTTCACCGATCGAGTAACCAAATAAATTATATATCAAAATAAAGACATTTTTTTTACGAATACGATGGTATACGGTTGCCTATGAAAAACTTGTCAGAAATTAGGGTTGCCAAGCGTTGAAGTTTGAAAATTTTAGACGGTTGGAAGCACATGAGTAGATAAACGGACTAAGCTTCTTAAGAACGAGCAAAATTGTTACCTATTTTGGTAGGGTTGTCACAATAGGGTAGACAAATTAAACAAAAAAATATTAAATAGCTTTATTATTCATTATGATAGAATCGAATCAATTAATTTAATTCAACTAAGCCAATTACAGGCAATTTTGAATTGTCAAAAGACATTTTTAAAGGTGTTTGGTCACCAATATATTAGAGACCAAACACCTACCTTCAAGAGGGCGCGCGTTGTCAAATAGACCGCGCTTCGTACCACTTTTTATACCGCCCGTTCTTACCTTATAGTAGCCATACACCATCCTGCCTATCGTACGGTCGCGGATCGATTTGACGCTTGTAATTGTTTTAAATTGGCAGTTCGTCCATATACACCATACACTATACTGCCTATCGTACGATCGATTTGACACAACTTCAAATCTGCAGCAGTGATGCCAACTCAGCAACTTTATAGCTAGATCTGGCTATTATTCGGTGACGACAGCTACAATTTTATAAAATTTGTGGCTAAACTTTTTAGCTACTTTTTCTAGCACCATTTCATTTGTATTTCCAAACAAGTACAGACCAGTAAATAGGCAACGAAGGATGAATAACAGACCGAACAGACCGAATAATTTTCGACCTTATCGACATTTAAAATTTAGTTTGTTTTTCTCACATTCTCGTTAGCTAACATTGCTCCTTCATTAAAATCCGGTGTTTGCATATATGTCAATAAGGTCAGAAATCGCTTGAAAGTCGGAAAACATTTGCTTAACGATAGCAAGTTAAAAAACAGGTGCAAGGGATTTTCGACCTTATCGACATTTAAAATTTAGTTTGTTTTTCTCACATTCTCGTTAGCTAACATTGCTCCTTCATTAAAATCCGGTGTTTGCATCAGTGTCAATAAGGTCGAAAATCGCTTGAAGGTCGGAAAACATTCGCTTAACGATAGCAAGTTAAAAAAAGTGGTGCAAGCAATTTTCGACCTTATCGACATTTAAAATTTAGTTTGTTTTTCTCACATTCTCATTCGTTAACATTGTTCCTTCATTAAAATCAGGTGTTTGCATAAATGTCAATAAGGTCGAAAATAGCTTGAACCTTTTTTTAACTTGCTATCGTGGTCCCTTGACACCTCTCAAGTTTTCAATCGTATTTTGGTTTAAAATAAAATGAATAACACTTTTTTTTATAAAAAAAAAAATCCTAGAACTAAAACTATTAAAGTTCATCATCATCATCATCAGCCGGAAGACGTCCACTGCTGAACATAGGCCTCCCCCTTAGACCGCCACGCCGAACGACAATTCGCCACTTGCATTCATCGGCTGCCCGCGACCCTCACGATGTCGTCGGTCCACCTAGTGGGAGGCCTGCCTACGCTGCGTTTTCCGGTCCGTGGTCGCCACTCGAGAACTTTTCTTCCCCATCGGTTGTCAGTAAACTATTATGCCTGCTACACACCTTACGATAAATCGTTACGATTAGTCTGTACAGTTCAAACTGCAACGATAAATCGACAAGTGTGTATGAGGAAAACTGTACAGTTTGTTCGATTTTTCTCATACACACTTGTCGATTTATCGTTGCAGTTTGAACTGTACCGACTAATCGTAACGATTTATCGTAAGGTGTGTAGCAGCCATTAAAGTTACACAAGAACAAAAGTTTGATTTCACAAAAATTGCAATAACTTGAAAACTACTGGACCGATCTTCATGAAACAACTTGTGAATCTATTTTTGTAATGAAACACAGCCCTTTTAAATACTTTAATTGAAAAACATACATAAACAAAAAAGTGAGTTTTCAAGTTACGTAATAATCTAAGTTTTAAACTTTTACAATTTTCCACTAAAAAACTTATCTAATTAGAAACTAATAAGAACGTACAAGATAATCTAATAAGAATCGAATATATACACAACACAATCACTGGATTCTGATTAGAAAACACTTGTCTTAAAAAAATCACCTTACAAATCACACTTGCACCCCTTGTCGTTGCGTGGGTCTCGTCGCCGACAGTCACCTTCATCATATGCCAAATTTCAGTTCCAGAGGAGGAATTTTTCGGACCACATATGCCTCGTTGACTGGACTATTGGAATGGGTATCTAAGGTACTTTCACAGTTATTATTTCTTGTGACTGGGCACCATAACTATTTTTGTACTAACTTTATTTTATGTCTTTTGACAATTCGAAATTGCCTGTAATTGGCTTTGTTCAATTAAATTATTTGATTCGATTCTATCATACTGAATAATAAAGCTATTTAATATTTTTTTGTTTAATTTGTCTACCCTATTGTGACAACCCTACCAAAAAAGGTAACAATTTTTCTCGTTCTTAAGAAGCTTAGTCCGTTTATCTACTCATGTGCTTCCAAACCGTCTAAAATTTTCAAACATCAACGCTTGGCAACCCTAATTTCTGACAAGTTTTTCATAGGCAACCGTATACCATCGTATTCGTAAAAAAAATGTCTTTATTTTGATATATAATTTATTTGGTTACTCGATCGGTGAAGGTAGCATTTTTTTATCACCTTTTCAAATTAGGCAACCCTATACCCTTGACAAGAAAAAGGTAGGCAACCCTACGTTAGCATATTCTATAGACTTCGGACTTTCAATTGGTGTTAATTTTCTTTGGTTACTCTATCGGTGAAGGTATTGAAAAAAAATAACCTTTTAAAAAATTAATTAAAAATATCCTTGACAGGATTTTATGAGGCAACCCATCACCGTCACATTCTTCAACATATTTTAATTCATAATGAACACATTTCGTCCGGTTACTCGATCGGTGAAGGTCGTTCTATATACGTATCTTAGACTATCACGCTAGCGTCGTGTCACACCGAGCTCGCTGTCTGGCAAAGCCTAATAGCTCCTCGAACATTTCCGGTTTCAACAATTGTTGCAGCTTATTGTACTTTCCCATTCGAATTGCTTAACTTCATTTCCGATTTCTGCAAAGCAAAACCGTGCTCCACAACAATTAATTATCTATTTTCAAATCTTAATCTTTTCGGCTTATCTGTGTTTTTTTGTAAATTGTATGATTAATATCAATCAATGTAGCGCAAAAATCAAATCAATTTATCATTAGTTTGTCAAACTTATTAGCAATAAATTCAATTAGGTTGGTAGATATTATCGATAGGTAAGTACCTATTCACAAGCTTACTATCTTTAGATTGCGGCTTTGTTATTGCTAATAATTATGATACAGTCATAATTCGAAAGTCATGTGCCGCCATCTGTTTTTATAAAAACGTTGGTGTTGATTTTCTCGTAAACAAGGTACTTTTTTTAAACTGTACCTCCCGCTCTGTCTTGGGTAGGAGGACTCATTTGACGAGTTTACCACGGTAAAAAAATGTGAAATATGAAAGGGGGTAGGTACCTTTCAGGTTAGTTTCTATACACTTGACAGCTCATTGAGACCCCATCTGTTTGCGACAGAGCTTTTTGAGGCACAAGTGGAGCACGACGCCCCGCCGCCGGCTCGAGCATGGTTCATGACGGACGTCGAGTCACCCATTACTCACTATCCGCATGCCTGCGCACACGGTGGCAGGAAATCACCTCGCCACGTAAGTTGCCGTGGGCGTCTCCTGCGGTAGCTTGTGTCTTAGGTGAAAACTGTCCTGTCCCTCACTAGCGCCTCCTCCTACGCTAGCATGACTGCTTCGCGGAGATGACTGTTTCTCACTCCGTCTCGCTCCGCAACATGGTCTAGAACGATTTTGGGCGCGACAGGTCGGCGCCTCCTTAAGGCTTGACACTCACACCCTGAAAGAGAGGTCTTACCGCCGGGACTGCGGCGTGTCCGGTACATAAAACCCCAATCTCTTCAAAAGCCAATTGGCCTCTTTCGCTCAATCCGTCGACTTTTCAGTCACTCCTGACGTAGGTCTAATAAGTAGCGGCTCATTATACTCGTAAACTGATTTCTTCTTAAGATAAAAATGCGGTATCCGGTAAAAGGACAACAATGGAAGTAAATTAATTAATTGAAAAGATGTCTATAATCGCAATAATTATGCGGAAAATATACCTAAAGACATAGACATTAAAGATAGAGACATTCAAAGGGCGTCAAAGAATGGGCGTTTTTCCATTAGCCGGCCCGGCACCGGTACGGCACTAGCTGGCATGGCCGTGCACCGGCGCGCCGCCGCCGGGGCTTCGTTTTTCCACTGCGCCGCCCGGTGTCGAACCCGTTTCACGGCCACCCGGTGAGTGGTACAATACTGACACGTAAAGTACAACGTGTAGATATAACAATGGTATCATCAAGCCGTCGACTATATTTGCAATATTTTTTCCATCTACGACGCCAATACCCACGTAGAGATGTCGAATTTTGGATTCAACCAAACGAACCACAAACCAAATACAAGTCTATCCCTCTGCTCCTCAACCTACTGCCGGACCCGCATCCTTCTACCCACCCGCGCACTCACACACGTACACGGCTACAATTAATATACAAACAAGCAGATTTGCCGGGCCGGCACCGACTGGGCAGTGCTAAAGCGAACCATAAGGCATTTTTCCATTAGACGGCACGGCACCGGCAACGCGGTGCGGGGAAGCAAAAATGTATGGACGCCGGGCCGGCGCCGGTCCCGGTAAGTGCAAAAGCGAGCCATACAATTTCATACATTTTTGCTTATGAAAAAACGCCCATTTTCATGCATTTTTGCTTACCCGGCACACGGCACGGCGCCGGAGCCGGCGTTGGTGCCGGTGCCAAGACGGCTAATGGAAAAACGCCCAATACGTCCACGTTGCTGTCGACGGGAACATGTGCCCAGTACTCTGGCAGCATTGCCACTTTGCACGGCAGTGCTGATTCTTTGATCTAGGCTTATCACCTGGCGATATCTTTAAAAACTAATTACCTAATCCCTATTAAATAATATCCTAATCTTAACTGAATAAGAAGTTTTTTTTACCCATGTATGCTACTCATAAGGAAATTACGAAATGACTCTCCGGATGCAGCCTGGACAGTTTCCAACATGATATAACATTCATTCTGCCGAAGAATACACTCCCATACAATATGGTGTGGTATTTTGAAATTCCTAATTAGCTGTGGAACATTAATTCATTTGCACGCCAAAATTAAGGCAAAATAAGAGATATAAAATATATAAAAAAAGCATCCTGATATTAAGACCGTATTACCCAGTTACTGGGTTGTAAAAGCAGTCGCTCCATATGTAAAATACTGATATCCAGCTTCATCTGGTTCGACTGACAGCCGACCCTAATATAGTTAGGAAAAGGCTAGGTTGGCAGATCAATTATAATATCTATACAACGAGTTTCCACTTTCCACACACCATGAAATGAAATAATATAATATAGATCTAGCGAATAGCGATTTATAAAAAAAAACGAGTTATGGGAATTATATCTAGGAAAAGTTAGGACTCATTTTGAATAAACAAAGCTTCAGAATCAAGATAATTAAGATCGCAAGATTTAAGCGTTACATAGAATAGATTTTCCTTTAACCATTACAACAGATGTAAAAGCTACTAGCAACAGGTGGCAACCGCGGAATTATGACCGTTTAAGGCTGCCTGTCCATTGATGCGGAGCGAGCTGGCGGAGCAGAGAAACGAGGAAATATTAACCAATAGGATTGGTTATTCAAACACATCTCCTCTCGTCTCCGCTTTGGTGGAGTCCGGGCCTTAGTCTTGGGTATATATACCTATATAAATTATAAAATATTTAAAAATTTAATTTATAAGTGTAAAAATAAATAAAGAGAATATTAATAATAATATTCCACAACTATCACACAACGCCATCTTGTCCCAAGCTAAGCAGAGCTTGTGTTATGGGTACTAGACAACTAACTGATAAACATACTTATATATTTCTAAATACATAAATATTATAGATACGAGTAAATTACACCCAGACACAGAACAAATGATCGTGCTCATCAAACAAACATTTGTCCTGGGTGGGAATCGAACCCACGACCTCCGGCACAGCAGTTAGGGTCACTAACCACTAGACCAACAGGCCTGTCAAAACATTGATTTTCATCTATCAATTTATGGTACATTTATGTACGCTTGTTTAATAATCCTCAGCTGAAAATAAAATCAAATAAAACATAATTATATGCTGTAAGAAATATTTATTGTACCCAACAAGAATTTAAATCAATAGGTAAAATGTTTACGTAATTTGTAACAAAAACTGAAAAAATAGCCCCTGATAAAAATGTAGCCCCATGATAGTTTATTTTTGAATGTTGACAATTTATCTTTAAAAATATTAACGGCCGTAGATTCGGACCAAGTAGTAGTATCCGTAGCCCCTGGCTGACGTCAGTCTGATGGTAGCCTGGTTGAAACCAACACCTCCAGCTCTGAGTGAAGGCTGGCCCCACTGGGTGGCGCCGACCTCCACCGCCTCGAGGTAGGTGATCCTCACGTTGTTGGCTCCGCGGTAAGTGATGTCCTGGTACTGCACGGCGTTGAAGATTGGATTCTTGGAGTAGTACGCACTGGAAAGATATAGATAGATAAGATGTTTAGTTTTTATCGTGAATGTCACTTAATTGCACTTAATTATTGCAAAAATTAAGTGACATTCACGATATTCACAAAAATTAAGTGACATCACGTTAAACACGAATTTGTCGACAAAAACATGAACTGTCTTACTTCAAAAAGTTAAAAATTTACTTTTACTTTCTTTCAAAAACAATAATGTTGTAGGTATGTAAAGTTTGTCAAGGCCTCCTTTATGGATATTTAGACTAAGTTTATTTCCTACTTACATAATTACGTAACTGTTATGCGTGAATTGTAATTTTATTTACTAGTATCATTTATGGGAGCTACATGTCATCTGCCAACAAACTGTTTTACAGTTTGGCAGAAGTCTTTTTGTAAAGTATGTACATACTTTACAAAAAGACTTCTGCTACTTTGAATAAACGCTTTTTCATTTTTTTATTTGTTGAACATTTGTCTTTTTTTGAAAAGCGTTCAACAGATGTTTAACTGTTTTGTTGTAAGACGGGAAGGATCTAATGATTTAAGGCACGTTTTCTTTGTACTACAACTTGCAAAAAAAGACCAATCATAGAAGTCGAGAGATAAGAATGATGTGAATTTAAACGAATGTTATTGGTCGATTTGTGCACGTGTTCACTTCGCTCGATAGAAATACTCGCGTTCTTATCGTGTGGCGGCATAAATTACATGTATTATGTTAGACATATACAAGTGAAGTTTTTATTATAACTACAAGTAATTGTTATGATTTTTTTAAGTCTTAGCAGTTTTTTTTTTTCTGTTAATGTCGTAAAAGCTCCCCTTAAAATAAATACCTAAAGACAAAAAATCATAAAAAATCCTGATCAAACTGAGAAATGAGCGTGTAGAAATGACAACTAATATGAAAAAGTCTTAGTTTTTTTAAGTACATACCTGTGAAGCAGTCTGTCACCGGGCTGGTAAGAGCCTTGGTACATGTTGGCCCTGGCGGCGGCATTCTGTAATGCAGGCGCGTCATTCTTTACTTCAGGTGCGTCATTCTGTACTGCAGCCGCGTCATTGCAGGCGACCAGTGCTGCGAGCACAGCGAGGAGGAACAGGGAAGCCTTCATCTGAAATAGTACATCGTTTCCAATTTAATTATTGAATTAATCACTAAAATATAAAGCTCACAAAGTTTGTAAACGCACCCGGGAAGGAGAAATTCTAGTGAGGGGCAATATCATGACAAAGGAGAAATGCTTAGTGTGGGGCAATACCAAGACATAGAAGAAATTCTTAGTGAGGGGCAGTACCATGACGCAGGAGAAATTCTAGTCTTAAAGTCCCTTCGGTTTTCTAAGGGCTTTCCTCCCAAGTAATTGAACTATATAGCAAAGCAAAGACCCATCCATTGGTGAATATCAGTATTTTACATGGAACGTCTACCTAAATAACCTCCACAACCCAGTAACTGAGTAATACGATACCCCATGGTAAGAATAACGACTGTCAAAGATCTAAAAGTGATAGCTTGGACCAACGTTCCTAATTATTGATTTTTGCATGAAATAATTAAAAAATTGATGAATTCTTACATTTTCAGTTTTCAGTTAGGTAGTCACGTAAAATATCACAGTAACTGACTACGTAAATGTGATGTTCCATGTGGAAGAAGTAGCATTTATAGTATTCAGAAAGACATGATAAGATTATTTTGAACGTGCTATCTACCATGCGTTGCGTAATTAATTGAATTAGATCACAATAAGTGCTAAGTATAATCAGCTTTTTATCTAATTGCAATCAAAATCTTTGTTGATTAGGAGAATCATTAAGGAAAATTATAAAGGAAAAACCCTTTTACCCGTATTAGAGGAAAACAAAACCACTTTTTATAAAGGAAAAAAAACACTTTTTTTCAGACGATATCTTTTTTATTTAATCTACTGTCTGTTGCCAGCGACTTTACCCACTACAACTCGAAAATAATTATCCCACACAATATAAACTCATTCAGCCGTAGGACAAAATAATAAGTCCTCCCGCCCAGGGTGGGACGGGAGGGCTCCCGCCATTCCGTCCCATTCCGTCTCGCCCCGCAGCATGGCCTCGACCAGTGCCATGGCCCCGGAACGTAAAGGGCTATTGAAGGACACCGTTGGTTTTATTCAGTACAAATCTGACAGTCCCTTCCGTCCTGCCCTGCATGGCAGAACACTTTCGGTGACCCTATACATATATCAAATGGTGGAATAATTTTATTCAAGTACCTAAGTGTCACTTTCCGAAGATAACTATCCCGATTCGAAGTGATGATTATCATTGATATAAATCTCGTCAATATTAAATCAAGATCTTAATAAAATAATTGTCATTGTCAATTCACGTGTTTACAAACGCTTGAAGTCTTAACGTTATACAACAAGGCGACGCAAATCTCCGATACCTTACGAGACTTTGAAATCCAAGGCGATAATTATAATCGCAATACAAATCCATAGGTTCGTACACAGGCGCACGTCAATGGATGCCTAAGTCGTAAGGTATCGGAGAATTGAGTCGCCTGTTGTACGAAGGGGCTAACCCTTGGGCACCACGAGTTTCAAATTGGTTAGGTTCCTTGCTCAGTCTTCGGGTAGAGTTAAAAATACTTAGTGAAGAATAGTCCTTAGATCGCGTCTCACCGCGAACACCGGTGGTTGGGCCTCCCGCCCACACGAACACGTTGCACAAATAAACATAGCTGTTTCTCGCTAGGTATACGAAATATAGATACTAGTATATTAGATGGCCAACACCGACCCGCAGCCAGACGAACATACATTTTGTAGGAATTGTATAATAGTATACAACTCCTAGATTTCAAACATTTCCGGTAGCTTATATAAAAATACACACATCAAAAGTGTCTAGGGATCAACATATATTTTTGCAATAACTTTTCTCCTGATTGATATTAATTAAAATGTTCTTTAAGGATTCATCAAATAAAGTGTTATCGTTTGTCACAGTAACGATAAACCAAGTCACCTTTGCATTCATAAAGAAATTTGCCATTTTCCTAATAAAGGGATTTTTGACATTTGAACCACTAACATTAAAGTTCGAAAAAAAGACTGAAATAACAGTTTTCTTTAAAATTTTATTGGGTAACTTAAGCAATTAATAATCCGTGTTTCTACCGCGAACACTAACAACACAAGAACATCGGTTTGGCATACTCAAAATGAGTTCATCCAAATCACGCTGTGGAATGGCCGCCCATGTTCGTTGCAACAACAAAAAAAGATCTTCTTGCGACTGGATACCCTCCATATTCGGCAGAGCTCTTCTCTGTAGCATATCCCATGCATGCTCAATCGGGTTCAAGTCTGGCGACTGAGCAGGCCAGGGCAGGACATTGATGTTAGCTGCGGCGAGAGTCTGTCTTACAACTCTTGCGGTGTGCGGTCGTGCATTATCATGCATTAACTGAAATAAGGGACCGATTTGCACTTGTAGAGGAACGATGACGTCTGATACAATCGTCTCAGCATAAATTTGAGCGTTGAGGTTGCCTCTGATCCAAATCAACTCAGTTCTTCCGCCGATCCAAATACCCGCCCATACCATGATGGTTCCACCACTATAAGGATGGACTTCCTGGCAGGATTTTAATCGCTGTTGGCGTCCAGGGGTTCTTCAGTGTCGTATACGTCTTGTATCCGGTCTCATACCAAAACGAGACTCATCAGAAAAGCACACGAAACGCCATTGTTCTTCTGCCCAATTTCTGTGTTCAAGAGCCCATTGATATCGAATCCTACGATTGTGCATTGCTATAGGTGGTACCCGTAGCGGTCTTCGGGAATGAAGGTTCACTTCATGCAAGCGGTTTCTGACTGTTTGGTCGCTAATTAAGTTCCCTGAAGAGTGATGAAGCCTCACGGCTAACATCATGGCGGTTATTGTTGGAGCTCTTCGAGTTAAGATTTGAATGTATCGGTCTTGTCTCCGTGTGGTGCAGCGATACCGTCCTCCATGGCGCTCAGCCACGGTACCAGTGCTTCGGTAACGTGTCCAAAGTCGACTGATAACACTCTGACTTGTATTCAGAGCTAAAGCCACAGTACGTTGCCGGGAACCAGCTTCTATCATTCCCACGGCTCTGAGCATTTCTTCCCTGCTTAAATGACGTCGCCGCTCCATAATAACGTTGGTTTTAATCAGTAGTAGGGAAACAGTAGCACTAATAATGTCTTCAATGCGTTGTATGTTTTTATAGGGAAAATATTGACAGCTGATTTTCATCTTTAACTCGAATTTGATTTACAGTTCCTGATTCAAATTATGAAATGCACCAAAAAGGATCCATATAAATTTATAAAATCATAAATTTATTACAAAGCCACATCTCAATCTCAAGAAATCCGCATAAAAATGCTTGATCCCTAGACACTTTTGATGTGTGTAGTTTATAATAGTTTATGTATTCTTGAATTTAAATGACTTACACTATTACAATTTTTTTTATTAGCGTGGTAAAATCATCAAATGAGTCCTCCAGCATAGGGCAGGGCGGAATCCTGTCAGACTTGTACTGACTAAAATCCACGGTGTCCTTCAATAGCCCTTTACGTTCCGGGGTCACGGTATTTGTTAGTCTCTGCCCCTCTAACGGGGGCCCCGTCATCGTGCTGACACTCTTTGAGGCGCGCGTGAAACACAACGCGCCGTCAACCCGGGCATGGTCCATGGTCGGAGTCGCCCATTACTCGCCGCTCGCATCCGCATGCCCACTATTACTAGACTTACAATTAAATTATCGAAATCTGAAAATCACAGCATTCTATTAGATGCCATATTACTAGGTTATACACATAATTGAGAACCATTATAATGTGTGATATCAGTGACGACAACGCGTGTCGTTTTGCGGGTTCGATTCCCGCACGGAACAAAAATTTGTGTGATCTGCAAGTAGTTGTTCCAAAGGGTGTTTGTGTATGTGAGTTTCTATGTTTGTTAAACACTAGGTAAACACACCCACGATACTGGAAAAAAATCTTAGTGTGGGGCAAAGTTTTTGTTTTTTAAGAAAGAGAAATATGTTGGTAGGTAACCAGCAAAGAGCAAGATCTACGTTAGTCGAGCCTTTTTCTCATTCTGTAGGGTTCAGCTTTCAGTCTAACTCATCATCATCATCATCATCAGCCGGAGGACGTCCACTGCTGAACATAGGCCTAACTCAGTCTAACTGGATAATAGTAAATAGATATCTACAAAGAGCTCTTTATGATAGAGACGAGGTAATATGATGCCTCTATATACCTAATAAAAATTTCGGGACTTTACGTAAACTACTCTAGACGGGCGCGCCAAAGTTCACCTAAAACTCCGATCATCGGAAACCCCAAAATTGTATTCCTAACATTTTTAATCCTAATGATCACAACTCCTAATTGCACTGTCACTAATATTCGTAATTCCGAATCATTCGACTTCATAATGTCGGTAGCAATAAACATCTATTATACTATTATTTGTTTTCCTATATTTTCTCAACATAACCTTCTTTTACACTATTATTCAAAGTCATATCTTTTTTGTTTAGATTTATTTTTATTTTGTTGGCATATTAGCACGTATACTTGAGGAAGTGCTTGCTTCCCACTCACTAACTATATGAATTGTTTTTTTTTTTATTAGTTAAAGCGTCTTCTTTAATATTATTTAAAGCGGTGTGTACCTGAAATGATATCCATACGTTAGGTTAGGTTTGAACTGTGACCAGCTACTCTCGAGTCGAGCGAGCGGTGCCGCAGCAGCGGCCGGCGAGCGCAACCTGGAAATTTGTCGCCAGTATTTTTTTCATAGTGACCCCAACACGACATTCTGACCAAAAACGACTGGGGGCACCCCGACTCGGACAGGTTAGGTTAGAAGGGGATGGCGGGGTCTGAAAGACCCCGCCATCCCCTTCGTGGTTATTTTTTTTTAAACCACCCAGAAGTAGGAGCACCGCGAAGCGGTGCTCCGTCGAATTTTCTCGACATTTTACTTTATTTAGTTTGACTAAATTGTCGACATTTTACTGGATTTAGTTTGACTAAATCCAGTAAAATGACTAAATAAAAATGTCACCGTAATAATGTTTAGGGATAAAAACGTTATGATAAAAAACAGTAGGAGTTTCAATATATTTACAATAACGATATTATTGATAACAATTTTCGGAAAAATGAGTGTTATGAACACCGCCGTGGCACTACAAAAAGTATGAATAAAAACTTTAGGATGAAAAATTTTAGGAAGAGTGATTATTCGGATTACAAATCGTTAGGAAGAACAATTTCGGGTAAACAACTTTAGGTGAGCCAATATGGACCCACTCTAGACGTATATTACTGAAGTAATGTTTGAAACATTACAGTTTGAATAATAATTGTTCCTCGCTTTTAATTATGTAAACCTTTATTTTGATCTAATTCTTGAATTTTTATTATTTATTTATTCTTTTACTAGCTGTTGCCAGCGGCTTCACCCGCTACAACTCAAAAATTATACTATGGGAAGATAAAATCGGGATGAAAACTATCCTATTTTCAATTCCCAGGTTTTAAAATATCTCTATATCAAACTTCATCTAAATAAATGTTCAGTAGTTTTTTGCGTGAAAGAGTAATATACATCTATCCATATTTATGAGCTTGTAATGTTTCTATTGCTGGGACACAGCTAGGCCTCCTCGATGTAAGAGAAAACGAGAACTTTCGCATTTGTAATATTTATTAAGAAAGATTCGCATTTATAATATTTAGTAAGAATGTTGATGGATGGAGAAGAAGAGGAAGGTCAAAGAAAAGATGGATGAACTGTGTAATGCGCCTGCCACACACTCGACGAGTGACATGGGAAGTAACGAGGAAAGGAGGCAGAAACATAGTGTGGCAACATTACTCGTCATGCCACACGCCATGCTCCTCGTCCTGCCCACGCTCCCTATTTTGTCGGTTTTTGCGCGCGAGTCAAAGGACCGGCAATACGAGTGCGAGTGGCTGGCCACATAATCGCGCGGTCGCATCCATCGTTCTATTGCGATGAATAGATGTGATCCACCATCTCCGTTGGCGAGGACGACGACGACGATGTATATTTCCTTATAATTAGCTATACTAAAAATGCATAGCGCGCACGCTGCCACCGTTTCAACGTCCATTCTCTCACCAAGGCAAATGACAAGTGAGGAGCGTCGCGATTAATTGCGAGGGCAACATCGCGGCAAATCACGGCAGCGCGAGGAGCATAGCGATGAGCAGCGCAAGGAGCATAGTCTGGCAGGCGCATAAGAAATGATATGAATGGAAAAGGAGTGAATGATGCTGTGACGTCTATAGGGGAGAATGGAAGAAGAAAACGTGTTGCCGACCCCAAGTAAAATGGGATCAGGACAGGAAGATGATGAGTAAGAAAGATTATAGAGTTTTGAGTTGACAGAGCCAAACAATATGCATTCATAACATAACAGAAAACATATAATTGCACCTGAAATCCCCGAAGGGTTAAGCAGAGGAGTACCTGATGGTACTCCAAATGGTACTCATCTCAGTGGAGTATGTAAATCCCATGTGAAAGGGTCGAGTTTATTGCCTTCAACTGGACACAAATCTAGATTTCGTGGTTGCGACTGAGAAATTCTTAATGGAAAACCCAGCAACATAACACCTAGCCCGACTCGGGAATCCAACTCGGTGCATCATGGAGTGGAGTGGAGTGGAGTGGAGCGGAGCGGAGCGGAGCGGAGCGGAGTGGAGTGGAGTGGAGTGGAGCGGAGTGGAGCGGAGTGGAGCTGAGCGGAGTGGAGCGGAGCGGAGTGGAGTGGAGTGGAGTGGAGCGGAGCGGAGCTGAGCGGAGCGGAGTGGAGTGGAGTGGAGTCGCGACGATTATTTTTGTTGAGTGTATACAGTAACTTCGTTCCATCCGGGTGTCCCTTGACACCTCTCAAGTTTTTTTTTACAAAAAAAAACTTGAGTTAAACTTAAGTTAAACTTCCCCCAAATTAAAATCTAAACTCTCATCATATATAAAAGTCCATTTTATCTTTTAAAAGTTTAACGTCCGTAGATTCGGACCAAGTAGTAGTATCCGTAGCCTCTGGCTGACGTCAGTCTGATGGTGGCATGGTTGTAGCCAACGCTTCCTGCCCTGAGGGTGGGCATGCCCCACTGGGTGGCGCCGACCTCCACCGCCTCGAGGTAGGTGATCCTCACGTTGTTGGCTCCGCGGTAAGTGATGTCCTGGTACTGCACGGCGTTGAAGATTGGGTTCTTAGAGTAGTAAGCACTGGAAAGATAAAAATTTTAATTAGAAAAAGAAACCTTCGTTTTGGTAAGGATGATTTTCACTTGAAGTTGAAATCGGTCAAATTCTGTCGCGTCGCAACATCAGCAATTCAGCAAGCTCGCTTAAAGATCATGCCACTTCTCGGAAACGGCTCGGACTTGACCGTGTTCTAACGAGATCCTAATAAGGGGGCGTTAACGTGATACAATAGATCATCGGCGGCCATCTTGCGTGTACGCCGCTTGGTGATAGGGTGATGTGTTGGAGGTGTGGCCTGTTTTGTCTGTGACACTTCATCACCTCATGTGCCGTAGGCGATCATTGGATCCTGTGCTGAGTTTAGTCATGTGCAAATACCTACTTGCTTACTCGTTACAATGACATTGAAACGTGGTCTCTTACTATCTCCCTCATCGGTAACATAATAAACTTTCACAAAATTCTTATACAGATTCCATTGACAGCATGGAGGAAAGCATATATGGATACATACCTGTGAAGCAGTCTGTCTCCTGGTCTGTAGGTTCCCTGGTGCATGTTGGCCCTGGCGGCGGCATTCTGTAGTGCAGGCGCGTCATTCTTTACTGCAGGTGCGTCATTCTGTACGGCAGCCGCGTCATTGACGGCGACCAGTGCTGCGAGCACAGCGAGGAGGAATAGGCAGGCCTTCATCTGAAATTACACAATATAAACAATTAAGGCTTAAATTAATGACTGGAAGATTTTGTTCAACCATTTTAAGTTTCTAGTTGTATTGTACAGTTTTTTGTATGGATCAAAATGCTGAAATGTGAAAATTTTTGATGAAAAACGATTGTATATGGTGGTGATGAAGATGTTGAGATATATGTGATGTGTGGAGTGACAGTTAGTCATTCAGGACAAAGCACTCTATATTTTATAGATGAAGTTCAGAAAACATTGGATTATTGAAAAGTACTTACGTTTGAAGATATGTTTTTTCCGTAAATGATCACACAGTAGTTGTCTACTTGAAGGATAATGTGGATATGACTTACTGTGCTGTAGATAGTACGAGTATATATAGCAAACATATTTAAATGATAAGATAGTGCATAATCTATATATTTAATTGATATTATAATTTTTTTTCAACTTCAGCTTAATCTTCCAAATCGGCAAATTGCCAGAAAATTCCTGTCATGCCAATATAATCTTTCCTCACAAAAAAAAACAATAAAGACGGCATTCAGAACTATCAGCCTGGTGTCCCTATAGTAAGAAACCAGGTTTCGGCGCCATAAGTCATCACTGCAACACACATTGGTCGAAAACTTCCGACTTGAGGCACTGAGGTATTCTAAGCGAGAAAACGTTACGCAGTTTCCCGAACGCTGCCCAGCCGAGTACTGTTTAGTACTGTTTATTTTAATATACATGTGCAAGAGATTAGTGCACGGGATAATGGTTCGGAGACGATGGGCGTGCTGGACCGAGGGGAATATAGGTGAGCAGTGTAGGGATGCTGCGTCAGCAGCTAGGATGCAGCGAAAACGATGAAGCGGAGTTAGGTCAGAAAGAGTACAAAGGGAGGATTTAACAATGCGTTTGCAAAAATTTAAAATTCTCCTTATCCAAAAGTTTTCAGTGGTAACAAGCTGTATTTTTTTATCAAACAGTGATACGGTTTACCACCTGTAGTGAACAATAAACTAAAAGAATTAGTCATTGATAGATAATAATATAATTGATATAGTATTATCTTAACATTTTTGTTTCAATTATTGGCAAACCACACTGACGTGTGGCGCGCATATTGCCTTCTTGCGGAACTAGAGGAGGTTAACTGTGATCTTAGTACTTCCCAATTCAACCATTTGGTAGGTACGACTTGCAGCGCAACAGTCGATTGCCACACCGTCATACGTGCAAATAAACTTTGAAGGCACCCTTTTTTTTAAGCATGGTAAAATCATCAAATGAGTCCTCCCGCCCCCGGGCAGGGCGGGAGGGACTCTGTCAGACTTGTACCTACTGACTAAAATCCACGGTGTCCTTCAATAGCCCTTTATGTTCCGGGGTCAAGTAATACGTCGGTAATGAGATAACTCCCGCAACCCCTACAGGCTTTGGCCCTATAGAGGGGGCCCCGTCTTCATACTGATGCTTTTTGAGGCGCGCGTGGAACACAACACGCCGTCGACCCGGGTATGGTCCATGGTCGGACAGCGAGTCGCCCTTTACTCGCCGCCCGCATGCCCTTGAAGGCTTAATGTACGACATAATTTTTTTTTACTTTTCCCTTCACTAGGATTATCTTCTGTGTCGTGGTTGCTTTTACAAAGACAGAAACTCAAATACACAAACACCCAGACCCGGAACAACTACTTGTAGATCATACAAATATTTTTTCCGTGTGTGAATCGAACCCGTGACATGCTGCGCAGCAGTCCAATCGCTCAGCCATCAGCCGTCTTACCACAAGACAATTAAACATCTGTTGAACACTTGTCTAAAAGAAGTATCAACGTCAAAACGACATTTCATGTTGATATAAGGGTCGTTTTGCAGTTACACTTTTTTTTAGTCAAGCGTTCAACAGATGTTTAAATCTTTTTGTGGTAAGACGGTAAATGTTAAACTACTAATGACATTTCGGGTTTAAATTAAAACTATGCTCATATGACAAGGAATAATGACATGTATATTTTAATAATGTAAAAAAGGTGTAATGCATATTTTTTTATAAGTATTCCAGCAATGAAACGAAAAGGATAAAAAAAACAATTTCTCTTTTAAAACATATTTATTCCTTAACCTTAACAGATTTATTTATATAACAATACAATATCACTGATAAACAAGAACATGGTTTTTATTGAACAATTAATAAAACTCAGATGCGTTTGTAGCTTCATAAAAAATACCATAGGACACTTTTTTTCTATAATCAATAAAAAGCTTTTTTAAGAAAGAAAAATTCGACTGCGAGGAGAGGGTCTAAAACGACCACTAAGTAATACTCCAAATGATTCATTTCGTGAATGAATATCCCATGACGTTGCCGGATCTTCATCATTAGACCACCGCAGCCCTGCTCGTTGAGACCGAATATCTCAGTCCTGCTCGCAGCCCATTTTTTCCCCTCAAAATAGCTTAAGGATACGCGATGCAAGGCATTAATGCGAATAAAAACCTTTACGTCGTAACACAAAAAAATTCAACATCTGTTCAACACTTGTCTAAAAAAGCGTTAATTCAAAAAACCCCTAATAACAACGTCAAATGCCGTTTTGCAGCTAACAGTTTTTTTTAGACAAGTGTTCAACAGATGTTTAACTATTTTATAGTGAGACAGATAATGTTTAACGGCCGTATATACGGAGCAAGTAGTAAAATCCGGAATCTGAACTTGATCTAAGTCTGATAGTTGCATGGTTGAAGCCGATGCCTCCTTCTTCGAGTGTGGCGGTGGAGGGTTGTGGCGCACCGATCTGCACCGCCTCTATGTACGTGATACGCACGTTGTTGGCTCCTAGATAAGGGACGACCCAGTTAATTGGAGCACCCGCAGGATGCACTCTGTAGTACCGACTGGAAAAAAACAAGATGTTTAGTTTATAGTGGGACTCATCTTGAATTAGATATTATATCAGTGTATTCTCGCTGTCCCCATTAAGTAAGTCCCCATTAACGGAACTTGAATGAAATATATAAAAATTGTTCCCGCTGTCCGATCTAATAGGGGGCGAGTGCCTTCCCGTGCCAGTGGGGTGCCATCAACTGGCAATATTCTAGATTTTGTGTCTGCTTCTGAAAAATCCTAAATGGAAAAATCGAATAAGTAGATACCACTTTTGCGGACAACATTTTATTGGGTTTTCGGGAATCAAACCTGAGATCTTATGCTCACCATTTAGGCTTAAGAGCCACTAGACTATCGAGGCAGCCTTGTTCTTAACGTCTTTCGTTTCATTTATCCATTCAAGACCACCAGCAGCTCACCTGGAGCTTGATATTCAATACACCAATAGATTTTTATAGCCGACCAACTACAAATATAAATCATTCTTACTACTACGACATAAAGGCAATTTAAAACTTTCTGTCATCAGTACTAGATAGTCATAAAAAACAGGCTTTGCTACGACGAATCAGTCAGACAAATTGCATCATTATGTCGTAGTGATAAGAATGATTTTCCGGTTGATGATTTGATACGTTTGAAGTCAATCCAATCGCATCATGAGTCAGAGTAAGAGCGCTAAGTTGTAGTCCTTCGTACACAACGCGACGCAAGTCTCCAGACGACTATTTGCTATACAAATTCATAGAGATTCGTACACAGGCACGTGTCAATAGATACCAAAGACGTAAGTTATCGGAGACTTGCGTCGCGTGCCACGAAGGGGCTTAATTAAGGTTCATACCTGTGAAGCAGTCTGTCACCGCTTGAGTAAATTCCCAATATCAAGTTGCCACTGGCCACGGTATCCTCTACTGCAGCTGCGTCATTCTTTACTGCAGGTGCGTCATTCGGTACTGCAGCCGCGTCATTGACGGCGACCAGTGCTGCGAGCACAGCGAGGAGGAACAGGCAGGCTTTCATCTGAAATGATACATTATTACCAATTTTAAAATAAAAGTTAATAAAAGTGCTGCTAATATTCTATGAGAGCATTTATCAACGACACTATTTGATTGATGAAAAAGTACTTTCGCATGTATATTAAAAGTTAGGTTAGGTCAGGATTGAAAAAAAAATTAAGTACTTACATTGAGATTTGTAAATAAGGTAATCCAGTAAAACAACACAACAGCTATGTAATATACCTGAAAGTTGAATGTGCGTTTTATCTTGTGCAAAGGTATTTAATCGTTAAACGTATGTGATAAGATAACAATTGAATTAACAAAAACTCAGCAATATGATAAAGAATATCTAAATACAATCTGAATCCATGTCGGAGGCCCCAGAGGCGACTTAATTGACTCATAAATACTAGATGAGGCCAAATGTATACACGACAAACCGGCCAAGTGCGTGTCGGGCCACGCACAGTGTAGGGTTCCGTAGTTGCCCATCAAAATACTTAAGCGAATTAACTAAACTGATTCGCTGAATTTAATTTTAAAAAGAAGAATTTTCAAAATCGGTCTAGGAGTCTTTGAGAAATCGGGGAAAATACATAAAAAAAAGATTACGACGAATTTAGAACCTCCCCCTTTTTTTGAAGTAAGTTAAAAATAGTTAACGATAAAAACCTACCTATCCCCAAAAAACATACCGTAAAAACATACCTATTAAAGCTGTAAAAATAAAGTTGACAAACTTACATTTGCAGTTGAAGAGCATGTTCTCCGATACATTTTGTTTAGGAAAATATGTTATCCAAGTACATTTTATAAGTTGGTCGACTATTACTCGTAAAGTTGTAAAGCCTACTTAGTCATGATAATTTTCTTTTAAACTTCGTTATATATACTACTATTGTGAATTTTTTCACACCCCCAAACATAACCGTTTAGCTGGAAGAGGGGGGGGGACACTCGAGTAGAGCAAAATTTAGCACTTTAAAGCTTAATATTTCACAAACGAATTTTTTTATCAAAAAATTGTTAATGGAAACTATCAATATTTTTTAAAGACCTATTTAATGATACCCCACACTAAGGGGTACGCGAGAAAAAAAAAAAACATCCCCTCTTTACGTGTACAGGAGGTACCCTAAAAAAAAATATTTTACGAGATTTTATTTTACCACTTTTTCGGCACAACAAATCCGTATATTTACACCAAATTACAGCTCTCTAGTACTGTGCGTCTCTGAGCTAAACTGCGGACAGACGGACGGACGGACGGACGGACGGACGGACATGGCGAAACTATAAGGGTTCCTTGTTGACTACGGAACCCTAAAAACTACAATCAAATGCTTTGTCATAAAAGCTTATCGTTAGGGTCAATAGTACGGATCATCTGTTGACAACGAAACGCAAGTGTGAAGTTGCCGCGCTTCGACAGAGTCTAGCCTGACGTTCGTGCGAGCCGACGAGGGCACTTTAGCGACTTAAGCCGGAAACACATTATTAACACCCGACGCCACCCGATGAAACGTGATGCGTGTTGGGTCAAATCAAATGTATTGTTTTCTATGACCAGAATCACACTATGAACACCCGACGCGACGACACGCGCTCACTGCACATCGGGTGTCGACACGTTGCGTCGCGTGGCGTGTTAAATAATGTGTTTCCGGCTTTATGGACTTTACCCATGGCGCGATGTGACACGACTCGGACGATTCCAACTACAAGTGAAAATCAACCTTGCTACTAAGAAATAATGATGCAATTCGATTGACTTGACGTCGTCGCTCGTGTCGATCGTGTTTTGTTTTTCATTTACCCGTAGATAACAACGTGTTTTATGTCGTAGTAGTAAGGTTTATTATTACTTGTAAATAGTTGGAATCGGTTGAATTACAATCGCGTCGCGCCATGGGTAAAGTCCTTTAGAGTAACTCTCTTGTCTTGACCATCGGACATCGTGCGAACATCAAGTGCCTAGAAACTGTCTAACGTTTCACTGTAATCATTTTAATAAATTCCTATTATCAACTTAAATCAACATCAGACTATTTCTTCCCGTAGTTAACATCTACGCCTAGTAAAAAAATGCAAAACGGTGAAAATTTCAGCTCCAATCGGCCTCCCGTTCCTAAATCGGAGGATTTAAAACGGGATATTTACAATGTTTATTATTAAAAATTTGTTTTTAGGTGCTTTCTCACCGGGAGCATTCGCGTGTATTGTAACATTATGGATTCGAATTTGAGCATTACATTACTACTTTCCTGACTGACGAGCATTCGCGTACATTTAGTATAGATTTGATACAAGATGCGCATTGTGATGCTCGATTATCTTTCTTTTTTTACAGGTTGCAATGCTCGCGGTAAGGGAGCGCTTTTAAGTTTCCGATATTTCGGCACTGTTGCAAGCGCCATAATAAATGGCATTTCTTTTTCTTTTTTGGGGTGAAAAAATCATATACTGAGTCCCTCCAGATTGGAGCGGAAAGTCTGTAAGACTCGTACTTTCTAAACACCGCCCTATTGCTTCACTTGCCATCGTTAGTACAGTGATTAACCGATTGGACTGTTGCGCAGCGTGTTGGATTCGATCCCCGAACGGAACAAATTTATTTGTATGATCGGCATTAGTTGTTCCGGGTTTGGGTGCATGTGTATGTGATTTTCTATGTTTGTACACTCACCCCCAGATTAATATAATAATATATAATATAATATTCCACAACTATCACACAACGCCATCTAGTCCCAAGCTAAGCAGAGCTTGTGTTATGGTTACTAGACAACTGATAAACATACTTATATATTTCTAAATACATACATATTATAGATAAATTACACCCAGACACAGAACAAATGATCATGCTCACCACACAAACATTTGTCCTGGGTGGGAATCGAACCCACGACCCCCGGCATAGCAGTCAGGGTCACTGACCACTATCTATTAGGCCAATATCGGTAAAATGATTGACTCATCATCAGCTGGAAGACGTCCACAGCTGTACAAAATTGATAAGACCACCATGTCGAACGATAATCCGCCATTCGAATCCATCGGTTGCTCACAACTCTCACTATGTCATCGGTCCACCTAGTGGAAGGCCTGCCTACTCTACGTCTTTCAAAAAAAGTCAATCAATCACTGATTGCAGTTCAATAATTACTGCCAAATTATTGGGAGGTCTTGCAATTGAATTTTCTGTCGTTTTTCTGTCGTAACTACTGTCACCCAGTATCATAGTAGTACGATAATTCAAGGGAAAATAGTAGATTATAATATTTTCGATTATTATATAAACTCACATAGTATAACTGTGGTATAACTGTCTATTGTATAAAAAAAAATTCTATATAGCCTTCAAATAAATAAAATTGCCAGTAGTTAACAAAAATTTCAGTTTTTTTACCCGACTACGGCAAAGCCAAAAGGAGGGTTATGATTTTGACCGGTATGTATCTATGTATGTTTGTCTGTTCCCTCATATCTTCTAAACTACTTATCATTACATGACAAATGAGGTGTCGTTAGAAGCGTCTCAGTTGTCCGCTGGTTATAGGGTAGGTTTGGTGACGTGTCACCAAATCCAATATGGCACCCTCTAGGCGATGTAAAGTCGTAACCGAATTTTTTTTTTTCTCACAGTATCGACATGGGTATCAAATTAAAGGGCTTGATGTGCATATTTGAAATATATATACATTATATAGCTTTTATATACATTAATAGCTACTTTGCCTATTTCTAACAGTGTCAACATGGGTATCAAATGAAAACGCTTAATGAGTACATTTGAAATTTTCTCGCTAGGTACTTTGCTTCTATTATGATATACTTATCAAATAATTATAACCCCAAAATAGTGTAAATAAAAAATAAGTGAAAAATAACTAAAACCCGACTACGACAAAACCGTGCACTGAAAAGTATTAAACAAGAACAATATTAATTTGACCGATATTGTGCTAGCCGTGGTCGTGTGCCACCTGCGGCTGTTTCACACAATCTTCATTAGGTAAGTGGCATACGACCACGGCTAGCACAATATCGGTCAAATTAATATTGTTCTTGTTTTATACTTTTCAGTGCACGTTTTTGTCGTAGTCGGGATTTAGTTATTTTTAACTTATTTTTTATTTACTTCACGAAGGGAATTTAAAAGAAAAAAAATGGTTTTTAAATAATAAATTATTTATTGCTTAACCTAATCAGATTGTTTTTTAAATAAAATTGCTATTTTAAAACTCTTTGCATTGGTCATCGTAAAAGTTGTCCATTCATATTAAAAAAGATTAACGTCCGTAGATTCGGACCAAGTAGTAGTATCCGTAGCCTCTGGCTGACGTCAGTCTAATAGTTGTATGGTTGAAACCAACGCCTCCTGCCCTAAGGGTGGGCATGCCCCACTGGGTGGCGCCGACCTCCACCGCCTCGAGGTAGGTGATCCTCACGTTGTTGGCTCCGCGGTAAGTGATGTCCTGGTACTGCACGGCGTTGAAGATTGGGCTTTTGGAGTAGTACGCACTGGAAAGAATATCAAAACGTTATAGTTTCTATATTACGCATAATTTTGAAGGATTTTTTCTGTCAAACGTTCTCGATAACTAACCGATATACTATTTCAATTCGTTAGAAATTATATATAATGACTATTCGTAACTTTAAGATCCTTAACGACGTGTGATGAATTCACTCAATTTTTATGTAGGTACCTATGTGACGAATAAAATTCTAAAGTATGGGATTAGCGTACAACACGCCAAATTATCAGCCTCTACTCGTCACAATTTGGTGACTAAAGGGACAGTATAATTGCTCTAATAGATTTCATATCTTTTCGTATCGCAGTATCGCGATGCCTACCTGTTGACTAGCTAATTACAAAAACATCGCTAAAAATCATGTACAGATAGTGCTGAATCAAGTTTATTTTTAAAAGTACACACCTGTGAAGCAGTCTGTCTCCTGGTCTGTAGGTTCCCTGGTGCATGTTGGCCCTGGCGGCGGCATTCTGTACGGCAGCCGCGTCATTGCAGGCGACCAGTGCTGCGAGCACAGCGAGGACAAACAGGGAAGCCTTCATCTGAAATGACACAATATAAACAATTAATGATGACTCAAATGACCGGAAATGTCAATTAAAAGATCCATGAAGTGTAAATTTTGGGGGCGTGCTCCAACTATTTTTTCCAACTGGATGGAGCACAGAGACTATCAATTTGGATTTTAGATTCCGTGCTCCAACTGATGACGTTATTGTACAGTGAAACAAAAAATGCTTTAGTTGGAGCGCGGGACCCAAATCGAATTTGATAGTCTTCGTGCTCCACCCAGTTGGAGAGAGCAGTTGGAGCAAGGGTCCGCACCCCTTATTTTATCCATGATTTTAAATGTTATGTATAAAAAAGGATAATTACCTAATAAGTACTTACATTTTCAATGTTGTTATTAGGTACTCGTAGTTCTGCAAAATATCACAGTAGCTCACTACTTGTTCAAAGTGAATATGGTTTGCTTTCTACAAGAAACAGTATATATACTAGCCAAGTCAATAAATATGATAAGATATTGCATGTGTTATCAAATGACTAATTCATTTAATTGATCACATGAAGTAGTGATATCATAACAAAATTGTACTATTAAAAACCCGATATCTTAATTCCAATAAAAGCTTTGTTACTGAGGAGAATCTTTAAGGAAAAATATGAAGAAAAATCTATTAATTTTGTGGGAAAACCCTCATGCATGGTGGTGACAAGCACTGAAAGTTTGTTTGTTTCTTTTATCTTAATTTATTGAATATGTCAAGTTTTCTTTGCTATGCAAGAGACCCGTGAGGATCGACCGGATCACACGGTGGAGCATACGGTGCAGGACTGCTCCGCCTCGGCAGAGCACCACCGTGTCCTAACGACAACGACAGGCGGGGAACTCGCGCGCCCGGCATTGGTCGAGGCACTCGAGGCCATGCTGCGGGGCGAGACGGAGTGGGAAGCGGTCGCCTCCTTCAGCGAAGCAGTCATGCTAGCGAAGGAGGAGGCGCGCCGCGTGAGGGAGAGAACAGCGTCCTCCCTCCACCCCAGCAGCAGTGGTAGACGCCCACGGTGACGGATGTCGCGAGACGTTTTCCGGCCACCGTAGGTGCGAGCATGCGTACGGCGAGTAATGAGCGACTCGCTATCCGACCTTGGACCATGCCCGGGTCAACGGCGCGTCGTGTTCCAAGCGCGCCTCAAGTAGTGTCAGCATAATGACGGGGCCCCCCGTTTAGAGGGCCAAAGCCTGACGGGGTTGAGTCCTTCAATAGCCCTTTACGTTCCGGGGTATCCTTTACGTTGCCTTAGGGGCCCACAGCTCGGGGTCGCCGGACCGTCTTATCAGGTAACCGTGACCTTGGACCCTAAAGGGCTATTGAAAGATCACCGTGGATTTTAGTCAGTACAAGTCTGACAGTCCAGCCCTACCCTGGGTGGGAGGACTCATTTGATGATATTACCACGCTAAAAGAGAAATGGAAGAGACCCGTGAGCGTAATTTTTGTCAACCCTGTCTTGGAATGCTAGGTATAACCGTTTGAGGTGCCCTTTTAAACGCCTACGGGCTACTTAAAGAACTGGGTGGACTTTTAGTCAATAAGAGTCAGACACTTCCTTCTACTCCACCCAGGACGAAAGGACTCATTTAATGATAATAGCACCCAAAAAAAAGAAATCAAACTCGTCCAACCTTCTACGGGGTCTGCTGAGATGGGCTTGAACCTTTTATTTATTCAATTGTGTTTGGTACAAAAATGTATAATAAGGCGATCAAAGATAAGGCATTTCCAAACTTCTATAATTAGGTTTACGGGACGTACATTAATTTGCCCAAGTAACACAAACGTGTCTAGAAACGTACTACTAGATAGCTTATAGAATTAAATTGAATTGTCTACCATAAGAATAAAATATCTATAAGCAATCTTCTAGAACGCTTATAGACAGAGTTTAGTAAAAGTGGGCACATTCTTGTACCCTCTCTTAAGAATGAGTTAAGAAAACATGACTAGATAGAGTTCAGATCAAATTGACTTAAGAGATGTTTCTAGTGTCTCTCTAAACCGTTCATAGACCGCACGTTATCTAGAAGCGTACTAGTAGATAGTTTATAGATAGAGTTAAGACCTTTAAAGGAATCATTGCTCGTCAAGTTTTAAAACCAAATGATCTTAAGACTAACAACTTTAAGTAACATTTTACTAGTGACGCATAATGGCGTGGAACTTACAAGAGTTATTTTACTTAATAATATTTGCATCATGGCGTAACAAATTTATTACTTTTTATTAATTTGTGTTTTAATAATGGGTAAATAAGCAAATCAATATGCGATTGAAATTCTATCGTTGAATATTATGTAAAACTCTTGTAAAATAAGAGCGCCCGCTGTAAATGTTAGATTTAACATTTTTTTTTCAAAATATGAATATTATTTGGTATAAGCAAATTTTCGAATTTACATTTTAATGCTTAAAATACTCATTTTATTTAAAATATAGTAATTTAAAACATATCAAATGTCTAATTAGACATGAATTAATGATAAAAACATTAAAATACGTAACAAAAATTATTTGAAGCAAAAAATAGGCAGTAAAAATGGCGTCCAGATAAAATTTACTAGAAAACCGATTTCTATAGAACAAACAGTCTAGAGATTTTTTTGTAGTATGGCTCTAGAATAATTTTACTTACTACATACTAAACTATCTAGTGAGAGAATAAACAGATTTAAGAGTGGTTTAAAATTATCTAGTAACTGTCACTCTGTATTCCTTTTTAACTTGTGACAGTATTTCTAGACGTTCTTCAGTGATTATGTAATTTCATGTGTTGTGAACGTAAGACCATTTTATGCAGTAACAAACCAATATAATTATTAATCAATACAAGAGGGTACCCGAGTAAAAAGTATTTCTGATTTAATTAAGTATAAACAATGTGAGAAATAATCATTATAATTGTAATTACATTAATACCCTTTCATTTGATACCCACATCATTGGGGTGGATTTCAAACAGCCAGTCCGCCATCTTGAATTTAAGTCACCTGACTATTTTTTTCGTATTCCTGACAGCAAACCTGAAAAGGTTTTTGATACGCATATCATGGGGGTGGATTTTAAATAGCCTGTCCGCCATATTGGATTTAAGTCACGTGACAATTTTTTTTCGTATTCTTGACAGCAAACCCTTTCATTTGATACCCACATCATTGGGGTGGATTTCAAACAGCCAGTCCACCATCTTGAATTTAAGTCACGTGACCATTTTTTTCGTATCCCTGACAGCAAACCCTTTTATTTGATACCCATATTATGGGGGTGTATTTTAAATAGCCTGTCCGCCATATTGGATTTAAGTCATGTGTTTTTTTTTTCGTACTCTTGACAGCAAACCTTTTCATTTTTGGTACCAATATATCATCAACAATTTTCTACGTTTTGGAGGAAGTTACTAGGAAGTTTCGATTCTTCTTCGGTCGACTCTTCTTCATTTTTTTTCTTTTTAAATACTTGCGGATTTTTCGACGAAAACCACCAGATCTTTTAATTTGTTTCATCTTCTCCATTGCATAAACTCATCCAATTTGAATTTCTAGTGCAAATGCACTTAACTAAGCCACTTTTAAGGATAAAAACTCTAAAAACACGACTTCTCTATCAGTTTTCTAGACAAACTTAAAAATATCTAGTAAAGTATTTTATCTAGACTGAAGTATCTATAGAAAAAAAGATAAGAGTACCATTAGCTAAAATAGAATATCTGTAGAAAGTTTTGTCTTTAAATATATCGTTTTATCTATAAAACCACTTCAAAATAGGTATCTTTAGGCTTTTTTAACTATTTGTAGAGCATTTTATCTAGAAACATTCGTTATAACTATAAACGTACTTAAAATAAGTGTTCTATAGAACAAATGCTCTTTAAATAATAAAGCTTTAGATAAAAAACTCTGTAAGATTAAATGTTCTTTATCAAACCCATCTTTAGAAAGCCCGTATCTAAAGATTAACCCTGAATAGACAGTCTATAGACAGATTGGTTTTAAAACTTCCAGACTGTGTTACTTGGGTGACCATCGATATGGACTTGAAAATTTTATTTTTATTTTTATAAAATCATTTAATGAGTCCTTCCACCGGGCACCGGCAGGCTTTGGCCCTCTAAGGGGAGCATCAGTTTGCTGTGAGCTCTTTGAGGTGTGCTTGGTACACGACGCGCCGTCGACCCGGACATGGTCCATGATCGTACGGAAATTGCCTCGCGACGTCCGTTGCCATATACGTCTCTTGCAGCAGCTCCGTCGTGAGGAGAGTTTACCCCCCCTCACGCGTCCCGCCTCCTCCTTCGCTAGCATGACTGTTTCGCAGAAGGAGGCCGCTTCCCTCTTTGTCTCGCCCCGCAGCATGGCCTCGACCAATTCCGGGCGCGATAGGTCTCCGCCTATCGCCTCCGTGAGAACACGGCGGTGCTCTGTTCAATCGGAGCTCGACCGCCCACAGACAGATACAGGAACCTCCTAAAACTTCCGTGTCTAGAAAGAAAAAGAAGGTGAGAACGCCGTGACGCCTCTCCAGCCACTCCTAAAAGAGGGGTCTGCCAAAGTTTTTAAGAAGACAGACAAAACCTAACACACTAGCAGTTTGCATTTTTTTCCTCTACTTCTATAGAAACAAACACCATTTTGAACTATTTAATTACTGGATCACGTATATTATTAAAAAAACCAAAACTGAAGTATTAGGGAATTTCCTTGACATGAAATTACCTAGACCCGTATCTCTTGTCTGGAGTCTACCTAAAGTCTGAACGAAGTACAGACGCCAGCAGGTCAATCTACCCGAATCTGTCAAATTTTACCAATCGAACATTAACCTTCCACTATTGTGATAAGGTAGAAAACCTATTAAGTAAATGTGACAGATTGAGGTAGGTTGATGTGCTGGCGTCCGTACAAACACGTTCATAAAACAACCACACCAACCTACAATATTTTAGTTAGTACGAATCTGACATGCCAGTGCCGTGCGTGAGAACCTATTTGATGACAATAGAAAATACCCTACAATAGAACGTAGGTATTATCTTAATATATATAAATCTCGTGTCACAATGTTTATCCTCAATGGACTCCTAAACCACTTAACCGATTATAATAAAATTCGCACACCATGTGCAGTTCGATCCAACTTGAGAGATAGGATAGTTTAAATCTCAAATTATAGTCGCAATTTTAATAATATTATAAAGATTGCACCCGTGCGGAGCCGGGGCGGGTCGCTAGTAGCTGTATAAAAAGCTCTTCATGGGAGCTTGCCAAGTTCGCTCGAAAGTGCTGATCTCTGGAGCTACTCGTATTTGTCAGTTATAGAAAAAATAAGGTAATTATAGCCACATATATTAGAATAGCTATTCAACACTCATTATGATCGGTAATAGTAGCGGACGAAAGGGCAGGCAATTACTTTTTTTTAGTAGCTTACAGTTTGTCCCACAGCTGGGCAAAGGCCTTCCATTTTTTCCTTCTAAACCTCTCTATTTTCTGCCCTTTCCAGCCATGCCATAGCTCCACGAACAGGATCAGATACCATTAGTGTGGCGATCGACCTCGATTTTGCAAAATTCATTGTATCAGCATTAATTTAAAATTACACGTAACAGTACTGATCAAAAAGTAAGGTAGTTGTTAACCCATAATTTGATTTTGTTTACTATGATGAATTATTTATTGTTGATAAATTAAATTGACTCCTGATAAAAATTGATGTTTATTGTTGCAATTTTAACTAAATTATTGCAAAGATGAGATTAGGAATTGAAATGTCATACTGATTCCAGAGACCAAAAGGAATGAAGTAATGGCGTCAGGCCAGGACACATTATTTCCTCCTAAATTATTTTTTAAGAAAAGCAAAAGGAAAAGACATAAATCTTTTTAACACAATAATTTATTGCTTAACCTAATCAGATTTTTTGCAGTTAGTTATTATAACACAATTTATTCTTATATCGTAAACCACAGTGTTACATTGTACCCAATGAAAAAAAATTCATGCGTCGTAAAAGTTGTCCGTTTTTCATTCAAAAGTTTAACGACCGTAGATTCGGACCAAGTAGTAGTATCCGTAGCCTCTGGCTGATGTCAGTCTGATGGTAGCCTGGTTGAATCCAACACCTCCTGCCCTGAGGGTGGGCATGCCCCACTGGGTGGCACCGACCTCCACCGCCTCGAGGTAGGTGATCCTCACGTTGTTGGCTCCGCGGTAAGTGATGTCCTGGTACTGCACGGCGTTGAAGATTGGGTTTTTGGAGTAGTACGCACTGGAAAAATATAAATAAAAATGATTAGTTCATAATTATGTCACTGATTATTAAGCATTCTTGATAAAGGCTTGAAGAAAAAGATATTAATCACAAAGTTGACTAGACATAGTATATGGTTTGTAGTCACTGTCATTGCTTCAGTGGAAACGCGTTATAACGGCTGAACTCAAGTTTAGATTCTTTTAAGTACACACCTGTGAAGGAGTCTGTCTCCTGGTCTGTAGGTTCCCTGGTGCATGTTGGCTCTGGCGGCGGCATTCCGTAGTGCAGGCACGTCATTCTTTACTTCAGGTGCGTCATTCTGTACGGCAGCCGCGTCATTGACGGCGACCAGTGCTGCGAGCACAGCGACGAGGAACAGGCAAGCCTTCATCTGAAATGACACAATATAAACAATTAATGATAGCTCAAATTGTTACCCTGTTCACAATGTGTTAGATGCCATAGTGATTTAATTTTTTTTTTATGTAAAAGCTGTACTTACATTTATTATTTTATTTTTATTTGGTTTCTCGTAAAAGATCACAGTAGCTACAGTAGCTATTTCCTTGAAACTCAATGTAAATATGCTTTTCTCTGTACAGGAGACAGGTTTATATACTACATATATCAGGTGTATTTGATAAGATAGTGTTATAGATTATCTTTGAATGACTAATTCTTTCAATTGATCAAAAGTGGTAAGTTATGTCACCATTAAAAAAAAATGCTTATCTTAGGATTATCTAAAACTTTGTTATTTTGGGAAAACCTAAGGAAAATATTACGGGATAAATTAGTAAAGCAAAAGTAGATAATAAAGCCTAAACACAAGAGAAATTAGGATTATTACACACTGACTTTTGCTAGCGGCTTCGATAGAATTTCACTATTGTGGCGCCATCTAATATAATATGAACGTTATTGTGATTTTTCTTGGGAAAGTTTTTTTTTTTGGGATGTAACGTTACGTCCTATGTCCATTTCTGTACACCTTCCAACGTACATGCAAAATTTCAGAATGATCGGTTTTGTGGTTTAGGCATGAAAAGGTAACAAACAAACTTACACACCTACATCTACACACGTTACGAAGCAAAACAGATTTTACACCGACCACATTTTGTCGATACTGATCACTAAATATTATGAAAAGATGTTGACTCCTGAGAATGCTGCGTGGAGGGGTTTGGTTGCATGGCCTGTTTTCACTTTATTATCGCTTTTAATGCATGTGGGCATATGCATGCGATTTCCTTTCCTACATGTACATATACATGAGGGCGAGAGGGTGGCACTGCATCTTGTATCCAAGTCTCGGGGAGATATCTCGCCTGGACTTCTCACCGTGAGTCTGTATGGGCTTTAATATTATTATTTCAAAATTGTAAATAAACCCTGTAGCGTACAGCGACGAGCTCTTCACGGCTTGCATGTTGATGTTGCAATGCTATAAAAAACGCATCTGAAACGCAGACTCTACTGCACGGATTTTTATTTAGTCGGTAGCAGTTTATATGTAATTACTTCCGTCCAAATTATTTTGAACTTCCAAATATACTATTAAGAAAGAAAGTCTCTAGATAACAATATATTTTCATTTTACACCATTTCGTAAATCAGTTTTTATTAAAAACAAAAAAATATTTCTTACTAGAAAAAATAAATAGGGACAGTAATCTCCTTCAATACAAGTCTATTGAATAAAATGTGCACTTACTTGGGTGTCAAAGATTGCTTTGACATTTTTGCTAGGAAAGCCCTGTATCACGAATTCCAACACCTTCTTCCGGACCAGCCAACATATAATAACTTTGTGCAAAAATAAATGATTAACTTACTTAAAACATAACGAGGTATACTTATAATACTCGTGAGTTCCAGGTCGACTTGCACTAATCTAGCGACTTTCACAGAAATGCTATCGGATGCTATTGACTGTGGCGAGCAGATTGACGTGATTTATACCGACTTTAGCAAAGCCTTTGACCGTGTACCTCACCATTTACTTTTGTCGAAGTTATCTGCGTATGGTATCACTGGTACACTCTATAATTGGCTAAAGTCTTATCTCGAAAATCGTTTCTTCTTAGTTGAAGTTAATGGTTTTCTATCTGGAACCTACAAGACGTCCTCAGGGGTTCCCCAGGGCTCACATATTGGACCAATTCTATTTAATGTTTTCGTTAACGACATTCCACACTGCCTGAAATTCTCGGATTGCTATATGTATGCTGGCGACCTGAAATTTTCTAGGATAATCTATTCTGAAAATGATAAAATATTGCTTCAGCGGGACTTAGACTCGTTAGTTAAATGGTGCGACGACAACGAAATGAGCTTAAACATAAAAAAGTGCTTTTACGTGAAATACACCCGAAAAAAAAATAATTTTGCTAGTTTATATTACGTGGGCAATAACGCTATCCAAGAGGTGAACCAAATAAGGGACTTAGGAGTTGTATTCGATAACGCATTGACCTTTGTACCTCATGTTGACGGCGTCATCAAAAGGGCTTCTAGAATGCTGGGTTTTGTTGTGCGCAATGTTGCTGGTTTTAAGCATAGTCGTACAAAAAAAATAATGTACAACTGTCTCGTTCGCAGTATCTTAGAATATTGCAGTACAATATGGAGACCTCATTACTCTACGCATATCCTTCGATTGGAGCGTATACAAAAGAGATTCCTCTGGCATCTGGCCTTCACTACCGGAAATACAAAAAGGATACGATCATACGAAGCCCGGTTATCTTATTTTAAGATGATCTCTTTGGAGAAACGACGAATGATTATCGATTCCTTATTCCTTTACAAACTCTTCAGATGCAAGATTGATTGCCCCCTATTACTATCCAAATTTCAATTTCGGGCCCCTGCTAGAATCCCTCGTGCTCCAATTACCCCCTTACACCCTCCACTCCGCAGAACAGTACTTGGTGCAAACTCTATCGTTCCTCGTCTTTGCAAATTATTAAATGGCTCCAGTGATCTTGTTGACGTGCATTTTGACTCATATGCCAAGTTTCATAGAATAGTTACCAGTACCTAACGTAATTTACTGTTTGTTGTTTTTTCTTTCTACTTTTGCTGATCATTTAGTTTTTTTTTTCCTTGTATTCATTTCATCACGTAATTTTAATTTTAATATCTTGTTAATTTTAAGTCTTATATTAGTCTAGCGATTGTAAGTTAAAGGGGCATGCGGTGCTAACCTGTAATAAATTGTTATACTAACCCTAGATTATGGTAGATTTAACCTTGATTATATTTTTGTAGTATAAACAATTGTTGGTTGGCCAATAAAGAAAAAAATAAAAAAAATAAAAAATGAAAATAACTATAAAAAGGTTTAATGTATGTTTGTGTTACGGTGTGCTGCGGTTTGTGAGTTAGTGTGTGTAACCTGTCGTGTGCCACTCCTGGATAACAAAAAGCCCCTTCTATGCCCACATCACCTGCCTGGCCTTTGTCCAACTACATAACATGTCAGACCACGACCAGAATATCATGATTTCACACAGAGCTACTGATCCAAAACCCAAAAACTGAGGAATAATTTGGCGACATTGGGTGTCCGAATTTCGAGCTTTTGACTAACACTAACAACTGTCTTCGTTCCTCAAATCCTCTATTATATCTACGCGTAACTTTTTGGTAATGATTTATGAAGATGGCGAAAGAAGAACGAGAAAGAATTATGAAGACGCAATAGTAAAAACCGGCCAAGTGCGTGTCGGGCCACGCACAGTGTAGGGTTCCGTAGTTGCCCATCAAAATACTTATGCGAATTAACTAAACTGATTCGCTGAATTTAATTTTAAAAAGAAGAATTTTCAAAATCGGTCCAGGAGTCTGAGAAATCGGGGAAAATATATAAAAAAAAGATTACGACGAATTTAGAACCTCCCCCTTTTTTTGAAGTAAGTTAAAAATAGTTGACAATAAAAACCTACCTATCCCCAAAAAACATACCGTAAAAACATACCTATTACAGCTGTAAAAATAAAGTTGACAAACTTACATTTGCAGTTGAAGAGCATGTTCTCCGATACATTTTGTTTAGGAAAATATGTTATCCAAGTACATTTTATAAGTTGGTCGACTATTACTCGTAAAGTTGTAAAGCCTACTTAGTCATGATAATTTTCTTTTAAACTTCGTTATATATACTACTATTGTGAATTTTTTCACACCCCCAAACATAACCGTTTAGCTGGTAGAGGGGGGGGACACTCGAGTCGAGCAAAATTTAGCACTTTAAAGCTTAATATTTCACAAACCAATTTTTTTATCAAAAAATTGTTAATGGAAACTATCAATATTTTTTAAAGACCTTTTTAATGGTACCCCACACTAAGGGGTACGCGAGAAAAAAAAAAACATCCCCTCTTTACGTGTACAGGAGGTACCCTAAAAAAAAATATTTTACGAGATTTTATTTTACCACTTTTTCGGCACAACAAATCCGTATATTTACACCAAATTACAGCTCTCTAGTACTGTGCGTCTCTGAGCTAAACTGCGGACAGACGGACGGACGGACGGACGGACGGACGGACGGACGGACATGGCGAAACTATAAGGGTTCCTTGTTGACTACGGAACCCTAAAAAGCGATTTTAAAACTCAAGTGAGTTCCCGCGCAATGTTGAACCGACCAGTTGGGCGTTTATAACCGGTTTTTTGATTTGTTTTTTTGAATGATTGGTTCAAAAAACCGGTTATAAACGCCCAAATGGTCGGTTCAACATTGCGTTAATTCTTTTACAAAATATTTTTCATTTTCTCAAAGTCTGGCTTGCAATATCAACATTCAAAAGGTGCAGTTGCTTTCTTTACATCGACCTTTCGGAAGTAATTTTATCAGACAAACAAAATAAATGCAAAATATTAATAATAATAATAATTCTGCGATAGAGCTACAATATCACAGTGGCTGAGCGATTGGTTATGTTGAGCCTGCGTGTCGCGAGTTTGGTTCTTGCACGGAACAAATATTTGTAAGGCCTATTAGTAAATTTCCCGGAGCTGATTGTTTTTGTGCTAAAATAATTGTAAACCCATACCCATGATACAGGAGTAATTCCTAGTGTCGGGCAAAGTTTTTCGAAAGAGAAAAAAACGACATAATATCTCTTATTATCCTAGTATGGAAAAAAAAAGAAAGAAAAAATTTGATTTAAACATCGTAAAAATAATTTATTTATTCATCACTAAACCTAATCAGATTTTCTTCAAATAACATAATTGTTATAAAATCCTTAAATATTAAAAAAAATATTAACGTCCATAGATTCGGACCAAATAGTAGTATCCGTAGCCCCTGGCTGACGTCAGTCTGATGGTGGCATGGTTGTAGCCAACACCTCCTGCCCTGAGGCTGGGCATGCCCCACTGGGTGGCGCCGACCTCCACCGCCTCGAGGTAGGTGATCCTCACGTTGTTGGCTCCGCGGTATGTGATGTCCTGGTACTGCACGGCGTTGTAGATTGGGTTCTTGTGGTAGTACGCACTGGAAAGACATTAATAAAAACGGTTAGTTTATATGTCAGTGATTAGTAATATCAAGCATTCTCTATAACGACTTGAAAAAAAAATTATCAATCACAAAGTTGACGAGACATAGTATGCGGTTTGTTGTCATTGTCATTGCTTCAGTGGAAACACATTATAACGGCTTAACTCAAGTTTAGATGCTTTTAAGTACAGACCTGTGAAGCAGTCTGTCTCCTGGTCTGTAGGTTCCCTGGTGCATGTTGGCCCTGGCGGCGGCATTCTGTAGTGCAGGCACGTCATTCTTTATTTCAGGTGCGTCATTCTGTACTGCAGCCGCGTCATTGACGGCGACCAGTGCCGCGAGCACAGCGAGGAGGAACAGGGAAGCCTTCATCTGAAATGACACAATATAAACAATTAATGATAGCTCAAATTGTTACCCAGTTCACAATGTTTTAGATGCCATTGTGATATACTTTTAAAAACTTCAATAGAAACTGTACTTACATTTATTATTTTATTTTTATTTGGTTTCTCGTAAAAGATCACAGTAGCTACAGTAGCTATTTCCTTGAAACTCAATGTAAATATGCTTTTCTCTGTGCAGGAGACAGGTTTATATACTATATCAGGTGTATTTGATAAGATAGTGTTATAGATTATCTTTGAATGACTAATTCTTTCAATTGATCAAAAGTGGTAAGTAATGTCACCATTAAAAAAATGCTTATCTTAGGATTATCTAAAACTTTGTTATTTAGGGAAAACCTAAGGAAAATATTATAGGATAAATTAGTAAAGCAAAAGTAGATTATAAAGCCTAAACACAAGAGAAATTAGGGTTATTACACACTGACTTTTGCCAGCCCTAGCCGCTCCGATGGAATTTGACAATCTATTTGGATCGTATATGTGGGTGGCGCCACCTAATATTTATTTATTTATACTTTATGCACAAGTTACAAAAAAGTGTACAGCGGCGGACTTAATGTCTTAGGCATTATCTACCAGTCTACCTTAGGGTGATGCAGACACAGAGACAAAGTAGGTGCAACAAACTAGATAATTACTTTATAAGAAAATTAATATAAATAAAAAATATTACATATATACTTCATTTACTAACATGACATCGGCAGCAAGAGATAACGAAGTGACCCTTAACGTATTAGCACCTCGTCTCACTCGGACCAGTTATTTTCATATCTTACAGAAGCACCTGCTTTTTGGTTGAATTGTGCTGAAAACTTTCAATTTAAAAAAAAAAATGTAAATGTTATTTTTTTTGGAAAAGTAGTATAGCTACAAAAGTTTGCAACTGTATCGCAGCTATCAGCGTCTGTCAGTTTGAAAATATTTAACCCCACTACGGCAAATGGTTAGATTTTCTTAATTTTATTAATAGATAAATAACAGATACGAGTACTTAGCCAACCAACAAAGAAATTTAAAAAAAAAAAACTATTAAAATACAGAAAAGACCCAAGAAATAACTTGGATCGGTACTTGGACAGCCTTTGCCCAACTATATAATTATGTTGGAGTCAGCTTCCAGCCAGAGCAGATGCAGCTGAATAACATTATTTTACATAGAGCGACTGCCTGTCTGACACCCACAACCCAATGACTGAGAAATAATCTGGCAAAATTGGTAGTGTCCGAATTTCGAGCTTTTGATTAACAATAGAACTGTGTTTTTTAAATATTAAACGCAATAACGCATGCGTAGCGAATTTTCAAAGATTTTCTTTGAAAAGAAAAATTCGAACCGCGGACAGGATTCGAACCTGCGACCTTCGGATTCAGTACATCCGACGCTCATTTCCAACCGAGCCACCGAGGATCGTAACCGCCACGGCGAATTCTTCATTCCATTTCTAACGTCTCATGGTGACGTTTAAACCCGTGATACAAGAGTAATTCCTAGTGTTGCGCAAAGTTTTTAAAAGAGTAAAAACGACATCTCTTAATACCTCAGTAAGGAGACAAAAAAGAAAGAAAAATGTGATTTAGATATCGTAAAAATAATTTATTTATTCATCATATAACCTAATCAGATTTCTTCAGATAACACATTTTTAATAAAATCCTTATTTACATATATTGAAGATACACCTTGGGTGCGTAATTTTGTGCCAATCATTAAATCCATTTGTCAAAAAAGATGTCCATTAATCTTCAAGTTTAACGGCCATAGATTCGGACCAAGTAGTAGTATCCGTAGCCCCTGGCTGACGTCAGTCTGATGGTAGCCTGGTTGAAACCAACGCCTCCTGCCCTGAGGCTGGGCATGCCCCACTGGGTGGCGCCGACCTCCACCGCCTCGAGGTAGGTGATCCTCACGTTGTTGGCTCCGCGGTAAGTGATGTCCTGGTACTGCACGGCGTTGAAGATTGGGTTCTTGGAGTAGTACGCACTGGAAACATATAAATAAAAATGATTAGTTCATAATTATGTCACTGATTATTAAGCATTCTTGATAAAGGCTTGAAGAAAAAGATATTAATCACAAAGTTGACAAGACATAGTATGCGGTTTGTTGTCACTGTCATTGCTTCAGTGGAAACACAATAGAACGGCTTAACTCAAGTTTAGATTCGTTTAAGTACACACCTGTGAAGCAGTCTGTCTCCTGGTCTGTAGGTTCCCTGGTGCATGTTGGCCCTGACGGCGGCATTCTGTAGTGCAGGCACGTCATTCTTTACTTCAGGTGCGTCATTCTGTACGGCAGCCGCGTCATTGCAGGCGACCAGTGCTGCGAGCACAGCGAGGAGGAACAGGGAAGCCTTCATCTGAAATGACACAATATAAACAATTAATGATAGCTCAAATTGTTACCCAGTTCACAATGTTTTAGATGCCATTGTAATTTACTTTTAAAAAATCAATAAAAACTGTACTTACATTTATTATTTTATTTTTATTTGGTTTCTCGTAAAAGATCACAGGCAGTAGCTATTTACTTGAAACTCAATGTAAATATGCTTTTCTCTGTGCAGGAGACAGGTTTATATACTATATCAGGTATATATGATAAGATAGTGTTGAATTTATTATCTTTGAATGACTAATTCACTTAATTGATCAAAACAAGTGGTTAATAATAATGACATCGTTTTGTGAAAATAGACGCTTATCTTCTTATTATCTAAATCTTTGTTTTGACGAATAATATTACAGGAACATTTGTGAAGCAATAGCAGATTAGGGACACGCAGGGAAATTAGGATTCCTCTTCAGCCATTTGCCATCTACTGTAGGACGTAAGCTTCCCAAGAACACCACTCAGATTCTACGCAGTCCACATTTATTCACTGCCACATCCTTCAAGATCCATCGTGCCGCAAGGCGATCCACACTACGTTTGGCCATACACGGTCTTCATTCTAACACATGTCTGCTCTATCGATCTTCAGTCCTTCTGCAAACATGGCTATCACACTTCCACTCGAGCATGTATAATTCAACGCGCTATTTCGATTACTTTAGTTCTCCGGCAACCGATCTACAATTAATTTTACTGGCCAGAAAAAGCCTGACCATTGCTGTCTTAATTGCGTGATGCAACCTTGAATTTGTACACCAGTCTTATGGTGGAATGTCCACGTTTCGGCTTCGTAAGTAATTACGGGTAGGACGCACTGGTATATGGTTAAAGACCTTGTTCTTAAGAGATTAAAATGATCGACGTATCAAAGATATTGTTCAGTTTCCCGAATGCTGCCAAGCCGAAGCAAATTCTTCTGGTCCCATCCTTCTCGAAATTGTGCCGTTTTAATGCTACCATCTAAAAGAAAACTTCAGTTTTCATCTGTTACTAACTCAATTTCTACAACCTTTGGGGTTATTGTTTTCTTCTAGCAATATTGTTTGTGTCGGGACATTTTTGTATAAAATCATGAATAGGATACATAATGCCGCTGATACCATAATATGACCCCTCCCAATTTTTTTGGTTCACCAACGACTGTTTACACTAATAACATAGGTACTTAAAACTTCACAGTGTAACACTCACTTAAAGGTAAACATCACAAGCACCATATCTATTTCTAGTAATCTAACCTAAAAAAAATCACAATAAAATTAATCAAAATTTATTTAACTAAATAAGGCAGACAAAATGAATAAAAAGCAAAAAAAAAGGAAATAAAACAACTAAAAATGTAAAACAAAAATATGTTCATAAAATTAGACAGGTAACTTATAATATCGGGCAAAGGTCTCATAAACTTTGACTTTAGATTTGATAGTGAGTCATGATGTAAGTCAACCAGTACCCTTAGCACGAGTTTTCACTCTTTTACTTTACAGCGTCTTTCCAGTATTTACAGCGTTTCTTGTATGAAAAAATGGAACAGCGCCTCCGGTGTGCGAAGAAGGAAATAATATTTTCAATTTGAAATTTCAAAGTTCCAGTTTACTTTACGTCTCAAATACTGAAAACTCGTGCTAAGGGTACAGATAACTACTACTGTTAACGACCTTACAGAAACGGGCGTAGGGAGAGTTAGAGCCTAAAACAGTTCGTCTAAGTAGCGGACAGAGTGGAGTGATGGAGCTGCGTGGTATTCTTAAAGGGGCACGAAACTTACAAAGTGCGTTACAAGTGCGTTGAAAGTTACAAAGGTTACGAAAGTTACAAATTTGTTGGTTTAGTGGCAGTAGTTCGTTGCTAGAGCTGATTCCTGTATGACACTATAGATTTCGCAGTTTATTTACTAAATTAAAATCAGAAGTCAGAGTGAGCGAAGCGAGCTTGAAAGTGCAGCACGCCAATTAGCAGAACGTACAAGTACTCTTAGTACGATTCATTCATCTTATTGTAATAACCTACATTCTAGGCAAGTAGATAAATTATTTATTCTTTTCTATTTTCGTCTCACACAGATCACTTACAAAAGCAGTCGCTTCTTGGTTACATAAAGTAGAAAACTTTCAAAAGTCGTTCAACACGCTAGAGATTCTTCCACTGTACTTTAAGAAGCGTTCCGCAAACGTATACAACGTGTAACACCAAATGCGCAAAACCTCTCGTGGGGTAACTCAGCCCATATTACTGAACAATTTTTGTTCTAAGACTTTTGGAAATTCGCAAAAAAAAAAAAGATTTCTCATACAGATGGGCCCGATCAATTTCGTATTTTCCAAAAGTTTTAGTTAAGTCTTAGAACAAAAATTGTTCAGTAACATGGGCTGAGTTACCCCACTAGAGGTTTTGCGCATTTGGAGTTACACGTTGTATACTTTGTTGACAACACCGCACACCACCACGGGGAACCGTAGTTCATGAGATATGAGTATACGTGGAAACAACTGGACACAAAAAATGTTAACGAATGCGCAGGGTTGTCGCGGGACTAAGGAATACCGCGACTTTGGAACGTAAAGGGCTATTGAAGGACACCGTGGATTTTAATCAGTACAAGTCTGACAATCCCTCCTGTCCTGCCCTGGGTGGAAGGACTCGTTTCATGATTACACGCTAAAAAAAAACGTATACGCAGGGAGTAGATGATAATTTCACACTGGTTTTATAGAGCCAAATCAAATATTCATCGGTAGCTTGTACCTGACACAAGACACAAAACTGTTCAGCGTTTGCGCCCTGCCTTAGGAGCCCACAGTATTTGGATGTTCCTCTGTAACACAGTTTTGGCTGCTCTGTCTGAGCCAGTTACAGTAATATTTTTAGATATTCTGTGCGTTTAATATTTTTAGAGTGTTACAATTGCATCAGTCGTCGTCTTTTTGACACTCAGTTTCCGATAATTTTCGGTATTTTAACTGGTTGATCATAAGTATTTTGCACATAGGTGTTACACATTTTGACGCTTTGAACTTCCAAATATTATTTTGAAGCGTAGCTTCCACATTATAATTGTAGGCTCTTCAACCATATCGGGTGGTTGGGACCCATTTCCGAACATTTAACTTCAACTCATGAGTTGGACAAGAGTTTAGTAAAGAAAAAGTCACGAAATTGTTTAAAACGAGTGAATTTAGTACAGTTCTTTCATTGAACATTTTCCATCTTCAATACCTCCCTTGTAAATACACCGTGACTTTTTAGTCGTCTTACAAAAGTGGCCCACTTAATGTTTCGGACCTAAAATATCTTTAGGCGAGTTTTTTTTAATCTTTAATAATATTTTTTATTATTAATAAATGAGTACATTCGAAACATGAAACACCCTGTTAAAATGTTTACGTATCAAGCTGTAGTAGAGTATACCTACCCAACGCAATAGTCGGGCAGATCATTCCATCTCCATTTTTTAATGAGACAAGGGTGTTTCTAACTACGCGATGCGTCATATTATCAACTAAAATTTTATTTATAAATTTTTCAAATATCTTAAATACCTATTTTTTTATTATGAACGTGTACTAGTCATTGGATACATGAACTGGGCTGCCGTTGTAAGACGACTAAAAATTCACGGTGTATAGTGTCTTTTAAATAATAAATATTTTCTCCTATCGATATTTTTATTTCTTAGGCCCCGCACTATACGAGTGATATTTGTAGGTCTGCTTCGTGGAGTAGGAAATAATTACTTTTAAATTTTTATTTAAGGCCACCTACGGGTGTGCTAAGTGGAATACTTTAGGTGGGCTTCGTCTGGGTGGGCTTCGTGGAATACCTCATTTCATCTCCATTTTCTATGAGACAAGATTGTTTCTAACTACGCCTTGCGTAACGAATTAAAATTTTATTTTTTAATTTTTCAAATCTCATAAATACTTTTTTTTTTTTATTATAAACGTGTTCTAGTTATGGATACATGAACTGGGGGCTGCCGTTTGTAGGGACGACTAAGAAGTCACGGTGTATAGACATTTAAAATGTTTAGTAGCTTTCGCAACTTTTTCACACGCAAAATAGAGGTCATTAATATTCAGCTAATCACAACTACTAATGTAATAACACAAGGACTGAATTGGTTGCTGTTTCGTCTCGCAGGTTCGGTTCACGTACGGACAAATATTTGTATGGCTTACTAGTAAATGTTCCTAAACTGAATGTTTGTGTGTTTAAATAAGTAAATGTAAATCACCCAAGATATAGGAGAAAAATCATGTAGGTAACGTTTTTAGAAGAGGAAAAAAATAAGCTCATTTTACCTCAACATAGAAAAAAATACTGTTTATATCGTAAAGTAATTTATTTATTCATCGCTTAACCTAATCAGATTTTTTCGAATTATATAATTTTAATAAAATCTTTGTTTATATCGAATAAAATATTGCGTTACTTTAATGCCAATCGTAAAAAAAACATTCGTCATAAAAGTTGTCCATTGTCTTTTAAAAGTTTAACGTCCGTAGATTCGGACCAAGTAGTAGTATCCGTAGCCTCTGGCTGACGTCAGTCTTATGGTAGCCTGGTTGTAGCCAACGCCTCCTGCCCTGAGGGTGGGCATGCCCCACTGGGTGGCGCCGACCTCCACCGCCTCGAGGTAGGTGATACGCACGTTATTGGCTCCGCGGTAAGTGATGTCCTGGTACTGCACGGCGTTGAAGATTGCGTTCTTGGAGTAGTACGCACTGGAAAGATTATCAAGGTTTTAGTAAAAGTTGTACTGATTTATTTATAGAGCGTTCTCGATAATAAGTGGAATAGAAACGTATAATAAGTGGTCTACTTAAGTTCCTATCTTATCATTCTAATTATTGGAAAATATTAACTCATTTTCAATACAGTCAACAATTCTATAATTTAGATATGTATTGATTTATTTATCAAAAGTACAGTATTAAATCACCAAGTAGTTTTGATGCCACTTGGCATTATGCTGAGCTGAGACCCTTTGACATTAAAAGATCAGATTTGGTTTTTTTTATTTTGTTTTAATTTATTAGTGTTAAAGCTAATAAACACAATTTTCTTCTTTTTCTTTCTTTATTTCTAGTTTTACATTTACCATTATATAGGCATATCATTCAAGATTCAGCAAAAAAAAAAAAATGGTTTTGACAATAGTAATACAATGTCTAAGGGTGTTTGCGTTACGCAGGGATTCTATGAGTTTGCTGAGACTATCCATAAACATATGAACATGTGAGCATTTCAGCATATTCGATTTACTGTATATACATTCGAAACAGTATCTTATTCATGCACAAAATTATCTATGTCAGGTCAACTGAAGATGAAGATCTCATTATATAGGGTGAAAGGTTATTAGTGCAGGATACTTATACACGTGATTGTTCTCATGATTACAAACAACTTTCCCAAAGAAACTTTTTTTGTAAACTCATTAGTTTTATTTTGATCACTATAATAAAATTAAGGGCGCGCGTACTACGTTCAAACTACGCGCGCGCACCACCGCCCGATCAGCTGTTAGCGGTGTGGCCCCGCGCCCGCGTTGGCAATGACTTAGGCAGTGCGCCTACATGTTTCGATAAAGTAATATCTAAGACTAGTATTTTGGTACTTTACTTTATTAACACATAAAATACATAATCTTTCTAACTTAGACTCCACTTACAAACTAACTACTACTACTTACAAACTAACTTCAGGAATTGCGTTTGTTTTTATTATTTAAAAAATGGATGTTTAGAAACGGCTTAAAAGATACCACTACATTATTAACTGACTCGATACCTACTCGAGACTGGGCATGATTCAAGTTATTCTAAGTTTCCATCACACTTATTTTGGCTTTGAACTAGCAGTCTACAAGAAAAACTTGGGTATTTTATTATTACTCTCGTTGTTTTAACTTCGTAAAACTGGTGTGTTTAAAAAAATGGTATCAACTTGACTATTTACTTATTATGACTTTAATCAACTAAGTTTTGACTCACTTTAATTGTTGGATGTGTCCGCCTTGCGCTTGTGAGCTTGCACTCGTCGCACTCGCAGTGTTAGTGTCACTATTCACTATTTTGAAACACTTTTCGATCCTTTTAGTTCATCGAAAGTATTGACTGGCCCATCACATTACACTAGGTTTTTCACGAGCCCGCGGTGGCCAAGCAGCTGGACCGCTTCGACTTAATATCCACCTGTCTTTATAAATAATACCATTACTCCCTTCCGAATCACCATCACTGTACTCGCGGTGTAGTACAACTACACCGCGAGTACAGTCAATACGGCATCGCGCGCGGGCGGGGCGTCAAAAAAATAACAAAACAATGCGCACGCGACACGCTTCCCGGAGCAACTGCTGTACTGCATGGCACGGGGCGCGGTGCGGGCGGGGGATAAGGGGCGCGGAGCGGGGCGGGGGTGGCATGAGGCTGTCCGCTAACAGCTGATCGCAAACCGCGCGAAGTTTGAACTTATCCACGCGCGCACGTTATAGTTTTATAGTGATAAAAATAAAACTAATGAGTTTACAAAAAAAGTTTCTTTGGGAAAGTTGTTTGTAATCACGAGAACAATCACGTATATAAGTATCCTCCGCTAATTACCTTTCACCCTATATAAAGGTACACACCTGTGAAGCAGTCTGTCTCCTGGTCTGTAGGTACCCTGGTGCATGTTAGCCCTGGCGGCGGCATTCTGTACGGCAGCCGCATCATTGACGGCGACCAGAGCTGCGAGCACAGCGACAAGGAACAGGCAAGCCTTCATCTAAAATGACACAATATAAACAATTAACGATGGCTCCATTTACATAAAAAGGCGAACTTATTCATAAACAGAAGGCTTGATTAAATTGATAGAAACTCAAAGAATAATATTGTAAAATTTAAATACTTACGTTTTAAGTTTTTCTTCGGTAGTCCCGTTAAAAACACAATTTTAGTCTTCTTGAAGAACAAGTGAGAAAATGATTACCTTCTCCAGCAGATAGTATATATACTCCCCAGGTATATACTTAAGATAGTTGTAAGTGTATTATCGATGAGTAATTTATTTATTATAAAATAATGGAATGATAACATGCACGAAGAAGTGCCACTTGTTTAAAAAACTTTTTCTAAAAAAATGTGACCGCCTTCAAAAACAACCACAAAAAAGGGTAAAATAACCTACAAAACTTTTCTCTCGGAAGTCGGTGACTTTTTTATTAATTTCATTGTCTCTTTTGCCACCGACTTTATATTAGTATTTTGTCATAATTATCACTTGACACTTTTAGTAAGAAGACGTAATAAACAAGAATATTCCACATGTTCCGGGATTTCGAGATATCCCTAGGGATTTCGTGAAATCCCTCATTTCCTCATTTCACTGCGACTTGCATAAACAAAACCTCATCTTAATAGTATGACTCGTGCGTGACTAAAAAGGTACTAGATTTTGTCCGTGCATTTTCTTTGAAAATATCAAAACAAAAAGCTATTCCATTTGAGTTCATTTTATTACTGAGATAGATTAGGTATTGTAAAGAAATATACAGAAACAAAAGCTCATCGAGTAGAGTCTGACTCGTGACTAAAATAGTATAGCCTTTGTAAATACGCAACCCGGGGATTGAACCCCACAAGGACCCAACGCACAATGACAAACCACACAAATATGAGCCCAACGGGGCAGTGGTATACAGAGTGACCAATCAGCACGTGTAATTAGTTCCGACTCATGTTGGAACAGAGAGTACTTAGTTGAGATTCTCATGAAAGAAGGGACTTCACCACAGAACTATCTATGGTCACGTGTGTTTTGTAAGACCAGAGATGCTATTAACACTTTAAAACCTTTACTTTACTTAGTCATGTGGTCACTCGCCAGAATTTTTCTTCAAAACTAAGTACGCTGCATAAATATTTGACATCCCGACGTGTTTTTTTAACCACTTCAAAAAAAAAGGGGAGGTTCTCAATTCGACTGTATTTTTTATGTTTGTTACGTCATAACTTTCGACTGGGTAAACCGATTTTGATCATTCCTTTTTTGTAAACCCACCGACTTCCTTAATTTACATTTTTTTTGTAATGGTTTCTGAAGGCGGTTTCCAAAAGCAACACTAAGCACACTATATACTTAGATACTAATATAGGTTCAATAAACGATAGTTTTCAAAAAAAAAAAAAACAATAAAGAAATAGACCAAGTAATATAAAAGAATTTATTACAAATGGTTCTCTATTGTGTTTCCTAACTTTTTTATCCCTGATCTAAAGTGCCATAATTTCTTTTGATCATCATTTTTCAATTTTTAATCTTCATTTTTCCGAATGATAACTTACCCGAACTTATTTCACATAATATCACATGCCATTTTATCATAAACGAATTACAACGTTTGTCGTTTGTCATAAATATTACAATCAATAATAATTATACAAAACACATTATAAAACCAATTTCCGTAAAATTTAAAAGTCCTAAATTAAAACTATTGAAAATATCACAAAGTATCAAAAAAATTTAGGTTTGTCGTCATCATCGTTTCAACATTTTGTTTATTTTCTTATTGATTGCCATCCAACAAGGCTCCTATTTCTGCGTTTAAAATAAAAGGTTAATGAAAGGTTAGGTTTAAAATACCTAACCTAACCAATTAAATGAAATATCAATTTACTAACCTAAATGAACATTCGGAATAATACACATTATGTAATATAATACTTAGGACATATCACTTTATTTCATACAAAATTAGAAGATTCAAGTTTTATGATAGGTACTCGATACTATATCAGAACAGCGCAGCGTTCGAAACGCATATAATAATTTAAAACAATATTTAGAATTTTTGCTCATTATGGTTACTGATTTTTGGAGAACAGTTTTAGGAGAAGAAAAGGGATACCATTACAAATTAAACAAAAAGAACAATATAACAGTTTACTATTCAAGTGAAAAAATATGGAACGACTCCAAATAACAGATGGATGACAACCAATTAATTCTTTGGACGCAATCCCTCGTAAATTTCCTGGTTACACAGCACTGTTGCGGTCTTAGCTTTTTCTGAATCTATACGTGAAATATCATCATTTAATTCAGCAGCAGTGGGTAAATTCCTCGACAGCAAGATGTAATCTGTGTCTACGTAAGGTGTAGATCGTATGTATAGGTATGCTTGGACATAGTTATTGTTCACAAATTTGACAACATTTCGAAATGCGAATTCCTTGCCAGCACAATCGCACGGGACGAAATAGAGTGACAACACGGCAGAGTCATTCAATTCAGTTTCTGGGCCGACCACAACCATAGGCCATGGGGATACTTCATTGTGATTTTCTGGTTTCAACGGGGGCAGCATTTCCAGTAACTTCATTTGCACAAGAGTACTATTGGTTCCGTCTGAGCAAGTACACTTCAAGTGAAAAAATATGTAACGTCTCCAAATAACAGATAGATGACAACCAATTAATTCTTTGGACGCAATCCCTCGTAAATTTCCTGGTTACACAGCACTGTTGCGGTCTTAGCTTTTTCTGAATCTATACGTGAAATATCACCTTGTAATTCAGCAGCAGTGGGTAAATTCCTCGACAGCAAGATGTAATCTGTGTCTACGTTAGGTGTAGATCGTAAATAAACGTATGCTAGGACATAGTTATTGTTCACAAATTTTACAACTTTTCGGAAGGCGTATTCCTTACCAGCACAAACGCACGGGACGTAAAAGAGTGACATCACGGCAGAGTCATTTAATTCAGTTCCTGGGCCGACAACAACCGTAGGCCATGACCACACTCCAATCTCATTGTCCTTTTCAGGTTTCGACGGGGGCAGCATTTCCAGTAACTTCATTTCTACAAGAGTACTATTGCTTCCGTCTGAACAAGTACACTGTACTTTACGTGAATCTTCCGCATAAGACATTTTCACGCATAAAGGTGGCGGCAGGCTCGGAATTCCTACAACCATCGGAGTTCCTATAACCATTGTGTAAGTTCCATAGATGTCGCTATTTTGAACTGCTTGACAGACGCTCAGGAATGCTGATAATATTACCACTTTCCACATTTTGAGCACTGAACTGATTATATCGTTGAAATCAGGCGACGTAACCTCGTATAAACTTTGAGCTGAGGAACAACAGAAAGTGAGGCAGATTTTATACCCACTGAGTGTGAACCGTTAACTTCCTGTAATTAGAATTAAAAACAACTGTGATAATTTACATTAAATATTGACATGATAGACGGAACCCGTGTATACAGGGGGTTCCGTGTCAAAATAACTACCTACGTTCATTTTAACTACTTTCGATAAAACTACGGTCAAAAAACCTACCGGTTGGTTTAACTAATGGTCGTTTCGCATAAGTTTGTTGTAACTAATGTACGAAATACCTAATGGATATTCAGCTACGTTTAATTTACCTACGTTTAACTCACCTATGGTCAATTCAATTACGGACTATTTAGCTACAATTAACACGTTCACTGCGTTAGTCAAATTTGATGACTTTCAGTTGGTGCGGCATCGGGTCGATTATATCCGAAGCCCGACTAGTCCCTGGTGCGGTGCTGGGTCAAAAAGACCTGTCTGTTACGGACGTCGTCGCTTTATAATGAATAATAATTAAGAATGATGAATGAAACACGAAGAGGATGGTGGGGTCTGTAAGACCCTTCTAACCTAACCTGTTCGAGTCGGGATGCCCCAAGTCGTATGTACGACTCTTTTTTTCAGTACCCCGTTACTTACACTCCCACTTAAATACCAACCGAAAAACTTTGTGCTTTTGAACTAGAAGAAGACGGCCGCCTTAAATGGCACCCCAAGGTTCGGTTTGATTAGGTTCTTTTAAACCTTGTAGACAGAAAAAGGAACCCCGCTAAGCGTGGCTCCGTCGACCTTACCTCGAGAGCATTCTTCCTCCACTTTAGAAATAAAACGAGCGTGGTTTATTTATTAAAAAAATACTGTAGGTGAGTCCTCCATTAGGTATTCCAAACGTAGTTAAAACAACCAATATCTTAAATAAAAGAACATGAGATGAATCGTTCGTTAGTGCAATAAATTTTAGCTCAAACATATTATTATGTCAGTTGAACAGTAGTTGAGTCGTCCAATATGTGCCTTGAACTTATGTGAGTCAACCAGTAGTTAGAATGAATGTAGTTATTTCGATACGGAACCATACAGGGTATTTTTTTTAATGGCCAACAGGTGAATATCTCTGTGCGTAAGAAACGTAAGACAAAACTTTTTTTGGAGACTTTAGCTTCTTTTGATGTTAAACATTTTGGCATATTTATTTTTGATCCAATGTGTGTTGTCCGCAAAAAATTGTAAAATAGGCATTTGTTTTAAGTCTTTCGACTCTATTAATTTCATGTAAGGATCATTTTATTGTACTGGAAGAAAAAAAATCGGGACGGCAGAAAGTCTCAAAATATTCTAATCTCTTTGAATATTTTTTCATATAATTTTTATGCAGCTATTTTTTATGAAAAAAAAAACGTATTTTTTCAGTTCTGTCTCCTAATAAAGGTTTTTGTATCATTTACGGAGTCATATATCCTCCTGTTGGCCAATTTAAAAAAAATATCCTGTACACAAGCTTTTACCAAAAAGATGTTGTCCCATTTACAATGGTACAGTGCCTACTTTCGCAGTTATTATTTTACGTTTAACAAGTTCAAAAAAAACAACGACGATATAATACTAGACTCCGCATGCACGATCTAAGGAACAAAAATTATTCTGCCAACTCGCTGAGGTACTACGTAAGCGAGGGGGACGGGGTACTGCGTTGTGATTGGCTAACTCAAGGTCTGGTCTGTCTCAACGTATGTTTACGGCTCACAGGATTGGTCGAAATGAGACGAATATAAGACTTTTTTGCCTAATGTGTTGACAGACATCGGTCGCCTGTTATTAGGAGTGAGGAGTCTAGTGTTATATCGTCGTTGAAAAAAAATATCACGATGTGGGGTAAATGTTACGGCCTTTGACTTTTTGGTGATAAAAATACAAGATAACAATTTGGTTTTAGTTAGAAAATGTTGTTTACCTTTCGTAACTAAGCCAAAATATGGTTAAAGAATCACTCTGTATATGCCTGTGTTTATTTGTACAACAATGTATCACTATATAGGGCAGATGTTACGACCCTGGAGTTTTTGCCTGATAAAAATACATGATAACAAGTGTTAATTAGAAAATGTTGTTTAACTTATTAACTAAACAAAAATATTATGAGACAAACGTTAGGCAACTAAGAAATCTTATCCTATTTATATGTTTCTTAAACAACTTAGCAACTAAATGTACAGTATTTTAATTCAGTCATATTTTATCAAATAATAAAATCGTATATTTAACTGGCTTGAAATGGGAGGCGACAATATTACTAGTCAAAACTGCATATCTGCTATAAACTGTGATCTTATGATTATTAAATTTGTTCTCTGTGTTAATTGAAACCGGGTCATAAACCGGTCTGAAATGCCTATTCTTGTTATTATATTAGTTGTTTTGCCCTTCAGACACTCCTGTTATAAAGACCTGTCGGGTAAATCCATACTTGTATGGCTAGCGTCTGTAATTGTCTAGTTTTTGAAAACAATTGTCACTTGTTGAGCTCTCAGATGGAATGAAAAATTGAAGATGAATGTAGCTGTAAGAATAGCAAAATGTAGCTGTAAGAATAGCATGAGGTGTACAAAGGGAGTAACAGTGTTTTTTTTTTATTATTTCTCATGCAGGGAAAAAAATTAAAAAAAAAAAACAGAAATAAATTATATAACATTTAATAACAGCTAATCAGAATTAAAAAAATTATATAATGCATTTTCATTTAAACAAACCAATACTTTAAATTAATACTCTTATGTGTGACCGCCCATTCTTTTAATGCCCCTTTTACGTTTACCCTTTTCTTTAAATTTCCATATAAAAAAATAAAGAAACAATAAAAAACATCGTAAAAAATATCCATTCGTCGTAATAGTTGTCCATCTAAAAATTCTAATCGGCCCCAGATCCAGTTGTCCATCTAAAACTTCTTAACGGCCCCAGATCTCGACATAGTAGTAGTATCCATAGCCTCTAGCTGTTGTCAACCTGATGGTGGCATTGCTCCAACCAACGCCTCCTGCCAGGAGGGTGGGCATGCCCCACTGGGTGGTACCCACCTCGGTCGCCGAGAGGTATGATATACGGACGTTGTTGGCTCCACGGTAAGTAATGTCCTGGTACTGCACCGCATTCATAATTGGCGATTTGTAGAAGTAGTTACTGAAAATTGAGAAAAATAATTATTATAGCTTTTGTTACAATATAATTCGTATGTACCACGTTTTCGAATGTCTCATTGGTGATTATATGCGCTAATACAGTTCATGAGATCTTATTTTTAATTTCTAAGTCGGAAAAAGTTATACTTAATTTTTCCATTGGGTTTGTAATTGGCTTTTCTATTAGAATTTCTTTGTAGCAGCGGAGAGTTTGGAAGTTGGCGGTATAATACCTTCGTGCTTCAGAACAGCACATGGGTCAGGGCATGTCGGATTACAGTCTCATATTGGGCTATGAGGTTAAAGGAACAGAGAGTGCACCTCTAATTGCGCACACACTTGTGCACTATGATATGTCCCGTGTAGATGGCTAATCTTCGCTGAGATTGGTCGCTATGTAGTAGTATTATTTGCCCGGGTCGACGGCGCGTTGTGTCCCACGCGCGCCTCAAAGAGCGTCAGCATAATGACGGGGCCCCCCTCTCAGAGGGCCAAAGCCTGCCGGGGTCGCGGGATTATTCCCTTACCGTGACCCCGGAACATAACAGGCTACGAAGGACACCGTGGATTTTAGTCAGTAGAAGTCTGACAGTCCCTCCCGCCCTGCCCGGGGTTGGAGGACTCATTTGATGATTTTACCACGCTAAAAAAAAAAAAAAAAAAAAAAAAATGTAGTAGTATTATTATACCTTCATGAGTTGCAGACGTGCTGATAAATAGTTAGGTTTTTTTGATAATAATGTGAAAAACACTAATTTTGCTAAATAGATTCTAAATCAGCCGGTGGAACATCAAGGAGCACTTCCTGCGTTTGGCATGGTTTGATCATGGACCATGCCCGGGTTTAAGGCGCGTCGTGTTTCACGCGCGCCTCAAAGAGCTTCAGCAAAAATGATGGGGCCCCCCTCTAAGAGGGCCAAAGCCTGCCGGGGTCAGGACTTATTTGATCACCGTGACCCTGGAACGTAAAGGGCTAATGAAGAACACCGCGGATTTTAGTCAGTACAAGCCTGACAGTCCCTCCCGCCATGCCCTGGGTGCATCACCCTGCCCTGGAGTTGCATCAGGGAGGCACTCCGGTATCACCGGGTGCCGACCTACCTCCGTCGCACGGTCGAGGACTACCTGACGGACAGAGCCGTCATCTACCCCGGTCACCGGGGAGAGTGGAACCGGCGAGAGATGTCGTGCGGTGTCCCACAGGGATCGGTCTTGGGACCGCACCTGTGGGACATCGGTTTCGACTGGGTGCTGCGCGGCGACCTCCCTCTAGACGTCAGCGTAATATGTTACGCTGACGACACGCTCGTCCTGGCGGAGGGAGTGTCGCACCAGGCGGCGGCCGACTTGGCGACGCGGGCGGTTGCGATAGTCGTCGATAGGATCCGGCAGTTGGGACTCGAAGTGGCGCTGCACAAGACAGAGGCCATGTGTTTTCATGGCCATCTGAATGCGCCACTGACAGAGTCCCACATAACGGTGGGGGGGGTTCGCATCGGCGTCGGAGGAACGATGAAGTACCTGGGACTCGTCCTCGACAGCCGATGGAACTTCGGGGAGCATTTCTCGCGTTTGGCCCCAAGGCTGAACCGGGCATCAGCCGCCCTCGGGCGGCTCCTGCCCAATATCGGCGGGCCAAACGCCCCCTGCCGGAGGTTGCACGCCGGCGTCGTGCGGTCCATGGCCCTCTACGGGGCCCCCGTGTGGGCCCTGAGCATTCGGACGCGGCCGGCAAAGCTGGTCGCATGCCAGAGGGTCATGGCAATCCGAATGATCCGAGGATACCGCACGATCGCCGGCGAATCGGCCAACCTTCTTGCCGGATCACTGCCCTGGGATCTGGAGGCGACTGCCCTCCTGCGCGTCTATGAGTGGCGCGTGGAGGCGCAGCGTCGGGGTGTATCCCCGCTGCCTCGAGAAGTCGAGGCGCGGCGGGAAGAGCTCCGGCGCGATCTCAGGGCAGTTTGGAGAGAACGACTATCGCAACCGAGGTACGGGCTAGCCGCAATCGCGGCTGTAAGACCCCTCTTTGAGGAGTGGCTGGATAGGTCCCACGGCGTCCTCACCTACCGCATGACACAGGTCCTCACCGGACATGGCAGCTTCGGGAGGTACCTGTGCATGATAAAAAAGGAGGAAACGCCCGGGTGTCACCACTGCGAGGATCGCCCGGAGGACACGGTGGAGCATACGGTGCAGGACTGCCCAGCTTGGGCGGAGCACCGCCGTGTCCTCGCTGCGGCGATAGGCGGAGACCTCTCGCGCCCGGCATTGGTTGCGGCCATGCTGCGGGGCGAGACGGAGTGGGAGGCGGTCGCCTCCTTCTGCGAAGCAGTCATGCTCGCGAAGGAGGAGGCGGGCCGCTTGAGGGAGAGGATACCGTCCTCCCTCCGCCCGAGACGCAGTGGTAGACGCCCACGGCGACGGATGTCGCGGGACGATCTCCGGCCACCGTAGGCGCGGGCATGCGGGCGGCGAGTAAAGGGCAACTCGCTGCTCGACCAAGGACCATGCCCGGGTCGACGGCGCGTTGTGTCCCACGCGCGCCTCAAGGAGCGTCAGCATAGTGACGGGGCCCCCCTATAGAGGGCCACAGTCCTGCCGGGGTTGCGGGACATACGTATACCGCGACTCCGGCACACAAAGGGCTACCGAAGGACACCGTGGATTTTAGTCAGTACAAGTCTGACAGTCCCTCCCGCCCTGCCCGGGGTGGGAGGACTCATTTGATGATTTTGCCACGTAAAAAAAAAAAAAAAAAAAAATGCCCTGGGTGGGAGGACTCATTTGATGATTTAACAACGCCAACGCTATAAAATAAAATAGATTCTAAATAAAATAGAAAAACAAAAAAAAAATAATTCATGAGGGATAAACCCGCAAGCAAATCTCTTATAAGCCATCTGATAACTAAAGAGATATGAATATAAAGAAAAGATCAAGGAAAAAGTTACTGTCTTTCGTAATCAAGAGATATGGATAAAATCCATTGAAGTTATCGGCAACTCAGCTTGCACGATTATTTTTTGATAAATATGAGTGACCCGGTAATCAATACGATGGCACAATATTATTACGACAAAGACCGGAAGATCTAGATTATTTCGTCGCACTATATCGGACGATAAACCCGCTAAGTCATCAGTAGCATATTATTATCACAATTATTTATCACAATAATAGTGTGAATCATTCGCAAATTAAGGCAAGAACTCATTATAATAATATAATTCATAGAAAGATCTCAACATTCAGGAGATTCGTGGCACAATCTATTAAATAGATTTTAAACTTTCCCTACAAACAGTCAAGTACATATTTTTGTATAAGAAATTTTCGAAAATGTTCAACTAACTCTTAACATGAAAATGTAAGAAAATAGCTGAAAGAAAGATGAGAACGGTCTCGAATCGTCGTTTTACTTTTTTATTTAAAATATGAGTCAGCACATGATAAAACTAAGGTAAGTCTTACGTGACGTCATTTCTTTTGATAAAATGGACTTTGGCTGATAATATGCTGTTTGTTGTTAACCTACAGCATATTATCAGCCGAAGATTCAACTATCTCACTTTTTATCGAAATAACCAAACACATATTTACTATTCTAAAAAAAAGCAACCCAAAAGAAACTGGGGTCTACTCACTAAGTCCGTCAACGAAGACACGGGCCCGTACGAAAGTAACTGAACACATAAGTTTTGACAACACCTCGAAATTAAAAACGACTGTCCAATCGTGTTGTCATAAATAAATAAGTAAACAAACTCATTTTTAGTTCGTGTCTCTAACCAACAAATTGTATGATACCTACTATGGGCTAATTTTTCAATAGTCAGATAACTATAAAGGGCTTCACACACAGCAGCTATAATGTAAAGATGTACATTATAGCACGATACATCTCATTACATCTTTCCATAGAAATCGTCAGGAGACCACACACGACAGCTATAATGTATATTTTACATCTTCGAATTTTTAAGATACAGAGCGATACGAAAATATACATTTATATTTCGATACATCTTAATATTCTAATACATCTCAATACATTTTCGTACATCTCTCTTCGAAAAGGATGTTATAAAATGTAGGGAAAGATACATTACATTACCTGTTGTGTGTGTGATACATTAAGATAATTTAAAGCTATAGATCCCGGGATGTAATGTACATTAATATACATTATAGCTGCTGTGTGTGAAGCCCTTTATCTGAGGAATAGAAATGGCGGTTTGACAGCTTATCTATAGAAAATACGTCACACCGCTATTTTTATTCCTAAGATAAAAGTTATCTGACTATTAAAGAACCAGCCCTACGACTATTAGTTGGCCTTTTCTACTCATAACACGTTGGTTTTTGCCCGAAGAAGTTACGGCCGATACTACGGTTCTGGTACAAAGAGACTTATACCCCTGGCTACAGCTAGCAGTGGCTCCTAAAAAAATATTTTAAGTTCAATTATTAAATCGCTTTCATTTCAGCTCTATGCTAGAAGAAGACTACAACGGATGAAAATTAGATACAAACCTGTAAAGTAATCTATCTCCTGCCGCAACATATCCCTGGTGCATGTTTGCTCTAAAGACTCCATTTTGTACTGCAGCCGCGTCATTGTAAGCAACGAACGCTGCGAGCACAGCGAGGAGGAACAGACAAGACTTCATCTGAAATGATACATAAATAACAGTTTAGTTTAAAGTACTACAGTTGTTTCTCGATAGATTCGGTCCAAAATAATACTAGGCTATTTTATTGAAACAAAAAAAAATATTAGTCTGAAAGATAGATTATCAAATGATATTTGACCCGTATTTTTTGGCTCAGGCGCAAAATGTTCCTTTCGCAAAATGTCCACAGGTAGCAAAATGTCCCTTTTGCAAAATGTCCCTTTCGCAAAATGTCCACAGGTAGCAAAATGTCCCATATCTCAAAATGTTCCTTTCGCAAAATGTCCCTCTCGCAGAATGTACCCTTCTTCAAACATTCATAGACTTTTTGCATCAGAGAAAAAACTAGTCAAGAGCTAGGAGGTGTAGAGCACAAAAACCGGTACTGTTGTGATATTTAATTAGCAAAATGGTAATTAACTGTCTCAACTCTCAAATAAAAAAAATATTTTTACGTTCATACAAATTGTATGGAAAATAGTATGGCAGACGGTTTTTGTGTTCTACACCTCCTGGCTCTTGACTAGTTTTTTTCACTGATGCAAAATGCCTATGAATGAATGAAGAAGGGTACATTCTGCGAAAGGTATATATTTTGCGAAAGGGACATTCTGCGAAAGGGACATTTTGCTACCTGTGGACATTTTGCGAAAGGGACATTTTGCGCCTGAGCCTATTTTTTCTTTTGTTACATAACCCAAAATTTACAAAAATACAACGCTTCTAAAATTCACAAAACGTCACTCGGTCGGTATAATTTAACAGGTGTTATGACGTCACAAGCGGGACTCACGAATTTCAAAGCTTTTGTCAATATTCTTTGATTAAAAAAAATGTGTCTATTATTTTTCAACTTACGGAAGAAACAGATTTTCAATTTATTTATGCAGATAACGACCCTATGTTATAATAAAGATAGTGATCTAAATACATATTTCTATATGCTCCACCGTAGCATAAATAGCTGAAGATATTCACACTGTTTATTGACTGACGAGATCGTGAGGTCGCGAGCAACTTGATGGCTGCAATTAGCGTAGGTATTGTCTTTCGGCGTGGTGGTCTTAAGGGAAGGTCTTTGTTCACCAGTGGACGTCTGCACACTAATGATTTTGATGATGATTATTCACACTGGTAGAAAAAAAGTGGGTCATAATCCTCTTTTCAGGCCTCAGTGCGGGTTACTATAAGCTATTGCTTGAAATATCTTTCTTATTTAAATTAAACCTGATATACCTAAACGAGACAAAGTTTTGTTATACAGGGTGTAATCGAAATCATGGGCAATATTTTAATCAAAGGCTCTACTCACGATGCTGATTGCATTACGGCTAATAAATCGCAAATCAAAAATATTATTAATCCAATTATGGATACCTTAAAAAATGTAGTATATCGCATAGCAAAGGCTTATAAATGCAAATAAGCACTAAAAGTAATAAAAAATAAATCACAAACCCTAAAAGTCTTAGACTTCTTAGAGTATCAACATTTTAAAGGGCATTACACCGCGCGCGGAACGAAAAGTAAACAAACATCAAATAATATTAAGCGAAGATACTTGCATTAATAATGTTTTTGAGTTTCGTAAAACGATTAGTATCGTTAGTAATGCCCAAGTTTAAAAATTTGCTCATTAATAAAATTTCACCCTGTATATAACATGAATGTAACACAGTTGAAATAATTAACAATTGAGAAACTCAAGGAAAAATCGTTGAAAAATACTTACATTTTCAGTATTTCTTTCAGTAAACGACACAGATGCTATCTTCTTACAGTGCACTGCGATAATAACTAAGATTCTATAGAAGATAGTATATATAGTATACAGATACAATAAATGACGATAAGATTATCCTAACATTGATACATGACACACGACATGCGCAGCGGTTTCATAGAAATGTTGATCTCGGTAACAAAAGTGTTAATAAATTTTACAATACCTTTGTGGAGGAAAACCAAAAGGAAATGATTATACTTGCAAATGCATGATATGTCACTTCATTGTTTATCTACGTCTCAAATATGGTGCACGGAAAATTGATAATAATTTATTTTGAACTTTAAAATACCGTAAACTACTTCTGAAAAAAAAACCACTGGCGGTGTCGAGTTAAAATGAAATTTCATTAATCAAATGGTTTGAACCTAATCGGAACAAATAAACAAATATTTATTTGATTACTAACATTGTTTTATGATGTTTTTGTGTGATGAATGTTTTGTGCTTAATTATAATTGATTCTTCTTTAAAACATGATTTATTTTGATTTAATTATATGATTTATTTTTGATTGAAAATATGGATTTAAATCTTGAATAATTGAATTTAATAAAAACAATAAGAAGACAACTATGTCTTATGGAGCGTTTCCATTACGCAAGCCTTGCATACAAGTATGACGTCACATTTGCATACAAGAAGCTTGAATTGAAAACATGTTTTCGAGAGTGTGCAAATTGCATGCAAGTTTTACTTGCATAGTTCTTAACTTGAGGTTGACAGTTACTTGAAACATTATGTACAAGCTCAAACTATCAACTTGCAGCTTTTAAGCAAGTTTATGTAAGTTGTATACAATTTGCAACTTATAAAACACGTTACTTGTGTAAAGGCGCTCCCTTACCGGGAGCTTTCGCGTGTAGTGTTACATCAAAAAGCGCATTGTGATGCTCGATTGTCTTCCGTCCCTGATGAAATGTTCGAATCTATAAGGGCGTGGCCCCATGTCTCCGGCGCGGCGCCGTGCCGAGCTACGGTGCCAAGCTACGGCGCCGCCCGCCGGCGAGCGGCGCGGCGCCGTGCCGCGCTACGGCGTCGTGTCCCGGCACGTACCTTATGTTCAGCAAGTCCAAAGATAAAAATTACAGTTTTGATTTGATATGGACCGCGAAAGGCGTATCCTGGTCCTGTTGCTAGTGTATACATATGTATGTATGTAGTCATACGTATGTCTACATCAAAAAAAAAAATTCTATGATAAGAATAAATAAGTTAAAATAATTTCTTTTATTTCTTACCTTACGGTGCGTACAGACTATGTAACATAACATGTTATATAACTGTAATTTTTATCTTTGGATACACTTGCTGAACATAGGGTACGTGCCGGTACACGACGCCGAAGCGCGGTGCGGCGCCGTGGCTCGGCACGGCGCCGCGCCGCTCGCCGGCGGGCGGCGCCGTAGCCCGGCACCGCACCGCGCCGCTCGCCGGCGGGCGGCGCCGTAGCCCGGCACCGCACCGCGCCGCTCGCCGGCGGGCGGCGCCGTAGCCCGGCACCGCACCGCGCCGCTCGCCGGCGGGCGGCGCCGTAGCCCGGCACCGCACCGCGCCGCTCGCCGGCGGGCGGCGCCGTAGCCCGGCACCGCGCCGCGCCGCTCGCCGGCGCGGGCGGGCGGCGCCGTAGCTCGGCACGGCGCACGGCGCTGCGCCGGAGACATGGGGCCAGGCCCTAACGTTAAATTATAGGTGAATGCTCGCGGTGAGGGAGCGCCATAATGGCAACACGACTTTATTTAAGTAAACTCTGCATGCAAAAATACCACAAACCAGTAAAACAGTTTTTTTCATCATCATCATCATCATCAGCCGGAAGACGTCCACTGCTGAACATAGGCCTCCCCCTTAGACCGCCACGCCGAACGACAATTCGCCACTTGCATCCATCCGTTGCCCGCGACCCTCACGATGTCGTCGGTCCAGTCCAGTCTTTTTATCTGTGTTTTTTTACAGTTCTGTTAAAAATACTATGGTTTTATAAAAAAAGAACATAAATAAAATCTCATAATATAAACAACCGATGTACAGACTACGGTCGCCAGCAGGACAACCTACCCGAATCTGCCAAATTTTACCAATCGAACAATAACCATCCACTATTGGGACAAGGTTGAAAATCTATCAAACATATTTGACAGATTGAGGTAGGTTGATGTGCTGGCACCTGTACATACTTCTTTATCAATATTTCCTGACTTTAGATTGAGTCAATGTACAAATAAATATTATCGCCACAGCAAACGTAGGTGTGTTCCATTTTTACGACCAGAGTTTTTCTGATATAAGTACTTAATACAGAATGATTCATTGAGACAATAGTAGAGCAGTGGTGACCCAATGACACACGAGTTTGCAGGTCCTATATTCGAACCCCATTGCTTTGTGTTATTTATATCATCGCCATCTCTTAGAGCAGTGGTGGCCCAGTGGTATCGGTCCCGACTTACGAGAGGTAGGTAGGTCGTGGGTTCGAACCCCGCCAGGCGCATTACTTTGTGTAATTTATTTCATCACCACTGCTCTCAAACCGGTGAAGGAAAACATCGTGAGGAAACCGGCATGTCCTAGAACCAAAAATTCGAAGACATGTGACATATGCCAGCCCGCACTGGGCCCGCGTGGTGGATTATGGCCCACTCCCTCTCACAGAGAGGAGGCCTGTGTCCCAGCAGTGGGAACATTATAGGCTGATGATGATGATGATGATGATTTCATCTCCACTGCTCTCTAAACGGTAAAGGAAAACATAGTGAGAAAACATGTTCTAGAACAGTCATGTCAAAGATACGGCCCGCGGGCCGAATCCGGCCCTCGGGCCATTTCGATACGGCCCGCGATCACAATATATCACTAATAATGAATCTTGTTTTTTAGAGATTTTAGACTGCACTCGATGCCTCTACGCAGGTTTAGTACCACGTATAGTCAAAAACAAGAGAAGTCAGGTATCCGGATCCTCGAGCTCAAAATAATTACCCTCTTTCATATTTTTGGTATGATTTGTAACAACGGGGAACGTGCACGACACCAGCGCCACCATGTAAACGCAACAAAAGGGGAATAATATGTCAAACAGTGAATGACAAGTGCATAATGTTTTTTGTTATAAAATAAATAAAGTAAATAATTATATAGAAAGACAATAAATAGTGTTTTAATCACTTAAATGATAACTTCGTGTTTTTTTTTATTCTTCAAAACAGCGTTTGACAAGTTTCACTAACCCTTTTTGTTACATAATTCTGCCACACCGTGCGCTGCCATCGCTTACAATATCCCTTCCATACACCTCGCTCGCACCCAATATAACATAATAAGTAAAGGTGTTAAAATAATTGAGTATGTTTTAGTTTTTTAATTTGACCCTGGCCCGCTTACACATTCTTAATTTAATATATGGCCCTCTGCAAAATTGAGTTTGACACGCCTGTTCTAGAACCAAAAATTCAAAATCATAGTGCTCAAACATATTGCGAGCCTAGTGCAGTGGCGGCGGCGGGTGCAGAAATATCAAACATCTGAAATCACCGCTCGTGGCCATGCTGAAGTGGCTAAGTAGAAGCCTAGACAGTTCAGTTACAATTACCGTGGCATAAAATTTTTGAAATTGATGATTAATTAGCTGTTTCCCTCAATAATATCTGATTTCTCAGTCCTTGGCCTGTTGCCAGCATTGGTGGACAGTTTGCAATTTAAGTTTATTGTAGCAAGATACATCGCTGATATTTATCGATCTTTTTTTTTTGCCTCACACTAAGAATTTCTCCTGTGTCGTGGGTGCGTTTACAAACATAGAAACTCACATACACAAACGCCCAGACCCGGAACAACTACTTGTAAATCATACAAATATTTACTCCGTGCGGGAATCGAACCCGCGACACACAGAGCGCAGCAGTCCAATCGGTCAGCCACTGAACCAATCATTTAATTCAACTTGAATTATTGATATTAACTAAAGAAATCAATGCTGGTAAAGAATTTCCACAGCTAATTTTATTACTATATTTAATCTGTACATCCATAAATTGTTGGATAGATTAGCTAATACATTCTTTTTAATAATTTCCGACTTCCCTCCACACTAAGAAAGACACTTGAAAGTCTAAGACAAGGTCGATGTTATAAACACTCTAGGCTTCGGTTTAGGACAACGTAAGGTTAAGAATGGTGGCCAAGGTTCGGCCAAAGAAACCAAGGCTGCCCAAAAGCCCGTTGGGTTGACGATATCGTCAAGATCGCGGGGAATAAATGGATGAGAGACGCACAGAACCGAGAGATATGGCAATAAAAGGGGAGGCCTGGGTATACCCAACAATGGGCGATCTGGAAATAAACAAAAAAATAATAATAAAACAGCCTTGTTAGTTTGTAGTCACATCTCGAAAATAAATGAAACAAAAAATAAATGTATTGTTCCTTGATTTACATTATCATAATATGCCATAAATAGTAATTCCGCTGCGTGACCGAAACAAATCTTCTGTTCAAAATAAAAACCGATGAAAATATGACCAATCGGAAGTTACGCAATAAAATAATTAAGTAATTGATCGCAACCTTATTTTATCAGACAAATACAGATTAAATAAAAACCCATTCACAAACTATCTATTAATCCAGAGTGAATCATGAAAATCGTCCGATTATTGTCATATCAACTAGCCTTTGTCATCGTCATTTTATCAGATATTGTTATCATATTTGTATTTAAATGAGCATTTTCCTTAAACAAACGTACTGTTTACTGTTAGAAAATGTTTTTCTTTAGAAAATCTTTTACTAGCTTCTGTTAAGAACATCTCCATGTTAATAATACATTTAATTAAAATAACATGTCCCTAAAGTAATGGTGAATTTATGGTATAATGGTTATTTTTGTACTTTTATTTCATCGCACACATTTCACAAAAATTCGAAGACATTGTGACATCTACAAACCCGCACTGGGCCCGCGTGGTGCATTACAGCCCACTCTCTCTCACAGAGAAAACAAGTAATTTTATACAGGGTGATTTTTTAGTCACCATCCAAATTTTAATATATTAATCTTTGGCAAAAATCATTTCATACGTGTTTTTTCTTTATGTATCACTCAATACAAAAATATCGAGATATCACGTCTCAATGTTATCTATAAAAAGTTGATGAACCTGGACACCACGCTGTGATGTGTCGCTCAGGTGTAGCGGGACAGGGCGGAGGGTCGGCGGGGTGCGCTTTGCCCGTTTCATGCGTCGGCAAGTGTATATTATTAACGTTTAGCTTAGTGACCACGCAGAGCGGATGAGAAAATGATTTAATATGACGATTTGACGTATCGATTTTTTTTCAAAAATGGGCTTAGTGATTGATACCTAACGCCTAGAAACATTTTGGACGGTGCTAAAAAAGTCACCCTGTATTGGTCATTTTTATCTTATTACATTACCACTTTATATGGGTTTGTATTGTATAAATAACTAATTTCCGTTCGATAACATTGCTAAGGAAATGATAGGGGCGTTGAATAAACAAAGTATTCGATAACCAGCTTTTTTATCTACTATATAAAAACAAGTCGGGCTTTCCTTCCTGACGCTATAACTCCAGAACGCACGAACCGATTTCCACGGTTTTGCATTCGTTGGAAAGGTCTCGGGCTCCGTGAGGTTTATAGCAAAGAAAATTCAGGAAAAAAAAAACGAAGCCATCTGGTGGCGAAACGGAGTTCGCCGGGTTTGCTAGTTCTTTTATAAAACGTTGGTTCACACTCAGAATGAGTCCTGTATTGAAGTAAGGTCTTGACATACACAATTGGCTAGACTAACTACTATTGTAGGCCATACAAAAAAAAAAACAGTTTCTTCTGCGGAAGGTCCAAACTGCGCCAATGTGCCCTCGACGAGATAAATGAGAATTAGCAATCATTGAAAAAAAAGTGACGAAGTACTTCTTTTTCTAGCCATTTTAAATACGGTACTATAGTCCCAATCACAAAACATAATAACTGTAAATGTTCAAGCCGTTTCCGAACGCAACTAAAACGTGACAGTGAGCGATTCCGTGCGCTTTGAGGATTGGGTGACAGCAATTGTAAAGTAATAAAACTTTTAACCAAACAAGCAGTCTAAATTAATGGAGACACAAATCATCCATTCAGTAAAAGTACGGTAGATACGCATTCCAAAGCGTAGATCAATATGGAGAAGATAGGGCAAGTAACTTCATGGATAAATGATATGATGTATGAAATATGGTTCAGTGTAAATTATTTAAGTATTTCTCCGAACACATTCGACTACAATTTGTCTTCTACACATACTTGAAGTATTTAACTAGAATTCATCTTTTCATATCTTCACCACTTTATAATTATAATTATAGATATAAAAACACTACATTTCAATAGCCTACTTCGTCATATTCACTCTTACAATTTCGACGAAACCGAGAAGTGTAGTAATTATTATCTTATCAGAAAGTGATTCTTAGTTCCCATACCAAACCAGTACACAGTCACATGGACGAAAACTAGGCCGTAATTTTCAATACTCAATTATTTATTGCATTCCAAATGTATATGTACCATATATTTTATTTTTTACCATATTTGTAAATGGTAAAAACTCAAATGATCTTTTAATCAAATGTGGACCCTGTCTGGTACGCATTTGATAAAAAATTCATTTTTAGTAGATATTGCAGCTATGTTGAAAATCGGACCTTATTATTATAGCCATGCTAAAATAGGAACCTTTTTTGTTAAAGACATCAAAATGAGACCTCTGGTGTGCCTCTGGCTCTAGGTGGAACAGAACAGTACCCTTAGCACGAGTTTTCACTACTTTACTTTACAGCGTCTTTCCAGTATTTACAGCGTTTCTTGTATGAAAAAATGGAACAGCGCCTCTGGTGTGCGAAGAAGGAACTAATTTTTTCCTTGAGTCAATTTGAAAATGTCAAAGTTCCAGTTAACTTTACGTCAGAATAACTGAAAACTCATGATAAGGCCTCAGAAGGCACCCCTTTTGAGGCCTTATCATGTTTTTCTTATGCCAAACATTACACAAAAAGTCGAAACATATTGTCAGATAAATGTATCGTTAAAGTCACCGTAAATAAATAGTTGTTTGCGCTTAAAAACTGTCTCGGGCCGTAGCGAGGAAAAGTTTTAATCACGTAACATTTTCCGTCAATAAATCGAGGCTATTTGATGTTAACTATGAAACGTTTAAAAATACATTTTATGTGTCTAGTTTTATAATCGCAATCTTTTTTGTCGAGTAGGTGTCAACCATACACCTTTTTTTTAATTGCCCCGTAATAGTACGTATAGAGCAGTCGGGCCCAGTGGTATTGGTCCCGACTTACGAGTTGTAGGTCGTGGGTTCGAACCCCGCCAGGCGCATTACTTTGTTTAATTTATTTCATCGCCACTGTTCTCAAAACGGTGAAGGAAAACATCCTGAGGAAACCGGCATGTCCTAGAACCAAAAATTCGAAGACATATATCAACCCGCACTGGGCCCGCGTGGTGGATTATGGCGCGTGGTGGAGTATACCCTCTCACAGAGAGGAGGCCTGTGTTCTAGCAGTGGGAACATTATAGGCTGATGATGATGATGATGATGAATAGTACTTTGCCCTGTATTCCGGGTGCGTTTAATTCACATATCCAAAAACCCAAACCCTTCTAACTCCTTAACTACTTCTCGATCATACAAATATTAGTTTCATCCGGGAATAGAACTCCTGCCATGTGCATGTAGTGCAGAAGTCATTTTCTCAGCTACAACGCTAATCATATCGACCACAGTACCTTTTATGTTCCTCCTCATGGACCATGCCCGGGTCGACGTTGTTTTCCACGCGCGCGTCAAAGAGTGTCAGCACAATGACAGGGCTTAAGCCTGCCGGGGTCACGGGACATACGAGCTACCGTGACTCTGGAACGTAAAGAGCTATTGAAGGACACTGTGGATTTTAGTCAGTACAAGTCTGACAGTCCCTCCCCCTCTGCCCTGGGTGGGAGGACTCATTTGATGATATTACCACGATAAAAAAAGGTACCCTAGACTTAGCAGTCGATTGAAAGATGTCGCTATTGCATTGTATTTTCAACAGGTGAAAACAGACTTGTACTGACTAAAATCCACGGTGTCCTTCAGAAGCCCTTTATGTACCATAGTCGCGGTATACGTGTGTCCCGCGACCCAAGTCTAGGGTACCTTAAAGCCGGAAACACATTATTTAACACGCCACGCGACGCAACGTGTCGACACCCGATGTGCAGTGAGCGCGTGTCGTCGCGTCGGGTGTTCATAGTGTGATTCTGGTCATAGAAACATTTGATTTGACCCAACACGCATCACGTTTCATCGGGTGGCGTCGGGTGTTAATAATCTGTTTCCGGCTTTACATTTGATTTGACCCAACACGCATCACGTTTCATCGGGTGGCGTCGGGTGTTAATAATGTGTTTCCGGCTTTACTATCATCAGCATATCATCAGCAGTAGTCCACTGCTGGACATAGGCCAATCCAATCGCATGCCTTTTCAGTCGAACACCGGCTACTTTCGTCCATCTTTCAACGGATACCTTGCGAAAATCGTCGTTTCACTTTGCCTGAGGGCGTCACAAGGGTGTGACTCCCAAGGGTGTAAAACGTAAGGACGTTTCCCGATTCGCGATCTTGACACAAGAACACATCTCCTTCAACCGTCATTGTCTTTACGACTGAAATGACCGTCCTATTGCCACTTCAGCTTGCCTATTATGTGCAAACAACTCTACACTCTACTTTCTTTTTTTAAATCATCAAACGAGTCCTCCCATCCAGGGCGAATCAGGAGAGACTGTCAGACTCGTACTGACCGAAATCCACGCTGATCCTTCAATAGCCCTTTACGTTCCAGGGTCGCGGTAACCTGACAAGACAGCCTCACAACCCCAACAGCTACAGCTACCGTAGCTTTTTATGGGTTTCTAAAACATCTCTTCAACTTCTGCCAAATATCTAATCATATCTGCCATAGAAAAGATGGTGTTTCTACTAAGGTGTGTGATATATCAGTAGTTGGCTGGCTGCCAACTTTGGTTGCGCAGTTTAAAACTTTATTGCAAGGAGAAGCATTGCTGAGATAATATTATAGCTTTTTATTGCACAAATTCAAGTTTATTGATGAGATATATTGCAGTAAATATTAATACACAATCGCCTTCTATAAATGTTATGCACTACAAACACAATCCTAAATGTTTGCCGTTAAAATACGTACCGTCAATGCATTCTCATACAATACGCGTGCTACGACGTAGCGCTACGCGGTCTGCTACGGCGTAGCTATCTGCTACGATCACCTAAATTCTCCAATGTTTACTTGTACTTTTTTTTAATGCATTATTATGTTTTTTAATCCAAATCCAGACTTCAAATAATGCCAAAACACAGTGAACATTAAGTTAAGTGGTAACCTGCTGTTGTTAAATACTAGTAAAATAAACTTCACTCATCAACAAAAAGACAACTAGCGACATCTATGGAGCGACGGAAGAACTAAACATCAACTGCATCGCGCTATTTTATGAACTAATTAAAATCCCGACAGTGCTTTCAATTATTATTTTTTTAAACTTTGTCCCGCACTAGGAATTTGACTTTCAGCCATTGGGCCAAACAGATCGGACAAAAAGCTCATTAGACACAAAACTCGTCTAGTAAGCGGTATGTACCTCGCTTTTCAAATGAATCGCCCTTTTCCTCCGCCAAATACAAATGTATATTTAATTCCATTATTTCATTTGAGTTCAGTTTTGTAACTTTTTCTTATTACATAAGAACTCCGATTTAAAACTGCGCTGATTTAGATTGTGGTTAACATATTTCATCTCATCATCTGCCTAGCCTTTTCACAACTATGTATATTGGGGTCGGCTTCCAGTCGAACCAGATGCAGCTGAATATCAGTATTTTACATGGAGCGACTGCCTATCGGACCTCCACAACCCAGTAACTGGGTAATACGATACCCCATGGTAAGACTAGTTGTCAGACTTTAGAGCTTCTGACTAACAGTAACGACTGTCAAAGATCTACAAATGACAGCCGGGACCAACGGCTTTACGTGCTTTCCGAGGCACGGAGGAAACTCGCTATGACAGATGGTCACCCATCCACAGACCAACCTCGGCAAGCGCGGCTTAACCCGGAAGATCGGCCTGTGCGGCTGTAATTATTTAGCCACGAGCTCCTCAAGGTTAACATATTTCATCTAAGGGGCATAAAAGGATCGCGGTACTGTTTAAGCCCGTTACCGGAACTCTGGAACGTAAAAGGCAATTGAAGGTATACGGAGGATTTTTGTCGGTATGAGTCTGACAGTGTCTTCCGCTCCATCAAGTGAAGTCGGTTCATTTAAAAAAAATATTTTACTCTTTTTAGTTGAAATTTGCAACAAAAATCTTCAGACAATCGACGCCTTTCAAAAGTCTTCGGTTAAGGCAAACGCGAAATAATCGCGGAGTCGGTAAAAAGGGTAAATAAAAAGAAAAATGCATTGATGGTAATTATTCATGACTGCCTGGTCTCATCTCATGTCCCCAAATATCGATATAATACTGGAAACCACTGCCTCTGGCTGATGTCAACCTAATGGTCACGAAGTTCGTCCCCACTCCTCCCGCTTAGATCCTCGCGGTAGCGGGCTGGCCAGACTTCTGGGTTGCGCGGATGAAACTGATCCGCGTGAGGGCGGTCCCTTGGAAGGGAATATCTTGAATTACCACTTCATTTGGTATAGGTGGAATTTGAGGATTGTAGCTGTAATAAAACATATTATTATCTTTCATCAAGAGTTCGATTAATTACAATAAAATAATATTCAAATTAAATATTTTGGTGGAGGAGCCGTGGTAGTATAGAGGTATCGGCCCCGAAATACGAATTGTAGGCTCATTACTTAGTATAATTTTATTTCATCACTACTTCTCTCAAAACGGTAAACGAAAAGATCGTCAGGAAATCAGCATGTTCTAGAACCAAAAATTCGAAGACATGTGACATCCACCAACACGCACTGGGTCCGCATGGTGAATATTCAATATTTTATACTTCCTCTCACAGAGTGGAGACCTGTGTCCCATCAGTGGGAACATATCTATTTTTTTACAGAATAATACGAGTACTAGAAATTCTCTCATATTTCACTTTGTATCGTAATTACTCAGATATCGTCTTGTAAAGATCAAACATCTAGTTGCTTCATGAATGTATGGTTGGATGAGTATCAGTTAGATAAGACTGTATTATACACTATGATATATGTAGGCGGAATGATCTACTAAAGACCATTTCTTTGACCAGTTAAATAAAACAACCATTCGTTAAAAAATGTATAGCATTTTAACTAATTGCTTACTTAACGACTGATCAAACGACTTGTCCTACATAAGACTTACATCTAGGCTACCAACGAATGTGCGTCTGGTAAACAATATAACCTCACAACTAACGTTCCCTAGCCCTTTTAACGCTTGCATCTCTAACCTGATGGGACTACATCTAGCTGAATCTTAAATGGTACTTACTGAGCCAGCATATGATCCCACAATCCTATGCTTCCCTGGCTGATATTGTTACTTCGTGTTGCCCCGTTCTCCTCGTCACCTTGAGCTTGCATTAAAGAAACTATAGGTGTTTCACCTTTTTCTGACTGTAACACAACCCCCGGTTCTCCGCTCTCTTTAGGACCAAAGACATATGCACCCTTTTCTATCTGGTGGAATTCTTGAGCCGCCTTGCAACGAACGGATAGTGCTGCGAAAATCACGATCATAAGGGACCGCAACTGCAAATATAAGTAGTTTGAAAATATGTATTTTAGTTTTCACGAATAATTATGCTCCTGGCAATTATATCGAATCTCAAACTCAAAGCATTTACATATTTCACTTTAGCTAGGTTCTCTGAAGCTCAAGTCCCATTCACAATCACAAGGCATTATAACTTGTAAAATACTGTAGTTGCCCATTATTAACTGAGATCTCTATGGAGAAGAATGAGCAAGAAACCCCATGATCACAGGCAATGGGCGTTTTTCCATTAGCCGGCACGGCACCGGCACCTACCATTCTATAGAATTACTTTTGCAAGTAACTCTAACTTTGCGTGAACCCAGTTATTTTTTTAAACGTTACCGCTCTTGTGGTGCTTTACAAACTTACTCATTTACACAAACAGTCACACCCGCAAAAACTACTTATAATTATTGTTCCGTGCGGGAATTGAACCCGGAATGCTCAGCTCAGCAGTCAATCGCTCAGCCACTGCACCAATTACTGTGACATCAAGTAATATTTAAAAAAATATGTTTGGCTTTAATTACTACACTTTTGCTTGATCCACAAAATTATTTTGGTAATTATAGTCATTTGAGACTCAATAATCGGAAGCAGAGACTATAGTATTATAGTAAAACTAGTATTTGCGCGTTGCGCGAGCTGCAAGCAGCTCGCGGGGTCGTGTTTTGGAGAAGTATTCCTTACCTTAATACAATTTTGAAAATCCATAAGAATCTTTAAATGAATTGGAAAATCCATAATCCTTAAAAGATTTTGTAAATTATTAAATTATACAAAATATTTTTAATATTCTGAAAACCCTTATATCTAATTCAATAAAAAAAGAAACAAAATTAAAAAAAAATCAAAATAAATTAAGAATTCCTTAGGATAGTTAAAAGAATTTTAAAATCCGTTAGAGCACTTAGAAAATTTTGAAACCCCTTAAGAACCCCCTAATCCAATCTAAAACCTTATTAAAAACTCAGAGAAGGGAGGCGTATGGGGCAACTTTGAAAAATGGTTTTGACTTTTCCGAGCCTCCTCTATACGAATCCGTAAAAAAAAAGAAAACGGGTCTCTTAGTGTCTGAGACACGATTGGGTGGGGGGGGGGGGGCAGAAGGAGAGGCTTAGTACTTTTGCCCTACTCATGAGAGTTACTTGTAAGTTTGCTTGTCGTCACCCCTGAGTTACGCTTCGTCCACTCAACCTTCGTTACGTCCCATGATGCAATTGATAAAAATTTCGAAAATTATCAAAGCCGCCATCTTGGATTTTGATTTTTACCTCACTATTGGTTTTAGCACCCTCGAAAACCATGAAAACGACACCCATGATGAAAAAACAAAAACTATCCATCACAGAAAAAAAATTTCAATTCCAAACCAAACAAAACAAACTTTTCAGTTAATGTAACAAATTATGATATTTATAATATTATTGTGTTAGGTACGCGCTTACTGCCCCTCGAAAACTGCATTTTTTGCAGTCGCCATCTTGGATTTTGATTTTGACGTCACTATCGGCTTAAGCATCCTCGAAAACCATGAAAACGACTCCCATGATAAACAATTCGAAAATTATTGCAGCCACCATCTTGGATTCTCATTTTGACCTCGCCATCGGTTTTAGCACCCTCGAAAACCATGAAAACGACTCCCATGATGAACTTTTCGAAAATTATCGAAGCCGTTATCTTGGATTTTGATTTCACTATCGGCTTTAGCATCCTCGAAAACCATGAAAACGACACCCATGATAAACAATTCGAAAATAATCGCAGCCGCCATCTTGGATTTGGATTTTAACCTCACTATCGGCTTTAGTAACCTCGAAAATCATGAAAACGACTCCCATGATGAACATTTAAAAAATTATCGCAGCCGCCGTCTTGGATTTTGATTTTGACCTCACTATCGGCTTAAGCATCCTCGAAAACCATGAAAACGACTCCCATGATGAAATTGATGAACAATTCGAAAATTATCGCAGCCGCCATCTTGGATTCTCATTTTGACCTCGCCATCGGGTTTAGCACCCTCGAAAACCATGAAAACGACTCTCATGATGAACAATTCAAAAATTATCGCAGCCGCCACCTTGGATTCTCATTTTGACCTCGCCATCGGTTTTAACAACCTCGAAAACTATGAAAACGACATCCATCATTAAAACTTACAATTTTTTTGCAGTCACCATCTTCGATTTTGATTTTGACCTCACTATCGGCTTTAGCATCCTCGGAAACCATGAAATCGACTCCCATGGTGAACAATTCGAAAATAATCGCAGCCGCCCTCTTAGATTTGGATTTTAACCTCACTATCGGCTTTAGCATCCTCGAAAACTATGAAAATGACTCCCATGATGAACATTTCGAAAATTATCGCAGCCACCATCTTTGATTTTAATTTTGACCTCATTATAGGCTTTAGCATCCTCGAAAACTATGAAAATGACTCCCATGATGAACATTTCGAAAATTATCGCAGCCACCATCTTGGATTTTGATTTTTAACCTCACTATCGGCTTTAGCATCCTCTAAAACCATGAAAACGACTCCCATGATGAACATTTCGAAAATTATTGCAGCCGCCATCTAAGATTTTAATTTTGACCTCACTATCGGCTTTAGAATCCTCGAAAACCATGAAAACGACTCCCATGATGAACATTTCGCGCTACGCTTCGCTTTACCGCTACCGAGTTTCCGAGATACGATGGGGGGAGGGGTGAAGAAGGGGAGAGGGGTGAGTTTTGTAAAATGATTTTGACATACTCTGGGCCCCTTGATATCTGAAAAAAAAAATCCAAGTCTCTTCTGAGATCCGCCTAAAAGGGGGGAGAAGGGAATCAAGAGGGGGAACTTTGAAAAAAATGGTTATTTCTTTTCCGAGCCTCCTCTATACGAATCCGTAAAAAAACAAAACACGGGTCTCTTAGTTTCCGAGATACGATGGTGGAAGGGGTAAAGGGAGGGAGAGGGGTGAGTTTTGCAAAATGATTTCGACCAACTTTGGGCCCCTTGATATGAATCTGAAAAAAAAAATGTTGCAAGTCTTTTAACTTCTGAGATCCGCCTAAAGGGGTGGTGGGGAGAAGGGGGTCAAGAGGGGGAACTTTGAAAAAAATGATTTTTGTCTTTTCCGAGCCTCCTCCATACGAATCCGTTAAAAAACAGAACACGGGTCTCTTAGTTTCTGAGATACGATTGGTTGGGGGGGGGGAGCCAAAAAGGAGAGGCTTAGTACTTTTGCCCTACTCATGAGAGTAACTTGTAAGTTTGCTTGTCGTCAGCCCTGAGTTACGCTTCATCCACTCAACCTTCGTTACGTCCCATGATGAAATTGATGAACATTTCGAAAATTATCGAAGCCGCCTCGTCATGGCAGTCGTTTTCATGGTTTTCGAGGATGCTAAAGCCGATAGTGAGGTCAAAATCAAAATCATCTTGGATTCTCATTTTGACCTCGCCATCGGTGTATGCACCCTCGAAAACCATGAAAACGACATCCATGATGAAAACTTTCAAATTTTTTGCAGTCGCCATCTTGGACTTTGATTTTGACCACAATTACGGCTTTAGTATCCTCGAAAACCATGAAAACGACTCCTATGATGAACAATTCGAAAATTATCGCAGCCGCCATCTTGGATTTAGATTTTGACCTCACTATCGGATTTAGCAACTTCGAAAACCATGAAAACGACTCCCATGATGCACATTTCGAGAATTATTGCAGCCGCCATCTTGGATTTTAAATTTGACCTCACTATCGGCTTTAGCATCCTCAAAAACCATAAAAACGACTCCCATGATGAACATTTAAAAAATTATCGCAGCCGCCGTCTTGGATTTTGATTTTGACCTCACTATCGGCTTAAGCATCCTCGAAAACCATGAAAACGACTCCCATGATGAAATTGATGAACAATTCGAAAATTATCGCAGCCGCCATCTTGTATTTGGATTTTAACTTCACTATCGGCTTTAGCATCCTCGAAAACCATGAAAACGACTCCCATGATGAACAACCGCCATCTTCGATTTCGATTTTGACCTCACTATCGGCTTTAGCATCCTCGAAAACCATGAAAACGACTCCCAAGATGAACATTTCGAAAATTATCGCAGTCGCTACTTTGGATTCTCATTATGACCTTGCCATCGGTTTTAGAACCCTCGAAAACCATGAAAACGACTCCCATGATGAAATTGATGAACAATTCGAAAATTATCGCAGCCGCCATCTTGTATTTGGATTTTAACTTCACTATCGGCTTTAGCATCCTCGAAAACCATGAAAACGACTCCCATGATGAACAACCGCCATCTTCGATTTCGATTTTGACCTCACTATCGGCTTTAGCATCCTCGAAAACCATGAAAACGACTCCCAAGATGAACATTTCGAAAATTATCGCAGCCGCTACTTTGGATTCTCATTATGACCTTGCCATCGGTTTTAGAACCCTCGAAAACCATGAAGACGACTCCCATGATGAAATTGATGAACAATTCGAAAATTATAGCAGCCGCCATCTTGGATTCTCATTTTGACCTCGCTATCGGTTTTAGCATCCTCGAAAACCATGAAAACGACTCCCATGATGAATAATTCGAAAATTATCGCAGCCGCCATCTTGGATTTGGATTTTGACCTCACTATCGGCTTTAGCATCCTCGAAAACCATGAAAACGACTCCCATGATTAACAATTTGAAAATTTTCGCAGCCGCCGTCTTGGATTTTGATTTTTACCTCACTATCGGCTTTAGCATCCTCGAAAACCATGAAAACGACTCCCATGATGAACAATTCGTAAATTATCGCAGCCGCCATCTTGAATTTGGATTTTATCTTCACTATAGGCTTTAGCATCCTCGAAAACCATGAAAAAGACTCCCATGATTAACAATTTGAAAATTATCGCAGCCGCCATCTTCGATTTTGATTTTGACCTCACTATCGGTTATAGCATCCTCGAAAAACATGAAAACGACTCCCATGATGAATAATTCGAAAATTATCGCAGCCGCCATCTTGGATATTGATCTTGACCTCGCCATCGGTTTAAGCACCCTCGAATACCATGAAAACGACTCCCATGATGAACATTTCAGAAATTATCGAAGCCGCCATCTTGGATTTTCATTTTGACCTCACGATCAGCTTTAGCATCCTCGAAAACCATGAAAACGACTCCCATGATGAATTTGATGAACAATTCGAAAATTATAGCAGCCGCCATCTTGGATTCTCATTTTGACCTCGCCATCAGTTTTAGCACCCTCGAAAACCATGAAAACGACACTATCCATCACAAAAAAGAATTTTGCAATTCCAAAACAAACGAAAAAAACTTTTCAGTTGTGTTAGGTACTCGCTTACTGCCCCTAGAACACTGCATTTTTTGCAGTCGCCATCTTGGATTTTGATTTTAAGCTCACTATCGGCTTTAGCATCCTCCAAACCCATGAAAACGACTCCCATAATGAACAATTCGAAAAATATCGCGGCCGCCATCTTGGATTTTGATTTTGATCTCACTATCGACTTTAGCATCCACGAAACCCATGAAAACGACTCCCATAATGAACAATTCGAAAATTATCGCAGCCGCCATCTTGGATTTTGATTTTTACGTCACTATCGGCTTAAGCATCCTCGAAAACCATGAAAACGACTCCCATGATGAACATTTCGAAAATTATCGCAGCCGCCATCTTGGATTCTCATTTTGACCTCACTATCGGCTTAAGCATCCTCGAAAACCATGAAAACGACTCCCATAATGAAATTGATGAACAATTCGAAAATTATAGCAGCCGCCATCTTGGATTCTCATTTTCGCCATCAGTTTTAGCACCCTCGAAAACCATGAAAACGACACCCATGATGAAACTATCCATCACAAAAAGAATTTTTCAATTCCAAAACAAACAAAACAACCTTTTCAGTTTAGATAAAAATATGATATTTAAAATATTATTGTGTTAGGTACGCGCTTACTGCCTCTCGAACACTGCATTTTTTGCAGTCGCCATCTTGGATTTTGATTTTGACGTCACTAATGGCTTTAGCCAATAGCTTTGGCATACTCGAAAACCATGAAAACGACTGCCATGATGAACATTTCGAAATTTTTCGCAGCCGCCATCTTGGATTCTCATTTTGACCTCGCCGTCGGTTTTAGCACCCTCGAAAACCGTGAAAACGACTCCCATGATGAAATCGATGAACAATTCGAAAATCATAGCAGCCGCCATCTTGGATTCTCATTTTGACCTCGCCATTGGTTGTAGCAACCTCGAAAACCATGAAAACGACTCCTATGATGAAATTGATGAACAATTCGAAAATTATAGCAGCCGCCATCTTGGATTCTCATTTTGACCTCGCCATAGGTTTTTGCACCCTCGAATACCTTGAAAACGACTCCCATGAGGAATAATTCGAAAATTATCGCAGCCGCCATCTTGGATTTTGATTTTGACCTCACTAATGGCTTTAGCATCCTTGAAAACCATGAAAACGACTCCCATGATGAAATTGATGAACAATTCGAAAATTATAGCAGCCGCCATCTTGGATTCTCATTTAGACCTCGCCATAGGTTTTTGCACCCTCGAATACCATGAAAACGACTCCCATGAGGAACAATTCGAAAATTATCGCAGCCGCCATCTTGGATTTTGATTTTGACCTCACTAATGGCTTTAGCTTCCTCGAAAACCATGAAAACGACTCCCATGATGAACAATTCGAAAATTATCGCAGCCGCCATCTGGGATTTAAATTTTAACCTCACTATCGGCTTTAGCATCCTCGATGATGAAATTGATGAACAATTAAAAAATTAGAGCAGCCGCCATCTTGGATTCTCATTTTGACCTCGCCATCGGTTTTAGCACCCTCGAAAATCATGAAAACGACATCCATGACGAAAACTTTGAATTTTTTGAAGTCGCCATCTTGGATTTGAACTTTAACCTCACTATCGGCTTTAGCATCCTCGATGATGAAATTAATGAACAATTCAAAAATTAGAGCAAGCGCCATCTTGGATTCTCATTTTGACCTCGCCATCGGTTTTAGCACCCTCGAATACCATGAAAACGACTCCCATGATGAACAATTCGAAAATTATCGCAAAGGCCATCTTGGATTCCGAGATACGATGGGGGGAAGGGTGAAGGGGGGGAGTGGGGTGAGATTTGATAAATGATTTTGACCTACTCTGGGCCCCTTGACACGAATCTGAAAAAAAAAAATGTTGCACGTCTGTTAACTTCCGAGATCCGCCTAAAGGGGGAGAAGGGGGGCGAGGGGGGGAACTTTGAAAAATGGTTTTTACTATTCCGAGCCTCCTCTATACGAATCCGTAAGAAACCAGAACACGGGTCTCTTAGTTTCCGAGATACGTTGGGGGGAGAGGTGAAGGGGGGGAGAGGGGGGAGTTTTGAAAAATGATTTTGACCAACTCTGGGCCCCTTGATATGAATCTGAAAAAAAAAATGTTGCAAGTCTGTTACCTTCCGAGATCCACCTAAAGGGGGGAGAAAGGGGAAGGGGGGGGGACTTTGAAAAATCGTTTACACTTTTCCGAGCCTCCTCTATACGAATCCGTAAAAAAACAAAACACAGGTCTCTTAGTTTCCGAGATACGATGGGGAGGGGGGAGAGGGGGGGTGAAAAGGGGAGGTTTGGGATTTTTCCCATACTCACCAAAGTTACTTGTTTACGAATCTGTCAAAATATACCCACCTCCCCCTTCACCATCTGGGAGAACAATTCTGTCAGTGAGTCAGTGGTAATCGAGCTTTATATAGTATAAAATCGAGCTTTATATAGTATAACTAGTATTTGCGCGTTGCGCGAGCTGCACGCAGCTCGCGGGGTCGTGTTTTGGAGAAGTATTCCTTACTTTTATAAAATTTTGAGAACCCATAAGAATCTTTAAATGAATTGGAAAATCCATTGTCCTCAAAAGATTTTGTAAATTATTAAATTATATAAAAAAAATATTAATATTCTGAAAACCCTTATAACCAATTCAATAAAAAAAGAAACAAAATTAAAAAAAAAAAACAATAAATTGAGAATTCCTTAGGATTAAAAGAATTTTAAAATCCGTTAGAGCACTTAATAGATTTTGAAACCCCTAAAGAACCCCTAATCCAATCTAAAACCTTATTAAAAACTCAGAAGGGAGGCATAAGGGGCAACTTTGAAAAATGTTTTTTTACTTTTCCGAGCCTCCTCTAAACGAATCCGTCACTAAAAAGAACACGGGTCTCTTAGTGTCTGAGAAACGATTGGGAGGGGGGGGCGGATCCAAAAAGGAGAGGCTTAGTACTTTTGCCCTACTAATGAGAGTTACTTGTAAGTTTGCTTGTCGTCACCCCTGAGTTCCGCTTCATCCACTCAACCTTCGTTACGTCCCATGATGAATATGATGAACATTTCGAAAATTATCGAAGCCGCCATCTTGGATTTTGATTTTGACCTCGACATCGGCTTTAGCATCCTCGAAAACCATGAAAACGACTCCCATGATGAAAAATTCGAAAATAATCGCAGCCGCCATCTTGGATTTGGATTTTAACCTCACTATCGGCTTTACCATCCTCGAAAACCATGAAAACGACTCCCATGATGAACATTTCGAAAATTATCGAAGCCGCCATCTTGGATTTTGATTTTGACCTCGCCATCGGTTTTAGCACCCTCGAAAACCATGAAAACGACACCCATGATGAACGATTCGAAAATTATCGCAGCTGACACTTTGGATTCTCATTTTGACCTCGCCATCGGTTTTGGCACCCTCGAAAACCATGAAAACGACTCCCATGATGAAATTGATGGACAAGTGTAGAATCAATCCCATCCCATCCCTTTCCTTAATTTTAATATTCGACGTTTAAAAGTGCCTCACTGATGGCCTATTTGAAATAAATGATTTGACTTTGACTTTGACTTTGACTTTGAAAATTCGAAAATTATCGCAGCCACCATCTTTGATTTGGATTTTAACCTCACTATCGGCTTTAGCATCCTCGAAAACCATGAAAACGACTCCCATGATGAACATTTCGAAAATTATCGAAGCCGCCATCTTGGATTTTGATTTTGACCTCGCCATCGGTTTTAGCTCCCTCGAAAGGATAGGAAAACGACTCCCATGAGAATATATATTATCGAAAATTATCGCTGCCGCCATCTTGGATTCTCATTTTGACCTCACTATCGGCTTTACCATCCTCGAAAACCATGAAAACGACTCCCATAATGAACAATTTGAAAATTATAGCAGCCGCCATCTTGGATTCTCATTTTGACCTCGCCATCGGTTTTAGCACCCTCGAAAACCATGAAAACGACACCCATGATGAACGATTCGAAAATTATCGCAGCTGACACCTTGGATTCTCATTTTGACCTCGCCATCGGTTTTGGCACCCTCGAAAACCATGAAAACGACTCCCATGATGGAATTGATGAACAATTCGAAAACTATAGCAGCCGCCATCTTGGATTCTCATTTTGACCTCGCCAACGGTTTTAGCACCCTCGAATACCATGAAAAGGACTTCCACGAAGAAAAATTCGAAAATTATCGCAGCCGCCATCTTGGATTCTTATTTTGACCTCACCATCGGTTTTAGCACCCTCGAAAACCATGAAAACGACACCCATTATGTAATTGATGAACAATTCGAAAATTATCGCAGCCGCCATCTTGGATTCTTATTTTGACCTCACCATCGGTTTTAGCACCCTCGAAAACCATGAAAACGCCACCCATGATGAAATTGATGAACAATTCGAAAATAATCGCAGCCGCCATCTTGGATTCTCATTTTGACCTCGCCATCAGTTTTAGCACCCTCGTAAACCATGAAAACGACTCCCATGATGAACATTTCGAAAATTATCACAGCGGCCATTTTGATTTTGACCTCACTATCGGCTTTAGCATCCTAAAAAACCATGAAAACGACGTGTCTCGCGCCCGTCGCGTAGAAGGGCCTTAAAAGATTTTGAAACCCCTTAAGAACCCCCTAATCCAATCTAAAACCTTATTAAAAACTCAGATAAAAATGGCCGAGCCTCCTATATATATACGAATCCGTAAAAAAACTGAACACGGGTCTCTTAGTTTCTGAGATACGATTGGGAGGGAGGCCAAAAAGGGGAGGCTTGGTACTCTTGCCCTACTCATGAGAGTTACTTGTAAGTTTGCTTGTCGTCGCCCCTGAGTTACGCTTCACCCACTCAACCTTCGTTACGCTACGGAGGTCACCGGCTCGCTTCGCTCGCCACCTCCCCCCTTAGCACTCTCCAGTCCTCCATTCGGTCTCGCAGGTTCGCTCCACTCAGGACCTACCTACGACCGGAAAGCTATCGTGACCTCATCCCTACGCTTCGCTTTACCACTACACAGTTTTTCCGAGATACGATGGGTGGAGGGGTGAAGAGGGGGAGATGGGGGAGTGTTGAAAAATGATTTTGACCAACTCTGGGCCCCTTGATATGAATCTGAAAAAAATATGTTGCAAGTCTGTTAACCTCCAAAATCCGCCTAAAGGGGGAAGAAGGGGGGGAACTTTGAAAAATAACTTTTACTTTTCCGAGCCTCCTCTATACGAATCCATAAAAAAACAAAACACGGTTCCCATAGTTTCTGAGATACGATTGGGAGGGGGGGGGGGTTAGGCCAAAAAGGGGAGGCTTGGTACTTTTGCCCTTCTCATGAGAGCTACTTGTAAGTTTGCTTGTCGTCACCCCTGAGTTACGCTTCACCCACTCAACCTTCGTTACGCTACGGAGGTCGCCGGCTCGCTTCGCTCGCCACCTCCCCCCTTCGCTCCACTCGGTCTCGCAGGTTCGCTCCACTCAGGACCTACCTACCTCCGGAAAGCTATCGTGACCTCATCCCTACGCTTCGCTTTACCGCTACATAGTTTTTCCGAGATACGATGGGGGGAGGGGTGAAGAGGGGGAGAGGGGGGAGTTTTGAAAAATGATTTTGACTAACTCTGCGTTCCTTGATATGAATCTGAAAAAAAAAATGTTGCAAGTTTGTTTACTTCCGAGATCCGTCTAAAGGGGGAGAAGGGGAGCAAGGGGGGAGGGAACTTTGAAAAATGGTTTTTAGTTTTCCGAGCCACCTCTATACAAATCCGTAAAAAAACAAAACACGGGTCTCTTAGTTTCCGAGATACGATGGGGAGGGGGGATAGGGGGGGCGAAAAGGGGAGGTTTGGGATTTTTCCCATACTCACGAGAGTTACTTGTATAAGAATCTGTCAAAATATACCCACCTCCCCCTTCACCATCTGGGAGAACAATTCTGTCAGTGAGTGGTAATCGAGCTTTATATAATATAACTAGTATTTGCGCGTTGCGCGAGCTGCAAGCAGCTCGCGGGGTCGTGTTTTGGAGAAGTATTCCTAACCTGAGCAGTGGTGGCCCAGTGGTATCGGTCCCGACTTACGAGAAGTTGTATGTAGGTCGTGGGTTCGAACCCCGCCAGGCGCATTACTTTGTGTAATTTATTTCATCACTACTGCTCTCAAAACGGTGAAGGAAAACATCGTGAGGAAACCGGCATGTCCTAGAACCAAAAATTCGAAGACATGTGACGTCTGCCAACCCGCACTGTGCCCGCGTGGTGGATTATGGCCCACTCCCTCTCACAGAGAGGAGGCCTGTGTCCCAGCAGTGGGAACATTATAGGCTGATGATGATGATGATTCCTAACCTTAATAAAATTTTGAGAATCCATATACACTTCTGGACACATCTATTGGCCCACCTTGTATTTTCAGTTTCGTTTGGTCCTAGCTAAAATTTTATATTAGGTCGAGCAAAAAGTTTTTATGCAGTTTTGAACCTGGCACATTCACAATTTCATTCAATAGTCTTTTTTTGAATTTCGAACACAAAATTTAAAGAAACAAAAGACAATTTGGAGCCTGTTTGTTGATATCAAACAATCGAATAGTAAGAAAACTTGGTTTTATTGGTTTACTTGGATTTAATTCTTGAAAAAGTGATTGATATCTTTGGTTTTGCAACAAACATTACTTATTCTTAACATTAAGGTGAGGTTCTATCCATAATCCATGGATACTTCACCTGAAGTCGCCGCCCAAGCTGTGGCACTTATTCAGGCCGGACACAGCCAAAGAAACGTGAGTGCTCAACTTAATTTAAGTCGATCTGCTGTCCGAAATGTTTATCGGAGGTACCTAGAGACTGGCGGCTTTGTTCGTCGCCAAGGAAGGCGTGTTAGGGCTCGTCAGCCAGTTGCCCAGACGATGCAGGAGTTGAAAACTGCCATAGAAGAGGAATGGGAGATGATCCCTCAAAATTTCATAGAGCGGTTGATAAACTCTATGCCTAATCGTATGAAAGCTGTGGTAGATGCCCATGGAGGCAACACGCGTTATTGAATTAAACCTTTATTTGATAAAACATGTTTTTATTAAAAAATCATTGCCTTTAACAAGGCGCATATCCGACTTGTTAGGCGTAGCTCCATGTCGTATGGTATTCTGAATTCAAATTTAAAACAATACGATCGAAAAAGATTGTAAAATGTATCAGGTTTAAAACTGCATCAACAGTTTTTGTTCAATCTAGCAATCATATTTCGGTAGGGGCCATCGAAACCTAAACTCTAAGGTGGGCCAATAGATGTGTCCAGAAGTGTATATCTTAAATGAATTGGAAAATCCATAGCCCTTAAAAGATTTTGTAAATTATATAAAATATTTTTAATATTCTGAAAACCCTTATAACTAATTCAATAAAAAAAGAAACAAAATTTAAAAAAAAATACAAAATAAATTAAGAATTCCTTAGGATAGATAAAAGAATTTTAAAATCCGTTAGAAAACTTAAAAGATTTTGAAACCCTTTAAGAACCCCCTAATCCAATCTAAAACCTTATTTAAAACTCAGAAGGGTTTTTACTTTTCCGAGCCTCCTCTATATGAATCCGTAAAAAAAAAGAACACGGGTCTCTTAGTGTCTGAGATAAGATTGGGAGGGGGGGGGGAGCCAAAAAGGAGAGGCTTAGTACTTTTGCCCTACTCATGAGAGTTACTTGTAAGTTTGCTTGTCGTCACCCGTGAGTTACGCTTCATCCATTCAACCTTCGTTACGTCCCATGATGAAATTGATGAACATTTCGAAAATTATGGAAGCCGCCATCTTGGATTTTGATTTTGACCTCACTATCGGCTTTAGCATCCTCGAAAACCATGAAAACGACTCCCATGATGAAATTGATGGACAATTCGAAAATTATAGCAGCCGCCATCTTGGATTCTCATTTTGACCTCGCCATCGATTTTAGCACCCTCGAAAACCACAAAAACGACACCCATGATGAAAACACAAAAACTATACATCTTAAAAAGAATTTTTCAATTCGAAACCAAACAAAACAAACTTTTCATTTTAGATAAAAAAATATGATATTAAAAATATTATTGTGTTGGGTACGCGCTTACTGCACCTCGACCACTGCATTTTTTGAAGTCACCATCTTAAATTTTGATTTTGACGTCACTATCGGCTTTAGCATCCTCGAAAACCATGAAAACGACTCCCATGATGAACAATTCGAAAATTATCGCAGCCGCCACCTTTGATTTGGATTTTAACTTCACTATCGGCTTTAGCATCCTCGAAAACCATGAAAACGACTACCATGATGAACATTTCGAAAACTATCGAAGCCGCCATCTTGGATTTTGATTTTGACCTCACTATCGGCTTTAGCATCCTCGAAAACCATGAAAACGACTGCCATGATGAACATTTCGAAAACTATCGAAGCCGCCATCTTGGATTTTGATTTTGACCTCACTATCGGCTTTAGCATCCTCGAAAACCATGAAAACGACTGCCATGATGAACATTTCGAAAATTATCGAAGCCGCCATCTTGAATTTTGGTTTTGACATTGAAATTTTTTGTAGTCGCTATCTTGGATTTTAATTTTGACGTCACTATCGGCTTTAGCATCCTCGAAAACCATGAAAACGACTGCCATGATGAACATTTCGAAAATTATCGAAGCCGCCATCTTGAATTTTGGTTTTGACATTGAATTTTTTTGTAGTCGCTATCTTGGATTTTAATTTTGACGTCACTATCGGCTTTAGCATCCTCGAAAACCATGGAAACGACTCCCATGATGAACATTTCGAAAATTATCGCAGCCGCCATCTTGGATTTTGATTTTGACTTCACTATCGGCTTTAGCATCCTCGAAAACCATGAAAACGACTCCCATGATGAACAATTCGAAAATTATCGGAGCCGCCATCTTGGATTCTCATTTTGACCACGCCATCGGTATAAGCACCATGATAAAAACTTTGAATTTTTTGCAGTCGCCATCTTGGATTTTGATTTTGACATCACTATCGGCTTAAGCATCCTCGAAAACCATGAACACGACTCCCATGATAAACAATTCGAAAATAATCGCAGCTGCCATCTTGGATTTTAACCTCACTATCGGCTTTAGCACCCTCGAAAACCACGAAAACGACATCCATGATGAAAACTTTGAATCTTTTGCAGTCGCCGTCTTGGATTTTGAGTTTGACCTTACTATCGGCTTCAGCATCCTCGAAAACCGTGAAAACGACTCTCATGATAAACAATTCGAACATTATCGCAGCCGCCATCTTGGATTCTCATTTTGACCTCGCCATCGGTTTTAGCACCCTCGAAAACCATGAAAACGACTCCCATGATGAACATTTCGAAAATTATCGCAGCCGCCATCTTGGATTTTAATTTTGATCTTACTATCGGCTTTAGCATCCTCGAGAACCATGAAAACGACTCCCATGATGAACAATTCGAAAATTATCGCAGCCGCCATCTTGGATTCTCATTTTGACCACGCCATCGGCTTTAGCATCCTCGAAAACCATGAACACGACTCCCATGATGAACAATATTCGAAAATAATCGCAGCCGCCATCTTGAATTTGGATTTCAACCTCACTATCGGTTTTAACACCCTCGAAAACCATGAAAACGACATCCCTGATGAAAACTTTGAATTTTTTGCAGTCGCCATCTTTGATTTTGACCTCACTATCGGCTTAAACATCCTCGAAAACCATGAAAACAACTCCCATGATGAATATTTCGAAAATTGTCGCAGCCGCCATCTTGGATTCTCATTTTGACCTTGCCATCGGTTTCAGCACCCTCGAAAACCACGAAAACGACATCCATGATGAAAACTTTGAATCTTTTGCAGTCGCCGTCTTGGATTTTGAGTTTGACCTTACTATCGGCTTCAGCATCCTCGAAAACCGTGAAAACGACTCTCATGATGAACAATTCGAACATTATCGCAGCCGCCATCTTGGATTCTCATTTTGACATCGCCATCGGTTTTAGCACCCTCGAAAACCATGAAAACGACATCCATGATGAAAACTTTGAATTTTGTGCAGTCGCCATCTTGGAATTTGATTTTGACCTCACTATCGGCTTTAGAATCCTCGAAAACCTTGAAAACGACTCCTCTAAAACCATGAAAACGACTCCCATGATGAACATTTCGAAAATTATCGCAGCCGCCATCTTGGATTCTCATTTTGACCTCGCCATCGGTTTTAGCACCCTCGAAAACCATGAAAACGACATCCATGATGAAAACTTTGAATTTTTTGCAGTCGCCATCTTGGAATTTGATTTTGACCTCACTATCGGCTTTAGAATCCTCGAAATTCTTGAAAACGACTCCCATGATGAACCTTTTGAATATTATCGCAGCCGCCGTCTTGGATTTTGATTTTGACCTCACTATCGGCCTTAGCATCCTCGAAAACCATGAAAACGACTCCCATGATGAACATTTCGAAAATTATCGCAGCCGCCATCTTGGATTCTCATTTTGACCTCGCCATCGGTTTTAGCACCCTCGAAAACCATGAAAACGACTCCCATGATGAAAACACAAAAACTGTCCATCACAAAAAGAATTTTCCAATTCAAATTTTCAAAAATCAAAATTAGGCCAAAAAGGGGAGGCTTGGTATTTCTGCCCTTCTCATGAGAGTTACTTGTAAGTTTGCTTGTCGTCACCCCTGAGTTACGCTTCACCCACTCAACCTTCGTTACGCTACAGAGGTCGCCGGCTCGCTTCGCTCGCCACCTCCCCCCTTCGCTCCACTCAGGACCTACCTACCACCGGAAAGCTATCGTGTCCTCATCCCTACGCTTCGCTTTACCGCTACATAATTTTTCCGAGATACGATGGGTGGAGGGGTGAAGGGGGGAGAGGGGGGAGTTTAGAAAAATGATTTTGACACACTCTGGGCCCTTTGACATGAATCTGAAAAAAAACATGTTCCAAGTCTCTTCTGAGATCCGCCTAAAGGGGGAGAAGGGGAGCAAGGGGGGAGGGAACTTTGAAAAATGGTTTTTAGTTTTCCGAGCCACCTCTATACGAATCCGTATAAAAACAAAACACGGGTCTCTTAGTTTCCGAGATACGATGGGGAGGGGGGAGAGGGGGGGCGAAAAGGGGAGGTTTGGGATTTTTCTCATACTCATGAGAGTGACTTGTAAGTTTGCTTGTCGTGACCCCCGAGTTACGCTTCACCCACTCAACCTTCGTTACGCTACGGAGGTCGCCGGCTCGCTTCGCTCGCCACCTCCCCCCTTCGCTCCACTCGGTCTCGCAGGTTCGCTCCACTCGGGACCTACCTACGACCGGAAAGCTATCGTGACCTTATCCCTACGCTACGCTTCGCTTCGCTTTACTGCTACCTACTTTTTCCGAGATACGATGGGGGGAGGGGGGGAGAGGGGGAGTTTTGAAAAATGATTTTGACCACCTCTGGGCCCCTTGATATGAATCTGAAAAATAAAATGTTGCAAGTCTGTTAACTTCCGAGATCCGCCTAAAGGGGGGAGAAGGGGGGCAAGGGGGGGAACTTTGAAAAACACTTTTTTCCTTTTCCGAGCCTCCTCTATACGAATCCGTAAAAAAACAAAACACGGGTCTCTTAGTTTCCGAGATACGATGGGGGGAGGGGTGAAGAGGGGGAGAGGGGGGAGTTTTGAAAAATGATTTTGACCAACTCTGGGCCCCTTGATATGAATCTGAAAAAAGAAACATTGCAAATCTGTTAACTTTCGAGATCCGCCTAAAGGGGGGAGAAGGGGGGCAAGGGGGGGGGACTTTGAAAAATGGTTTTTACTTTTCCGAGCATCCTCTATACGAATCCGTAAAAAAAACAAAATACGGGTCTCGTAGTTTCCGAGATACGATGGGGAGGGGGGGGAGGGGGGGCGAAAAGGGGAGGTTTGGGATTTTTCCCATACTCACGAGAGTTACTTGTTTACGAATCTGTCAAAATATACCCACCTCCCCCTTCACCATCTGGGAGAACAATGATGTCAATCAGTGAGTGAGTGAGTGAGTGAGTGAGTGAGTGGTAATCGAGCTTTATATAGTATAACTAGTATTTGCGCGTTGCGCGAGCTGCACGCAGCTCGCGGGGTCGTGTTTTGGAGAAGTATTCCTAACTTTTATAAATTTTGAGAACCCATAAGAATCTAAGAAAATCCATAGTCCTCAAAAGATTTCGTAAATTATTAAATTATATATATTTTTTTTAATATTCTGAAAACCCTTATAACTAATTCAATAAAAAAAAGAAACAAAATTAAAAAAAAAAAACAATAAATTGAGAATTCCTTAGGATTAAAAGAATTTTAAAATCCGTTAGAGCACTTAATAGATTTTGAAACCCCTAAAGAACCCCTAATCCAATCTAAAACCTTATAGTTTTAGTTTTTTAGTTAAGTTTGCTTGTCGTCACTCCTGAGTTACGCTACATCCACTCAACCTTCGTTACGTCCCATGATGAAATTGATGAACAATTCGAAAATTACAGCAGCCGCCATCTTGGATTCTCATTTTGACCTCGCCTACGGTTTTAGCACCCTCGAATACCATGAAAACGACACCCATGATGAACAATTCGAAAATAATCGCAGCCGCCATCTTGGATTTGGATTTTAACCTCACTATCGGCTTTAGCATCCTCGAAAATCATAAAAACGACTCCCATCATGAACATTTCGAAAAATATCGCAGCCGTACTCATTTTGACCTCGCCATCGGTTTCAGCACCCTCGAATACCATGAAAACGACACCCATGATGAACAATTCGAAAATAATCGCAGCCGCCATCTTGGATTTGGATTTTAACCTCACTATCGGCTTTAGTATCCTCGAAAACCATGAAAACAACTCCCATGATGAACAATTCGAAAATAATCACAGCCGCCATCCTGGATTTGGATTTTAACCTCACTATCGGCTTTAGCATCCTCGAAAACCATGAAAACGACTCCCATGATGAACAATTCGAAAATAATCGCAGCCGCCATCTTGGATTTGGATTTTAACCTCACTATCGGCTTTAGCATCCTCGAAAACCATGAAAACGACTCCCATGATGAACATTTCGAAAATTATCGAAGCCGTCATCTTGGATTTTGATTTTGACCTCGCCATCGGTTTCAGCACCCTCGAAAACCATGAAAACGACACCCATGATGAACGACTCGAAAATTATCGCAGCTAACACCTTCGATTCTCATTTTGACCTCGCCATCGGTTTTGGCACCCTCGAAAACCATGAAAACGACTCCCATGATGAACATTTCGAAAATTATCATAGCCGCCATCTTGGATTTTGATTTTGACCTCTCCATCGGTTTTAGCTCCCTCGAAAACCATGAAAACGACACCCATAATGAACAATTCGAAAATTATAGCAGTCGCCATCTTGGATTCTCATTTTGACCTCGCCATCGGTTTTAGCACCCTCGAATACCATGAAAACGACATCCATGATTAAAGCTTTGAATTTTTTGCACTCTGCATCTTGGATTTTGATTTTGAACTCACTATCGGCTTTAGCAACCTCGAAAACCATGAAAACGACATCCATGATTAAAGCTTTGAATTTTTTGCACTCTGCATCTTGGATTTTGATTTTGAACTCACTATCGGCTTTAGCATCCTCGAAAACCGTGAAAACGACTCCCATGATGAACAATTCGAAAATTATCGCAGCCGCCATCTTGGATTTTGATTTTAACCTCACTATCAGCTTTAGCATCCTCGAACCCATGAAAACGACTCCCATGACGAACATTTTGAAAATTATCGCAGCCGCCATCTTGGATTTTAATTTTGACCTCACAAATCGGCTTTAGCATCCTCGAAAACCATGAAAACGACACCCTTATCGAACAATTCGAAAATAATCGCAGCCGCCATCTTGGATTCTCATTTTGACCTCGTCATCGGTTTTGGCACCCTCGAAAACCATGAAAACGACACCCATAATGAACAATTCGAAAATTATAGCAGTCGCCATCTTCGATTCTCATTTTGACTTCGCCATCGGTTTAAGCAACCTCGAAAACCCATGAAAACGACTTCCACGAATAACAATTCGAAAATTATCGTAACCGCCATCTTGGATTCTCATTTTGACCTCGTCATCGGTTTTAGCAACCTCGAAAACCATGAAAACGACATCCATGATTATAGCTTTGAATTTTTTGCACTCTGCATCTTGGATTTTGATTTTGAACTCACTATCGGCTTTAGCATCCTCGAAAACCGTGAAAACGGCTCCCATGATGAACAATTCGAAAATATATTATCGCAGCCGCCATCTTGGATTTAGATTTTAACCTCACTATCAGCTTTAGCATCCTCGAACCCATGAAAACGACTCCCATGACGAACATTTTGAAAATTATCGCAGCCGCCATCTTGGATTTTAATTTTGACCTCACAAATCGGCTTTAGCATCCTCGAAAACCATGAAAACGACTCCCATGATGAACATTTCGAAAAATATCGCAGCCGTACTCATTTTGACCTCGCCATCGGTTTTAGCAACCTCGAAAACCATGAAAACGACATCCATGATTGAAACTTTGAAATTTTTTGCAGTCGCCATCTTCGATTTTGATTTTGACCTCGCCATCGGTTTTAGCACCCTCGAAAACCATGAAAACGACATCCATGATGAAAACTTTGAAATTTTTTGCAGTCGCCATCTTGGATTTTTGATTTTGACCTCACTAACGGCTTTAGCATCCTCGAAAACCATGAAAACGACTGCCATGATAAACATTTCGAAAATTATCGAAGCCGCTATCTTGAATTTTGATTTTGACCTCACCATCGGTTTTAGCACCCTCGAAAACCATGAAAACGACACCCATGATGAAATTGATGAATAATTCGAAAATCATAGGAGCCGCCATCTTGGATTCTCATTTTGACCTCACCATCGGTTTTAGCACCCTCGAAAACCATGAAAACGCCACCCATGATGAAATTGATGAACAATTCGAAAATTATAGCAGCCGCCATCTTAGATTCCCATTTTGACCTCGCCATCGGTTTTATCACCCCCGAAAACCATGAAAACGACACCATGATGACTCAGAAAAAAATGGCCGAGCCTCCTCTATGCGAATCCGTAAAAAAACTGAACACGGGTCTCTTAGTTTCTGAGATACCATTGGGAGGGAGGACAAAAAGGGGAGGCTTGGTACTCTTGCCCTACTCATGAGAGTTACTTGTAAGTTTGCTTGTCGTCGCCCCTGAGTTACGCTTCACCCACTCAACCTTCGTTACGCTACGGAGGTCGCCGGCTCGCTTCGCTCGCCACCTCCCCCCTTAGCTCCACTCGGTCTCGCAGGTTCGCTCCACTCAGGACTTACCTACCACCGGAAAGCTATCGTGACCTCATCCCTACGCTTCGCTTTACCGCTACATAGTTTTTCCGAGATACGATGGGTGGAGGGGTGAAGAGGGGGAGATGGGGGAGTGTTGAAAAATGATTTTGACCAACTCTGGGCCCCTTGATATGAATCTGAAAAAAATATGTTGCAAGTCTGTTAACCTCCAAAATCCGCCTAAAGGGGGAAGAAGGGGGGGAACTTTGAAAAATAACTTTTACTTTTCCGAGCCTCCTCTGTACGAATCCATAAAAAAACAAAACACGGTTCTCATAGTTTCTGAGATACGATTGGGAGGGGGGGGTGGGGTTAGGCCAAAAAGGGGAGGCTTGGTACTTTTGCCCTTCTCATGAGAGCTACTTGTAAGTTTGCTTGTCGTCACCCCTGAGTTACGCTTCACCCACTCAACCTTCGTTACGCTACGGAGGTCGCCGGCTCGCTTCGCTCGCCACCTCCCCCCTTCGCTCCACTCGGTCTCGCAGGTTCGCTACACTCAGGACCTACCTACCACCGGAAAGCTATCGTGACCTCATTCCTACGCTTCGCTTTACCGCTACATAGTTTTTCCGAGATACGATGGGGGGAGGGGTGAAGAGGGGTAGAGGGGGGAGTTTTGAAAAATTATTTTTACCAACTCTGCGTTCCTTGATATGAATCTGAAAAAAATAATGTTGCAAGTTTGTTAACTTCCGAGATCCGCCTAAAGGGGGAGAAGGGGAGCAAGGGGGGAGGGAACTTTGAAAAATGGTTTTTAGTTTTCCGAGCCACCTCTATACGAATCCGTAAAAAACAAAACACGGGTCTCTTAGTTTCCGAGATACGATGGGGAGGGGTGAGAGGGGAGGCGAAAAGGGGAGGTTTGGGATTTTTCCCATACTCATGAGAGTTACTTGTAAGTTTGCTTGTCGTTACCCCCGAGTTACGCTTCACCCACTCAACCTTCGTTACGCTACGGAGGTCGCCGGCTCGCTTCGCTCGCCACCTCCTCCCTTCGCTCCACTCGGTCTCGCAGGTTCGCTCCACTCGGGACCTACCTACCACCGGAAAGCTATCGTGACCACATCCCGACGCTACGCTACGCTTCGCTTTACCGCTACTTAGTTTTTCCGAGATACGATGGGGGGAGGGGCGAAGGGGGGGAGAGGGGTGAGTTTTGAAAAATGATTTTGACCAACTCTGGGCCTCTTGACATGAAACTGAAAAAAAAAATGTTGCAAGTCTGTTAACTTCCGAGATCCGCCTAAAGGGGGGAGAAGGGGGGCAATGGGGAGGGAACTTGAAAAATGCTTTTTACTTTTCCGAGGCTCCTCTATACGAACCCGTAAAAAAACAAAACACGGGTCTCTTAGTTTCCGAGATACGTTGTGGGGAGGGGTGAAGGGGGGGAAAGGGGGGGTTTTGAAAAATGATTTTGACCAACACTGGGCCCCTTGATATGAATCTGAAAAAAAAAATGTTGCAAGTCTGTTAACTTCCGAGATCCACCTAAAGGGGGGAGAAGGGGGAAAGGGGGGGGGGACTTTGAAAAATGGTTTTTACTTTTCCGAGCCTCCTCTATACGAATCCGTAAAAAAATAAAACACGGGTCTCTTATTTTCCGAGATACGATGGGGAGGGGGGAGAGGGGGGGCGAAAAGGGGAGGTTTGGGATTTTTCCCATAGTCACCAGAGTTACTTGTTTACGAATCTGTCAAAATATACCCACCTCCCCCTTCACCATCTGGGAGAACAATTCTGTCAGTCAGTGAGTGGTAATCGAGCTTTATATAGTATAACTAGTATTTGCGCGTTGCGCGAGCTGCAAGCAGCTCGCGGGGTCGTGTTTCGGAGAAGTATTCCTTACCTTAATAAAATTTTGAGAATCCATATGATACTTTAACTGAATTGGAAAACCATAGTCCTTAAAAGATTTTGTAAATTATTAAATGACATAAAATATTTTTAATATTCTGAAAACCCTTATAACTATTTCAATAAAAAAAAGAAATAAAATTAAAAAAAAAACAAAATAAATTGAGAATTCCTTAGGATAGTTAAAAGAATTTTAAAATCCGTTAGAGCACTTAAAAGATTTTGAAACCCGTTAAGAACCCCCTAATCCAATCTAAAACCTTATTAAAAACTCAGAAGGGAGGCATATCGGCGTTTTCGAGGCCGGCTACGCGACACCTCGCAGCGTAACACGACGCCGTCACTTCGTGTGCAATAGTTTTTAAGTTTATTGTTTTAAAATATGTATTAGTTTAAAGTTATTATTTTTTATACTTATATATGTATTGTGTTTTTATGGGCCTTAGTTGCCTGAAATAAAGGATAAAATAATAAAATAAATAAAGGGCAACTTTGAAAAACGGTTCTTACTTTTCCGAGCCTCCTCTATACGAATCTGGTAAAAAAAAAGAACCCGGGTCTCTTAGTGTCTGAGATACGATTGGTAGGGGGGGGGGAGCCAAAAAGGAGAGGCTTAGTACTTTTGCCCTACTCATGAGAGTGACTTGTAGTAAGTTTGCTTGTCGTCACCCCTGAGTTACGCTTCATCCACTCAACCTTCGTTACGTCCCATGATGAAATTGATGAACATTTCGAAAATTATCGAAGCCACCATCTTGGATTTTGATTTTAACCTCACTATCGGCTTTAGGCACCCTCGAAAACCATAAAAACTACTCCCATGATGAAATTGATGAAAAATTTGAAAATTATAGCAGCCGCTATTTTGAATTCTCATTTTGACCTCGCCATCGATTTTAGCACCCTCGAAAACCATGAAAACGACGACACCCATGATGAAAACACAAAAACTATCCATCACAAAGAAAAATTTTTCAATTCCAAACCAAACAAAACAAACTTTTCATTTTAGATAAAAAATATGATATTTAAAATATTATTGTGTTAGGTACGCGCTTACTGCCCCTCGAGCACTGCATTTTTTGAAGTCACCATCTTGGATTTTGATTTTGACGTCACTATCGGCTTTAGCATCCTCGAAAACCATGAGAACGACTCCCATGATGAACAATTGGAAAATTATCGCAGTCGCCATCTTGGATTTTGATTTTGACCTCACTATCGGCTTTAGCATCCTCGAAAACCATGAAAACGATTCCCATGATGAACAATTATAAAATCATCGCAGCCGCCATCTTTGATTTTGATTTTGACCTCACTATCGGCTTTAGCATCCTCGAAAACCATGAAAACGACATGCGTGATGAAAACTTTGAATTTTTTGCAGTCGCCATCTTGGATTTTGATTTTGACCTCACTATCGGCTGTAGCATCCTCGAAAACCATGAAAACGACCCCCATGATGAACAATTCGACAATTATCGCAGCCGCCATCTTGGATTCTCATTTTGACCTTGCCATCGGTTTTAGCACCCTCGAAAACCATGAAAACGACATCCATGATGAAAACTTTGAATTTTTTGCAGTCGCCATCTTGGATTTTGATTTTGAACTCACTATCGGCTTTAGCATCCTCGAAAACCATAAAAATGACTCCCATGATGAACGATTCAAAACTTATCGCAGCCGCCATCTTGGATTCTCGTTTTGACCTCGCCGTCGGTTTTAGCACCCTCGAAAACCATGAAAACGACATCCATGATGAAAACTTTGAATTTTTTGCAGTCGCCATCTTGGATTTTGATTTTGAACTCACTATCGGCTTTAGCATCCTTGAAAACCATGAAAACGACTCCCATGATGAACAATTCAAAAATTATCGCAGCCGCCATCTTGGATTTTGATTTTGACCTCACTATCGGCTATAGCATCCTCGAAAACCATGAAAACGACTCCCATGACGAAAAATTCGAAAATTATCGCAGCCGCCATCTTGGATTTGGATTTAAACCTCACTATCTGCTTTAGCATCCTCGAAAACCATGAAAACGACTCCCATGATGAACAATTAGAAAATTATCGCAGGCGCCATCTTGGATTTTGATTTTGACCTTACTATCGGCTTTAACATCCTCGAAAACCATGAAAACGACTCCCATGATGAAATTGATGAACAATTCGAAAATTATAGCAGCCGCTATCTTGGATTTGGATTTTGACCTCGCCATCGGTTTTAGCACCCTCGAAAACCATGAAAACGACATCCATGATGAAAACTTTGAATTTTTTGCAGTCGCCATCTTGGATTTCGATTTTGACTCACTATCATCTTTAGCATCCTCGAAAACCATGAAAACGAGTCCTATGATGAACAATTCGAAAGTTATCGCAGCCGCCATCTTGGATTTTGGTTTTGACCTCACTATCGGCTTTAGCATCCTCGAAAACCATGAAAACGACTCCCATGATGAAATTGATGAACATTTCGAAAATTATCGCAGCCGCCATCTTGGATTTTGATTTTGACCTCACTATCGGCTTCAGCATCCTCGAAAACCATGAAAACGACACCCATGATGAACAATTCGAAAATTATCGCAGCCGCCATCTTGAATTCTCATTTTGACCCCGCCATCGGTTTTAGCACCCTCGAAAACCATGAAAATGACATCCATGATGAAAACTTTGAATTTGTTGCAGTCGCCATCTTGGATTTTGATTTTGACTCACTATCATCTTTAGCATCCTCGAAAACCATGAAAACAACTCCTATGATGAACAATTCGAAAGTTATCGCAGCCGCCATCTTGGATTTTGATTTTGACCTCACTATCGGCTTTAACATCCTCGAAAACCATGAAAACGACTCCCATGATGAAATTGATGAACAATTCGAAAATTATCGCAGCCGCCATTTTGGATTTTCATTTTGACCTCGCCATCGGTTTTAGCACCCTCGAAAACCATGGAAACGACTCCCATGATGAACATTTTAAAAATTATCGCAGCCGCCATCTTGGATTTTGATTTTGACTTCACTATCGGCTTTAGCATCCTCGAAAACCATGAAAACGACTCCCATGATGAAATTGATGAACAATTCGAAAATTATCGCAGCCGCCATCTTGGATTCTCATTTTGACCTCGCCATCGGTTTTAGCACCCTCGAAAACCATGAAAACGACCCCCATTATGAACATTTCGAAAATTATCGAAGCCGCCATCTTGGATTTTGATTTTGACCTCACTATCGGCTTTAGCATCCTCGAAAACCATGAAAACGACTCCCATGATGAAATTGATGAACAATTCGAAAATTATCGCAGCCGCCATCTTGGATTCTCATTTTGACCTCGCCATCGGTTTTAGCACCCTCGAAAACCATGAAAACGACCCCCATTATGAACATTTCGAAAATTATCGAAGCCGCCATCTTGGATTTTGATTTTGACCTCACTATCGGCTTTAGCATCCTCGAAAACCATGAAAACGACTTCCATGATGAACAATTCGAAAATAATCGCAGCCGCCATCTTGGATTTTCATTTTGACCTCGCCATCGGTCTTAGCACCCTCGAAAACCATGGAAACGACTCCCATGATGAACATTTAAAAATTATCGCAGCCGCCATCTTGGATTTTGATTTTGACCTCACTATCGGCTGTAGCATCCTCGAAAACTGAACACGGGTCTCGTAGTTTCTGAGATACGATTGGGAGGGGGGGGGGAGGCCAAAAAGGGGAGGCTTGGTACTTTTGCCCTACTAATGAGAGTTACTAATGTAAGGTTGCTTGTCTTCACCGCTGAGTTACGCTTCACCCACTCAAACTTCGTTACGCTACGGAGGTCGCCGGCTCGCTTCGCTCGCCACCTCCCCCCTTCGCTCCTCTCGGTCTCGCAGGTTCGCTCCACTCAGGACCTACCTACCACCGGAAAAATATCGTGACCATATCCCTACGCTTCGCTTTACCGCTTCCTAGTTTTTCCGAGACACGATGAGGGGAGGGGTGAAGAGGGGGAGAGGGGGGGGGGGTTTGAAAAATGATTTTGACCATCTCTTGGCCCCTTGATATGAATCTGAAACAAAAATTGTTGCAAGTCTGTTAACTTTCGAGATCCGCCTAAAGGGGGGAGAAGGGGGGCAAGGAGGGGGAACTTTAAAAAATGCTTTTTACTTTTCCGAGCCTCCTCTATACGAATCCGTAAAAAAACAAAACACGGGTCTCTTAGTTTCCGAGATACGATGGGGGGAGGGGTGAAGGGGGGGAGAGGGGGGAGTTTTGAAAAATGATTTTGACCAACACTGGGCCCCTGGATATGAATCTGAAAAAAAAAATGTTGCAAGTCTGTCAACTTCCGAGTTCCACCTAAAGGGGGGAGAAGGGGGGCAAGGGGGGGGAACTTTGAAAAATGGTTTTTACTTTTCCGAGCCTCCTCTATACGAATCCGTAAAAAAACAAAACACGGGTTTCTTAGTTTCTGAGATACGATTTGGAGGGGGGGGTGAGGCCAAAAAGGGGAGGCTTTGTACTTTTGCCCTACTCATGAGAGTTACTTGTAAGTTTACTTGTCGTCACCCCTGAGTTACGCTTCACCCACTCAACCTTCGTTACGCTACGGAGGTCGCCGGCTCGCTTCGCTCGCCACCTCCCCCCTTCGCTCCACTCGGTCTCGCAGGTTTGCTCCGCTCGGGACCTACCTACCACCGGTAAGCTATCGTGACCTTATCCCTACGCTACGCTACGCTTCGCTTTACCGCCACCTAGTTTTAACGAGATACGATGGGGGGAGGGGTGAAGAGGGGGAGAGGGGGGAGTTTTGGAAAATGATTTTGACCAACTCTAGGCCCCTTGATATGAATCTGAAAAAAAAAGTGTTAAAAGTCTGTTAACTTCCGAGATCCGCCTAAAGGGGGGAGAAGGGGGTCAAGAGGGGCAACTTTGAAAAATGATTTTTACTTTTCCGAGCCTCCTCTATACGAATCCGTAAAAAAACAGAACACGGGTCTCATAGTTTCTGATATACGATTGGGAGGGGGGGAGGCCAAAAAGGGGAGTCTTGGTACTTTTGCCCTACTCATGAGAGTTACTTGAAAGTTTGCTTGTCGTCACCTCCGAGTTACGCTTCACCCACTCAACCTTCGTTACGCTAAGGGGGTCGCCGGCTCGCTTCGCTCGCCACCTCCCCCCTTCGCTCCACTCAGGACCTGCCTACCACCGGAAAGCTATCGCGACCTTATCCCTACGCTACGCTACGCTTCGCTTTACCGCTACCTAGTTTTTCCGAGATACGATGGGGGGAGAGGTGAAGAGGGGGAGAGGGGGGAGTTTTGAAAAATGATTTTGACCAACTCTGAGCCCCTTGATATGAATCTGAAAAAAAAAAATGTTGCATGTCTGTTAACTTCCGAGATCCACCTAAAGGGGGGAGAAGGGGGAAAGGGGGGGGGGACTTTGAAAAATGGTTTTTACTTTTCCGAGCCTCTTCTATACGAATCCGTAAAAAAAAAAAACACGGGTCTCTTAGTTTCCGAGATACGATGGGGGGAGGGGTGAAGAGGGGGAGAGGGGGGAGTTTTGAGAAATGATTTTGACCAACTCTGGGCCCCTTGATATGAATCTGAAAAAAGAAACGTTGCAAGTCTGTCAACTTCCGAGATCCGCCTAAAGGGGGGAGAAATGGGGCAAGGGGGGGGAACTTTGAAAAATGGTTTTTACTTTTCCGAGCCTCCTCTATACGAATCCGTAAAAAAACAAAACACAGGTCTCTTAGTTTCCGAGATATGATGGGGAGGGGGGAGAGGGGGGGTGAAAAGGGGAGGTTTGGGATTTTTCCCATACTCACCAGAGTTACTTGTTTACGAATCTGTCAAAATATACCCACCTCCCCCTTCACCATCTGGGAGAACAATGATGTCAATCAGTGAGTCAGTCAGTGAGTGAGTGGTAATCGAGCTTTATATAGTATAATATAATAATATTGATAAGATAATTTAATGATAATTATCTTCTCAACTCATTAATTATAATTAATGATTTGCATTGATAAAATAAAAAGGAAAAAAAATGTTTCCATGAAGACTGAATTGAAATTAACAATTTAAAAAACAGAATGTTTCTATACTCCTAGTATGACTTTGATCCCACACGTCAGTCACCGGCCAGTCACCGGCACGCGATCTATCAGTCACGTCAAATAATATTTCCATACAAGTTTCACACTTTTATCCCTACACACTCGAGAACGTCACGTCTCAGTTCAGTCAGTGTATGTGTTCAATGATTCCAGCCAAACCGGAGACATGACTGACGAACGACATGACGATGACTGGTGACTAGACAACCCGACATCGATCCGTTGTCGGTGACGTGACTGATGTGTATGAATGCACCTTTAAAGTTATAATGCGCAATCTAATTTCATTCTTCTTGGAAGACAAAGATCAGCAATATTGTTAAAAAGTTGTACAACAATAATGGTGTACCATCAAGTTCATTCTATCCATGGAATTTTAACTTTCAATAAATTCACAATGGCCTTAAACACATTTTAACAGTCACGTAGTTTGGCAAAAGCAGGGAATTGAAGTGAGAGAACAATTTTCGACTTATCACGGGCATGTCCGCGAGCTAATGCTAGTATTAATTTAAAAGAATGCAAGATTGTTTCCGGTCTTGCTACACTAACACGGATTTAATGTCATGTAGATAATATATTTTTAAAGAAACGAAAAAAATCAGATTGCGAGCCTGGGCTCTTTGCAAAGACGCGACACAGGCGTTATTGCGTATAAAAATATAACTTTAGTTTAGAAGTCGTTATCTTTAATACAACATTGATTTGATTGTAATATCAGACGTGTTGGTTGGTAAGTAGTTTGAAACACTACCAATAGATGGCGCAACGTGTAAACAGCGTTCAAAAAACAAGGGAATGAGAAGTTTCAGCGTTGTGAGTAGTGGTTTCGATGGCCTAGTTGGTTAAGGCGTCTGGAGTACCTATCCAGAAGGCGCAGGTTCGAGCCCTGCTCGCAATCTGAGTTTTTTCGTCTCGTTACGCGACGCAGGCGTTATTGCGTATAAAAATATAACTTTAATGTAGACAATAATTATGTTAATTCCTGATAATTCACAAAGGAAAAATAAAATATTTATAATTATTTCAAGCACGCCGTGCGGAATGAACAACAATTTTCTGTGTGTCGTAATAGACTGATTTTTGAATCAGCTGCATCGTATAAATGCCTGTTGTTACTTAATGTTGTGGACAGTAATAAAAAGAAACCGTCTATTCCCATTTGTCCTCACTGACTTTGTCACCAATTGTGACAAATGAAAAAAAAACCTAACCGCCTCCAAAAACCACCACAAAAAGTGTCAAACAACTTACTTATATTTCATCAATTACCTTGACTTATTATTTGAGCAACTCGTATCTATACGATCGATGATTCGCGAAGAATGAAAGGCATTATACCTTCAGATTGAAAAACGATAATTTTGTCGGTTTTCTCAAGTCCGACAGTAGGCTAATAATAATAATAATCATTTTATTGCAAGTAACAAGACTCATAGAGTAAGGCTGAGACTCCACCAAAGCTGTGCGAGTCGAGATGTGCCTCGAACAACCAATAGAATTGCGTTGCCGGAGTCGTGCCGGAGTGGAGCTGTGTCAATAACGCAATTCTATTGGTTGTTCAAAACGGGAACCGATCAATTTACCGAATTTTGTTTGTTCGAATTTCATTATACCGAAAACTATTGACCGACATCTCTTTTGCTATATGCATCATTTGCCATATTTTCAGATCATCGAAGTATCATTAGCCATAAGTATTATTATACCGAAGTATGTTCCGCCGATTAACAAAATAACTTTTTACTATTGACCGAAGCCTCTTTTAAACTTTTTTCAATTGCCAACTGATTTATTTGCCATATTTTCACCATACCGAAACAACATTTTACCGAAAAATTAAATTACTGTCATAAAAATTCAATATATTTTGCTACAAAACATTGTGGCCGAAACGAAATGCTGCAAAGCCGACTTTACGTAGTCTTGTCTGCCCTACCCCTAGAGTGTAATTTAAAATCGCGTAGGCGCGGAGGGGTGGGGTGGCCCGCGAGCTGAGGAGCAGGTGGTTGGAACGACCGCCGCCGCGGCTGAGGCTGGCCGGCGAAGCCGGCCAGTAAGCCGAAGCTGCGGTGGTGAGCGTTCAAATCATCTGCGACGATAAGCTCGCGTGGGGCCACCCAAAACCCTGCAGCGCCGGAGCCATGACAGAAACAATGCTTGTTGCATGTTGCATGCTTGCTGGAACGCTGCGTGTTTGCTGCATGTTGCATTCTGCGTGCTTGCTTGCACGCTGCTTGCTCGCTTGCATGCTGCATGCTGCATGCTTGCTTGCATGCTGCATGCTGCATGCTTGCTTGCATGCTGCATGCTTGCTTGCATGTTGCATGTCTGTTTGTATGCTGTATGCCTTGCATGCTTATATGCTTATAAGTAACTTCTTACTGGGACCATTAAAAAACGCTTTGTTCATAATCAACTGTTTTATTACGTGCCATTACATTTTAAAAATAATTTAACAAATAGGTAAAACTAATCTGAAATTAGCTCCTTTTGAATAAACCTATAACACCGGTATAAATTACCTACATACGTTTTGAAAGTTCTATTAAATATTTAATTTTGCTCAAATTTTGTTTAATTTCAAGAAGTTTTTTAATTTTTGTTTCTTTAACGACGTATTTTGTTCTTTTTTCGTTTTTGTGTTTTGTTGTGTTCAACTATGTAATTAACAGCAAATGTCATTAATTATAATACAATACCCTTCAGAATTATATTATCGTATACGACATTTGCACAATTATTTTGTGTTGTCTACCTACATTTCAATGGCGCCTGCTAAAAATGTAACAGCAATAATTAGTGTGCAAAATTTTCTAGGCGTTCGGTGAAATAAAAATATGGCAATTAAAACAGTGGTATAATGAATGTTTGGAAACATAATACTTCGGACAACCGTCACTTCGAGTAAGTGTAACATCGGTAAAAAGTTTGTCGGCCAAATGAAATGCTGGAGAAACGAAAAAAGATGAATAGATAACAGGTTAACTGAAACAGTGGCAAACGTGACTTCGATGAAGTAAAAAAAAACCAAAAGGTAATAGTTGAAAAGTTTTAGGGCAAATGAAATTCGGTCAACCGTTTTTCGATCTTATGATAGGTAACCGTTCAAAACACGTCTCGACTCGCACAGCTTTGGTGGAGTCTCGGCCTTAGTAACAATATATACTTATAAACTATGTTAGTAAAACAATTACAGAGATAATTTAAACCAGACATACAAACATAAACAAATTACGACATCACTGCTGCAAGGTTACAGGCTCAGCCGAAATCTTGCAGCAGTGATTTATAAACACACAATCCAGCCTACTTCCTTCCTATCATAGACAGGATGCTGTTGGCGCTGCCCCGCACCCTACGTACCAAGGATGCACATCGCTTTCGCATAGTCGATAAAAAACAGTTTACGCGAGCTTCACCGAATAATTTTCAGAAAATAATAAAGTATATTGCACCCACAGTGCACAAGTGTAATGTTTCGTGATCACATCTTATCCTGAGGGTCTAATCTTTAAGCACGGAAGTTGTGGTTTCGGCCTTAGTTGCCGATCATCTACCATGCCCGGGTCGACGGCGCGTTGTATTCCACCCTCGCCTCAAAGAGTGTCAGCACAATGACGTGGCCCTTTAGGCGCGGGCCACATAGAAAAGACGTAAGACGCAGACCCGGAGACATAATATGTCTCTTCGGCGTCTCTTTCATACAAAATGTATAGAAGCGTCGTGACGTAAAACACACAGAAGAGAAGGGGCGCGGACGCGTCTCTCATACATTTTCGCACGTCCGCGACGCGTCCTCGTCTTACGTCTCTTCTATGTGGCCCGCGGCTTAGACGGCCAAAGCCTGCCGGGGTCGCAAGACTAACGAATTACTAATTACTAATTACTGGAGTCCCAAAAAACACAACACAATGTTTTGTTAGAGATCGAGTAGTTATTTGTAATGATAAGTTCTGATCTCACTTTTGATCTCATTCATAATTTTGTATCCTTTACCTAGTATTTTAAGTGTTTAGTTAAATTATTGTTTTATGTGTTAAGTTCTTAGTTTTTGTAACATTGTAGTCATCATTTTTAGGGTTCCGTAGTCAACAAGGAACCCTTATAGTTTCGCCATGTCCGTCCGTCTGTCCGCAGTTTAGCTCAGAGACGCACAGTACTAGAGAGCTGTAATTTGGTATAAATATACGGATTTGTTGTGCCGAAAAAGTGGTAAAATAAAATCTCGTAAAATATTTTTTTTAGGGTACCTCCCTTTTTTTTTCTCGCGTACCCCTTAGTGTGGGGTATCATTAAATAGGTCTTTAAAAAATATTGATAGTTTCAATTAACAATTTTTTGATAAAAAAATTCGTTTGTGAAATATTAAGCTTTAAAGTGCTAAATTTTGCTCGACTCGAGTGTCCCCCCCCTCTACCAGCTAAAAGGTTATGTTTGGGGGTGTAAAAAAAATCACAATAGTAGTATATATAACGAAGTTTAAAAGAAAATTATCATGACTAAGTAGGCTTTACAACTTTACGAGTAATAGTCGACCAACTTATAAAATGTACTTGGATAACATATTTTCCTAAACAAAATGTATCGGAGAACATGCTCTTCAACTGCAAATGTAAGTTTGTCAACTTTATTTTTACAGCTTTAATAGGTATGTTTTTACGGTATGTTTTTTGGGGATAGGTAGGTTTTTATCGTCAACTATTTTTAACTTACTTCAAAAAAAGGGGGAGGTTCTAAATTCGTCGTAATCTTTTTTTTATGTATTTTCCCCGATTTCTCAAAGACTCCTGGACCGATTTTGAAAATTCTTCTTTTTAAAATTAATTTCAGCGAATCAGTTTAGTTAATTCGCATAAGTATTTTGATGGGCAACTACGGAACCCTACACTGTGCGTGGCCCGACACGCACTTGGCCGGTTTTTAGCTAAGATATCGATAACTCTCCAATTTCAGAAGTTTAGGTTGCTAATTTCTAAATTAATATTTTTTCTCTTTGTTTATTTTATTGAAGTTATCAATTATTTTTTGTGAAGGCTGGTTAACCTGTTATTGGCGACTGTGTTAGTCCCAGTCGTATTATAATTACCTTAACTTTACTGAACACATAGGCTGTTGGAAACCTTATTAAATAAATATAAATTACCGTGACCCCGAAACGTAAAGGGCTTTATTTCATTTATTCATAACAATTTACACTGTGTTGAACATTACTTAATATTACAAGTTTTACATGCAGAGACATATTAATACAAGCTATTATTATTTTGTTGGGTATTATTTATACTTTAATGTCAATAATATGTGAAAATGTCAAATTGGTGTATAATATTAATGTCAATCAATTTCATAGACACAAATACATTTATTTTGTCAAATTTTTATCAATAGACATATATTCTGAGACTGAGTAGAAGCATTTTTCCAATAAGAAGGCTTTAAGTTTTGTTTTAAATAGGTGAGAGTTATAAATTAATAATTTTAACTGAGACGGTAACCTATTAAATATTTCCACTGCTTGGTATCGGGAACAATGCTTAGCGATGTTCAAATTTGGTGCCATTTTATGCATAAAATCCTTCCTTCTAGAGTTTTCTCTTAATTCACGTTCCTCCTGTGACTCATATAGGTGAATATACTTAGCAAAATGACTTAAAATGACTAAAATATATAAACTTGGTACAGTTAATATTCCCAATTCAATAAAGTGATCTCTACACGAATCTAATTGTGAGATCCTTACAATTGTTCTAATGGCGCGTTTCTGTAAGATAAACGCCTTCTGACAGTTATAACTGTAGCTGTTACCCCAAAGCATGATGCTGTATCTTAATTTCGATTCTATCAGGGCATAATATACGGCCTTGAGTTGCTTCAGATCTAAAACATCTCTCAGGCTCCTAAGGGCATAGCATGCTGATGAAATAGAAGAAGCAATGGCAGCCAGCTCCTGTTTCCAGTTTAAATATACATTGTAACAAAGTAAACAACGCGCGCACGCCTAAAGCGATCGACCACCGGCGCACACGCGTGAGGTCTCGTTGCATACGCACACAGACGCGCCCCGAGCAGGTATAAAAGACCTGCCCGGCTCGCCTAGCAGCAGTTCGACTCTGCGAGGGCTTTGTATCCGACGATACGGAACGACTCCCTAGCAAGTTGAGCGCTCTGCTTATAATACGTCACGCTGGTGGTACTTTCGTAACACGGAATATTACCGGTGTGTCTTATTATTCGTGGAGTTATTTAGCTTGTAGCGCTTCCCGCTTTGTTCATTCTCGTAATATTTTATTAGTTTGCTTTTGCTCAAAGATTGTTTAGTTTAAAATCACTGTTGATGATTGTGTTATACATATTTCATTCGCTTCATATTTGTTTTGTATAAAATATATAGCATTGTATAGCTTTTATATATTTTCTAAATCGCCTAGCTTGCATTGGTTTATTAGCTTACTGTAACTGTTTTCTCATATTACTACAATCTCATGTTTGCATTTTAAAACTATTTGTATTCATCATTGCATAAACATGGTATCGTAGTCGCCTAGCTTGCACTGGTCTATTGGCTTTGCTATTTTTTTGTATCACCTACCTTCTGATTATAATATTAGCTTAAGCAATTTTTTCCATGCTACCTGGCTTTGTTTTGTATAACATTCCTGTGTTTCGTATGTTATTTTGAATATAGGTCTTAAGTATTTCTCCCTGGAGTATTATTTACAAAGAACCCCACTACAAATTGGCGCCCAACGTGGGGCCTCCAAAGAAAAACCTTAGACCTAGACCAACAGTACAGACACAGAGGTTTACAATAAAGGACTACCCGCAGAGAGGGAAGAAAACAAATACGATGGATAGTAAGAGTGGTTCTCCTTCAACTTCATCATCAATAACTATGTCAACTGATCAGTTTCAACAACTACTGTCAGCAGTTGCTTCAGGGTCAAAGCATAGGAGTTCCATGGTAAGATGTCCGGTGAAATTTAATGGCAATAAGAGCGCTTCTGAGGTCGAGTCTTTTCTAGCAGCGGTGCGTGTGTTCAAGAAGGTTGAATGTATAGAAGACGAAGACGTATTAACAGGGCTGCCATTAATTTTAACAAATGATGCTGCTACTTGGTGGCAAGGCATTAAAAACCAGGTAAAAACTTGGAACCAGTTCGAAGAACGCTTGCGGCACGCATTTGCGCCCAAGAAGTTGGCATTTAAAATATATCAAGAGATAGTGGAAAGAAAGCAAGAGAAGGATACATTGACGGAAATATTTATAGCAGAAAAACGTGCCCTCATAGCCGAATTACCTGCACCAGGTCATACTGAACAGCAAGAGATTGATTTAGTATTCGGCCAAATTCGTTTTGAGATAAGAGAAAGAATATCTAGAGAAGCTATAGAAAATTTCGATGATTTATTAGATAAGGCTAGAGAGATTGAGCGAAATTTAGGAGAAAGAGCTGAAGTAAAACAGATCTCTAAAGGAACAGATAGCATTCCCAAGGGTAAAACTAGATGCAATTACTGCAGACTTCCAGGACACACTGCGGATGTCTGTAGAAAACGTCTGAAAGTTGAGCAGCAGAAACCTGCAGAGAAGCCAGGGGAAACTAAGTCTGAAGATAAAGTGAAGCCAAAATTTTCATGCTACGGATGCGGCGAACCAGGTGTCGTTCGAAGTCGTTGTCCGAAGTGCAATGTTCAGCGCATAGGAACGGAAGACATCAATTTCTGTTCCCTAAACACTGCGAGCACTAGATGCCTTAGACCGATAGTGCCAATTAGTATTGGAGGTATAAAAGGCACTGGGTTCGTAGACACATGTGCTAGATCGAGTGTAGCCTCGTATCAACTTTTCGTTTGTTTGAAGAAAGAAGGATATGACTTCAAAAAGGAGACTATGACCATAACGTTAGCCGATGGTATACCCAAAATGCAGATTGTCTTGACTGTTACAGCGCCTGTTGAAATTTATGGAAAAGTTATAAATACTTCTTTCATTGTTATGCCTTATGCGAAAAGTAACAAGACATTACTTGGAGTTGGTTTCATCGAAGAAGCCATGATGGTTCTGAACCTACCTCAGCTAACATGTCGGTTCCTTGATGATCCTGTGAAAATTTATGACTTGAAACAAGAAGACATTTGTGAGACAATGATCGCCGATTTGATTTGTATTGGTAGTTTACCAGAGATAATTTCTCCAATGGGTAGTACACCTGAAAATGCTGTTACTCCAAAATCGATACCATCGAGTCACGTGGAACAAAATTTGATTCGACCTTATGGTCCCGTGATGAGAGTGTCTTTTCCTGACGTAATGGGAAATGCAAATGGACCATCTCAAATTGAGCCGCTAACTGGTAATGACGCACCCACAAGTATGGATATTTGTCAAGCAAGTGCAGCACGTCCACAAACACCTACGTATGGACCACTAGTGCCAATTGTGTTTTCTACTCCGCCGAATAAGCGCCAACGACTGTTTGATGGCCATTCTCCAGTAGTAGATGCATTATATCGAGATGCCAAAAGATCGATCGATGAAACCGCCATAGAACTGTCACCAGATTCCAGAGCTTTATTCAATTCACCTAGAACGGATATTACAGCTATAGATGCCGAAAATCTGACTGAGTTCTAAGTAGCGAGGTTCTCGTGCAGGGGGAGGGAGAACACCCTGTAGAATACGTCAGATGATTTAATAAGTTCAGAAGATATTTATAGAAGGGACACCTATCAATCCTGACGGATCATCAGGTTCTTGTTGATACACACCCTCAGTATGACCGTCCAAAGATTTGGCTCAAAACTTGCCCCACGTCGAGATATTATAGAAGAGAATAAACTTAAAGAATCAAGGACCAAGCTCTTATCATGTTGCTGACTCTGAAACAGCTGACTCAATTACCTCTGTGAGAAAACTTCCGAAACCCACTCGAGGACGACCACGAAAAGAATCTTCGAGTCTGTCTTCCTCGTCGAGACGTCTTCGGAGCCAGAGGGGGAGATTGTAACAAAGTAAACAACGCGCGCACGCCTAAAGCGATCGACCACCGGCGCACACGCGTGAGGTCTCGTTGCATACGCACACAGACGCGCCCCGAGCAGGTATAAAAGACCTGCCCGGCTCGCCTAGCAGCAGTTCGACTCTGCGAGGGCTTTGTATCCGACGATACGGAACGACTCCCTAGCAAGTTGAGCGCTCTGCTTATAATACGTCACGCTGGTGGTACTTTCGTAACACGGAATATTACCGGTGTGTCTTATTATTCGTGGAGTTATTTAGCTTGTAGCGCTTCCCGCTTTGTTCATTCTCGTAATATTTTATTAGTTTGCTTTTGCTCAAAGATTGTTTAGTTTAAAATCACTGTTGATGATTGTGTTATACATATTTCATTCGCTTCATATTTGTTTTGTATAAAATATATAGCATTGTATAGCTTTTATATATTTTCTAAATCGCCTAGCTTGCATTGGTTTATTAGCTTACTGTAACTGTTTTCTCATATTACTACAATCTCATGTTTGCATTTTAAAACTATTTGTATTCATCATTGCATAAACATAGTATCGTAGTCGCCTAGCTTGCACTGGTCTATTGGCTTTGCTATTTTTTTGTATCACCTACCTTCTGATTATAATATTAGCTTAAGCAATTTTTTCCATGCTACCTGGCTTTGTTTTGTATAACATTCCTGTGTTTCGTATGTTATTTTGAATATAGGTCTTAAGTATTTCTCCCTGGAGTATTATTTACAAAGAACCCCACTACAACATCTATATTAATCCCTAAGAATTTAACTCTATCTACTAATTCAATTTTATCTCCATTTAAGTGTACATCTATAATATCATTATCACGAGATGTAGTCTTAAATAAAATAATGTTTGTCTTACTTGTATTTAATAAAAGGTTGTTAGCTGTAAACCAGTCACAGAGATATGTCAGGCTTTTATTTGTCAGGCTATTGAAGGATACCGTGGATTTTAGTCAGTGCAAGTCTGACAGTCCTTCCAGTCGCGCCCTAAGTGGGAGAAGCCTTTTTTTTTTTTTTTTAGCGTGGTAAAATCATCAAATGAGTCCTCCAACCCCGGGCAGGGCGGGAGGGACTGTCAGACTTCTACTGACTAAAATCCACGGTGTCCTTCATAGCCTGTTATGTTCCGGGGTTACGGTAAGGGAATAATCCCGCGACCCCGGCAGGCTTTGGCCCTCTGAGAGGGGGGCCCCGTCATTATGCTGACGCTCTTTGAGGCGCGCGTGGGACACAACGCGCCGTCGACCCGGGCATGGTCCTTGGTCGGACAGCGAGTTGCCCTTTACTCGCTGCCCGCATGCCCGCGCCTACGGTGGCCGGAGATCATCAAGCGACGTCCGTCGCCGTGGGCGCCTACCACTGCGGCTGGGGCGGAGGGAGGACGCTGTCCTCTCTCGCTCGCGGCCTGCCTCCTCCTTCACGAGCATTACTGCCTCGCAGAAGGGGCTGACCGCTTCCCACTCCGTCTCGCCCCGCAGCATGGCCGCAACCAATGCCGGGCGCGAGAGGTCTCCGCCTATCGCAGCCGTGAGGACACGTCGGTGCTCCGCCCAAGCTGGGCAGTCTTGCACCGTATGCTCCACCGTGTCCTCCGGGCGATCTTCGCAGTGGTGACACCCAGGTGTCTCCTCCTTTCTCATCAGACACAGGTACCTCCCGAAACTTCCGTGTCCGGTGAGGACCTGCGTCAAGCGGTAGGTCAGGACGCCATGACTTCTCTCCAGCCACTCCTCAAAGAGGGGTCTTACCGCCGCAATTGCGGCGTGCCCGAAGTGGGAGGAGCCTTGCCGAAAAAAAAAGAAAGAGTCATCAACACCACTTATAACGTGAGGAGAATTAGTGGTGCTACATTTTTAAATGCAATTTTATGTAATGACATAGACACTAACGACGCGTCAATAGGACTTCTTTCTTCTTCATCAGAGGGAGATCAGTCGTGGCGGTATTACGAGTATCCGTCCACAAAGTTTTTGACGTTATTTATGTTCGTACATCCGTCGCCGTACTTGTGTCTTCGTTCAGTTCTCGGACTTAGAAAATAAACCCCGTACTACAGAAAACGTTGGATTTTTGCTATACGGGGATTCATTAAAAAATAAAATGGCATTAAAGCTCTAAATATGAATCACCGACATGCAGGTCAGATAATTATAATCTTATCAAATGCGTTTGTTTTCTATTTTCACTATAATACTGTCTCCTTCAGAATACAACGTACACTCATTAAAAAAAAATGAGATCATTCTTCTTTTTTGTTCCCTTTATCCCGACTCACGACACCGTGCGGGAATCGAAATCATATAGGGGCGGACCCGTGCTCTACCTGGGTGGAACACAGGGACTGTTTTTTTAGCGTGGTAACATCATCAAATGAGTCCTCCCACCCAGGGCAAGCTTGGAGGCTTTTTTTTGTATGAAGACTTTCGAAAAATTCCACCGGCGCTGAAATTTGGCATATTATAGGAATTTTTCACAGAGAGTTATAATCAACTTTCATATTTTTGTCATCAAGAAAAAAAAAAGTTGGATTATTGTGCATCTGTAATCTGTATCACCTTCTTTCATTATATGCCAACAGTGTCGGAGGAATTTTTCGGACCACATACTTAATATATGTCTCGTTGACTGGACTATTAAGTAGAGCACGGGGCCGCCCCGGGGAAAACAATATATTATTAAACTTTTGTCTTTGCCTATACAATGTGTGATTAATATTAAACGTAAACATAAGTAGGTCATATGAACAATATAATTAACAACTTTAAGTAGGTAGGTTATGAATGATACTAATATTAGATTGAAATCTTATCATTCGTTCGGCAGTTATACTGTAGTATAAAACTGCTTCAGAATGTAATTTTTATAGTATTATTTGTATTCTACGCATTAAGTTCAGTTGGTCCGTGATAATAAAAAGGTAAGCAATTTTTTATTTACATGTACCTAATTTAAGTGTGTATACAGGATACTTGGAGTATAATTATGTTCTGTTCTCCTAATACTCATAGATTTAAATTCCGCATTGGGTTCTGTCCAAAATAATAATCAGTACTGATAACAAATTCAACATTAGTTCCATTATTTCCAACTTCCTTTAAAATGGAACTAGTGATAATAAATATAATCAGTAGTTCCATTATTTCTAGATTCTTTTAAAATGAAACTAGTGACAATAAAAATACCCAGTAGTTCCGTCATGAAACTGTTAATGGTACAGTCAGCATCAAAAGTTGCTGACCACATTCAGATTTTTAAAATCGCCGTACACCGTAATAATACGAAAAAATACGGTGTACAGCCATTTTGAAAATCTGAATGTGGTCAGCAACTTTCGATGCTGACTGTACTAATGACAACGAACCAAACTGCCGTATTCAAAACAAAACTTTTGAGATTTGGAGAACTTTGTAAATGTTCACTAAAAAAATCTCCTTCGTTCGATTCCTACGTATAACATACGTAGGAATCGAACGAAGGAGATTTTCTTCCTTGTTTGGCTTCAATACTCAGTGCTCTACTTGGAATATGGACATTCTGTAATCATCATCATCATCAGCTTATAATGTTCCCACTGCTGGGACACAGGCCTCCTCTCTGTGAGAGGGAGTGGGCTATAAATCAGTGCGGAAAGGTGGATGTCACATGTCTTCAAATTTTTGGTTCTAGGACATGCCGGTTTCCTCACGATGTTTTCCTTCACCGTTTTGAGAGCAGTGGTGATAAAATAAATTACACAAAGTAATGCGCCTGGCGGGGTTCGGACCCACGACTTACAACTCGTAAGTCGGGTACGATACCACTGGGCCACCATTGCTCCTGCATTTTATAATCTAAGTACATAATTTATGTACATTTGAACTGACATAAAATATTGGAAAATTGTTGTCAATCTTGTTATGTGTTTATTTCCGCCAGGGATGTGCTACGCGGTTACTTGTGTTCCGTAAAACTATGTGACCTTTTCCACTAATGCAAAGCTATTTCTCGGAGAGTAATTGTTGTGCTATGAAGATTTGCGCTACAACGTAGCTGTGCGAGGTAGAGGCTCAGTTCGAGCTATAGGAAGTATCAATAAGCCAAGCTACATGGCTTATCCACCACTAACCCTGACCATCCGTAGCACGCATCTATAGCACGCAGCCATAGCACACAGCCATAGCTCGCACAACACAACCCGCATCTTACCATATAAAAAACATAGCTTGGTTTCCATTAACTCCAGGCTGGATGATTGGTAGATATCAAACGCATTCATAGCAACGTAAGCACAACTTTGGTGGAATATAAGATGCCGATGAGATATAAGAGATCATTCAACCATTATTTTTAATTCCAGATGAATACCTTACTTCTCTTTGCGATGTTAGCGACTGCTGCAGCAACAACAGTCTACAATCAAGTACTTGAAGTGCCAGAAAAGGCTCAAATGGAAAAGGCTGAAGTTGATGAATTAGGCGAATACGAATATGACGAGGATGGCGTGCCAAAACGGATCTTACCAGTAGCACGACAGAGTCTGAGGGTAGGAGTAATCGGCCCTGATGATAGACTGGTGTCGAGGTTCGTATCATTCATCTATGTTCATTCTGTTGGCTGCCAGTTCCACACGAAACAAATATTTGTATGATGTATGTCAAGTTGCTCTACGCTAGGAATTTCTTCTAATGATAATTCGGAGTTGTGATAGGTATTAGGAATTACGAAAATCAATATTTTGAAATTTGTGAGTTACGGAATAAAGTTTTTCGTATTATTGTAGTGTACGGTTGTATCCTTGTAATTTATGAATACTGCCAAACGGTCCTTCGCGCGTTCTCGGTTGAGGTCGTTCGCTCGCGATACCGCGACAGGAAACCGAGACAGGAGGCCGTGACCAAAGATTGCTACCGTATCTGTCTCCTGTCGCTGTCTCCCTCACGAACTGCCGCTCATACATTGCCTAATGTTAAGTACTGTCGCGGTCTCCTGTCGCTGTCTACTGTCGCGGCCGTGTCTCGGCCGAGGCCAGCGTGCGCCGCAGCGGTCACGCCCGCCGCGGGCGAGCGACCGAGCGCCCGAGCCATCCAGTGTCGGCTTTTGATTTGCTCGCGTATTTTGTTTACGTGTCTCGGTCGAGAAATAATAGACGTGTCCACACAGAACAAGCAGCCTCGCTAGGCAGTTTCCTCGCGCGGACTTATTCAATACTAAATTTATATTGTATTCCTTTCCAGAATCACTCACAATGTGGCAGCCGCTCAGTTCATAATCCACGACCAGGATGTGACTTTCCGTGGCGCTCATCAGACCAACATCACCTCCATCCATATTGACCGAGCGGGCACCTCTACGAATGCGATCCCGACCATAAAATCCGGTGGTCTGGGACAGGGCTTTGTTGTTATCAATATACTAGGAGTTAGAGGATATGGCTTCTCGTATACGATTAGCATTTACGCCTCTATTAGTTGTGCGAACAGTTAAAGTGATAGGAATGAAAGTATTTTGTGATAGACATAAGATAAAACTTTTAAATATTATAGTTATATTTAAGAGCGACGATGGCAAGAGACCGGACGGTATGTCTTTGTTTCCTTGGAAGATGGGTAGGCCTCTAGTGTGGGATGCAACCTGTGTCGATACTCTTGCGCCATCCCATCTTCTAAGTTCATCTTGCTCACAAAATTAAATGTCTTAGTTATGGTTCAAATATAATATTTTTAAATAAATATGATGATTTTATTTTGTCTAGGCCTTCATAAAAGTTCTTCACTTCATCTTCCCCGAGAGTGTTATATCTTAAAGAAAAATGGCCAAAACGTGAAAATAACGTGAAAAGTGTATAATTCCTTTTTTTTTAATTTATTCCTACGCACCGACGGAACACAGTACATACTTGTTGGCGCCAGTCTCCAACAGCATAGTGGTCACAAGCCAGGTGACCCTGGGTCTGTAGCCATGTAACAAACGATAAACGCTAACGCTGAGTAGGCTTTAATAGATTTCAACTTTATGGGCTTGAGTATACAGTTGAAGATCTAATGAAGATTGCCTATCGTTTTCGTTCTTTTCAGTCGCTAACGCTTAGAAATCTATATATCTATCTATATATACTTATAATAAAATTGTAGAAAAGTGGTGTCTGTACAATGGAAATATACAAAAAAAAAGTAGCAGGGGTTGTTATTTTATCGATGCCGAACCCGAAACTGTAATTAAAATTTTTTTTGTCTGTTTGTCTGTTTGTCGGTTTGTCTGTTTGTCTGTTTGTCTGTTTGTCTGTGTGTTTGTGCACGCTAATCTTCGGAACTACTGGACGGATTTGAATAATTATTTTTTTGTTGTATAGGTATTAAGTTCGATTAACATATAGGCTATAATTTATCTTGGAAACTTGAACACCTGATGCAGAACTGCAACAGACCTGCTAAACTATAAGAGATACAAAAATGATGCCATAGCAAAAATTGTTCCACGTGATGAGCATTTTCTGTTGAGAGAATAAAATTGAAGATCCTGGACACCTGATGTGGAACTTCAAGAGCACAGCTACACTATAACATATACAGGAATGACGTCTTAGCAAGAGTTGTTACGCCTGATGAGCACCTTCTATTGATGTATAAAAATTGAAGATCTGGAACACCTGATGTGGAACTCCAAGAGCCCAGCTACACTATAACATATAAGGGAATGACGTCTTAGCAAGAGTTATTCAACCTGATGAGTACTCTCTGTCATCGTATAAAAATTGAAGATCTGGAACACCTGATGCGGAACTCTAAGAGCCCAGCTACACTATAATATATACAAGAATGACGTCTTAGCAAGAGTTGTTTGGTCTGATGGGCATTTCCTGTTGTCATACAAAAATGAAAGATCTGGAACGTCTGGAATCGTCTCGCGCATCCCGTTGTTTTCCCGTCCCCAGGCTCCTAGAATTCGACATCAGACGTTTCAGATATTCGACTTTGACGACCCCGACTGCTGGAATAAGCAACAGGATCCGCGTACGAAGTCGCGGGCAGAAGCTAGTCTTTAATAGATTTTCAACTTAAGGCTCTGGAGTATACAGTTGAAAATCTACTGGAGAGTACCGAGCGTTTACGATTATCGTTTGTGACTTGTTGCGACTTGGCTAGGGGGTAGGCGTGAGCGCCACGCCACTACGCCACCTGCCGCCGTCGGTGGTTCTGAAGCACGCCGCCGCCGCCGGTCACGGGGCCGGCGTGAAATCGGCGTATCTTTTTAAGTTTATTTTTTATCGGCAGTGTTTGCTGGAGATCTTTCTGATGGAGATCTTCTCAAGTACTGGCGTGAACGAAGATTACCTTCCCTTGTTTAAGCACATACGCGCAGTCTATCTTGTGTGTTCCAGTAACGTCGACACCAAGTGAAAGAGCAGGATTAACCCTTGAAAAGGCAGAATCGCCTGGGTGTCACCACTCCGAGGATCGCCCGGAGGACACGGTGGAGCATACGGTGCAGAACTGTCCTCGCGGAGACGATAGGCGGCGACCTGCCGCCCCCGGCACTGGTCGAAACCATGCTGCGGTGCGAGTCGGAATGGGAAGCGGTCGCCTCCTTCTGCGAAGCAGTCATGCGAGCAAAGGAGGAAGCGGGATGCGTGAGGGAGAGGACAGCGTCTACCTCACGACCCAGCCGCCGCGGGTGACGCCCACGGCAACGGACGTCGCGAGACGATCTCCGGAAACAGTACGCGCGGGCATGCGGGTGGCGAGTTATGGGTACTCGTCGCCGGACGGCGAGTGGCGCCCGGCATTGGTCGAGGCCATGCTGCGGGGCGAGACAGAGTGTGAAGGGGTCGCCTCCTTCTGCGGAGCAGTCGTGCTTAGCGAAGGAGGAGGCGTGCCGCGTGAGGGAGAGGACGGCGTCCTCCCTCTAACCCAGCCGCAGTGGTAGTCGCCCACGGCGACGGACGTCGCCAGACGATCTCCGGCCACCGTAGGCGCAAGCATGCGGGAGGCGAGTAATGGGCGACTCGCTGTCCGTCCATGGACCATGCCCGGGTCGACGGCGCGTTGTGTTACATGCGTTCGTTCAAAGATTTTGATTAATAAGTGATGATAAGTTTATTATTAATGTCACATGCTGTTTTTTCTAAAAATAAAAGGTAATAGAATCTGAATCACTTTTCTCCTCTCTGAAGTCTAAATCAAAAGTCCTGACGCCGATTTCACGCCGGGTACGCCGCCGCCGCCGTCAAAATTTTGGCATTACGCCGCCGCCGATCAAAATGAAATCGGCGCACACCTCTACTAGAGGGGCTGGTGAGGTCTACCATTGTCATTGAGATCGATCAGATTTCGAAAAGAACGAGAACAAACTCTTCTTTCATTTACATCATAAATTGGAGCTCGAACTATTTACAAAACTAAAATATCTTTCAATGACGATTCACCTTATTTACTTACAAAACCAATGTTGCTACTAACAAAGTTAAGTACATAAAAATATGATTTTAGGTTACCATAGATAGAGCTACATTTATAGCCAAGTAGCCAATATCCTTCTTATTTTTTTTACCCACCCATACACTACTAATATTACTTGCATTGTGGTTGCGTTTACAAACATTTTTAAACTCATGTACCTCAAACACCCGGACTCGCAACAACTACTTCATCATCATCAGCTTACATGCTCCCACTGCTGGAACACAGGCCTCCTCTCTCTGAGAGGGAGAGGGCTATAATCCACCACGCGGGCCCACTGCGAGTTGGTAGATGTCACATGTCTTCGAATTTTCGGTTCTAGGACATGGCGGTTTCCTCACTATGTTTTCCTTCACCGTTTTGAGAGCAGTGGTGATGAAGTAAATTACACAAAGTAATGCGCCTGGCGGGGTTCCTACCTACAACTCGTAAGGCGAGGCCGATACCACTGGGCCACAACTACTTGTGGATATAATTATAAATATTTGTTCCGTTCAGGAATCCACGATAGGCATCGCAGTAGCCTTTGGTAGTAGACTTTAGTATCTATTTTTTTTTTGGGAAAAACCATTAATTGTATGTCTTAATAATTAGGTTAAAGTACAATTCACTACATTTTCACGGCTTACAATTAAAATTACGGTACATTATGTGGCTTATTCTAACTAAACTTGCAACAAGCAACGCTGTGCTCGACGGCAACATGTTCATTCCAACCACAAATTATGAAATACTACGTATTCCACCAAATAACAACTTTACCGGTATCTCGCTGTTTACTTTGGTTATTTCAATACGAGTACCTATGTAGTTTCATTTTATGTACAATCGACAAAGTTGAATCATGACGTGGGTCATGATTATAAGCTTATTTTCCTACAGACATTCAAATACAATTAAGTCCACATTCGCGTAAACTAACATATGGATTATGTTAGTTCACAACATATGGATGGTAACGTCTTTGATCTTTGTGCGGACTGATTCAAACGATTTATTGTCAAAATAGGTCATGATTCAACTTTGTCGATTGTACTTACATTTATGAAAAGTAATAATTAAATTTAAAAAAACAACGTATTTTATTTAATTTTTTTTATTGATATAAAAACTTGTCCGTTTAAAACAAAACCAAACCCATAAAAGTGAATTATGTAAACTGTTCGCATGTTGATAACACATTATCTGGCATATACTTCAACCCTGTAGTTGAATCCGCGACCTGTAGCTGATCGTATCCTGATTGTGACGAAGGAGCTTCCAATTCCTCCACTTATGATGGATGGGGTTGCGTTCTGTGATGCTCCTATGCGGGTCACACGGACCGCAGTTACCCGCCGCCCCCCGTTGGGGCGGACTGTTATGTCTCTCACAATTTGACGTCCCGAGCTACCGGTCGCTCCTTGCTGGGAACTGGAAACACAACAAACGCTTTGATCAAGAAAACAGTTGGCCTAGTGGCTGAGCGATTGACTGCATCGAACCCCGCACTGAAAAAAATATTTGTATGATCTACAAGTACTTTTTAGGGTTCCGTAGCCAAATGGCAAAAAACGGAACCCTTATGGACTCGTCATGTCTGTCTGTCCGTTCGTATGTCACAGCCTTTTTCTTCGAAAGTTTAAGAGGTATCCTGTTGAAACTTGGTGAGTAGATGTATTATGTGAACCGCATTAGGATTTTCACACAAAAATAAAAATAAAACTAATTTTGGAGGTTGCCCCCATACAATAGAAACTCAATTTTTTTTTTCACTGAACTTATAACTGTGGGGTATCTATGGATAGGTCTTTAAAAAGGATGTTGAGGTTACTCGGATCTGGTTGTTTTTGTACGTGAGTTTCTATGTTTGTAAACGCACCCACGATATAGGAGAAATTACAAAGACATTAAACTATATACGAGCAATAGACGGGACATCACGAAGAAAGTTGTGATCCAAAACTTTTTACCACTAGGTAAAAAGTCGCTCAGTCTAGTAGTCGCGTTGCTATGCAACGCTAGATAGTTTAACTGACGCACGGCATCAACAATTTTGTATGAGAATTTTCCCAATGCCCGCTCTATAGGTTCTTTTAAATCTTTTTGAGAAATTACTAGTGTTGGACAGCGTTTAAAAAAAAACTTACTTGTGTACACGCGAGCCACTGATGGCCCCCACGGCGAGGTTACGTCGAGTGTCTACGGCGGTCTCCTCTTCTGCGTCAGTCAGGTCAGGCAGCTCCAGCACGTCATTCACAGACACCTCTGGCTCCTCGTTGACGTCCACGTCCTCGGTGCCATACACGACAACCTTGTCAGGCAATACCACCGCGTCTGGCACGCCATTGCTGACTACTGCAGCTGTTGCTGCCGCTGCTAACAACACAACTAGAAGTGCGCTCTTCATCTGGAATTGTAATATAAAGTTAGCAGTTATTTGTAGTTAGTAGCCATTTGTCGTAAAAACGACTTGGGGTTACTCGACTCGGACAGGTTAGATTAGAAGGGTTAGAAGTGGCCCATCACCCATCCCCCCCCCGCGGTTGTTTTTTTAAACCACCCAGTCCAGTAGGAGTACCGCGTAGTATATTGTAGCAGTAAATATATTGTAGTAGTATATAGAGTAGCTGAATAGACCGTAGTTGAATAAACCGTATCCGTATAACCGAATTTAATGGAGGTGAATTATTATTATACATACATTAGGTATTTCGTGTTTTAGTTATTACAAACTTAAAATGTGAAATGCCAATCGACCATACACACCGGTAGATCTTTTGATCGTAGTTATATCGTATGTATAAATAAAATGTATGTAGTTTTTTTGATACTTAACCGTAAAATGATTGGTTTAGAGAAAATGCAAAAAAAAAATTGCGTCAAACATTTGCTTGCCGAATGAAGTAAGCGGAATATAAAAATATTGTTTGTGTTATAAAATTTATAAAATATCTTATTTCAGGCAAATAAACGGTCCTATTTATCTTATTGAAAACCTCCACCATTTTTGAAGTTGTTTAAAAAGATATTTAAAAACCTTACCTTTAAAATTCCACCGGTGTACGAAAACCGTAGCGTGCAAGTAGAACTGTACAATACATTTGAAGAAGTCAGCTTTTATAGTGCATTGTAACAGATGAACAAAATATGATAAGATTTCAATCTTATAGGCACTTTATGATACTTTGAATTGCTAATTATAATACTATGACATTACTGGTTTAATCATAAAACGTACAGGTAGCGACAAAAGTTAAATCCAGTGTCCTGACCCAGGGTGCAGAAATGTCGAGAAAAGGTCCACAATTTTTTGACTGGCCTGTTGGTCTAGCGGTTAGTGATCCTGACTGCTATGCCGGAGATCGTGGGTTCGATTACCACCCAGGACAAATGTTTGTGTGATGAGCACGATTATTTGTTCTGCGTCCGGGTGTAATTTATCTATAATAATGTATGTATTTAGAAATATATAAGTATGTTTATCAGTTGTCTAGTACCCATAACACAAGCTCTGCTTAGCTTGGGACTAGATGGCGTGGTGTGATAGTTATGGAATAATTAAAAAAAAAATTATGGACTGGGGTCTAATCTCTAAGCACCCGTAGTTTCGGCTTTAGTTACGGACGTTTCCTACGCCTTGTATCATCGAGCCCCAACTCAGCGTCAATGGGGCTTTAGTCGTGGCGGTATTAATCCGTTTTCAAGTTTGGTTTTGACGTTAGTTACGTTCGTTCATATAATATCTGTTATACCATCTCATACCTGTTTTTTCGTTATCGGACTTAGAAAGTTGACCCGAGATATCAACAATCATTTCTGTTGAGTATGGGGGTTGATGGAACTTAGAACTCAAATGTACTATCGACCAAGTTGAATCATGACCCATTCTGACAATAAATCGTTTGAATCCGTCAAATTGACAAAGATCAAAATCGTTATACCATGGATACGTATGTTTACGCGAATGTGGAACTAATTGTATTTAAAAGTCTGTAAGAAAATAAGCTTATGGTGGGTCATGATTCAACTTTGTCGATTGTACATACGCCACCGTTTCCCCAATCAACTTTTCATGTCTTGTCAACTGCGCTCATGACGAACGTTCAACTGCATCACTTCGCTACCAATCATAACATTTTTCTCCAACAATAAGAAGACAAGGTATTTTTAAATAATGTCAATTTTCCCGTCATCTGTACAATTTTCTTTGTCAAAGTCACCGAAAATTTGATTCAGATGTTAAGATAAAGGTGTTAAAACTTATCTCACTGTTCTTCCCCAATTTTATCAAAATGTAAATTTCGGTTTCTTTGACTTTGTTTTTAACAAGTATTTGCACTTTTTGGTAGATTTAGTCTGATTGAAAGGTATTTTCATACATTTTTGTTTCCCCGGCATCGGCACGGCGCCGGAGCCGTCGCCGGAGCCGTCGCCGTTGCCGGTGCCGTGCCGGCAAATGGAAAAACGCCCATATTCCCACGTTTTTTGAAGAATAATTATTAGGAGAGCCGACCCCGGGATAAGCCTGCAGTAAGATGACTTTACCAAACCTTCAAGTTCCGCACACAACAGTGCCGGCACATTGCCGACACGTGCCGATCAGTACCCTATCGATCAGTGTCAGTATGACATTGCACCATACATTTTGTACACGGCTATCCGTACTGATTAGTGACAGTGCCTTTCTGTGATGTTCAGTGATCACTGAACGGCACTGTCACTAATCAGTACTGTTGTGTGCGGATAGGCCTTAAATCAATACTACTAAGAACTGTAACAGAGTGGATATTCCACCTCATCTGTAGCCTCAACTTTTTTACCGTTGGATCTATATATCGATTTTTAAACTTTTGTATAAGTATTTAAATTTCGAATTTCGTTCTGTCATTTGTGTCGTCTTCAACTCTTTTTGGTCAGTACAATTTTTACCACGGCTAGCAGCTGCACCTGTTCTGAACTATATTATTAAAAGCTGCTTAATTTTTAAACTAAACTCAGTTAAGTGTTGTTATGTTGTGTTTCCTTCAACTGGAGCGAAGTTTTAAAATATTGATGTAATACCTCGAATGTTATCTACGGGTTGTTGTAAGTTCCCCACAAAAATAATTCGCCACGAAAAAAAGTATGTATAAAGGGCTTCATACACAGCAGCTATAATGTAAAGATGTACATTGTAGCACGATACATCTCATTACATCTTTCCATAGAAATCGTCAGGAGACCACACACGACAGCTTTAATGTATATTTTTTACATCTTTGAATGTCTATGGAAAGATGTAATGAGATGTATCGTGCTATAATGTACATCTTTACATTATAGCTGCTGTGTGGGAAGCCCTTTAATTTATTAGCCAAAGGTTTTTTTTATTATTGTACATTCGACCCTTTTTTGCACACAGGGATAGCAGAACAATTAAATTATAAAATCCAACACAAAACTACCGAAATCGAGGGCACAATGTGGAATCAGTACTCACGAATTTTCAGTATTTGAGACGTAAAGTAAACTGAAACTTTGACAATTTCAAATTGACAGGTTATCGTACCTAACTATTGACATTTCTCGTCATCTGTACATTATATTTCTTTGTCAAGGTCATCCAAAATTCAATTTAGATGTTGCGATAAAGATGTTAAACCTTATCTTTTTTTTGTTTTTCCCCGATTTTATTAAAACGTAAATATTGGTGTCCTTGATTTTATTTTTGTAAGTCTCTGCACTCTAATAAATAACCCAGAAAGGTAGGTGATAGGTTTCTGAATTACTTGAAGTCATGGAAATGTCTTCTTCTTACGCGCTTCATCATCATCAGCCTACTAATGTTCCCACTGCTGGGACACAGGCCTCCTCTCTGTGAAAGGGGGGTGGGCCATAATCCACCACGCGGGCCCAGTGCGGATTGGTGAATGTCACATGTCTTCGAATTTTTGGTTCTAGGACATGCCGGTTTCCTCACGATGTTTTCCTTCACCGTTTTGAGAGCAGTGGTGATAAAATAAATTACACGGAATGCGCCAGGCTGGATTCGAACACGACCTACAACTCGTAAGTCGGGGCGTATACCACTGGGCCATCACTGCTCTTACGTTCTTATCCCATCTTTATTTGAGGTCCACTCTCCCAATCATTCTTCTAAAAAATAGCTATTTTGGGTGAATCTGCAGCATGGCCGCGACCAATGCTGGGCGCGAGAGGTCTCCGCCTATCGTCGGCAGTCTTGCACCGTATGCTACACCGTGTCCTCCGGGTGATCTTCGCAGTGGTGACACCCAGGCGTTTCCTCCTTTCGCATCAGACACAGGTACCTCCCAAAACTTCCGTGTCCGATGAGGACCTGCGTCAAGCGGTAGGTCAGGACGCCATGACTTCTCTCCAGCCACTCCTCAAAGAGGGGTATTACCGCCGCAATTGCCGCGTGCCCGGCCTTCGGTCGCGACAGTCGTTCCTTCCATACTGCCCTGAGATCGCGCCGGAGCTCTTCCCGCCGCGCCTCGACTTCTCGAGGAGTATTCAGGGCCTAAGCATTATCTAAGACAGTAAACTGATATTTGAAAAACACATCGATGAAACAGTAAATAAAGCCTCCAAGTTTCTAAGTTTAATAGTTCGATCTTCTACAGACTTCGTCTGTCAAACCAGTCAAATAACAGTATTAAAAATATAATATTTGTAAACATAATTTAGGAAACGCATTTCAAGTGTGGAACCCTCGCAGTGCAGTATCATCATCATATCAGCCGTAAAACGTCCATTGCTGAACGTAGGCTTCGAATAGGACTGGTTGGAAGCGGCTTGCATCCAGCATGCTCCTGTGGTCTCCATAAGATCGTCTGTCCACCTTGTGGGTGGACGTCCTATACAACATTATTTTTTGTTTATGTGAAACCCCTTACATCTGTCAAATATTTCTGTGTAAAGAATCTATGTACAAAATTATAAAACCGTATCATAAAATATCACAAAGTTATAAGCTCATTTCGCGATGCACCCGTGTAAACCGCGTCTCCTGTGTTATACACTCGTGGTAATAGTTTTTCAATAGGTACCTAACATTCAACTGGAGTGCAATTCACTAAGGCAAAACATCTTTACAACCGAGAAATCATCGTTGAAACATCTGATGAAAACTTATCGGTATTCCTTAGTTAAAACTGCGCGGTCGTAGCGCCACAACGATGTCGACGGCGCGACATAGAACTAAAATATGGTTCCGAATGTATGAAAAACGGTATTCAGAAACACAAAACATCCTCGCCTTCAACGACAACGGCGCCTTCGCCTTCGATTTTAACTGTCAAAGCGTAAAGCTTGTAAATTGTAGATGTTTCCTTGGTTGTAGACAATTATAATGTGAGTAAAACAAGTTATTTTTTAAATTATAAATGCTTAGTATTATTTTGTTTACCGTACTTTAATTCCTGAAACGTTTATGCCTATTTTTAATGTTTTAGATGGCAGTTCGTCTTTCCTGTATGATTTTTTTGTTGGAAGAAGCTAAGCGTCGAGATAATGTAGAAAAAAGACGTCAGGCACATGTGATACGTAATATGTATCTTCTTACTACTGATATAGACTATATTAAGGTATTCAGGTTGACTGAAGAGCTAATTAAACAATTGGAAGAAGATATTTCACCATTCTTAGCAAAGACGAAACGTCAAGGAGGAATTTGCAACCGAACCAAGGTATTACTACTAAATCAATATTAAATCACTATAGGTACTTATAGTGAAAAATGTCTAAAACTTACTCTCATTCCAGATTTTATGCACTCTCGCATTTTTAGCTAGTGGGAGTTACCAAAAAATATTATGTGAGAATGCAAGAACCTATATCTCGCAAGCATCCGCCTCGAGGGCTATAAGAACCGTAGTAGATGCCATCAACCACCCAGTTATCATTAATAAGTACATAAGATTTCCTCAAAATACAAACGAAAGGCAAATTCTCAAAGAAAAGTAAGTATTTCTTATGTTTCACAGTTTTGTTTTAAAGATATATTTTTTTTCTAATTAGGTACATTCTTTCATGAATCAAACCATAGAACTTTTTGTTTCCTACATATTTTTTAAATTGTCTACCTTTCTTTATAGATTTTATGAAAAGTTCAAAATGCCTGGAACCATTGGTTGTGTTGATGGTACCTTGGTATCAATGGTTCGGCCCAAAGAACATGAAGAAAGATATTATTGTAGAAAAGGGTATCACGCTCGAAATGCTGTTATTGTAAGTTTTTTTTTTATTTCATTAAACTTAAAGTAGGAATAGGAACATCTGTTTAAAACCATATTTTAATCTTTTATTTTTGCCTTTTAAGATAAATGATCCAGACTTAAATATAATGCATGCATGGATGTAACTTTTGGAGGTGCAACACATGACAGCTTTATATTTAATAATTCAGTCATAAAAACGCATTTGGAGCAGCTAAATAATACAGGAGAAACAGTGTATCTGCTTGGTATGTATTTTAAAATGTTTCTTTACTTTTCCCATCAGAAATTGTACCTGTTTTCGAGGGTATTTAAATATTAAATAATAATAAATTCAGTTATTTTCATTAACGTAAAATTAAATTAAATTCCTGTTTAATTTATTTCAGGGGACTCCGGTTTCGCTCTTAGACCATACATGATGGTTCCATGTAGCAACCCTGGGCCTGGATCAAAGGAAGAATTCTATAATGATCTGCATGCCACTGCAAGAAATACTGCAGAACGAACCATTGGCATACTTAAAGGCCGTTTTAGGTGCCTTTTGGTTCATCGTGTTCTTCACTATGATCCAGAGATGGTGGGAAAAATTATTAAAGCTTGTTGTGTGTGTACATAACATTTGCAATCAAGCCAGAGTTCCTCCAGTAGAATTACCAACTCATCTACAGAGACAAGAAGCAAGTGTGATCCGGTTACTACAACAAGGAAGCCAGAACTCTATCAGTGATTTGGATAGTGGACGTCTTGTTATAGGTCGTCTAATTGATAGACTGTGGCGTGGACGAAATAGTTAATAATAGAAGTAACCACTAACAATAATAGAAGTAATATATAATAATAGAAGTAATAATACAATAGAAGTAATTACTAACTCAAGTTTTAAGACTGTTTATTAAAAATTGTAGTGAACTTTAAATAGTAGGTAATGTAGGTATATTGTTTGTCATAAAATAAAGAAAGAGGATGTTTTTTTAAACTACTTATATAATCATGTGTAACCTAAAGATAAAATTAATATAGTCTAACAAAATAGTATGTACCTAGGAAAATAAAACAATCTTTTAGCATAAATTTTATTTATTTATATAATCTTGAATTGCACTACTTAATCTATCTAGAGCCTGAGCCATAGCCCGCTGGCCCTCCACTTGCTGACTAATTGCTTGGGCAATCAAGAGTTCTGCTTGTGCTCGGCGTTCTTCGATGGCTATGAAACGCTCTGTGATGCTAACCATTTCAGAGCGACGTTGTGACGGAGGTGACCTTCTCAATAGTCGCCGGCGCGCTGCAGATTGACGCGGAGATAGCTGGTGAGTGCGTCGGCGACCGCGTACCGTCTCTCTGTGCACACGCCGAGTAGGAGCTGCAATTAACATATTGTACTTATTATTCCTAACTTATCAACCAATCGTGTCGTGATATTAATATTATTTTATAATAAATATTTGGTTAGAGAATGCATCATACTTTGACTGCCCCCTTCCAAAACATCATTTGGGTGTGCGGCAGGTCCTGTTAGCTCAGTAAACGAAACCTGAAAATAATTATAGTTGTTGAATCATTTTATCGTTTATAAAGAATAGTATATAATAAATCATAGTTTTCCAAAATCATACCCTGTTTTCTTCAGCTTCTGGACTATGAGCATCTGGTGGGGGTGGTACTTGAGGTATCTGTGCCAGATTGTCTTGCACACTATCCGCATCAAAAGCAGCAAGATTAGACTGGAATAGAATGTTTTGCTAGGTTCTTTTAATTATTCAAGATAACATTAAAAATTACTCTTGCAGCCCAAAGTGATACCATGTCCAGTATTTAGCACTGTAGGTTTGATCCTATTTTATTTATTATATATTATACTTGTATTGATCAAACATCATGGGTGTTATGCACCTTAGTGTAGAGGTTATTTATTGTGAGAGGTATAAGCATAGGTAGTGACCTAATGCTTAGTGGAAAAATCCATCAATAAAAGAATAAACAAATCTTATACCCATTGCATTTCATGGCCTGGCTCATCACTTTGGTTAGCCTGCTGCTCATTTGGAGGGACAATATTCTGAAAATAGAATGTTTACTTAATATTATATTTATATGTTAACTCATTAAACTGACAAAAACAAAAATTAAAACTTACGAGTAAAATGCTGGGAGACTCTTCACTTTCCACAGTTCTATTTAATGGTTCTTCCTATAAATGTAAAAGTATTATATTAGTTATTAATTTCAATCAAATCAATAAACTTTTAAAGGTCTATAGCCTTGAAAACTACAAACCTCAAAAGGATTTATTTCTAAGTTCTGATCTCCGCAACCATAACTTTCTCCTCCCATAATAGTTTGGATTTTTAGTTCTATCTCACTAAGTTGTGGCAAATCTTCTTCTATGCCACCACCAGTGCGCCGCCTCGCGGCTGCAATTAAGCTGGACTTCCTCTTAACTGCTCCTTTTTTGTCCTTCCAGTACTGCAACACAAGTAAGAATTTTATGATTTAATGACTGTATTAAATAAATAGAACACCTATATGCTCAGTTTGGTTTAATTTTCCTTTGTAATTTTAAATGCTTTTATAATTGCTAGTTATGCTGTAGTCTACACTAATATTATAAAGAAAGCTTTGTATTTTAGTGTGTGTGTATGTTTGTAATGAATAAACTCAAAAACACCTGCGCCAATTTCAAAAATTCTTTCACCATTAGAAAGCTACATTCACCCTTAGTAACAGGCCATGACCAACAGGTTTATCCCTGTAGTCCCACGCGAACGGTACTAGATTAGTATTAACATCCGCTAGTTAATACTAATCTAGTAATAAAGAACATACACAGGGGGCTGTCAATGCAAAAAGATACTATACCATAGAAGGCTACCTACTCAATGCAACGGTATACACACACAATACTTATAATTACCAACCTTACACCACTGTTCCGATGTTTTCGTACACCCACTACCATCACTGTTCAGGGCTGTTGTTATTTCGGACCATGCCTGACGACTGCGAATGCGAGCATTTGCAGTACGAGCATGGCCCATAGCCAACCATGGTTTGTTTTCTAAAAAGCTTACTAGCTTTTCCAGCTGATCTAACGAAGGAGCTGCGTTGCGAGACACTAAAAGATAAATATTTTGGTTACTTATATAGTAGTTCCAGAAACTGTGCTATATTTAAATAGAAATGTAACTTTATACTTACTTTCGATAGGTTTGGGACCAAACTAAAACACGGAACAAGTAGAACGCCATTGGGTTGGGGTGCACAATTTTTTTGAAGTCCACTTAGCCACTTAAAACCACTTAGAACTTTGGAATTTCGTATTTTGATAAAAAACTTTCAAGATAAGATCAAGTTGTTTGTTTTGAAATACATAACCTACAAATAAAAATGTCAAAGATTTGGTTTTGCTTTATTGCTATAATCAAAATTAATTATTTTCCAAGTCTAAAATGATATAAATAATTAAACATTAGTTGCATAATAAATAAAACGTGTTTTATACATACGTATTGTGCATTTGTATTAATTTAAAATGACGAAATAACTTAAAAATAGGTTAGTCGAGATTTTCTCGATTATACTCTAGATTAAACATAGCAACACTGCCAACATCATACTCATCATCGTTGTTCGGCAGATCGTCGACGAGCTTAAGTAGGTTAGCGAATACGGTTTTTATCAACGTTGTTTTTAAAAGCGATATTTACGATGAAACATCAGTGAACGCATCGTTGTTAACATCTATGATGAGTCTGTTAGTGAATCGCATTGCTGATACTTAATGTGTCTAACGATAGACACATTAAGTATCGTTACAAACGTTATATAAAAGATAACGATATCTGCATGAAAAGGCTGTAACGATACCATATTTTTAACGGTATTTCAAGCCCTGCCTAACCCTACGGTGATTGTATTGTAATTAACTGGTAATAAAATTTAATTACAACATTTTTGAAAAAAAAAACGTAAAACATGGTGTAAAAATTATTAGAATCGAATCAGTTACAGTTATTAGAATTGATTCTGAACAAACTACATTCAGGTTTCGCCTTTACTGAAAAGAATGTTGTATTTATTATGGAGCAGCCACACACTCGTCGAGTGGTATGGGAAGTAACGAGGAAAGGAGGCAGAGACATAGTGTGGCAACATTACTCGTCATGCTCCTCGTCCTGCCCCTTTTGTCGGTTTTTGCGCGCGAGTTAAAGGACCGGCAATACGAGTGCGAGTGGCTGGCCACATAATCGCGCGGCCGCAGTCCGCATCGAGCGGTTGCGCAAGACGCACGCGTTTGTAAAATTGGAAATTATGTCATCGCCAAGCGTGGAATGGTCAAATGAAAAAGCGTTAATGTTTATTGATTTTTACTACATATTTCTTTTTACTACATATTTCTTTTTACTACATATTTCTTTTTATTAAATAAATATAATTAGCTATATACTAAAAATGCATAGCGCGCACGCTGCCACCGTTTCAACGTCCATTGTCTCACCAAGGCAAATGACAAGTGAGGAGCGTCGCGATTAATTGCGCGAGTAGAGCAGTGTGTGGGCAGAGAGGGCAACATCGCGGCAAATCACGGCAGCGCGAGGAGCATAGCGATGAGCAACGCGAGGAGCATAGTCTGGCAGTAACATTAAATACAAAATACTAAACATTCAAAAACGTTTCTGGGAATTCAAGACTTCAAGACAAAGCTATGCTCAACAATTTACGCATCATTGCAATAAGTACTATTTCCTGCTTCTTGATTACAGACGCCTTGTTAATGACGTCACGTTTCTGTTAAATATAGCCAATCATATCATTGACTGTTAAAAAGTGTTTAGTAATTAATTAATATCAACAGTCAATAATTGTCGCAAGTCTTATGGGAAGTAATATCGATGAATACAAATTCCACAAAATAAGTTTAAAAATTTATTTACTTAAATATAATGCGATACAAGTACTTTTTTTTTTTTTTTTTTTTGCGTGGTAAAATCATCAAATGAGTCCTCTCACCCCGGGCAGGGCGGGAGGGACTGTCAGACTTCTACTGACTAAAATCCACGGTGTCCTTCAGTAGCCTGTTATGTTCCGGGGTCACGGTAAGGAAATAATCCCGCGACGCGATACAAGTACTTACAAAAAAAAATCACTGAATTGTTAAAACTGAATTATTATTTTTTTCATTCAAACTGTTCCGAGCACATTATCTGGCATAGACTTCAACCCTGTAATTGAATCCGCGACCTGCAGCTGATCGTATCCTGATTGTGACGAAGGAGCTTCCAACTCCTCCACTTAGGATGGATGGGGTTGCGTTCTGTGATGATCCTATGCGGGTCACACGGACCGCAGTTACCCGCCGCCCCCCGTTCGGGCGGACTGTTATGTCTTTGATGACATGATAACCCGGGATACCGCCCGAACTGTGCTGGGTACTGAAAAACAACAAAGGATATGATCAAAAAAATGTTTATCTACTTTACCAAGATCGATCGATATACGCATGTTTTTGTCAAATAAAAACATTTTTAGATTAATAACGCTAGATCCGAAAATCAATTACTGCTTTCTTTCCACAACCCCAATTAACTATAAATAAGGACTATTAATATTCTTCATGGTATGTCTATGGAAACTTACTTGTATACCCGTGTACCACTGATGGTCCCCACGGACAGGTTACGTCGAGTGTCTATCGCAGTCTCCTCTGCTGCGTCAGTCGGGTCAGGGAGCTCCAACAAGTCAGCTACAAACACCTCTGGCCCCTCGTTGACGTCCACGTCAGCTGTTTCAGGCACGTCATTGCTGACTACTGAAGCTGTTGCTGCCGCTACTAACAACACCACGAGGAATGCGGCTTTCATCTGGAATCAAAATATTACCAATTCCGATAGATATCTTAATAATAAAAACAAAGTAGCATCAACATTAAGTGTTATCTATACTAATATTATAAAGCTGAAGAGTTTGTTTGTTTGTTTGTTTGTTTGTTTGTTTGAACGCGCTAATCTCAGGAACTGCTGGTTGGAATTGAAAAATTCTTTTTGTGTTGGATAGTCCATTTATCGAGGAAGGCTATAGGCTATATAACATCACGCTATCACCAAAAGGAGCGGAGCAGCAATGAGAAATGTTTCAAAATCGGGAAAATGTATTCCTTTTCGAGAGCTTTCGTTGCGTGCGCTGCGTAAACGGTTAAAGATACGCAAAAATTATGTACTACGGAATTATTCCTCATAAAAATTTCTAACATAAAGTCCGCGAGAGCATATATCTATCTTTTAAGATTAAGTCACTATAACCTTTTTTATGGAAATCTAATTTGTTTTAAAGTAATGCATTATTTGCGAAGGTACTTTCATTAATATGATATACATCCTTATCAAAATAAATACGTTAATCATCACAAGCATTTAATTTTGAACAAAATTGCCCTTGACACCATTTGATTTCAATGAATATCTTAGGAGGTATCATAGTTTCAAAATAATGCCACAACAAAATTATTACTGCCTGGGCAATACCGAGCATATCATAATTGGGCGTGAGGAAAAGTGCACCCTCTACCTCTCACCCGAGCCACCGCTGAAGACGCCCAGGGCGTTGGAAATAGTGGGTCATATTCCAGCCGCTTACGGACGGGGAGTAATGGGTAGCTTGCCGTCCGACGGCATGTATTTATAAAGAAGCACTGGCCAATCCCCGCTGCATAGACAAGTCGAGACGCGGCGGGAAGAGCTCCGGCGCCATCTCAGGGGGCGGTTTGGATCCTGTATCAAATGGGGAAGGAAGAAACGCCTGGGTGTCACCACTGCGAGGATCGCCCGCAGGACACGGTAGAACATACGGTGCAGGACTGCCCCGTTTGGGCAGAGCACCGCCGTGTCCTCACAGCGGCGATAGGCACTGGTCGAGGCCATGCTGCGGGGCGAGACGGAATGGTAAGCGGACGCCTCCTTCTGCGAAGCAGTAATACTAGCAAAGGAGGAGAAGGAACGCGTGGGGGAGAGGACAGCATCCACCTCACGACGCAGCCGCCGCGGGAGACGCCCACGGTAACGGACGTCGCAAGACGATCTCCGGCCACCGTAGGCGCGGGCATGCGGGCGACGAGTAATGGATGACTCGCCGTCCGATCATGGACCATGCCCGGGTCGACGGCGCGTTGTGTTCCACGCGCGCCTCAAACAGCTCTTTAAGAGGGCCCCCTAAGAGGGCAAGAGCCTGCTGGGGTCGCGGGACTGTCTCACTCGATAACCGTGACCCCGGTACATAAAGGGCTATTAAAGGAACACCGTGGATTTTAGTCAGTACAAGTCTGACAGTCCCTCCTGTCCCGCCCTGGGCGGGAGGACTCATTTGATGATTTTGCCACGATAAAAAAAAGGGGGGCGGTATGGAGGGAGCGACTATCGAAACCGAGGTTCGGGCACGCCTCAAACGCGGCGGTACGACCTCTCTTTGAGGAATGGCTGGAAGGTGTCACGGCGTCCTGACCAACCACCTGACGCAGATCCTCACTGGACACGGAAGTTTTGGGAGGTACCTGTGTCGGATGGGGAGGGAAGAAACGCGTGGGTGTCACCACTACGAGGATCGTCCAGAGAACACGGTAGAGCATACGGTGCAAAATTGCCCCGCTTGGACAGAGCATCGCACATGTCCTCACAACGGTATAGGCGGCGACCTCTCGCGCTCGACATTGGTTGACGTGAAATAGAGTGGAAACCGGTCGCCTCCTTCTGCAAAACAGTCATGCCAGCGAAGGAGGAGGAAGTGGGACGCGTAAGGAAGAGGACAGCGTCCACCTCACGACCCACACCCAGCTGCTGCGGTAGACGCCCACGGTGACGGACGTCGCAGGACGATCTCTGGCCAACAGGCGTGGGCATGTGGGCATTCGGGCGACGAGTAATGGGCGACTCGCTGTCCGATCATGGACCATGCCCGGGTCGACGTCAATGTTGTGTTCCACGCGCGCCTCAAAGAGCGTCAGCACAATGACGGGGGCCAAACCCCTTAGAGGGCCAAAGCAGCCGGGGTCGTAGGACTTACGAGCTACCGTGGCCCCGGAACGTAAAGGGCTATTGAAGGACGCCGTGGATTTTAGTCAATACAAGTCTGACAGTCCCTCTTGCCCAGCCCTGGGTGAGAAGACTAATTTGACGATTTTATGACGCTAAAAAAAAGCATAAAGAAAATGATTTGTATCGGTATCCTCCCACAGCGCTTCGCACTAAAAATACATTGTTAAGTTCCGACATCCACGCGAACGAAGTCGCGGGCACAGCTAGTTCGATATATTTTTAACTTGGAAGACAATAATAATTCTTGCCTATATCTGCCACTGCGAGGTTTTATAATAATATATTATGATAATATAATTATAAAAATTGAAAGTCACTTACCTTTCCAACGTTTACTTTGACTTGATCGACGAAACACCAAAGTGATCTCCTTTGAGGACAGTGTTAGTTTATGTTGTATTATGAAGGAGCCAGTATTTATAGTAAAAGTAGAAAGAAAACGCATGTGATAAGATTATATCTGACCCACATGTCGGTAATTTACATTCTCATAAACAATTGCCAACTATTATACAACTAGGTAGATAACACAGATACAATTATAAATATGTTTATCTCCTATTTTTGCTATGCCTGACAAGGTAAACAATGATCACAATTTTGTAAAACCTGCCTCTTTTTCACGTATAAACACCAAATATTATTAAGAAATTAAAATATGAAACAACAAAAAAACTCTTCTCTCTGAGACACGGGTCATACCTCAGTTTCAGAAAATTTTTAAATTCATACATGGACTATCTTCTTATGATAAGCTCTTGTAAATGTTTAGAAATAAGGGTTTAGAATCAATCCCATAATATCCAATTTCCTTTCATTTTAATATTCGACGTTCAAAAGTGCCTCAGTGCTGGCCTTATTGAAATAAAATAAATAACTTTGAAGTAGAAAATAAAAATACGAAAAGTGTAAAGCCAGGCACCATTTCAATATCACTAACCCGCTTATCAAGCAGAGCTCCCAGATATGGTAGCTGCTTTTAGATAAGTACCGAAGTTGGAATACCATTGCAATAGTACTTTACTTTTAAAACAACTTTTTAAACAATTTAACCTAGGCACAAGTTTTATTTCCGTTATCGCATGAGCGTAAGACACAATCAGTATCTTTATAATTAGATCGGTGTCATCTAACTAGTTCTGTAGTTCGCAATTGTAAATTACCGACATGTAGGTCGGATTTAATCTTATCAAATGCGTTTTCTTTCTACTTTCACTATAAATACTGGCTCCTTCATAATACAACTTATACTCAAACTGTCCTCAAAGGAGATCACTTTGGTGTTCCGTAGATCAAGTCAAAGTAAACGTTGCAAAGGTAAGTGACTTTAAATAATAAAATAGTGATAATAAATCCTTAATATAGTCGAGAAAAAGGAAAGTAAAACCTTTGGCTCGCAATAGTAGAATTTAAGTAAGAATTATGATCTTCCAAGTTAAAAATATTTCGGATAACACTTAAGGCAGTGGTCCGACTGCCGACGATGAACGAGTAGAATATACACTCTAAAAAGAGTTTTGTCGCCGGGCGACAGTGAGTGTTCAAGTGCTACTCGCCCGTGGTCGCTTTATGTGACATTTGCTAAGCGACAGAACGAGTAAAACGAGTCGTCGCTGACAGTGTGAACAGTGAGAGAGCAACTATTTATTAATGTAGGCATCTCTTTCGTTTACACGGAATGTACATTTATTGCGCGTTTCTTGAGAGAGAAAATCGCCGAGAGTTACTCGTTCTCTCGCCGTTGGTCGGACCACTGCCTAAGATTGATGCTACTTTATTTTTAACATTGCGATATTTATCAATATTGATAAAATTTAATTCCAGATGAAAACCGTTATCTTCGTGGTGTTGTTAGCAGCGTCAGCAACAGCTTCAGTAGTCAGCAATGACGTGCCTGATGCAGCTGACGTGGACGTCAACGAGGGGCCAGAGGTGTTTGTAGCTGACTTGTTGGAGCTCCCTGACCCGACTGACGCAGCAGTGGAAACTGCGAAAGACACTCGACGTCACCTCGTTGTGGGGACCATCAGTGGTACACGGGTATACAAGTAAGTATCCATAGACAAAACAATAAGAGAACATAGTCCGCATATTTTGTAGTTAATAATTTGGGGTTATCCTAATAAAGCAGTGATAATTTCCGTATTTAGGACTATTAATTTTTATTTGACAAAAACATGAACTTACCCACAAATTGACCACGCAAGATCTTAGAAAAGAAGATGAATATTTTCTTGATCACATCCTTTGTGGTTTTTTCAGTACCCAGCACAGTTCGGGCGGTATCCCGGGTTATCATGTCATCAGAGACATAACAGTCCGCCCCAACGGGGGGCGGCGGGTAACTGCGGTCCGTGCGACCCGCATAGGATCATCACAGAACGCAACCCCATCCATCCTAAGTGGAGGAGTTGGAAGCTCCTCTGTCACAATCAGGATACGATCAGCTGCAGGCCGCGGATTCAATTACAGGGTTGAAGTCTATGCCAGATAATGTGTTTGAAACAGTTCGAGTATAAAAACGATTCAGTTTTATGGATACTTAATATTTTTTTAAGAACATGTGTTGCATTATATTTTTGTAAATAAATAAATTTAATAATAATAATTTTATTTACTGCTATTTTTTATATTTTTAAATGTTTTTTGTTTCTTTTTTGTAAAAATATTTAAAAATGTAATTTATAAGTGTAAAAATAAATAAAGAGAATAATAATATTAATAATCTTTATTCAACACAAAGAGTACAGATACAATCAAAGGATAGGTAATTATACACTCATTATTAAGTTAGTTGTAAGATCTGCATTACAATTCTGAAACCCTGCCTCTCAAACTAGGTAATGACCTGTATTTTGAGAGACAGTGATCGGTCACTTATAATTCTTTAAACTATTTGTTACAACAGCAATTTATGAAACGGTGTCGCTCCACCGCTACAAGTAATAAGTATGTTCTGTAATATTCTGTTTAGGGTGAATGTTAGTGTTGTGAAAGGTTAGTATTTTGTGTGTGGGTGTGTGAATGTTTGGTGAGATAAGTGTGCGAGCTGATGTGTGTGTGTCTGTGCTATAGAAAAGGTGTGCGTAAGGGATTAGGTGATGTATGTAAGTAGGGACTCAGTGTTAGTATAGTCCCTCTCCAGTAGCCATTCTGTCAACTTATTTTTAACTGTATGGGTGTTAAGGTGTAGGATCTTCAGTTCTTTATTAATTTTGTTATAAATATGATGACTGAGCGTGTAAAATTGGCGCGTTGCGAAAGTGGTTTTATGTTGGGGACCAGTGATGAGTTGTCGTCGCTTAATTAAATTTGGTAGTGGTAGCCTATCGTGGATTCTTAGAATGGATCGAAGTACGTAAAGCTGTCGTACTGTAAGGATTTTGCAGTTTGAAAAAAGTTCTTTCGTAGGGAATCTATATGATTTCCTAGTCATTACCTTAACCTTTAAGTACCGACGTGTGGTCTGACAGACACTTTGGGTATTCGATTTGTGTAGTTACCTGTGTTAGCGAAGACGTACACCCCCGCGCTTTTCTCTACCCCTCGAGCAGTCGCCCGGTAACGTTTGAGGAGAGTGGTTGTGTCGGCGCGTGCGATTCCGGTGAGTTTTGGCTTTTATAAGATCGCGAGTGGTCTGTCAGACCACTCGTCTGTACTTATGTAACTTTTTTGAATGGGACTTATTCGAGGTTTTATCGTTTTTCTTCTTATATTTTCACTCAGGAACGAAAATGGATCAGCCAAGTACTTCAGGTGTAAAACGGGCAAGCGCAAGTAAAAATAGGGCTGTTCCTAGTACTAAGAAAAAATACCTTTCAAGGCCTCAAAATAAAGACCATGCGGACATTATAGAAGAATGGCTAAATGAAAGCTCGGAGTCTGACTGTGATGACATCGATCCAAATTTTATTCCTATGGAGAGTGATCATCATTCAGCCTCAGAACAAGAAGGGTCAGACAGAGAAGAAACAACATCTGAGGGGCCAGAGACCGAATCTCACGGCGACAATTTATTACGATCCTATTTTGGCAAAAACCGATACAAATGGAGTAAAACTCCTTTCAATACGGGCGGCGTGCGCACACCTCGGCACAACATTGTAGTAGCATCTGCAACATCGTCTTCAACCCTCTCTGAAAACGATCAGAAAGATCCTTATCATATATGGCGTAATTTTTTTGATGATTCTATATATCAATAAATTCTAACTTGGACTAATGTAAAGTTGCAAAAATACAGAGAAACATTCAAAACTATAACAGAGTTGCACGATATCGATGAAATCGAGCTAAATGCTTTCTTTGGACTCCTTCTATACTCAGCGGTTTTCAAGTCTAACCATGAAGACGTTGATTTGTTGTTTACAACTGATGGTACTGGTCGCGAAATTTTTAGATGTGTTTTATCAAAAAACAGATTTATGTATATCCTGAATTGCCTTCGTTTCGACAACCCTGACACAAGATCAGAACGACAAAAGGTAGACAAAACCGCAGCAATATCGTTTGTTTTCAACGCGTTTGTAAACAACTGTCGAAAAAATTATAGGTTGGGTATAAATGTAACCATTGATGAGATGTTGATTGGCTTTAGAGGCCGCTCACATCTCATTATTTACATGCCCCAAAAACCTGCCAAGTACGGGTTGAAGGTACAAGCTATTTGTGATTCGAAGACGTTTTATTTTTATGATGGTTACATATATTCTGGAAAAGGATCAGACGGTGAAGGATTGACAGAAGAGGAAAGAAAGCTCCAGGTGCCTACACAATGTGTATTGAGATTGATCAGGGACTTACACGGCAGTAACCGAAATATCACTGCTGATAACTGGTACACTTCTGTTCAGTGTGTCGAAGAGCTGAAAAAAAGAGGCTTGACATATGTAGGCACCATGAAAAAGAATAAAAGGGAAATACCACCTGATTTTCAACCAAAAAAAACTCGTGATGTTGGTTCCACGCTTTACGGATTTACGAATGACATTACGCTTGTCTCTCATGTTCCCAAAAAGAACAAAGCAGTTCTTCTTCTTTCATCAATGCATCACAAGGAAGAAATAAACGAAGAAGAAAATAAACCGGAAGTTATATCTTATTATAACTCTACAAAAGGGGGTGTTGATGAAATTGATAAGAAATGTGCAATTTATAATAGCAGTCGACGAACGCGGCGTTGGTCAATGGCAATATTTTTTCGAATGTTAGACCTGAGCGCCATAAATGCAGGTATTTTGTACAATTTTCATTCGCACAATAACAGGATTGACAGATCTGTCTTTTTGAAACTACTTGCAAGATCTTTGGTCGTTCCACAAATGCAGCGCCGGGTTCTGAATAAACATCTTCCAAGAGAATTGCGCTTGTCGATAAACAGAGTTCTTGGGCAAGATGCACCAGAGAATGTAAGGGAAGAAAATGAAGCAGAAGGAAATCAAACTAGAAAACTCTGTCACATCTGTCCTTCAAAACTAAAACGCAAGACTGCGTATAAATGTGACACTTGCATGAAACATGTGTGCTTACAATGCAGCAAGCCGGTATGCAAAGACTGTTTGTAAAATTTTACTGTTTAGAACATTTTGGGCATTGCGATTTCTAAGAAATCACTTAATTTTTTGTTCCTTTTTAATTTTTATTATTTGTTTGGTTATTAAACTTTAAGAAAAAAATGTTATGAAGAAAAAATAATTGTTCACTTTATAAATGTTAATTACGAAGTAAAAAGTTGATTTTTCATACCAAAAAGTTGAGACTGATAGAAAAATGTTTATAATTAGTAATAAATGTGAAAACTTTTAGATTTTGTTTTACTCGTACGATAACAAGATATGTCAAAAATATAAATTAAAGTTTATTTTTTAAATAATCCATATACATTAAATTTTTGGTCAGTTAAGCTACGGTGGTCTGCCAGACGTCACGTCGGTACTTATGTAACTAAAATCTCACGTCGGTACTTGAAGGTTAAGAATGGCTCTTTGTGCCCTTTCTACTGTCAGCATTTTGGTTTTAATTGCTCCACCCCATGCTGTAATACAGTATCCAAGAACAGATTGACAAACCGCATAATACACCATCTTTAAGGTGTCCAGACTGGCTGACTCTCGCAGTGACTTAAAAACGTGTATAAGGCGCATTGTTCTTGTAGTTAGGGCGTCAATCTGTTTGTCCCATCGTAAACCGTCGTCAATCAGGACTCCAAGATACTTTATATTGTCCGATCTTGTAAGGGTTGGACAGTCACAAGATGATGTTGGATTTGTGCATGTGTGGGCAGCAATGCTGAAGTTATGAACAGGTCTCATGTGACGCCGAATTGCGAATGGTATATAAGTGGTTTTGGCCAAGTTAAGTGTCAGCAGGTTACAGTTAAGCCATTTCATTACTTTGGACAGGGCTTCTTCTGCAGTAGTCCTCACCACGTCCCAGGTAGGTCCGTAAACAAGAATTGCAGTGTCATCTGCGTATGCATAAATGTCAGTGTCAGGTAGTTTCATCTTGCAAAGGTTGTTTACGTAGATCTGGAAGAGGATTGGACCCAAAATACTGCCTTGGGGGATGCCGTACGTTATTAGCTCTTCGTCACTATAATATGCGTCAACCTTGACGACCTGTGTGCGATTACTGAGGTAACTTTTAAAAATTTCCAAAGGTGTACCTCGCACACCAATACGTTCCAGCTTATCAATGAGCATGGGGACAGAGACCGTGTCAAACGCTTTGGATAAGTCCAAACAAATTCCCAGGCACTTAATTTTCTTGTCCAATTTCTTAGCTACCTGTTGGGTAAAGTCTAAGACAGCATCCTCCGTCGATAGACCTGTACGGAAACCATTTTTTTGACTGGCCTGTTGGTCTAGTGGTTAGTGACCCTGACTGCTATGCCGGAGGTCGTGGGTTCGATTCCCACCCAGGACAAATGTTTGTGTGATGAGCACGATCATTTGTTCTGTGTCTGGGTGTAACTTATCTATAATATGTATGTATTTAGAAATATATAAGTATGTTTATCAGTTGTCTAGTACCCATAACACAAGCTCTGCTTAGCTTGGGACTAGATGGCGTTGTGTGATAGTTGTGGAATATTATTATTATTATTATTATTTTGGTTCGGAGCAATGATTTGGTGTTTGTTAAGGAAGCTCCCAAGTGACTTCGCCAGGATCCTTTCAAGTATCTTAGAGAGGGCAGACAAAACAGAAATTGGTCTATAGTTCGTAACACAGTCTCTGTCCCCACCCTTGTGAATTGGATGTATTACCTATTGCCTTTTTCAGGGCATTAGGAAATACTCCCGTTTGAAGGCAGCGATTTATGAGGAAGGTAATGGGTGGAGTCAATGCGTGACGGCATATCTTCAACAGTTTGGACGAGATTCCATCCCAACTACGTCCTGTCGCAATTGTAAGATGAGGGATTCCACTTCTGTTTCATCCACTTCCAACACGACAAGAGAACCGACAGTTGGATTGGGATCACTAGTTTCATTTTGAATGAAAGGGCATTGTTCACTTGCAGCTGTTGTATGTCCCGCAGTTTGTGATAATATTTGCGTAGCTAAATTTTTACCATCATTACTAAGGTAGTGATTTACAAAGTTTAAGGAAGATTTAGGGTCGTCTTTTAATTTTAATAGTTCTGCAGGGCTAACATGTGTCTTTTGTGTGTTTGTTATTTGTTTAATTGTATTCCATAACATTTTGGGGTTGTTTTTTGATTTTTCTAATTCCGACGTTTCGTAAGCTATTTTTAATTTTCGAAGTAAGTTATTACAGAAGTTTCTGTATCGTAAATATGTTGTTTTTAAGATTAGGTTATCAGGAGCTGTTTTTGCCTTAATATGCATTTTGTCTCTATTTTTTATACATTTTATTAGGCCCGGTGTTATCCATGGTTTAATTATTATTTTATTTCTGGGGATTTTAACTTGTGTGGAGTGTTTTGTAATGACTGATCTAACAATGTCTACAAAAGTAATCGCACACTCATTTACGTCATCAATTTCATTTAATACAGTAAAGTTGGTATTTTCTAACTCAGCAGTAATGGCTTCGTAATCTAGACGAGTGATAACTTTATTTATCTTCTTTGTGGGACTGACGTGAGCTATGGACAAGAGAACAGGTTTGTGATCCGTTATATGAGATTCCATTACAAGTGTTGTAGATTGGTAATTAGATTTGAGAAGCAAGTGATCAATACAGCGGTCCAGCCGAGTAGGGAATAGGTGGGTCGGCATCAATCCATACGACGCGTTAATTGTAAGGTATTCGAAACTTATTCGAAACGACCAATTGGACTAATGTCTATGTTTAGATCTCCCACCAAGACAATACCAGGGCAAGACGATATGTCTTGATATACGTTACACAAGCTTGTTGTGAAATTGTTGAAATCGTCTCTGGAATTGAAAGAGGGGGAGCGGTAGATGGCGACCACAGACAACTTTTTGTCTATTTGACATACTAGACAATTACCGCCTACAAAGGGTGGCTCTAATATGGAACACTGTAATCCTTCCTTAGTGTATATTATGACTCCATCGTTTTGGTTTACGTTGACCACTGTCGAGTTAGACTGAAATCCATCTAAGTGTGGTAGTGCATTGACTTTACTCAGCCAGCATTCTGTCAAAACAATGATATCAATTTTAGTTTTTATCAAGTTTAACAAAACTTGAAGTTGGTGAAAGTTTTTGTTCACGCTGCGAATGTTTAAGTGTAGTATATTTATGTTAGTACCGGCCGAGTTGATATAGGTACGACAGTCTTCAGGGTTGCAGTTGAAAGAGTCACCGAAGTTTATAAGGTCTAAGTCATTATTAATATTGTTTATTGTAGCCATTTTTAATTTTAGTCTTGTACGAAATATAACACTTCAGCCATATATACGATTAGCATTTACGCCTCTATTAGTTGTGCGAACAGTTAAAGTGATAGGAATGAAAGTATTTTGTGATAGACATAAGATAAAACTTTTAAATATTATAGTTATATTTAAGAGCGACGATGGCAAGAGACCGGACGGTATGTCTTTGTTTCCTTGGAAGATGGGTAGGCCTCTAGTGTGGGATGCAACCTGTGTCGATACTCTTGCGCCATCCCATCTTCTAAGTTCATCTTGCTCACAAAATTAAATGTCTTAGTTATGGTTCAAATATAATATTTTTAAATAAATATGATGGTTTTATTTTGTCTAGGCCTTCATAAAAGTTCTTCACTTCATCTTCCCCGAGAGTGTTATATCTTAAAGAAAAATGGCCAAAACGTGAAAATAACGTGAAAAGTGTATAATTCCTTTTTTTTTTAATTTATTCCTACGCACCGACGGAACACAGTAAATACTTGTTGGCGCCAGTCTCCAACAGCATAGTGGTCACAAGCCAGGTGGCCCTGGGTCTGTAGCCATGTAACAAACGATAAACGCTAACGCTGAGTAGGCTTTAATAGATTTCAACTTTATGGGCTTGAGTATACAGTTGAAGATCTAATGAAGATTGCCTATCGTTTTCGTTCTTTTCAGTCGCTAACGCTTAGAAATCTTTAATAGATTTTCAACTTAAGGCTCTGGGGTATACAGTTGAAAATCTACTGGAGAGTACCGAGCGTTTACGATTATCGTTTGTGACTTGTTGCGACTTGGCTAGGGGGTAGGCGTGAGCGCCACGCCACTACGCCGCCCGCCGCCGTCGGTGGTTCTCAAGCACGCCGCCGCCGCCGGTCACGGGGCCGGCGTGAAATCGGCGTATCTTTTTAAGTTTATTTTTTATCGGCAGTGTTTGCTGGAGATCTTTCTGATGGAGATCTTCTCAAGTACTGGCGTGAACGAAGATTACCTTCCCTTGTTTAAGCACATACGCGCAGTCTATCTTGTGTGCTCCAGTAACGTCGACACCAAGTGAAAGAGCAGGATTAACCCTTGAAAAGGCAGAATCGCCTGGGTGTCACCACTCCGAGGATCGCCCGGAGGACACGGTGGAGCATACGGTGCAGAACTGCCCTGCTTGGGCAGAGCACCGCCGTGTCCTCGCGGAGACGATAGGCGGCGACCTGCCGCCCCCGGCACTGGTCGAAACCATGCTGCGGTGCGAGTCGGAATGGGAAGCGGTCGCCTCCTTCTGCGAAGCAGTCATGCGAGCAAAGGAGGAAGCGGGATGCGTGAGGGAGAGGACAGCGTCTACCTCACGACCCAGCCGCCGCGGGTGACGCCCACGGCAACGGACGTCGCGAGACGATCTCCGGCAACCGTACGCGCGGGCATGCGGGTGGCGAGTTATGGGTACTCGTCGCCGGACGGCGAGTGGCGCCCGGCATTGGTCGAGGCCATGCTGCGGGGCGAGACAGAGTATGAAGGGGTCGCCTCCTTCTGCGGAGCAGTCGTGCTTAGCGAAGGAGGAGGCGTGCCGCGTGAGGGAGAGGACGGCGTCCTCCCTCTAACCCAGCCGCAGTGGTAGTCGCCCACGGCGACGGACGTCGCCAGACGATCTCCGGCCACCGTAGGCGCAAGCATGCGGGAGGCGAGTAATGGGCGACTCGCTGTCCGTCCATGGACCATGCCCGGGTCGACGGCGCGTTGTGTTACATGCGTTCGTTCAAAGATTTTGATTAATAAGTGATGATAAGTTTATTATTAATGTCACATGCTGTTTTTTCTAAAAATAAAAGGTAATAGAATCTGAATCACTTTTCTCCTCTCTGAAGTCTAAATCAAAAGTCCTGACGCCGATTTCACGCGGGTACGCCGCCGCCGCCGTCAAAATTTTGGCATTACGCCGCCGCCGATCAAAATGAAATCGGCGCACACCTCTACCAGGGGGGCTGGTGAGGTCTACCATTGTCATTGAGATCGATCAGATTTCGAAAAGAACGAGAACAAACTCTTCTTTCATTTACATCATAAATTGGAGCTCGAACTATTTACAAAACTAAAATATCTTTCAATGACGATTCACCTTATTTACTTACAAAACCAATGTTGCTACTAACAAAGTTAAGTACATAAAAATATGATTTTAGGTTACCATAGATAGAGCTACATTTATAGCCAAGTAGCCAATATCCTTCTTATTTTTTTTACCCACCCATACACTACTAATATTACTTGCATTGTGGTTGCGTTTACAAACATTTTTAAACTCATGTACCTCAAACACCCGGACTCGCAACAACTACTTCATCATCATCAGCTTACATGCTCCCACTGCTGGGACACAGGCCTCCTCTCTCTGAGAGGGAGAGGGCTATAATCCACCACGCGGGCCCACTGCGAGTTGGTAGATGTCACATGTCTTCGAATTTTCGGTTCTAGGACATGGCGGTTTCCTCACTATGTTTTCCTTCACCGTTTTGAGAGCAGTGGTGATGAAGTAAATTACACAAAGTAATGCGCCTGGCGGGGTTCCTACCTACAACTCGTAAGGCGAGGCCGATACCACTGGGCCACAACTACTTGTGGATATATAAAAATTTGTTCCGTTCAGGAATCCGCGATAGGCATCGCAGTAGCCTTTGGTAGTAGACTTTAGTATCTATTTTTTTTTTGGGAAAAACCAATAATTGTATGTCTTAATAATTAGGTTAAAGTACAATTCACTACATTTTCACGGCTTACAATTAAAATTACGGTACATTATGTGGCTTATTCTAACTAAACTTAGCAACGCTGTGCTCGACGGCAACATGTTCATTCCAACCACAAATTATGAAATACTACGTATTCCACCAAATAACAACTTTACCGGTATCTCGCTGTTTACTTTGGTTATTTCAATACGAGTACCTATGTAGTTTCATTTTATGTACAATCGACAAAGTTGAATCATGACGTGGGTCATGATTATAAGCTTATTTTCCTACAGACATTCAAATACAATTAAGTCCACATTCGCGTAAACTAACATATGGATTATGTTAGTTCACAACATATGGATGGTAACGTCTTTGATCTTTGTGCGGACTGATTCAAACGATTTATTGTCAAAATAGGTCATGATTCAACTTTGTCGATTGTACTTACATTTATGAAAAATAAAAATTAAATTAATAAAAAAATCAACGTTTTTCATTTAAATTTATTAATTGATATAAAAACTTGTCCGTTTAAAACAAAACCAAACCCATAAAAGTGAATTTATGTAAACTGTTCGCATGTTGAGAACACATTATCTGGCATATACTTCAACCCTGTAGTTGAATCCACGACCTGTAGCTGATCGAATCCTGATTGTGACGAAGGAGCTTCCAATTCCTCCACTTATGATGGATGGGGTTGCGTTCTGTGATGCTCCTATGCGGGTCACACGGACCGCAGTTACCCGCCGCCCCCCGTTGGGGCGGACTGTTATGTCTCTCACAATTTGACGTCCCGAGCTACCGGTCGCTCCTTGCTGGGAACTGGAAACACAACAAACGCTTTGATCAAGAAAACAGTTGGCCTAGTAGATTGACTGCATCGATCCCCGCACTGAAATAGTAGATTAGTAGCCAAGGGCTGTAAGGTATCAATTGCAGCCCGAGATATTTAGGCGCACGAGCGCAGCGAGGGCGCCTATAGTTCGAGGGTGCAATTGATGCTTACACCCGAGCTAACTACTCTGCTTTACATCTCGATTGTGAGGTAAGTAGAAAAAACCGGCATTGCAAGAATAAAACATTTTATTAGTTAATTGCTGCTTCAGCTTCCATTTTCATTGATTCGGGAGTGCAGCTTAATTAAATCTTCATCACTTGCAGTACTCATGTTTTTTTCTTAATTATCACGTAATTATAAAAAAGTCCCAAAAACAAACAATATATATTATATATTTAAAGTAAAAGTTTTCTATTCCCGCCTTTTTTCATCTTTTTTTTTTCAAGAACGGGATTTGAGCTTCGCCGTTCGATATTTAAAATTGATGACTATTAAACTCGAAGACAAGGCTGAATAGCGAAGCGACCTCTTTTGTCATTAGGCTGAATGCATGTTGTCTATTGCCAATATGATGGTTAGATGTCCGCAAACTTTTTTTTTAATTACTTACCGCCCTAGGGCCTTTTCTAGCTACATTAATACCCTAGAGCGCTAATTGGTTACTTACAAGCCCCATTTGGGGGTAATAAGGACCTACTTACCGAACATGAGAGATGTAAAAAATATTTGTATGATCTACAAGTACTTTTTAGGGTTCCGTAGCCAAATGGCAAAAAACGGAACCCTTATGGACTCGTCATGTCTGTCTGTCTGTCCGTTCGTATGTCACAGCCTTTTTCTTAAAAAGTTTAAGAGGTATCCTGTTGAAACTTGGTAAGTAGATGTATTATGTGAACCGCATTAGGATTTTCACAAAAAAATAAAAATAAAACTAATTTTGGAGGTTGCCCCCATACTTACAATTGAAACTCAATTTTTTTTTCACTGAACTTATAAGTGTGGGGTATCTATGGATAGGTCTTTAAAAAGGATGTTGAGGTTACTAATACCATTTTTTTCTAAACTGAACAGTTTCCGCGAGAGACACTTCCAAAGATATAAAATTTTGGTCCCCCCCCCCTGTAACTTCTAAAATAATTGAATGATGAAACTAAAAAAAAATATGATGTACATTACCATGCAAACTTCAATTGAAAATTGGTTTGAACGAGATCAAGTAATTTTTTAATAGGTCATTAATCGTAAACCGCAATTTACCTTTCAAAGTTACAACCAACTACATGAACTTTTATATTATGTTACATGCTGCTACGGAACCCTTTATGGGCGAGTCCGACTCGCACTTGGCCGGATTTTCGGATCTGGTTGTTTTTGTACCTGAGTTTCTATGTTTGTAAACGCACCCACGATATAGGAGAAATTACAAAGACATTAAACTATATACGAGCAATAGACGGGACATCACGAAGAAAGTTGTGATCCAAAACTTTTTACCACTAGGTAAAAAGTCGCTCAGTCTAGTAGTCGCGTTGCTGTGCAACGCTAGATAGTTTAACTGACGCACGGCATCAACAATTTTGTATGAGAATTTTCCCAATGCCCGCTCTATAGGTTCTTTTAAATCTTTTTGAGAAATTACTAGTGTGGGGCAGCCTTTAAAAAAAAACTTACTTGTGTACACGCGAGCCACTGATGGCCCCCACGGCGAGGTTACGTCGAGTGTCTACGGCGGTCTCCGCTTCTGCGTCAGTCGGGTCAGGAAGCTCCAGCACGTCATTCACAGACACCTCTGGCTCCTCGTTGACGTCCACGTCCTCGGTGCCATACACGACAACCTTGTCAGGCAATACCACCGCGTCTGGCACGCCATTGCTGACTACTGCAGCTGTTGCTGCCGCTGCTAACAACACAACTAGAAGTGCGCTCTTCATCTGGAATTGTAATATAAAGTTAGCAGTTATTTGTAGTTAGTAGCCATTTGTCGTAAAAACGACTTGGGGTTACTCGACTCGGACAGGTTAGATTAGAAGGGTTAGAAGTGGTCCATCACCCATCCCCCCCCCCCGCGGTTGTTTTTTTAAACCACCCAGTCCAGTAGGAGTACCGCGTAGTATATTGTAGCAGTAAATATATTGTAGTAGTATATAGAGTAGCTGAATAGACCGTAGTTGAATAAACCATATCCGTATAACCGAATTTAATGGAGGTGAATTATTATTATACATTAGGTATTTCGTGTTTTAGTTATTACAAACTTAAAATGTGAAATGCCAATCGACCATACACACCGGTAGATCTTTTGATCGTAGATAGATCGTATGTATAAATAAAATGTATGTAGTTTTTTTGATACTTAACCGTAAAATGATTGGTTTAGAGAAAATGCAAAAAAAAAATGCGTCAAACATTTGCTTGCCGAATGGAGTAGGCGGAATATGAAAAATTGTTTGTGTTATAAAATTTATAAAATATCTTATTTCAGGAAAATAAACGATTCTATATATCTTATTGAGAACCTCCTCCATTTTTGAAGTTGTTTAAAAAGATATTTAAAAACCTTACCTTTAAAATTCCACCGGTGTACGAAAACCGTAGCGTGCAAGTAGAACTGTACAATACATTTGAAGAAGTCAGTTTTTATAGTGCATTGTAACAGATGAACAAAATATGATAAGATTTCAATCTTAGAGGCACTTTATGATACTTTGAATTGCTAATTATAATACTATGACATTACTGGTTTAATCATAAAACGTACAGGTAGCGACAAAAGTTAAATCCAGTGTCCTGACCCAGGGTGCAGAAATGTCGAGAAAAGGTCCACAATTTTTTGACTGGCCTGTTGGTCTAGCGGTTAGTGATCCTGACTGCTATGCCGGAGGTCGTGGGTTCGATTACCACCCAGGACAAATGTTTGTGTGATGAGCACGATTATTTGTTCTGCGTCCGGGTGTAATTTATCTATAATAATGTATGTATTTAGAAATATATAAGTATGTTTATCAGTTGTCTAGTACCCATAACACAAGCTCTGCTTCCCAGGTAGCATTTTTACGTCATTATGTTGTCAGTTTACGGTACTGCTCGACGTGAGAGACGTCATGTCTTGACGTCGGGGGGTCCCATCAGATGACGTCAATTTGTCACAGCCTCAAGACGTCAGTTTACAGACGTTACAGAGACGTCTATACTGAATTTATAGGGACGTTACTGGGCCGTACGTATTAGGGCAGCCACGGACGTTGGAGTGACATCATATACTGAATTCATAGGGACGTTACTGGGCCGTACATATTAGGGCAGCCAATGACGTGCAAAACCATGTACAAATCCGCAGGTCTCTTTGGAGTGGGTTCTTATTGGAACACTGTTAACACTGGTAAACTTGACCTTTCTATTCACTGTACCGATGCACTGCTCTCAATAACTTCTCAACCAAACAAAATTAATTCTTCAGACCTTATACTATCGGCGGTAACGAAACCATAGCGACTTCTATTTGGACTACAACGCCATCTATCGAGCTAGGCGGTACTATTTTTCGAAACTTTAAATAAATATTGATCGCTGTGATTCCGTTCTCGCTGTAACTTCTAGTAAAAATTGCTCTGCCGATTTTTATTTTTTTATGTGTTATCTTATCCTTAAATAATTTGGTTTGTTACCTTTTTCATCTTCAAACGTCATTTTTTGTTTGATTTGACATCAAATAGTGTCGTTTAAAAAGAAAAAAGTTTTGGATTACGTAACCAAACCTACGTATTTAAGGATAAGAAATCACATAAAAAAATAAAAATCGGCAGAGCAATTTTTCACGAGAAGTTAGAGCGCGTTATGTAAAAAGTTAATTTGGAGTGACACTGAAATCGAAATTTTGTTGGATTTTAATACTTCCATAATCTAACTAATACATTTAAACAAATACAAAAAGAATTTGAGGCTGAGGAATTTTTCACAGAGAGTTATAAGCAATTTTCATGTTTTGATAAAAAAACGGAACTTCTAGGCTATAAAATTTTTGGATAATTGTGCATCTGTAATCTGTATCACCTACTCTCATCATATGCCAAATTTCAGCGCCGGAGGAATTTTTCGAAAGTCTTCATACAAAAAAATCCTCGTTGACTGGAGTAATGTACCGGCTATACAAATCCTTGTTATAACGATTAGTATTTGCCCATAATATCCGCTATGTTGGTGGTCGACTTCACTCGTGGAATTATGTCAGTCAGATGCATTCCATAAACTGTTCTTTATCCAATCTTTAGCTCTTTGGGTCACTTAAGGACCAGATATGTCATACAACAGTCGTCAACCTGATGGCAGATTTAGACTAATAAGGGACAGACTGTAAAATGACGTTGTTAGGAGGTATCATTTATGACCTATACAGTACGTACAGTACAGTACTATAATAGTACGTAAGTATGACGTACAATAATGACGTAACTGTGGTGACCCTAAATTGACTTAAGAATGTCGTCATTTTTTAGTCGCCGACGTCACTTGCTACCTGTAGCTTGGGACTAGATGGCGTGGTGTGATAGTTGTGGAATAATTTAAAAAAAAAATAATGGACTGGGGTCTAATCTCTAAGCACCCGTAGTTTCGGCTTTAGTTACGGACGTTTCCTACGCCTTGTATCATCGAGCCACAACTCAGCGTCAATAGGACTTTAGTCGTGGCGGTATTAATCCGTTTTCAAGTTTGGTTTTGACGTTAGTTACGTTCGTTCATATAATATCTGTTATACCATCTCATACCTGTTTTTTCGTTATCGGACTTAGAAAGTTGACCCGAGATATCAACAATCATTTCTGTTGAGTATGGGGGTTGATGGAACTTAGAACTCAAATGTACATACGCCACCGTTTCCCCAATCAACTTTTCATGTCTTGTCAACTGCGCTCATGACGAACGTTCAACTGCATCACTTCGCTACCAATCATAACATTTTTTCCTTATACAATAAGAAGACAAGGTATTTTTAAATAATGTCAATTTTCCCGTCATCTGTACAATTTTCTTTGTCAAAGTCACCGAAAATTTGATTCAGATGTTAAGATAAAGGTGTTAAAACTTATCTCACTGTTCTTCCCCGATTTTATCAAAATGTAAATTTCGGTTTCTTTGACTTTGTTTTTAACAAGTATTTGCACTTTTTGGTAGATTTAGTCTGATTGAAAGGTAAATTTTTAAATCAGTACCTTATTAATTGCAGGCTTATCCCGGGGTCGGCTCTCTTAATAATTATTCTTCAAAAAACGTGGGGAACATGGGCGTTTTTCCATTTGCCGGCGCGGCACCGGCAACGGCGACGGCTCCGGCGCCGTGCCGATGCCGGGGAAACAAAAATGTATGAAAATGTATGGCTCGCTTTTGCACTTACTGTTGAGTTGAGTTACCGGTTACCTTCAGTTACCTTGCGTTGAGTCCTGCCCATACATTTTTGCTTCTATTTCACCGGCTCCGGGCCGGGCACCGGCACCGACACGGCACCGTTGCCGTGGCACGCGCCGCGGGCACCGTTGCCGTGGCACGCGCCGCGGGCACCGGTACTTGCATGGCGCCGTTGCCGGTGCCGTGCCGGCAAATGGAAAAACGCCCATTTTCCCACGTTTTTTGAAGAATAATTATTAGGAGAGCCGACCCCGGGATAAGCCTGCAGTAAGAAGACTTTACCAAACCTTCAAGTTCCGCACACAACAGTGCCGGCACATTGCCGACACGTGCCGATCAGTACCCTATCGATCAGTGTCAGTATGACATTGCACCATACATTTTGTACACGGCTATCCGTACTGATCAGTGACAGTGCCTTTCTGTGATGTTCAGTGATCACTGAACGGCACTGTCACTAATCAGTACTGTTGTGTGCGGATAGGCCTTAAATCAATACTACTAAGAACTGTAACAGAGTGGATATTCCACCTCATCTGTAGCCTCAACTTTTTTACCGTTGGATCTATACAGTGTGTCCGGGCACGAGTTAGCGACATTTGAAGGGGATATTCTAGGCTCATTTTCATCGACAAAAATGCTTTAAAAAAAATTCTTACTCCAATACTTCGCGAATGGCAGCCATTTTAATTATTTGATCTGTCGAACTGGGGTGTGTACAATATAATGGAAATATCTTTGAATCCAAGAGACCTACATTCATAAAAATTAATGTAAAGCAAAAACCTTGGCAAAATTCAGGGGTACTTATCGAGCTAGAGTTAAAAATGTGAAATTATTCAGTAATTTTTGTGTACAATTTCGTGTTTGCCCATGTTTTCTGGTTATTTTTACATATTATTTAGAAAACTTTCGTAAGTTTTTGATAAGCCTCAACGTTTAACTTTGCAAAAAAGTCATTTTCATGAATGTAGGTCTCTTGGATTCAAAGATATTTCCATTTTATTGTACACACCCCAGTTCGACAGATCAAATAATTAAAATGGCTGCCATTCGCGAAGTTTTGGAGTAAGAATTTTTTTTAAAGCATTTTTGTCGATGAAAATGAGCCTAGAATATCCCCTTCAAATATCGCTAACTCGTGCCCGGACACACTGTATATCGATTTTTTTTGTATAAGTATTCCAATTTCGAATTTCGTTCTGTCATTTGTGTCCTCTTCAACTCTTTTTGGTCAGTACAATTTTTACCACGGCTAGCAGCTGCACCTGTTCTGAACTATATTATTAAAAGCTGCTTAATTTTTAAATTAAACTCAGTTAAGTGTTGTTATGTTGTGTTTCCTTCAACTCGAGCGAAGTTTTAAAATATTGATGTAATACCTCGAATATCATCTACGGGTTGTTGTAAGTTCCCCACAAAAATAATTCACCACGAAAAAAAGTATGTATAAAGGGCTTCATACACAGCAGCTATAATGTAAAGATGTACATTGTAGCACGATACATCTCATTACATCTTTCCATAGAAATCGTCAGGAGACCACACACGACAGCTTTAATGTATATTTTTTACATCTTTGAATCTCTATGGAAAGATGTAATGAGATGTATCGTGCTATAATGTACATCTTTACATTATAGCTGCTGTGTGTGAAGCCCTTTAATTTATTAGCCAAAGGTTTTTTTTTATTATTGTACATTCGACCCTTTTTTGCACACAGGGATATCAGAACAATTAAATTATAAAATCCAACACAAAACTACCGAAATCGAGGGCACAATGTGGAATCAGTACCATTAGCACGAATTTTCAGTATTTGAGACGTAAAGTAAACTGGAACTTTGACAATTTCAAATTGACAGGTTATCGTACCTAACTATTGACATTTCTCGTCATCTGTACATTATATTTCTTTGTCAAGGTCATCCAAAATTCAATTTATATGTTGCGACTAGCACTACGCCCGCGACTTCGTCCGCGTGATTTTCGAATTTTGCCTTTGTGAATTTCTAGTCCCGGCCACCCTCTATATCAACCCCAATACAAACTTTTAGGGGTTAAATGTCGTATCATCCTCTCTCAGTGAGAACCTGTATTCTAAATAGAACCCTACAATCTTAAGTCCTCTAATTGCAAACACCAAAGACAACCCCTAAGGGGTCGAATTTTGTAAAATTCCGTCTTAGTGAGAACCTAGGTCCTAAAACAACCCCCATGCTGAAACTCCTAGTATTTGTATTAACAAAGTTTCATACAAACTGTCAACCCCATAAACAGGGGTAACAAACATAGGGGTAGAATTTCAGAAAATAATGCTTTGGTGTGCATTTACGTCATCTAAGAACAACCTTGCAAAATTTTATACTCCTAGCATTTGTAGAAACGAAGTTTCATACAAAATATCAACCCCTAAATCAACCCCTTGGGGTCTATTTTCACAAAACACCCGCAACTACGTCCAAAAAAGAATCTCTATGCAAAATTTGAGTCTCCAAACTATCAACCCCGATAAAGTCCCTTAGGGGTCGAATTTCGCAAAACCGTCTTAGTGAACATTTAGGTCTTAAAAAGAACCCTTCGCAAAATTCCAGTTAGCTCTTGTAGTAACAAAGTTTCATACAAACTATCAAACACAAAAACAAACCCCTTGGGGGTCGAATTTCGCAAAATCCCGCCATGGTGTCCATCTAAGTCTTATAAAGGAACCCGGTGCAAAATTTGAGGCTCCTCGCACTTATATTGACAGAGTTTCATACAAACTGTCAACCCCAAAAACAACCTCTTAGGGATCGAATTTCGCAAAATCCCGTCTTAGGTATTACTTACGTCCAAAAAAGAACCCCTATGTAAAAATTTGAGTCTCAATTCTATCAACCCCAAAAACAACCCCTTAAGGGTCGAATTTCTCAAAATTTTCACCTTGGTGAGCATTTACATCTTAAAAAGTACCACCATGCAAGATTTGAGACGCCTAGCACTTGTACTAAAAAAGTTTCATACAAACTATCAACCCCAAAAACAAACCCCTTAGGGGTCGAATTTCGCAAAATCCCGTCATAGTGAGCATCTACGTTCTAAAAAGACACCCCATGCAAAATTTGGAATTCCTATCACCTGTAGTAGCGAAGTTTCATACAAACTATCAACCCCAAAAATAACCCCTTAGGGGCCGAATTTCGCAAAATCCGTTCTTAGTGCTCACCTACGTGGTATAAGGAGGGCTTATGCCAAATTTCAAGTTTCTAGGCCCAGCGGTTTGGGCTGTGCGTTGTCAGATCAGTCAGTCAGTTTTGAATTTTATATATATAGACTAGTATTTGCGCGTTGCGCGAGCTGCAAGCAGCTCGCGGGGTCGTGTTTTGGAGAAGTATTCCTTACCTTAATAAAATTTTGAGAATCCATATGAATCTTTAAATGAATTGGAAAATCCATAGTCCTTAAAAGATTTTGTAAATTATATAAAATATTTTTAAAATTCTGAAAATCCTTCTAACTAATTCAATAAAGGCCGCGGTGGTGTACGCCCACGGCGACGGACGTCGCAAGACGATCTCCGGCCACCGTAGGCGCGGGCATGCGGGCAGAGAGTAAAGGGCAACTCGCTGCCCGACCATGGACCATGCCCGGGTCGACGGCGCGTTGTGTCCCACGCGCGCCTCAAAGAGCGTCATAATAATGGCGGGGCCCCCCTCTCAGAGGGCCAAAGCCTGCCGGGGTCGCGGGAATATTTCCATGAAAACGACACCCATGATGTAAACACAAAAACTATCCATCACAAAAAAAAAAAATTCAATTCTAAACCAAACAAAACAAAGTTTTCAGTAGATAAAAACATGATATTTAAAATATTATTGTGTTCGGTACGCGCTTACCGCCCCTCGAACACTGCATTTTTTGCAGTCACCAACTTGGATTTTGATTTTGACGTCACTATCGGCTTTAGCATCCTCGAAAACTATGAAAACGACTGCCATGATGAACATTTCGAAAATTATCGAAGCCGCCATCTTGAATTTTGATTTTGACCTCTCTATCGGGTTTAGCATCCTCGAAAACCATGAAAACGACTCCCATGATGTATAATTCGAAAATTATGAAGCCGCCATCTTGAATTTTGATTTTGACCTCACTATCGGCTTTAGCATTCTCGAAAACCATAAAAACGACTCCCATGATAAACAATTTGAAAATTATCGCAGCCGCCATCTACGATTTTGATTTTGACCTCACTATCGGCTTTAGCATCCTCGAAAACCATGAAAACGACTCCCATGATTAACAATTTGAAAATTATCGCAGCCGCCATCTTCGATTTTGATTTTGACCTCACTATCGGCTTTAGCATCCTCGAAAACCATGAAAACAACTCCCATGATGAACATTTCGAAAATTATCGCCGCCGCCATCTTAGATTCTGATTTTGACCTTACTATCGGCTTTAGCATCCTCGAAAACCATGAAAACGACTCCCTTGATGAAATTGATGAACAATTCGAAAATTATAGCAACCGCCATCTTGGGTTCTCATTTTGACCTTGCCATCGGTTTCAGCACCCTCGAATACCATGAAAACGACTCCCATGATGAACATTTCGAAAATTATCGCAGCCGCCATCTTAGTTTTTGATTTTGACCTCACTATCTTACATATATCTTGGCTTTAGCATCCTCGAAAACCATGAAAACGACTCCCAAGATGAAATTGTTGAACAATTCGAAAATTATAGCAGCCGCCATCTTGGATTCTCATTTTGACCTCGCCATCGGTTTTAGCACCCTCGAAAACCATGAAAACGACTCCCATGATGAAAAATTCGTAAATTATCGCAGCCGCCATCATGGATTTTGATTATGACCTCACCATCGGCTTTGGCATCCTCGAGAACCATGAAAACGACATCCATGATTAAAACTTTGAAATTTTTTGCAGTCGCCATCTTGGATTTTGATTTTGACCTCACTATCGGCTTTAGCATACTCGAGAACGATGAAAACGACATCCATGATTAAAACTTTGAAATTTTTTGCAGTCGCCATCTTGGATTTTTATTTTGACCTCACTATCGGCTTTAGCATCCTCGAGAACGATGAAAACGACATCCATGATTAAAACTTTGAAATTTTTTGCAGTCGCCATCTTGGATTTTGATTTTGACCTCACTATCGGCTTTAGCATCCTCGAAAACCATGAAAACATCTCCAATGATAAACATTTCGAAAATTATCGCAGCCGCCATCTTGGATTTCGATTTTGACCTCACTATCGGATTTAGCATCATCGAAAACCATGAAGACGACTCCCATGATGAAATTAATAAACAATTCGAAAATTATCGCAGCCGCCATCTTGGATTTCGATTTTGATCTCACTATCGGTTATAGCACCCTCGAAAACCATGAAAACGACACCCATGATGTAAACACAAAAACTATACATCACAAAAAAAAAAAAACAATTCTAAACCAAACAAAACAAACTTTTCAGTTTAGATAAAAATATGATATTTAAAATATTATTGTGTTCGGTACGCGCTTACTGCCCCTCGAACACTGCATTTTTTGCAGTCACCAACCTCGATTTTGATTTTGACGTCACTATCGGCTTTAGCATCCTCGAAAACTATGAAAACGACTGCCATGATGAACATTTCGAAAATTATCGAAGCCGCCATCTTGAATTTTGATTTTGACCTCACTATCGGCTTTAGCATCGTCGAAAACCATGAAAACGACTCCCATGATGTATAATTCGAAAATTATGAAGCCGCCATCTTGAATTTTGATTTTGACCTCACTATCGGCTTTAGCATCCTCGAAAACCATGAAAACGACTCCCATGATGAACATTTCGAAAATAATCGCAGCCGCCATCTTGGATTTTTATTTTGACCTCAATAACGGCTTTAGCATCCTCGAAAACCATGAAAACGACACCCATGATGTAAACACAAAAACTATCCATCACAAAAAAAAAAAATCAATTCTAAACCAAACAAAACAAACTTTTCAGTTTAGATAAAAATATGATATTTAAAATATTATTGTGTTCGGTACGCGCTTGCCCCTCGAACACTGCATTTTTTGCAGTCACCAACCTCGATTTTGATTTTGACGTCACTATCGGCTTTAGCATTCTCGAAAACTATGAAAACGACTGCCATGATGAACATTTCGAAAATTATCGAAGCCGCCATCTCGAATTTTGATTTTGACCTCACTATCGGCTTTAGCATCGTCGAAAACCATGAAAACGACTCCCATGATGTATAATTCGAAAATTATGAAGCCGCCATCTTGAATTTTGATGAACATTTCGAAAATAATCGCAGCCGCCATCTTGGATTTTGATTTTGACCTCAATAACGGCTTTAGCATCCTCGAAAACCCTGAAAACGACTACCATGATGAACAATTCCAAAATTATCGCAGCCGCCATCTTGGATTTGGATTTTAACTTCACTATCGGCTTTAGCATCCTCGAAAACCATGAAAACGACTCCCATGATGAACAATTTGAAAATTATCGCAGCCGCCATCTTCGATTTTGATTTTGACCTCACTATCGGCTTTAGCATCCTCGAAAACGCTTGATGAACATTTCGAAAATAATCGCAGCCGCCATCTTGGATTTTGATTTTGACCTCAATAATGGCTTTAGCATCCTCGAAAACCATGAAAACGACTACCATGATGAACAATTCCAAAATTATCGCAGCCGCCATCTTCGATTTTGATTTTGACCTCACTATCGGCTTTAGCATCCTCGAAAACCCTGAAAACGACTCCCATGATGAACAATTTGAAAATTATCGCAGCCGCCATCTTCGATTTTGATTTTGACCTCAGTATCGGCTTTAGCATCCTCGAAAACCATGAAAACAACTCCCATGATGAACATTTCGAAAATTATCGCAGCCGATATCTTAGATTCTGATTTTGACCTCACTATCTTACATATATCTTGGCTTTAGCATCCTCGAAAACCATGAAAACGACTCCCAAGATGAAATTGTTGAACAATTCGAAAATTATAGCAGCCGCCATCTTGGATTCTCATTTTGACCTCGCCATCGGTTTTAGCACCCTCGAAAACCATGAAAACGACTCCCATGATGAAATTGATGAATAATTCGAAAATTATAGCAGCCGCCATCTCTGATTCTCATTTTGACCTCGCCATCGGTTTTAGCAACCTCGAATACCATGAAAACGACTCCCATGATGAAAAATTCGAAAATTATCGCAGCCGCCATCATGGATTTTGATTTTGACCTCACTATCGGCTTTAGCATCCTCGAGAACCATGAAAACGACATCCATGATTAAAACTTTGAAATTTTTTGCAGTCGCCATCTTGGATTTTGATTTTGACCTCACTTTCGGCTTTAGCATCCTTGAGAACGATGAAAACGACATCCATGATTAAAACTTTGAAATTTTTTGCAGTCGCCATCTTGGATTTTGATTTTGACCTCACTATCGGCTTTAGCATCTTTGAAAACCATGAAAACGACTCCCATGATGAACAATTCGAAAATTATCGCAGCCGCCATCTTAGTTTTTGATTTTGACCTCACTATCTTACATACAGTGGTGGTCACATAATTAAAGACACCCTTCATGTTGACCACATACAACAAAATAAATGATATTTATGGACCCAAGATAGGTATCAATTCCATTTTAATTGTCATTATTGTGTACACTAAAGTCGTACTTTTAAGAATTAAAACAGTATTAAGTTATAATAACAAGAGTTTAGTCATAGTTCCTGTTTCAAATTTGATACAAACATTTTTGTACATTTTCCGCTGGTCATCTAATTAAAGACAGTGCGTATTTTAACTTTTTCTTTTATAAGAGCACTCATTTTTTACCATATTATGCCACGAATTTCGTCACAGCAAAAAATAGCTCAGTTTAAACCTTCCTGTAAGTTCGATTGTGAAATTTAAATTGAATTAGTATGTGGGAAAAGCAGAAGTTGCGATCCTTCTGCAAGGAAGATAATTCTCAATTTTTATGAAAAGGGTTGGTCATTAAATAAAATTGCAGATTACTTACGATGCTCTAAAGAAATAGTTAAAACGCCATCCGGCATTTTAAGAAGTTTAATACTACGGGAAATGTGCCTAGGATACCTAGACCCCGAAAAACAACCCAGCGAGAATACTCAAGAATAACATCGCTGGCTAAAAAGAACCTTTCAAAGGATCAGAAGTGATTCGCTTAGTAGTATTTGGTGCACAGGGGTCTAGAGAAGAGTCTGCAGGAACGATTAGAAGACGATTATAAGAATTAAACTTTTTTGGAAGAATTTCTCATAAGATCCCACTTTTGAAGAAAGAAAATATCAGAACAAGATTTCAATTTGCCAAAAAATATGCACACTGGACAGAACGACAGTGGAAAAATATGCTTTTTTTCGACGTAACTAATATTAAAATGGATAACTCTGATGTAAGAGTTAAAGTGCGTAGTCCTGCAAAAAAAGAAATTGATCCAAAATGCACAAAGAAAACAGTCAAACATGGAGGAGTACTAACGCAGTTTAGGTATAATTTTCTGGTCACAATGTAAGACCTATTAAAAAATAGAAAGTGACATGGATACATTTCATTAAAAGAATATTTCAGAAGAAAACATGTTACCTTGTGCCGAGGATCATTTGCAGGTGATACGAACTTTTCGACATGATAACGATCCAAAGCACACTTGAGCAGTGGTCAAAGAACTTCATAGAAGCCAATCAGTAAAAGTTTTAGATTAGCCACCGTACAGTCCCTACACTAACCTGATCGAAGTCTTGTGGTCCCGTGTGAAGAAAATAGTTGCAAAAAACGTACAAGTATTGTGCATCAACATAACACGACATTTAAAAAGGCATGAGAGCAGATTTCGATTGAAACCTGCAATAATTTGATCGCTTCAATGCCTAAACGGTGTCGGGTTGTCGTTGATGCTAAAGGACATGCGACAAAATATTAATAAGGTGGTTTTATGTTTTCATCAAAAAAAAATCAGTCTCAGTGCGTACGCGACCCAGCGCGGTTGTGGCATTGCGTGTACCTACCGGTGACTCGTGGAGGACAATGACCTCGAACACTGTAAAGTGCGTGAATTGCAATATTGTGATCAATGAAGTTCTGGCATTCCTGCGAAATGTCATGGGTTTCATGGACGAACAGAGTATACACCAGTTGTGTATACTCTGTTCGTCCACCACTTGCTGTTTGAGTCGGTGCCCAATTCAAAAAAGATGCCTATACGACGAAAGGACGGAAAGAAGAAAGTGCTACGTGATCTAGAAGACATAATCTGCCTTATGAAAACCACAGATCAAGATCTATTCCCAATATTCGTAGCAAAGGAGCTGCACAAAGTCCCGCCGGTCACATTTGATCACGTAGATGTGACTCGGCTACTAAAGGACATACTAAAGTTGCAAAACCAACTCAGTGCGCTGGAGGAAAAAACCGTTACTACGGAAAAGTTTGATCTGCTCAAAATGGAGGTACATAATATGAAGCATGCATCATTATTAGATAATATGTTTTCGCATGTCAATGTGAACAGAAGAGGGGCTTGTCTACAAAATAGTCAATATGACAGTGGTCCCATAGGTCTTCAATATGTGCCTATAACGGCGTCACAATTATCAGCTGATACGGAGTTCAGTGACCGCCCAGCTGACGTGAGGCACTCATCAACGTTAAAATCAAACGAAGATGTTGTTGTCTCTTTTATACATACACCGAACGGCGCGACGGAGAATCAAGGACACGTGGAGGCCAAAACTTGCACTGCGGTTTTGAAACGAGCGAGCGGGAGGACAGCCGCACTTAGCGGCGAAGGTGATAGTTCGAGTGGGACAGCGCAACAAAAGAAACGTGTTGAGGCCGCGGAGTGTACCGCGGTTTCGCACCAACCAGGTAGCAGCACACCGATTGCCGTGGCGCGAGCGCAGCGCTCCTCAGTCGAGACAGCGACCGATGGGGAACGGTCGGTTCACGCAGCTCCAGTACTTGGAAATATACTGAATGATTTGCCAGCACCTAAAGCGGGTATGTGTATGCGGGAGTCAAGTGCAAAGTGTGAGCAAGCGGTAAGCGAGTGTAATAGTGAGTGGACGTTAGTGCAGAGCAAAACATCCAAACGGTACAAACTAATTGGTCAGAAAGGGTGTGCTGCTATTGCACCGAATAGTAAGTTTAAAGCGGCAGACGTCAAAGTGCCTCTGTTTATTTCGAACGTGAGCAGGGAAACCAGTGAGCAGGACATAATTAGCTATATAAGAGAAAAAACGGCTGAGTGTGTTTCCCTTAAAACAATAAACATAAAGGAAACAAAGAAGTATAGTGCCTATAAGCTGTATGTCTCTAAAGCAAAACTTGACTTGTTTTTAAATAAGGAATTGTGGCCAGAGGGCATAACTTTTAGGCGTTTTGTGCGTTTTAAGTATCGTAAGAATGAATAAGGACACTAGGTTATAGTATTTTTAAATTTGAATTATGAACAATAAGAATAAAAATAATTCTTGTAAATTAGTTAGCTTTAATTGTAAGTCTGTCAAACGTTCGATTGACTGTGTAAGGAAAATTTGTGAGAGGTCAGATGTAGTAGCCCTCCAAGAGACTTGGCTTCTCCCTCATGACATTCCTTTGTTAGGAACCATCAGCGATGAATTTGAATATACTGGTAATTCGGCTGTTGACACATCAGCCGGGTTACTAGTAGGGAGGCCATATGGGGGTGTGGCCATTCTATGGAGGAAGGGAGTCTTTGAGGCGGTATCCATAATAGATTGCACAAGCTCCCGCCTGGCTGCTATCAGGGCTGTTGTGGGCGGTCGCTCCATTATTATTGTTACAGTCTACATGCCAACTGACTCTTTCGACAACCTGCCAATTTTCACAGAAGTACTAGGGGAGATCAGTGCGATTGTGGAAAGTGGAGGTGTAGAAAGTGTTTTTATTCTGGGTGACTATAACGCGCATCCTCATGAGCTGTTTTATAAAGAACTTATAAGTTTCTGCACTGATCAATCCTGGATTTGTGCGGACATTGAGAAACTGGGATATGCGACCAATAACTACACTTTTGTTAGCGAAGCACACGGGTGCAGAAGATGGTTGGACCACTGCGTAGTATCATTATCAGCGTGGCAAACTATTGTTAGGGTACACATAGAAGAGGATATATTTTTATCTGACCACTTACCACTGTACATTGAGTGTGATCTGAATTTAGTGAGGCCAAAGATAGTGATGCAACAGTTTCATCATTGCGGTGTAACGTGGGGTGAAAGGGATGAAGCGCAAATTACAAAATATCGCAAGTTATGTAATGACAAGCTGCGGAACATCGGTCTTCCCCGCGAATTTCAAAAGTGTAGTTATGGGGCCTGCAAAGTAGTCGAACATAGATGTGTTCTGGATAATTTATATAAAAATATTGTTGATATCCTAAGTGACGCAGCGAAAATGACGAATGGGAACATTCGGTCCCGGCCAAGGAGAGGCAGAGTTGTGTGTGGCTGGAACAAATATGTTCGAGACGCTTATCGAGAGGCCAGGCTAAAATTTAAAGCTTGGGTATCACAAAATAGACCGACTTCTGGAGTAACACATGAAGAAATGTGTGAGACCCGGAAAATATTTAAGAGTCGTCATAAATGGTGCCAAAATAATCGGGAACAGCTAAAAATGGATTTTTTAGCAGAGCAAAGAGCGACCAAAAATTTTAGCAAGTTCTGGAAAGCTACGGGTAAGATAAATACCAAGCCTGGGCTGCCGATGAGCGTCGGGGGACTGAATGATCCAGAGCAAATTTCGAATATGTTTATGGAACATTTCAAAGTACGATCACCTCTCGGCCCCTCAAGTACGATGATCGATGCTGAGTCCTTCGGTGGGGGAGAGTTACCAATGATGTTTTTTTCGACTAAACAGGTCAGAGCTGTTATCAAAAAAATGAGTAGAGGTAAATCTCCCGGACACGATGGACTCAGCATCGAGCATTTTAAGTTTGCAGGTGTTCACCTGCCGAGGGTCCTGTCCCTGTTTTATTCAATGTGTGTCAGTCATGCATATCTACCAGCTGATCTTATGAAAACGGTTGTGATACCAATAGTCAAAAACGGGACAGGGGATATCTCGGACAGGGGAAATTACCGGCCGATCTCTCTTGCAACTACTATTGCTAAAATATTGGACAGTATGCTTGATTCGTGCCTGGAAAAATATCTGTGTCTGCACGACTCACAGTTCGGGTTTCAACCTGGACTGTCTACTGAAAGTGCTATCCTAAGTCTCAAGAATACTGTCCAATATTATACAGATCGTAAAACGCCGGTGTATGCCTGTTTCCTGGATCTTTCCAGAGCTTTTGATCTGGTGTCATATGATGTGCTCTGGAAGAAGCTGGGGGACAGGAGTGTACCGGCGGAAATTATTAAAGTTCTGCAATTTTGGTATGCGAACCAAACTAATCATGTAAGGTGGTCCAACACTCTCTCCGAGGCTTATGGGTTGGAGTGCGGAGTGAGACAGGGAGGGTTGACGTCTCCCAGGCTCTTCAACCTATATGTGAACGACCTCATGGTCGAGCTCAGCAGCATGCGTGTCGGCTGTTCGGTAGGTGGTGTTAATATTAATAGCATCAGTTATGCGGACGACATGGTGCTGCTGGGCCCGACTGCGGGGTCTATCGGGGAGATGTTGAAAGTTTGCGAGGACTACGCGGCTGCGCACGGGCTCGTATATAATGTACGGAAATGTGAGTACATGATCTTTGGGGTCGCCGGTAAGTGTACAGATTATTCACCTAACCTTACCCTAAATGGCTTGAACATAAAACGAGTAAATCAATTCAAATATCTGGGACATATACTTACCGACGACCTGAAAGATAATGTTGATATTGAGAGGGAGCGCAGGGCACTGGCGGTCCGCGGTAATATGCTGGCGCGTAGATTCGCCCGCTGTACGGACCAGGTTAAAATAACACTTTTCAAGGCGTATTGTCAGGGTCTGTACGCGGGGGGTCTATGGGTCAGCTACACCAAAAGGTCGCTAGATGTCCTGCGCGTCCAATACAACAATATTTTTAGGATGCTGTTGAGACTGCCCCGGTTCTGTAGCGCGTCAGAGATGTTTACACTGAATCGTACTGACGGATTCCACGCAGTCGTACGGAAGAAAATAGCGTCTCTGGCAGCTAGAACTCGGGCCAGTGATAACAGCATTCTAAAAACAGTGGCCGAGAGTGTGTTTTCTCCTTTCCTGAGGCATTTTGTGGAGAAGATGAAGGTTTAAACTTGTTTTACTTGAAAAAAAAAAAAAAAAACTTGTTGCGTCTTCTGTGCAAAATGCTTCTCAAACAATTTTATATTATTTACTAACACTAGAAATTTAAGGTATTTTACTAACACTATGGATTTTTTGTTGTCCGATAAATTGAAAATAAATTATTATTATTATTATTAAACATCTTAAAGTAATTATAGTTAAGTTCGTTCCAAGATTCGAAACATTTATTTTTTTATAGTTGCATAATTTGTGTGTCTTTAATTAGTTGGCCAAGTTTTTCTATTAGTTTGAACTGCTTGCAATAAAGTAAACTTGATAAAAAGTTAAAATACGACACTTTGATCTCTTTACTTAATTTCAAACATTTCACGATAGCCGTTAGAATAATTTAAATAATATCGCAAGGTCCTATTGCATTATAGTAAAAAAATATAGGGTAGGTCAACTTTGAAAAAATTACATCGTATCAAGTGTCTTTAATTATGTGACCACCACTGTATATCTTGGCTTTAGCATCCTCGAAAACCATGAAAACGACTTCCAAGATGAAATTGTTGAACAATTCGAAAATTATAGCAGCCGCCATCTTGGTTTCTCATTTTGACCTCGCCATCGGTTTAAGCACCCTCGAAAACCATGAAAACGACTCCCATGATGAAATTGATGAATAATTCAAAAATTATAGCAGCCGCCATCTCTGATTCTCATTTTGACCTCGCCATCGGTTTTAGCAACCTCGAATACCATGAAAACGACTCCCATGATGAAAAATTCGTAAATTATCGCAGCCGCCATCATGGATTTTGATTTTGACCTCACTATCAGCTTTAGCATCCTCGAGAACGATGAAAACGACATCCATGATTAAAACTTTGAAATTTTTTGCAGTCGGCATCTTGGATTTTGATTTTGACCTCACTATCGGCTTTAGCATCCTCGAGAACGATGAAAACGACATCCATGATTAAAACTTTGAAATTTTTTGCAGTCGCCATCTTGGATTTTGATTTTGACCTCACTATCGGCTTTAGCATCTTTGAAAACCAAGAAAACGACTCCCATGATGAACAATTCAAAAATTATCGCAGCCGCTGTCTTGCATTTGGATTTAAACCTCACCATCGGCTTAAGCATCCTCGAAAACCATGAAAACGACTCCCATGATGAACATTTCGAAAATTATCGCAGCCGCCATCTTGGATTTCGATTTTGACCTCACTATCGGCTTTAGCATCCTCGAAAACCATGAAAACGACTCCCGTGATGAACATTTCGAAAATTATCGCAGCCGCCATCTTGGATTTCGATTTTGACCTCACTATCGGCTTTAGCATCCTCGAAAACCATGAAAACGTCTCCCATGATAAATATTTCGTAAATTATCGCAGCCGCCATCTTGGATTTCGATTTTGACCTCACTATCGGATTAAGCATCCTCGAAAACCATGAAAACGTCTCCCATGATGAAATTAATAAACAATTCAAAAATTATCGCAACCGCCATCTTGGATTTTGATTTTGACCTCACTATCGGCTTTAGCATCCTCGAGAACGATGAAAACGACATCCATGATTAAAACTTTGAAATTTTTTGCAGTCGCCATCTTGGATTTTGATTTTGACCTCACTATCGGCTTTAGCATCTTTGAAAACCAAGAAAACGACTCCCATGATGAACAATTCGAAAATTATCGCAGCCGCTGTCTTGCATTTGGATTTAAACCTCACCATCGGCTTAAGCATCCTCGAAAACCATGAAAACGACTCCCATGATGAACATTTCGAAAATTATCGCAGCCGCCATCTTGGATTTCGATTTTGACCTCACTATCGGTTTTAGCACCCTCGAAAACCATGAAAACGACATCCATCATTAAAACTTTGAAATTTTTTGCAGTCACCATCTTGGATTTTGATTTTGACGTCACTATCGGCTTTAGCGTCCTCGAAAACCATGAAAACGACTCCCATGATAAATATTTCAAAAATTATCGCAGCCGCCATCTTAGATTTTGATTTTGACCTCACTATCGGCTTTAGCATCCTCGAAAACCATGAAAACGACTCCCACAATGAAATTGTTGAACAATTCGAAAATTATAGCAGCCGCCATCTTGGATTCTCATTTTGACCTCGCCATCGGTTTTAGCACCCTCGAATACCATGAAAACGACTCCCATGATGAACAATTCGAAAATTATCGCAGAGGCCATCTTGGATTCCGAGATACGATGGGGGGAGGGGTGAAGGTAGGGGAGTGGGGTGAGTTTTGAAAAATGATTTTGACATACTCTGGGCCCCTTCTGAGATCCGTCTAAAGGGGGGAAAAGGGAGTCAAGCGGGGGAACTTTAAAAAAATGTTTTTTTCTTTTCCGAGCCTCTTCTATACGAATCCGAAAAAACCGAACACGGGTCTCTCAGTTTTTGAGATACGATTGGGAGGGGGGGTGAGGCCAAAAAGGGGAGGCTTGGTACTTTTGCCCTACTCATGAGAGTTACTTGTAAGTTTGCTTGTCGTCACCCCTGAGTTACGCTTCACCCACTCAACCTTCGCTCCACCGGAAAGCTATCGTGTCCTCATCCCTACGCTTCGCTTTACCGCTACATAATTTTTCCGAGATACGATGGGTGGAGGGGTGAAGAGGGGGAAAGGGGGGAATTTTGAAAATTGATTTTGACTAACTCTGGGCCCCTTGATATGAATCTGAAAAAAAAAATTTTGCAAGTCTGTTAACTTCCGAGATCCGCCCAAATGGGTTGAAGGGGGGCAATGGGGGAGGGGACCTTTGAAAAATAGTTTTTACTTTACCGAGCCCCCTCTATGCGAATCCGTAAAAAAACAGAACACGGGTCTCTTAGTTTCTGAGAAACGATTGCGGGGGAGGGTGGGAGAGGCCAAAAAGGGGAGGCTTGGTACTTTTGCCCTACTCATGAGAGTTACTTGTAAGTTTGCTTGTCGTCACCCCTGAGTTACGCTTCACCCATTCAACCTTCGTTACGCTACGGAGGTCGCCGGCTCGCTTCGCTCGCCACCTCCCCCCTTCGCTCCACTCGGTCTCGCAGGTTCTTTCCACTCAGGACCTACCTACCACCGGAAAGCTATCGTGTCCTCATCCCTACGCTTCGCTTTACCGCTACATAATTTTTCCGAGATACGATGGGTGGAGGGTGAAGAGGGGGAGAGGGGGGAGTTTTGAAAAATGGTTTTGACTAACTCTGGGCCCCTTGATATGAATCTGAAAAAAAAATGTTGCAAGTCTGTTAACTTCCGAGATCCGCCCAAATGGGTAGAAGGGGGGCAAGGGGGGGGGGAACTTTGAAAAGTGGTTTTTACTTTACCGAGCCTCACGAATTCGTAAAAAACAGAACACGGGTCTCTTAGTTTCTGAGATACGATTGCGGGGGGGGTGGGAGAGGCCAGAAAGGGGAGCCTTGGTACTTTTGCCCTACTCATGAGAGTTACTTGTAAGTTTGCTTGTCGTCACCCCCGAGTTACGCTTCACCCACTCAACCTTCGTTACGCTACGGGGGTCGCCGGCTCGCTTCGCTCGCCACCTCCCCCCCTCCGCTCCACTCGGTCTCGCAGGTTCGCTCCACTCAGGACCTACCTACCACCGGAAAGCTATCGTGTCCTCATCCCTAAGCTTCGCTTTACCGCTACATAATTTTTCCGAGATACGATGGGTGGAGTGGTGAAGAGGAGGAGAGGGGGGAGTTTTGAAAAATTATTTTGACATACTCTGGGCCACTCGATATGAATCTGAAAAAAAAAATGTTCCAAGTCTCTTCTGAGATCCGCCTGAAAGGATAAGGTGTAAGAGGGGGAACTTTGCAAAAATTAGATTTTTCTTTTCCGAGCCTCCTCTATACGAATCCATAAAAAAACAAAACACGGGTCTCTTAGTTTCTGAGATACGATTGGGAGGGGGGGGGAGGCCAAAAAGGAGAGACTTGGTACTTTTGCCCTTCTCATGAGAGTTACTTGGAAGTTTGCATGTCGTCACCCCTGAGTTACGCTTCACCCACTCAACCTTCGTTACGCTACGGAGGTCGCCGGCTCGCTTCGCTCGCCACCTCCCCCCTTCGCTCCACTCGGTCTCGCAGGTTCGCTCCACTCAGGACCTACCTACCACCGGAAAGCTATCGTGACCTTATCCCTACGCTACGCTACGCTTCGCTTTACCGCTACCTAGTTTTTCCGAGATACGATGAGGGGAGGGGTGAAGAGGGGGAGAGGGGGGAGTTTTGAAAAACGAATTTGACCAACTCTGGGCCCTTGATATGAACTTAAAAAAAAAAATGTTGCAAGTCTGTTAACTTCCGAGATCCGCCTGAAGGGGGGAGAAGGGGGGCAAGGGGGGGGAACTTTGAAAAATGATTTTTACTTTTCCGAGCCTCCTCTATACGTATCCGTAAAAAAATAAAACACGGGTCTCTTAGTTTCCGAGATACGATGGGGGGAGGGGTGAAGAGGGGGAGAGGGGGGAGTTTTGAAAAACGATTTTGACCAACTCAGGGGCCCTTGATATGAATCTGAAAAAAAAAATGTTGCAAGTCTGTTAACTTCCGAGAACCGCCTAAAGGGGGGAGAAGGGGGAGAAGGGGGACAAACTTTGAAAAATGGTTTTTACTTTTCCGAGCCTCCTCTATACGAATCCGTAAAAAAAACAAAACACGGGTCTCTTAGTTTCCGAGATACGATGGGGAGGGGGAGGAGGGGGGGCGAAAAGGGGAGGTTTGGGATTTTTCCCATACTCACCAGAGTTACTTGTTTACGAATCTGTCAAAATATACCCACCTCCCCCTTCACCATCTGGGAGAACAATGATGTCAATCAGTCAGTGAGTGAGTGAGTGAGTGGTAATCGAGCTTTATATATTATAATAACTAGTATTTGCGCGTTGCGCGAGCTGCAAGCAGCTCGCGGGGTCGTGTTTTGGAGAAGTATTCCTTACCTTAATACAATTTTGAGAATCCATAATAATATGAATCTTTAAATGAATTAAAAGATTTTGTAAATTATAAATAAAATATTTTTAATATTCTGAAAACCCTTATAACTAATTCAATAAAAAAAAGAAACAAATTAAAAAAAAAAAAAAAAAACAAAATGAATTGAGAATTCCTTAGGATAGTTAAAAGAATTTTAAAATCCGTTAGAGCACTTAAAAAGTTTTGAAACCCCTAAAGAACCCCCTAATCCAATCTAAAACCTTAGTAAAAACTCAGAAGTGAGGCATAAGGGGCAACTCTGAAAAATGGTTTTTACTTTTCCGAGCCTCCTGTATACGAATCAGTAAAAAAAAACGTGGCTCTCTTAGTGTCTGAGATACGATTGGGGGGGGGGGGGGGGTTAGTACTTTTGCCCTACTCATGAGAGTTACTCTTAAGTTTGCTTGTCGTCACCCCAGAGTTACGCATCATCCACTCAACCTTCGTTACATCCCATGATGAAATTGATGAACATTTCGAAAATTATCGAAGCCGCCATCTTAGATTTTGATTTTGACCTCACTATCGGCTTTAGCATCCTCGAAAACCATGAAAACGACTCCAATGATGGAATTGATAAACAATTCGAAAGTTATAGCAGCCGCCATCTTGGATTCTCATTTTGACCTCTCCATCGGTTTTAGCACCCTCGAAAACCATGAAAACGACACCCATAATGAAAACACAAAAACTATCCATCACAAAAATAATTTTTCAATTCCAAACCAAACAAAGCAAACTTTTCAGTTTAGATATAAATATGATATTTAAAATATTATTGTGTTAGGTACGCGCTTACTGCCCCTCGAACACTGCATTTTTTGCAGTCGCCATCTTGGATTTTGATTTTGACGTCACTATCGGCTTTAGCATTCTCGAAAACCATGAAAACGACTGCCATGATGAACAATTCCAAAATTACCGCAGCCGCCATATTGGATTTGGATTTTAACCTCAGCATCGGCTTTAGCATCCTCGGAAACCATGAAAACGACTCCCATGTTGAATAATTCGAAAATTATCGAAGCCGCCATGTTGAATTTTGATTTTGACCTCACTGTCGGCTTTAGCATCCTCGAAAACCATGAAAACGACTCCCATGATGAACATTTCGAAAATTATCGCAGCCGCCATCTTGGATTCTCATTTTGACCTCGCCATCGGTTTTAGCACCCTCGAAAACCATGAAAACGTTATCCATGATGAAAACTTTGAAATTTTTTGCAGTCGCCATCTTGGATTTCGAGTTTGACCTCACTATCGGCATTAGCATCCTCGAAAACCATGAAAACGACTCCCATGATGAACAATCCAAAAATTATCGCAGCCGCCATCTTGGATTTTGATTTTGACCACACTATCGGCTATAGCATCCTCGAAAACCATGAAAACGACTCCCATGATGAACAATTCGAAAATTATCGCAGCCGCCCTCTTGGATTTTGATTTTGACTTCACTATCGGCTGTAGCATCCTCGAAAATCATGAAAACGACTCCCATGATGAACAATTCGAAAATGATCCCAGCCGCCATCTTGGATTTTGATTTTGACTTCACTATCAGCTTTAGCACCCTCGAAGACCATGAAAACGACATGCATGATGAAAACTTTGAATTTTCGCAGTCGCCTTCTTGGATTTTTATTTTGACCTCGCTATTGGCTTTAGCATCCTCGAAAACCATGAAAACGATTCCCATGATGAACATTTCGAAAATTGTCGCAGCTGCCATCTTGGATTTTGATTTTGACCTCACTATCGGCTTTAGCTACCTCGAAAACCATGAAAACGATTCCCATGATGAACATTTCGAAAATTATCGCAGCTGCCATCTTGGATTTTATTTTGACCTCACTATCGGCTTTAGCATCCTCGAAAACCTTGAAAACGACTCCCACGATGAAATTGATGAACTATTCGGAAATTATAGCAGCCGCCATCTTGGATTCTCATTTTGACCTCGCCATCGGTTTTAGCACCCTCGAAAACCATGAAAACGACTCTCATGATGAAATTGATGAACAATTCGAAAATTATAGCAGCCGCCATCTCTGATTCTCATTTTGACCTTGCCATCGGTTTTAGCACCCTCGAAAACCATGAAAATCATCAAAGCCCTTCCATGATGAACACTTTGAATGTTTTGCAGTCTGCATCTTGGATTTTGATTGTGACCTCACTATCGGCTTTAGCGTCCTCGAAAACCATGGAAACGACTCCCATGATGAACATTTTCGAAAATTATCACAGCCTTCGTCTTGGATTCTCATTTTGACCTCGCCATCGATTTTAGCACTCTCGAAAACCATGAAAACGACTCTCATGATGAAAACACAAAAACTATCCATCACAAAAAGAATTTTTCAATTCCAAACCAAACAAAACAAACTTTTCAGTTTAGATAAAAAACTATGATATTTAAAATATTACTGTGTTAGGTACGCGCTTACTGCCACTCGAACACTGCATTTTTTGCAGTCGCCATCTTGGATTTTGATTTTGACGTCACTATCAGCTTTAGCATCCTCGAAAACCATGAAAGCGACTCCCATGATGAACATTTTCGAAAATTATCACAGCCTTCGTCTTGGATTCTCATTTTGACCTCGCCATCGATTTTAGCACTCTCGAAAACCATGAAAACGACTCTCATGATGAAAACACAAAAACTATCCATCACAAAAAGAATTTTTCAATTCCAAACCAAACAAAACAAACTTTTCAGTTTAGATAAAAAACTATGATATTTAAAATATTACTGTGTTAGGTACGCGCTTACTGCCACTCGAACACTGCATTTTTTGCAGTCGCCATCTTGGATTTTGATTTTGACGTCACTATATCAGCTTTAGCATCCTCGAAAACCATGAAAGCGACTCCCATGATGAACAATTCGTAAATTTATATCGCAGCCGCCATCTTGGATTTGGATTTTAACTTCACTATCGGCTTAAGCATCCTCGAAAACCATTAAAACCACTCCCATGATTAACAATTCGAAAATTATCGCAGCCGCCATCTTCGATTTTGATTTTGAACCCACTATCGGCTTTAGCATCCTCGAAAACCATGAAAACGACTCCCATGATGAAATTGATGAACAATTCGAAAACTATAGCAGCCGCCATCTTGGATTCTCATTTTGACCTCGCCATCGGTTTTTGCACCCTCGAATACCATGAAAACGACTCCCATGATGAACAATTCGAAAATTGTCGCAGCCGCCATCTTGGATTTAGATTTTGACCTCACTATCGGCTTTAGCATCCTCGACAACCATGACAATGACTCCCATGATGAAATTGATGAACAATTCAAAAATTATAGTAACCGCCATCTTGGATTCTCATTTTGACCTCGCCATCGGTTTTAGCACCCTCGAATACCATGAAAACGACTCCCATGATGAACAATTCGAAAATTATCGCAGCCGCTACCTTGGATTCTCATTTTGACCTCGCCATCGGTTTTAGCACCCTCGAAAACCATAAAAACGACTCCCATGATGAAATTGATGAACAATTCGAAAACTATAGCAGCCGCCATCTTGGATTCTCATTTTCACCTCGCCATCGGTTTTAGCACCCTCGAAAACCATGAAAACGACTCCCATGATGAACATTTCGAAAATTATCGCAGCCGCCATCTTGGATTTTGATTTTGACCTCACTATCGGCTGTAGCATCCTCGATGATGAAATTGGTGAACAATTCGAAAATTATCGAAGCCGCCATCTTGGATTTTGATTTTGACCTCACTATCGGCTGTAGCATCCTCGAAAACCATGAAAACGACTCCGATGATGAACAATTCGAAAATTATCGCAGCCGCCATCTTGGATTCTCATTTTGACCTCGCCATCGGTTTTAGTACCCTCGAAAACCATGAAAACGACTCCCATGATGAACATTTCGAAAATTATCGCACCCGCCATCTTGGATTTTGATTTTGACCTTACTATCGGCTTTAGCATCCTCGAAAACCATGAAAACGACTCCCATGATGAAATTGATAAACAATTCCGCTACCTAGTTTCCGAGATACGATGGGGGGAGGGGTGAAGAGGGGAGAGGCGGGAATTTTGAAATATGATTTTGACTAACTCTGGGCCCCTTGATATGAATCTGAAAAAAAAAATGTTGCAAGTCTGTTAACCTCCAAAATCCGCCTAAAGGGGGAAGAAGGGGGGGAACTTTGAAAAATAACTTTTACTTTTCCGAGCCTCCTCTATACGAATCCATAAAAAAACAAAACACAGTTCTCATAGTTTCTGAGATACGATTGGTAGTGGGGGTGAGGCCAAAAAGGGGAGGCTTGGTACTTTTGCCCTACTTATGAGAGATGGACTTGTAAATTTGCTTGTCATCATCCCTGAGTTACGCTTCACCCACTCAACCTTCGTTACGCTACAGAGGTCGCCGGCTCGCTTCGCTCGCCACCTCCCCCCTTCGCTCCACTCGGTCTCGCCGGTTCGCTCCACTCAGGACCTACCTACCACCGGAAAGCTATCGTGTCCTCATCCCTACGCTTCGCTTTACCGCTACATAATTTTTCCGAGATACGATGGGTGGAGGGGTGAAGGGGGGAGAGGGGGGAGTTTAGAAAAATGATTTTGACACACTCTGGGCCCTTTGACATGAATCTGAAAAAAAATATGTTCCAAGTCTCTTCTGAGATCCGCCTAAAGGGGGAGAAGGGGAGCAATTGGGGAGGGAACTTTGAAAAATGGTTTTTAGTTTTCCGAGCCACCTCTATACGAATTCGTTTAAAAGGAAAACACGGGTCTCTTAGTTTCCGAGATACGATGGGGAGGGGGGAGAGGGGGGGCGAAAAGGGGAGGTTTGGGATTTTTCTCATACTCATGAGAGTGACTTGTAAGTTTGCTTGTCGTGACCCCCGAGTTACGCTTCACCCACTCAACCTTCGTTAAGCTACGGAGGTCGCCGGCTCGCTTCGCTCGCCACCTCCCCCCTTCGCTCCACTCGGGACCTACCTACGACCGGAAAACTATCGTGACCTTATCCCTACGCTACGCTTCGCTTCGCTTTACTGCTACCTACTTTTTCCGAGATACGATGGGGGGAGGGGGGGAGAGGGGGAGTTTTGAAAAATGATTTTGACCACCTCTGGGCCCCTTGATATGAATCTGAAAAATAAAATGTTGCAAGTCTGTTAACTTCCGAGATCCGCCTAAAGGGGGGAGAAGGGGGGCAAGGGGGGGAACTTTGAAAAATACTTTTTTCCTTTTCCGAGCCTCCTCTATACGAATCCGTAAAAAAACAAAACACGGGTCTCTTAGTTTCCGAGATACGATGGGGGGAGGGGTGAAGAGGGGGAGAGGGGGGAGTTTTGAAAAATGATTTTGACCAACTCTGGGCCCCTTGATATGAATCTGAAAAAAGAAACGTTGCAAATCTGTTAACTTCCGAGATCCGCCTAAAGGGGGGAGAAGGGGGGCAAGGGGGGGAAACTTTGAAAAATGGTTTATACTTTTCCGAGCATCCTCTATACGAATCCGTAAAAAAAACAAAATACGGGTCTCTTAGTTTCCGAGATACGATGGGGAGGGGGGGGAGGGGGGGCGAAAAGGGGAGGTTTGGGATTTTTCCCATACTCACGAGAGTTACTTGTTTACGAATCTGTCAAAATATACCCACCTCCCCCTTCACCATCTGGGAGAACAATGATGTCAATCAGTGAGTGAGTGAGTGAGTGAGTGAGTGAGTGGTAATCGAGCTTTATATAGTATAATAAAGATGTTAAACCTTATCTTTTTTTTGTTTTTCCCCGATTTTATTAAAACGTAAATATTGGTGACACCCAGGCGTTTCCTCCTTTCGCATCAGACACAGGTACCTCCCGAAACTTCCGTGTCCGGTGAGGACCTGCGTCAAGCGGTAGGTCAGGACGCCATGACTTCTCTCCAGCCAAAGAGGGGTCTTACCGCCGCAATTGCCGTGTGCCCGGCCTTCGGTCGCGACAGTCGTTCCTTCCATACTGCCCTGAGATCGCGCCGGAGCTCTTCCCGCCGCGCCTCGACTTCTCGAGGAGTATTCAGGGCCTAAGCATTATCTAAGACAGTAAACTGATATTTGAAAAACACATCGATGAAACAGTAAATAAAGCCTCCAAGTTTCTAAGTTTAAAAGTTCGATCTTCTACAGACTTCGTCTGTCAAACCAGTAAAATTACAGTATTAAAAATATATTTGTGAACATATTAGAAAACGCATTTCAAGTGTGGAACCCTCGCAGTGCAGTATCATCATCATATCAGCCGTAAAACGTCCATTGCTGAACGTAGGCTTCGAATAGGACTGGTTGGAAGCGGCTTGCATCCAGCATGCTCCTGTGGTCTCCATAAGATCGTCTGCCCACCTTGTGGGTGGACGTCCTATACAACATTATATTTTGTTTATGCGAAACCCGTTACATCTGTCAAATATTTTTGTGTAAAGAATCTATGTACAAAATTTTAAAACCGTATCATAAAATATCACAAAGTTATAAGCTTGTATATTAGCTGGCTGTCTGTTCAAAAACATGCTCATTTCGCGGTACACCCGCGTAAACCGCGTCTCCTGTGTTATACACTCGTGATAATAGTTTTTCAATAGGTACCTAACATTCAACTGATACTTAATGTGTCTGACGATAGTCAACTGATAATCAAATGTATCCGACGATAGTATACTGATACTTGCATGTGTCCGACGATATTCAATTCGATATTCCCTGCCGGGGTTGCAGGACATACGTATAGCGCGACTCCGGCACACAAAGGGCTACCGAAGGACACCGTGGATTTTAGTCAGTACGAGTCTGACAGTCCCTCCCGCCCTGCCCGGGGTGAGAGAACTCATTTGATGATTTTGCCACGTAAAAAAAAAGATATAACGTTAAATATTGTAACGTTATTTATATAACGATATCTGCATGAAAAGGCTGTAACGATACCATATTTTTAACGGTATTTCAAGCCCTGCCTAACCGTACGGTGATTGTATTGTAATTAACTGGTAATAAAATTTAATTACAACATTTTTGAAAAAAAAAGTAAAACATGGTGTAAAAATTATTAGAATCGAATCAGTTACAGTTATTAGAATTGATTCTGAACAAACTACATTCAGGTTTCGCCTTTACTGATAAGAATGTTGTATATTAAATACAAAATACTAAACATTCAAAAACGTTTCTGGGAATTCAAGAGTTCAAGACAAAGCTATGCTCAACAATTTACGCATCATTGCAAGAAGTACTATTTCCTGCTTCTTGATTACAGACGCCTTGTTAATGACGTCACGTTTCTGTTAAATATAGCCAATCATATCATTGACTGTTAAAAAGTGTTTATTAATTAATTAATATCCACAGTCAATAATTGTCGCAAGTCTTAAGGGAAGTAATATCGATGAGTACAAATTCCACAAAATAAGTTTAAAAATTTATTTACATATTATACATATAATGCACTACAAGTACTTATAAAAAAAAAATCACTGAATTGTTAAAACTGAATTATTATTTTTTTCATTCAAACTGTTCCGAGCACATTATCTGGCATAGACTTCAACCCTGTAGTTGAATCCGCGACCTGCAGCTGATCGTATCCTGATTGTGACGAAGGAGCTTCCAACTCCTCCACTTAGGATGGATGGGGTTGCGTTCTGTGATGATCCTATGCGGGTCGCACGGACCGCAGTTACCCGCCGCCCCCCGTTCGGGCGGACTGTTATGTCTCTGATGACATGATAACCCGGGATACCGCCCGAACTGTGCTGGGTACTGAAAAACAACAAAGGATATGATCAAAAAAATGTTTATAATAATAATAATAATATTCCACAACTATCACACAACGCCATCTAGTCCCAAGCTAAGCAGAGCTTGTGTTATGGGTACTAGACAACTGATAAACATACTTATATATATTTCTAAATACATACATATTATAGATAAATTACACCCAGACACAGAACAAATGATCATGCTCATCACACAAACATTTGTCCTGGTGGGAAACGAACCCACGACCCTCGGCATAGCAGTCAGGGTCACTAACCGCTAGACCAACAGGCCTTTACCAAGATCGATCGATATACGCATGTTTTTGTCAAATAAAAACATTTTTAGATTAATAACGCTAGATCCGAAAATCAATTACTGCTTTCTTTCCACAACCCCAATTAACTATAAATAAGGACTATTAATATTCTTCATGGTCTGTCTATGGAAACTTACTTGTATACCCGTGTACCACTGATGGTCCCCACGGACAGGTTACGTCGAGTGTCTATCGCAGTCTCCTCTGCTGCGACAGTCGGGTCAGGGAGCTCCAACAAGTCAGCTACAAACACCTCTGGCCCCTCGTTGACGTCCACGTCAGCTGTTTCAGGCACGTCATTGCTGACTACTGAAGCTGTTGCTGCCGCTGCTAATAACACCACGAGGAATGCGGCTTTCATCTGGAATCAAAATATTACCAATTCCGATAGATGTCATAATAATAAAAACAAAGTAGCATCAAATAGTGTTATTCGATATATTTTTAACTTGGAAGACAATAATAATTCTTGCCTATATCTGCCACTGCGAGGTTTTATAATAATATGATAATATAATTATAAAAATAGAAAGTCACTTACCTTTCCAACGTTTACTTTGACTTGATCGACGAAACACCAAAGTGATCTCCTTTGAGGACAATGTGAGTATAAGTTGTATTATGAAGGAGCCAGTATTTATAGTGAAATGAGAAAGAAAACGCATGTGATAAGATTATATCTGACCCACATGTCGGTAATTTACATTCTCATAATCAATTGCGAACTATTATACAACTAGGTAGATAACACAGATACAATTATAAATATGTTTATCTCCTATTTTTGCTATGCCTGACAAGGTACACAATGATCACAATTTTGTAAAACCTGCCTCTTTTTCACGTATAAACACCAAATATTATTAAGAAATTAAAATATGAAACAACAAAAAAACTCTTCTCTCTGAGACACGGGTCATACCTCAGTTTCAGAAAATTTTTAAATTCATACATGGACTATCTTCTTATGATAAGCTCTTGTAAATGTTTAGAAATAAGGGTTTAGAATCAATCCCATAATATCCAATTTCCTTTCATTTTAATATTCGACGTTCAAAAGTGCCTCAGTGCTGGCCTTATTGAAATAAAATAAATAACTTTGAAGTAGAAAATAAAAATACGAAAAGTGTAAAGCCAGGCACCATTTCAATATCACTAACCCGCTTATCAAGCAGAGCTCCCAGATATGGTAGCTGCTTTTAGATAAGTACCGAAGTTGGAATACCATTGCAAGTACTTTACTTTTAAAACAACTTTTTAAACAATTTAACCTAGGCACAAGTTTTATTTCCGTTATCGCATGAGCGTAAGACACAATCAGTATCTTTATAATTAGATCGGTGTCATCTAACTAGTTCTGTAGTTCGCAATTGTAAATTACCGACATGTAGGTCGGATTTAATCTTATCAAATGCGTTTTCTTTCTACTTTCACTATAAATACTGGCTCCTTCATAATACAACTTATACTCACGCTGTCCTCAAAGGAGATCACTTTGGTGTTCCGTCGATCAAGTCAAAGTAAACGTTCCAAAGGTAAGTGACTTTAAATAATAAAATAGTGATAATAAATCCTTAATAAGGTCGTCACCTTTAAGGGCCTCACACACTGCTGTGTGTGAAGCCCTTAAAGCGACCACGGGCGACTATGGGCTTATACTATGGACTTATACCACGGGCTGCTATAATGTAAAGATGTACATTATAGCACGATACATCTCATTACATCTTTCCATAGAAATCGTCAGGAGACCACACACTGCAGCTATAATGTATATTTTTACATCTTCGAATCGAAGGTACTGAGCGATACGAAAATATACATTTATATTTCGATACATCTTAATACATCTCAATACATTTCCGTACATCTCTCTTCGAAAAGGATGTTATGAAATGTAGGGAAATATACATTACATTACCTGTTGTGTGTGTGATACATTAAGATAATACAAGCTATACATCCTGGGATGTAATGTACATTAATATACATTATAGCTGCTGTGTGTGAAGCCCTTTATGTGACATTTGCTCAGCGACAGAAGGAGTAAAACGAGTCGTCGCCGTCAGTGTGAACAGTGAGAGAGCAACTAATTATTAATATATGCATCTCTTTCGTTTACACGGAATGTACATTTATTGTGCGTTTCTTGAGAGAGAAAATCGCCGAGAGTTACTCGTTCTCTCGCCGTTGGTCGGACCACTGCCTAAGATTGATGCTACTTTATTTTTAACATTGCGATATTTATCAATATTGATAAAATTTAATTCCAGATGAAAACCGTTATCTTCGTGGTGTTGTTAGCAGCGTCAGCAACAGCTTCAGTAGTCAGCAATGACGTGCCTGATGCAGCTGACGTGGACGTCAACGAGGGGCCAGAGGTGTTTGTAGCTGACTTGTTGGAGCTCCCTGACCCGACTGACGCAGCAGAGGAGACTGCGATAGACACTCGACGTAACCTGTCCGTGGGGACCATCAGTGGTACACGGGTATACAAGTAAGTATTCATAGACAAAACAATAAGAGAACATAGTCCGCATATTTTGTAGTTAATAATTTGGGGTTATCCTAATAAAGCAGTGATAATTTCCGTATTTAGGATTATAAATTATTATTTGACAAAAACATGAACTTACCCACAAATTGACCACGCAAGATCTTAGAAAAGAAGATGAATATTTTCTTGATCACATTCTTTTTTTCAGTACCCAGCACAGTTCGGGCGGTATCCCGGGTTATCATGTCATCAGAGACATAACAGTCCGCCCCAACGGGGGGCGGCGGGTAACTGCGGTCCGTGCGACCCGCATAGGATCATCACAGAACGCAACCCCATCCATCCTAAGTGGAGGAGTTGGAAGCTCCTCTGTCACAATAAGGATACGATCAGCTGCAGGCCGCGGATTCAACTACAGGGTTGAAGTCTATGCCAGATAATGTGTTTGAAACAGTTCGAGTAAAAAAACGATTCAGTTTTATGGATACTTAATATTTTTTGAACATGTGGTGCATTATATTTTTGTAAATAAATAAATTTAAACCTGTGTTATGGATTTTGTTTTCATTGATATTACTTTACTTTCTATAATTATTAATCAAACTAGCTTCTGCCCGCGATTTCGTACGCGGATCCTGTTGCTTATGCCAGCGACACGGGGCCGCCAAAATCGAAGATCTGAAAAGTTTGATGTCGTATTCTAAGAACCTGATGGGGACAAGAAAACAACGATTTGCGCGTGACGATTCCAGACATTCCATATCTTTCATTTTTGTTAGTCAACAGGAAATGATATCAGACTAAACAACTCTTGCAAAGACGTCATTCCTGTATATGTGTGGCGACTTTAACGCCCCACATATGTCCCTACCAACCAATGTAGCAACGTGTAATTAGATTGTAAACATGTATAAGTAGATCGTAAGTAGGTACCGTGTAATTATATTGTAAATATGTATAATTGATTGTAAATACTCGTATGTATAGTTAGATCGTAAGTAGGTAAAAATGTAAATAATTTTGTATATAGCTTCAGTTTAATTGTTTACTTTTAAGATGCACGTAGCCAGTAAGTTTCTCACGCTTTGGCACGACGGAATTCTTTTGTTACTTTAGGTGTTCGGCTAAAAGCTCCGAAGTAATAGATACAATAGACTATATAATTATATAGTCTTCAGTCCTTTCCGCCGCCTTACACAGCTGAAAAATTATGTTTTATTATACGCAGCTGCAGTGTTATATTTTATTGTATAGCGAATGGTTTTTGTAAACTGCATTGTGAACTGGCAATTAAGAAAGGGTGTTTGTCGGAAGTGTAACGTTTATGGCCTAGTGCCCTAACGAAATGCCGATTATAATGTTTTATTTTTTTATAACGTTGGGCTTCCCAGAGCGCGTTTTTTATTGTGTTATGGTAACAATGCTTACTATAGTTTTAGTTGTAAGAAGTTTGTCGCCAGTGACTGGGGAAGACGATAGTGTATTTTTGGTGGACAGTCCACGCGCAACCTTCACACGAGTCAGTTCACTCACTCTGTTATTCCGTGATTATACATCTCTGCTGCAAGAAAGAACTTTTTCATTTTTACCTACCGGCCGACCCTTGCAACGCTTACATCCCGTACAACACGTTTCTAAAACGTTAACGCAACGCGACATATGTGTACATTCTAATGTAGCTGGGCTCTTGGAGTTCCACATCAGGTGTTCCAGATCTTCAATTTTCATACGACAACAGAGAGTGCTCATCAGGCTGATCAACTCTTGCTATGACGTCTTTACTGTATATGTTATAGTGTAGCTAGGCTCTTGGAGTGTCTCCAATTTTTATATGACAACAGAGTGTGCTCATCAGGCTTAACAACTTTTGCTAAGACGTCATTACTGTATATGTTATAATGTAGCTGGGCTCTTGGAGTTCCATATCAGGTGTTATATATATATATATATATATATTCTTTAATAACTTAAAAACTAAATTTTGTGCACAAAGGTGTTCCATATTTACTGGCCTGTTGGTCTAGTGGTTAGTGACCCTGACTGCTATGCCGGAGGTCGTGGGTTCGATTCCCACCCAGGACAAATGTTTGTGTGATGAGCACGATCATTTGTTCTGTGTCTGGGTGTAATTTATCTATAATATGTATGTATTTAGAAATATATAAGTATGTTTATCAGTTGTCTAGTACCCATAACACAAGCTCTGCTTAGCTTGGGACTAGATGGCGTTGTGTGATAGTTGTGAGATATTATTATTATTATTATTATTATTATTATTATTATTATTATTAGGTATATCTTCAAATTTATTCTCTCAGCAGAAAATGCTGATCACATGAAACAATTTTTGCGATGGCGCTATTTTTGTATCTCTTATAGTTTAGCTGGTCCTATTGCAGTCTGCATCAAGTGTTCCAGTTTCCAAGATAAATTATAGCCTATAAGTTGCCCGGACTTAATAGCTATACAACAAAAAAAAATACAATCAAATCCGTCCAGTAACTCCGAAGATTAGCGTGCACACATACACAGACAAACTGACAAACAGACAAAAAAAAATGTAATTACAGTTTCGGGTTTGGCATCGATATAATAACGCTACTTTTATTTTATATATTTCCATTGTACAGACAGCACTTTTATTATAATCTATAGATATATAGATATTATTTTATATGAAAACTTGTATACAATCAGGAGATCTGATAAAAAAAAAACCGGCCAAGTGCGAGTCGGACTCGCCGATTAAGGGTTCCGTAGCAGGAAGTGACATAATACAAAAAGTTCAGGTAGTTGGTTGTAACTTTGAAAGGTAAATTGCGGTTTACGATTAATGACGTATTAGAAAAAAACTAATTACTTGATCTCGTTCAAACCAATTTTCAATTGAAGTTCGCATGGTAATGTACACCATAATTATATTTTTTTTAGTTTCATTATTCTCTTATTTTAGAAGTTACAGGGGGGACCAACATTTTACCACTTTGGAAGTGTCTCTCGCGGAAACTGTTCAGTTTAGAAAAAGGTGAAATTCGTAACCTCATCATTATTTTTAAAGACCTATCCATAAATACCCCACACATAAGGGTAATCCATTTTTGAAAAAAAATCGATACGTCAAATTGTCATATTAAATCATTTTATTCATTTTCTCATCCGCTCTGTGTGGTCACTAAGCTAAACGTTAATAATATACACTTGCCGACGCATGAAACGGGCAGAGCGCACCCCGCCGACCCCCCGCCCCGCCCCGCCCCGCTACACCTGAGCGACACATCACAGCGCGGTGTCCAGGTTCATCAACTTTTTATAGATAACATTGAGACGTGATATCTCGATATTTTTGTATTGAGTGATACAAAAAGAAAAAACACGTATTCAATGATTTTCGCCAAAGATTAATATATTAAAATTTGGATGGTGACTAAAAAATCATCCCCAGGCTTTTGGGGTTGACTCTCCCAATAAAAATAGCTTTTCTTCGTCAATTTTGGTCAATACTACTACTAATAGGTCTTTCTTAACTACAGACATCCATGTAAGTGGGGCTTCCGCCCTGTTTCGTTCCTGACTTGTGGTCGAGCACTCTTTTCTGGCCATGTGGTCTACTGGCCTGCACAGGACGTGACCGTCGGGCACGCCGCAGTAGCGGCGGTAAGACTCTTCTTTCAGTAGTGGCTGGAGATGCTCCACGGCGTCCACACCTTCCACCAGGTCCTCGCCAGACACGAATGTTATGGGAGGTTCCTGTGTCTCATTGGAAAGAAAGAAAAAATGTGTTTATTCACATTAAAACTTAAAACTCACTACATAATTTAAAAACGTCGAGCATACGCTGTAGGTGTGCCCCGCTTGGGCAGAGCACTGCCATGTCCTCACAGAGGTGTTAGACGGCGGTGCGGTGATATCTCGCGTCTGGCAAGACTGAGTGAGAAGCGGTCAAACAATATATCACAAACAGTTTTTCTACAAGGTTTCATGTCTACTTTGAATATAATAATTCTATTGGAGTTCTTCAGGATTAGATTTTAGTACCCAACTATTTAATTTATCGTGAATTTTGATGATGATAATATTGAAATACTCAAAGCATTCTTACAAAAATTTTTTTGTTACGAACAATCTTTTCAAGTAATGCCTGAATATTTTTTCCTCTATTTTATTTATTTTTGGTAGTACATGTATCATCTACCTCATTATTCAGTGAATTTCTCAAACACAAAATTTTTGCGGCGTGACTGAAAATCGTATCTAAAACCAAACTAACAATAAAGTCATTATTTTTTATAGAAAAAAGACGATAAAAGAAGATATCTTGATCAGGCCAAACATTTTTTTGTATATAACGTCATAAGACGTAAGAAAGTCATTTAATGGCAATCGGACAAAACCATAGATACACTCGAGAGCAATGAATCCGGGTCACTTAAAGAATGTTAAAAATCTCGGAAACTAAAAATGATAGGTTAATGCAATAAATTGTATTTAATAGACAATGTAATACTCCTTAATTGAAAGTAAAAAAAATATGAGTCACCATACATTTTATTAACACAAAATTACATAAAGAAAAAAACTGCTGATCTCTCCTTAAAACAAAAATAGGAAACATGAAATTTTTGAAATAAATTACGATTTTCTTGAATTTTAATACTTTGTATTGCCTCCTCGTGCTTCCATTACTGCGTTTACGCGGTTTGGCATGCTGTACACCAAGTTCCTTATACGATTTTGGGGAATATTCTCCCATTCCTCTGTGAGAGCAATTTTGAGCTCACGAAGCGTGATTGGGGGAGAGTTTCGTTGTTTTACGCATCTGCCTAGCTCGTCCCAAGCATGCTCGATCGGGTTGATATCCGGGCTGCGCGCTGGCCACTCCATACGAGTAATGTTCATCTCTTGAAGGTAGTCATTCACAATCCTACCTGTATGAGGTCGGGCATTGTCATGCATAAATATAGCATCCTCACCTAAATTGACCATAAATGGACCAACGTGATCATTGAGGATTTCTTCCACATATCTTACGCTAGTTAAAGAGCCGTTTTCTATGATCACCAGCTCTGTGCGACTTTCAGAAGAAATTCCGGCCCACACAAGTACAGACCCACCACCGTAGGCTACTTTTTCTTCGATGCATGCTTGCTTGAATCTTTCCCCTGGTCTTCGATACACTCTGTGTCTTCCATCGTGCTTGTAGAGCATAAATTTTGATTCGTCGGAGAACATAACTTTTGACCAATCTTCAATACTCCAATTTACGTGGCTCTGGGCATATCTTAGTCTTGAAATACGATGCCCACGCTCCAGTTTAGGGCCGTTTGCAGGTCTAAGGGGTTTTAAGTTAGATTCAGCAAGCCGACGTCTTACTGTCCATGCACTTGGGTTAGTTCCTCCGAGGCGTCGAAACTGATTGGTGAGTTCAGTTCCTGTGAGAAAGCGATTTCGAAGCATGGTGTTCACCAAGTATCGGTCTTCTCGTGCTGTGGTACACCTGGTTCTGCCCGTTCCTGGTCTGCGTAGGTTAGAACCAGTTTCTTCGTAACGTCGGAGAACTCTTTGTACTGTTGACAGCGACACACCGACAGTCCTGGCTGTATCGCGCTGACTCCGGCCGGTTTCCAGCATTGTAAGTATTCTGGTGCATTCTTCAGGCGTAAGCGACATAATTTCAGCTTGAATAATGAATATAGAGCACTATCAACATGGTTTATGTACCCACATAAATGACAGATTACAAACAAAAGCAAAACCAAATGCTGTAATTTCGTAGTTCCATCTTCGAAAGTGGCCCTTTTTCAAATTTGATTTTTTTATGATATAACTTTACAATAACTAAGAAGTTTTAATACCTTCATATAAGGAGTATTACATTTTCTATTAAATACAATTTATTGCATTAACCTAGTATTTTTAGTTTCCGAGATTTTTAGGATTCTTTAAGTGACCCGGATTCATTGCTCTCGAGTGTATATTAAAGAAGGAGATATGGCGTGGAGTTCAAAATGTATAGAAAACCGGTGAAGCCACAATTGCCCCTCCATAACGCTAATATTGCGCACACAGTTCTATCAAAACAATACTACGAACAAGTGCACACACGTGTCATCGATAACTTTAAATATACACCTAATTCTTTACACTACAACGTACTTTTTCCGTATGATTTACTCACACTAAAACATTTATCATTGTGTGTTGTCGGGACACGGGGGCGGGCGCTCTAATACAACGGACGCACCATGCGACATTACGGCTTGATGGGGTATCGTTATGTCAGTTTTACATTGCTTGTCCAGTCACTCAGTGACAGAGTGAGGTTGGAGTTGAGGTGAGGAACAGAGCAATGTATTTAATGGAAAAACAAAACAGTCGGAATAATATAGGAAACCAAAATAAAGTAGTCCAAGTCAATAGCTGAGCGAAACGCTCAGCACCACGTGGTCACCGACACGCCCCCTTGTGACTTCTCCTGTTTTTAATATTTCTGTGGAAAACAAAACACTTGCAATTTTTGTGTAAATATTTTAAAACTCATTTTATTAATAAGGCGGTGTACAAGTCCGATTTAAGTAATTCTTTTTTTGTTGTACTAGGTATCGTTCAACTTAGGGAATACTGCAAGTTTCATCAAAATCGGTTCAGTAGTTTTGGAGATAGGGAATGAATGTAAGAGATTTTAACGATGTTATTACCGGTGTTACGGATCACAAAATTCTAGTGCTCATGTAAGAAAATAATGTAAGTACTCGTCTTTGACAAGAATTGTGGTTGAATATATAAACTAAAAAGAGTAAAATAAAAACTTTTTCAAAAAAAAAATGTAACCGCCTTCAAAAACAACCACAAAAAAGGGTAAAATAACCTTCAAAACTTTTCTTTCGGAAGTCGGTGGCAAAAAGACAATGAAATTAATAAAAAAAAGTCACAGACTTCCGAAAGAAAAGTTTTGAAGGTTATTTTACCCTTTTTTGTGGTTGTTTTATAAGGCAGTTACATTTTTTTTTGAAACAAATTTTTTTTGAAACAAAAATTAAAACTTTTTCAATCACTAATAATTCTTCTTAATAATAATATGTTCTTATTATTATTTAATTTATAATTTGGAGTAGTAAAATAAATACTTGAAAAAATATAATTTTTGTGACAAAAATAAAATTTTGGTGTCTTACCAATTCAGGTGTCAACAATATGTGAAAAACTTTCAGGAATAAATAAATAACTGTAACATTTTATGAACCTCAAAATTTTTTTCTTACTTATCAAAATCTTTTAATATTAAATAAAAAAAAAAACAAAAATGTTCACCAAAATTAGGTAAAAAATCGTAGTTGTTGAAATTCAGTGATATTTATTTTCAAATAAACAGTTATTAATTTTTTCCTTATCCTAATTTTTTAGGAAATTAAAGTTATGATCGAGAACAAAAACAAAACTTGCGACTTAAATGTTTTATTTTAAAAATATAATATACTATAACATATTCTTACAAGACCTAATTTTATTTCAATTCATAAACTTGAACCCTGTAGTGGAATCCGCGGCCTGCAGCTGATCGTATCCTGATTGTGACGTAGGAGCTTCCAACTCCCCCACTCACGATGGTTGGGGTTGCATTCTGTGTCGCCCCGATGCGGACGACACTGATCGCAGCTATTGACCCCTCCTTCGCTTCCACTCTTATTTCCGTCACATGCGAATGACCTGGAGCTGTACCGTTCACCAGATGCTCGTAACTGAAAACAGAACAAATGCTTAAGATAATGTAGTTGATATCTAATAGGTTTTTAGACTAAAAAAATCTTATTAGCCTGTCAGAGAGAAAAATTGATACGTATATTTTTATTTTGCTACGTTATCCAAAATTGACGACGATACTACACTTTCAAAATTGCCAATACATCACAAACACCTTTTACTTGCTTCTGACGTCAATATATCTTTGTAAATACTCGTATGCACTGATTAAACAAAAGTGAACAGGAGACAGAACAAAACAAGGCCAATATGCACAAAAAGAATATTACAATTAGGAGAATCCCAGTTGCCTAGCACTAATATTTATAGATCATGAACTGTAGCCCATACGGTACCTCTTGGTAAAACTGGTTGTAACATTAAGCATGTAATGAATGCTAAATCTCTAAAGTCTAAATCATCACCGCTTTCCTACTATGACCCCGGTTAACTGCTTAATGTAGAACTGAATTCTCATAATGCCGAGTCTTTGTACTTACTTGTATATAAGTGTACTACAGATAGTTCCCACGCTTAGATTACGACGACTGTCTACCGCAGTGTCCTCTGCATCAGTCACATCAGTCGGCTCCTCCACGTTAGTCACAAGCACCTTTCGCGCCTCGTTGACGTCGACGTCAGCCGCATCAGGCAGCAACACCACTTCATCCGTGTCAGCCACTTTCACCACGTCATTGGTGACTACTGCAGCTGTTGCTGCCGCTGCTAACAACACCACGAGGAGTACGTTCTTCATCTGGAATTGTAATATCAATTCTGTTATTTTATCACTCCGACTGTGTCTTCATTATGACGGGGCCCCCTCAGAGGGCTTTGCTTATAAATACTCTTTTATCGACAAATAATTTAAGAATTATTAATTTTTTAAGGAGAACATTGACGCACCATACATTTTTGGGCTTTTTTCTGAAAGTGCCAAAGAAAATAAGTAGTATCCATGGGCACAAAAGTTGTAGGATTGCTCTCGGCCAAATTATACAAGTTCGAATATTCGTCATTTTCATACATTTGTTGATTTTTGAAAGTACCGAGACACAGAAAAGGCCCAGAAAAGAATTTTATTCTTTGTAAAATTATGTGGTCACTTACCTTGCCAACGTTTACTTTGACTTGATCCACAAAACACCAAAGTGATCTCCTTTGAGGACAGTGTGAGTATAAGTTGTATTATGAAGGAGCCAGTATTTATAGTGAAATGAGAAAGAAATGCATACGATAAGATAAATATCTGACCTACATACCAATCAATTAAAATTAAAAAAAAAATATTCCAAGGGCGCCCTAATTCGGTACGCAATGATTCACTATCTAAAAATGCGAGATTATTAGTTTTTGTCTGAAGAGAACCGACTAACTTGAGTAAGTAATCTATACATACATATAAATAAAATTGGAGTGTCTGTTTGTAATATTGAAATAACCGTTTTTTACTACATGCATGCGAATATATATACGGTACATACACCAAAAATCTGTCTGTGTGTCTGTCTGTTTGTAATGGCTAATCTCTGAAATGGCTGGGCCGATTTTAACGGGACTTTTATTGACAGGTAGCTGATGTAATAAGGAGTAACTTAGGATATTTCTATTTTCGAATAAAAAATACATTGTTGAGTTCCGACACCCACGCGAACGAAGTCGCGGGCACAGCTAGTACCTATATGATATAACTACAAAATCTCTAATACTTACAAGAGAAAACAACTGAATATATAGGTAATTTTATTTGATATAATGATCTGTTAATATAATAAACGATTAACATAATTTTATAATGACTAATTTCTATAAGCATAACAATCAATGAATATAAAATCGTTTTGTATACCACTCAAAAGACATAAAACTTATTTCTTATTTTAGGTCTATTTTTTTTTTCTTCCTGGTAAGTAATCTAACTCTGGTGTACCTAGTAATAGTACCACCTGCCATGAATGCTCGACGGAGCCCCGCTTGACGGGGCTCCTATTTCTGCGTGCAGAGTTTAAAGTAACCTAACACGAATGGGATGGCGGGGTCTGAAAGACCAAGCCATCCCCTTCGAACCTAACCTGTCCGTGTCGGGGTGTCCCAAGTCCCGAGCTCGCTGCACTCGCACTTGGATACTTATTTTTTCTAATAACAATGGCAATCATGAAGGCAAACAATCAAGGTCCAAAGGATAAGCCAAAGTCATCAAAGAAAATAGTTTATACGTTAAATTATATGTTTCAAACGTTAACGAAATGATTTGCGCTTAAATAAACATTATATCAAATAAAATAAAATTATAATATGAAATGGGTTTTAGAGTAACACAAACATTATGTGTAAAGAAATTATATCAACCGTTGGTATATCTCACGTTGATTGTAATCATGTGAACGTTATTGAAATGAAAATATATCAAACAACTTTATATCAAATGAGACGCACCCGACTGACCTACACATCTCGTAGCACTGCACGTAGCACATGTAGCTACGACGTAACACGCCTAGCTACGGCGTAGCACGCTCAACATGAAATATCATAAAGTTATACGCTTGTTATGTTGCCTAGTTTTCCATTCTAAAGCAATATGCTCACTTCGCAGCGGTTGGCGGTACCCCCGCGCAATGCGCGCATCCTGTGTCGTACACTCATTTATAATAGTTTGGCAATAGGATTGTTTAGCTACCGAGACCATAACTATGTCACGGTATTTTTAGTTTTACACAACAGCATTGTTTATTAAGACTTCTTTTAATCCATCTCCTTTTAAGTGCTATTAAAAAGTTGGTCGTTTTTTCATCTTATAAGAAAATTAATCAACGGTAAATGAATACCGGTGCTTATTTTAACGTTGATTTAAGTTTGTTTAACTAAACTAATACAGTGAAACTTGGTTAAGTGGGACTTGGCACGCCGCAATCGCGGCGTTAAGACCCCTCTTTGGTGAGTGGCTGAATAGGCCCCACGGCGTCCTCACCTGCCGCTTGACGCAGGTCCTCACCGGACACTGATGTTTCGGGAGGTACCTGTGTCTGATGAGGAAGGAGGAAACGTCTGGGTGTCACCACTGCGAGGATCGCCCGAAGGCATGGTGGAGCATACGGTGCACGACTGCCCCGCATGGGCAGAGCACCGCCGTGTCCTCTCGCGCCCGGCATTGGTCGTGGCCATGCTGCGGGGCGAGCCGGAGTGGGAAGCGGTCGCCTCCTTCTGCGAAGCAGTCATGCTCGCGAAGGAGGAGGCGGGACGTGCGAGGGAGAGAACAGCATCCACCCCTCACCCACGCTGCAGTGGTAGATGCCCACGGCGACGGACGTCGCGGGACGACCTCCGGCCACCGTAGGCGCGGGCATGCGGGCGGCGAGTAATGGGCGACTCGCTGTCCGATTTGATGATTTTACTTTTTTTTTTTTGGATAATTGAGAATCCTCCATAACTGGTCCTCATGCTGAGGTCTCAACACTTTGCCACTCAATTACCTCTGTTAGGTGAACGAAGTAAACCTCTATATCTGGGATTGGTTCTTTCGATTTTATCATCATAGTTACCTCTATAACTGCTAACTGCAACAGTGAGTAAATGTTATATGCAGTAACCTCTGTAACTGAGATAACATCGTTTTGTTTCTTTACCTACTTTCTTATTCTACCCGCAAATTCCGCACTTAACTAATTATGAGCGTCAATGACCTTCAGTTTTAATTTTGCTTGACAGTCATACGATGTTAATTTGAAAAATGGCGAAACGAAGGCTCAAAATGTTATAAGTAGGTACGTGAAAAACTGAAGTTAATTTCCGTTTATGAAAGTGGTAAGACACACGATGAAGTCCGTGTCGAATTTAATATGCCAAAATATAGTCTTTGTAGAATAATTCAGAATAAATAAGATTAACGTTTATCAGAATATCAATGTGAACAGTGTTTGCTAACATGGGTCTGAGATAACCGGTGTTCTGACCTGTATTAACAGAAGCCTCTGTAAATGAGATAGATATTTATTTATGCGGATATCTGAGACACTGTAAGTTGAATACCTCTATAAGTGAGACAAATTTGGAGGTCCCTTGATGACTCACTTAACCAGGTTTCACTGTAATAAAGTATAAGGTATAAGGTCTCCTGTCGCGGTCTCGCGCGTGAACCTTTACACCCCTCTTTTTCCGTCGGGGGTTAAAAACTGCTAGTAGCAGCATATTGTTTTTTTTTTATTATTATTTTACTAGACTAAAATAAAGTGAACTTGAGAGCGATTATTACTTGAATGGTGCTGTTTAAAAAAACTTTTCTTTCGAAAGTCGGTGACTTTATTTTTAATTTCATTGACTTTTTGTCACCGACTTTCGAAAGAAAAGTTTTTTTGTAGGTTATTTTGAACTTTTTTGTGGTTGTTTTGAAGTCGGTTGCATTTTTTTTTGAAAAAGTTTTTTATTTTATCCTTTTTAGTTTCACTATTCAACCCAAATTATTGCCAAATACATAATTTTCTTACATGTGCACTAAAATTTTGTAATCCGTAGCACCGGTATTAACAATACTGTATCGAACAAAAAAGAATCATCGAAATCGGACCAGAAACCTCGGAGTAATCGGTGTAGACAAAGTTGAAAACTTCTTAGGTTTTTGTTGTTTTTCGTTGATTTTTCAAAAAGTGCTGGTCCGATTTCGATAAAATTTTAATGGGACCATTCCGGAAGTATACCCTATCCAATAAAAAAATAATTTTTCAAATCGGTTGTTAAATGACGGAGTTATGCCTGAACAAACATAAAAAAAAAAAAAAAAAAAATACAAACATCCGAATTGAGAACCTCCTCCTTTTGGAAGTCGGTTAAAAAAGTAAAGAGAGTGTTCTTAGACATGTTTAATGAAAATCGGTTGAGCCGTTTAAAAGTTGTGGCGTGGAAGTGGGGAAGGGTAACCGAAGGTTTGCAAATAAACTCGAGTGGGGTCTCAAATGACAGCGCACTGAAAAGGAACATTGATGACTTAATCGAGAGTGTTCTTTAAATCGTTTGATAAGAAAATTGGTGGTGTGATAATTTCGTCGTCCCGTCGTTTTTTGTCGTTCCTTGCAACGTATGTGCTGTAACCGCCCAACATTAATGATATAAAATAAGATGTATGCACCTATAAGTAGTATAGTATAAAAATTAAATTAAAAAATTTAAAAACCCCCGACACAAAAACCAATTTCCCTTTAAAAAGAAATAAATAATAAAAACAACTCAATCTTAAAGTATCTAAGTATGTATTAATAATTATAAAAAATACTTCGCGTTGGGGGACCGCTCCAAATTATTTATTATCTACGATTTTTTCCGGTGGTTATTAAATTTTTTAATTTAATTCATGCCCATGTGCAATTCGAAAATTAACTCACGGAAATTCATTACAAGACAAATAGCACACTATATGTTACGCAGGTCATAAATTATCTATGATGTATCAAACAAATATGTTCAGTAGTTTTTGTGTGAAAGAGTAACAAACATCCATCCATCCTCACGAACTTTCTACAACAGTAAAATTATCCCACGGGATGAAAAACCGGGATAAAAACTATCCAATGTATATTACGTTATAAATTATTTGTGTATAAAATTGTATCCAAATCCGTTTAGTGGTTTTTTCGCGAAAGAGTAAAAAACACCCATCAAAACAAACTTTCACGTTTTTAGGGTTCCGTAGCCAAATGGCAAAAACGGAACCCATAGATTACGGAACGGAACATATAGATTCGTCATGTTTGTCTGTCTGTCCGTCCGTATGTCACAGCCACTTTTTTCGAAAGTAAACGAGCTATCCTGTTGAAACTTGGTAAGTAGATGTTTTAATGTAAACCGCATAAGGATTTTCACACAAAAATAAAAACAAAACAAATATTGGGGTTTCCCCCTTACTTAGAATTGAAACTCAAATTTTTTTTTCAATAAACCCATACGTGTATCTATGGATAGGTCTTTAAAAACGATATTGAGGTTACTAATATAATCTTTTTCTAAACTGAACAGTTTGCGCGAGAGACACTTCCAAAGTGGTAAAATGTGTGTGTGTGTGTGTCCCTCTAATTTCTAAAATAAAAGAATGATAAAACTAAAACAATAAATAATGTAGGCCTCAACAAAAACTTCCAACGGAAATTGGTTTGGATGTATAGTACATTTTCAAAAACCGCAAATATAACTTTGCCATTCATACAAACACTATGAAAAACAAAGTTATTTTTATTGTTTGTGTATATTACTTACTAATCTCAATATACCTAATTATATCCCTAATCTATGCTTGCTACTACGGAGCCCTTCATGGGCGAGTCCAACTCGCACTTGGCCGGTTTTTAATATTAGTAGGATAGGATTAGTTAGAATTATAATATCAGCCCATGGTTAAAGGTCTCCATTCATTTCTTCCACTTCCTTCTACAAGCAGCCGTCGTCTACTGTATTTAAGTTGATATTCGTTTGCGAGGACTCATCATTTTGGAAAATAGATTTTGAGAGGCGTTCAGTGTTGCCCACCCATTGTTTTTTCATGAGAGATGCTTGCGCTGGCAGAACTGTGGTGGAGCTTGTGCATGTGGTAGGCCCATTAGTTCATCAACTGTACAGGTTACTGTGAGACAAAACTGATATAAATGATTTGTGCCCATTATAAAATTCTGAACTAGTACTTGACGGTAAAGATTGTTGACCTGTACCCTTAGCACGAGTTTTCACTCTTTTACTTCACAGCGTCTTTCCAGTATTTACAGCGCTTCTTGTATCAAAAGATGGAACAGCGCCTCTGGTGTGCGAAGAAGGAACTAATTTTTTCCTTGAAAATTGACAATTTGAAATTGTTAAAGTTTCAGGTTACTTTACGTCTCAAATACTGAAAACTTGTGCTAAGGGTACTGCACGTTTCCGAGTAGTAAAATCAGTGAAGGAAACAATTGAAAATAACATTTTTATTTATTGATAAAAATATAATACACTACATTTCGTAACAAAACTTGTACAAATATAACTTTATATTTTTTTATACTAAAATAATAATAAAATTATTCCTTAACATATACGTAATTAAGAAAAAGGGTAGTGAAACCTTTGGCTCGCAGTGGTAGAATATAATAATAGTAATAATTTTATTTAATTCAGACATAGTCCATACAATGTTAGTAAAACAAAAATAAATATAGGCAAGAATTACCGTCTTCTAAGTTGAAAATAATATGTCGAATAACATTAAAGATTGATGCTTCTTTATTTAAGTATTGTGATATCTACATATAAACATTGGTATTGTGGGGTACTCCCACACGACTTGTTCCGGTGTTTTTGGTAAAATAAAACAAACGATGGAGATTCAGAATGGGAATAATTTATTGTCAAAATCCTAACTACACTTCTCATCAAAAAAATCGAAACACTTTCGTTTTTATTGTTTTTGTCCTAATTTTTTACAAAAGAGAATTAATTCCATGAAAAAAAAACATTACTGTGTAGCTGGCAGTTTGGTCATTACAGTAAGAAGAAAAAAATCAAAATTCGAAATAATTTCATTTGTTTATCCTATAAATGAAATTAATCACTGTTTTGAGACAAATGTGTATTTAGGGTTGGAGTACGTTTCTCGTTTAAAAACTAAAAATTAGCGCTTGTCTTTAAACTTTCTGTTTCTTATTTCATTTACTGTGACTTTGGGACGTCTGAAAAAACTTTTTTTTCTAAAACATATGGATACTTCGCCCGCAGAAGCCGCCCAAGTGGTGGCATTGCTGGATTCTGGACTTAGTCAGCGTGTTGTGGCTGCAAGATTGCATCTAAGCTTAATCTGTTCATAGAGTCTACAAACGCTATCGGGAGACTGGTTCGTTCACGCGCCGTTCAGGATCTGGCAGGAATCGGGTCACTTCTGAGCGAGATGATCGATTTATTGTAACAACTTCTTTACGAAATCGACGCCTTAACGCTTTTCAACTGCAGCAGCAGCTTCGCGTTGTACGAAGAGTAGCTGTAAGTGACTCTACAATAAGAAGAAGGTTGAAGGAACGCGGATTGGCACCGCATAAGCCAGCGAATGGGCCGAAATTAACTGCAGACCATCGAAGAGCGCGCCTTAACTTTGCACGCGAGCACCTAACTTGGTCATACCTTCAGTGGAGCAAAGTACTGTTTTCTGATGAGTGTAAAATTATGCTGTATGGTAACGACGGAAGGAACAAGGTCTACAGAAGAGATGGAGAACGCTTTGCACAATGCTGCATTGAAGAAAAGGTCAGCTATGGTGGCGGTTCGTGGACGGTTTGGGGAGGAATCAGCGCCGACGGTAAGACAGAACTTGCCTTTGTGTCTGGGCCACGGCTGCCTGCACTAAACTCTCATCGGTACATCGAACAGTGTCTTGAACCTCATGTGATGCCCTATGCACATTTTATTGGCAACGACTTCATATTCATGCACGACAATGCTAGAGCTCACACCGCGGGCGTCGTACGAGATTATCTTACCGAAGTCGGTATCTCCATTATGGTATGGCCAGCAAGAAGCCCGGACATGAATCCCATTGAACATCTATGGGATGAATTAAAGAGACGAATTCGAGCAAGAGATCCAGCCCCAGAAACACTTAGCCAGCTGCAAAATGCAATCCAAGAGGAATGGGATAATATACCACAACATGTGATCGTGACTCTCATCCGATCGATGAAGAACCGTATGGAAGCAGTAATAAGAGCTCGCGGAGGGAATACAAGTTATTAAATAAACGTTTCTTACATTTTTTTTTCATTTACGCGTGTTGTTTTACCCATTTCCTTCATATTCCATACAGGGTAAAAATTACTCATTATACAAAATACGAAACCTATGAAGACTTAATTTGAATTTAGAACATTAACATTAGGATTTAAAAACCTCATACTACTCACTATTAAATGACATTTTACATTTATTCCTAAATATACACATTTTTCTGATAATCCTTATCAAATCATAAACTGCGAGGTGTTTCGATTTTTTTGATGAGAAGTGTATTATATCTACAAAATTGGTTGTCGATGGAGCGGTGGTGGTGAACCAAACCCAAAATTGATCAGCCAATCAGATGTGAGGTTCCTGGTCTTCTGGAGTTCAGAGCACGTTCAGAGTGCGCCGACTATAAATTAGCGTGGCGCCCTCATGCGGTTAACAGTGTCTCATGAGCTTTGGTGCGAGCAAGTCGTGTGGCGCGCGCGCCGCTGTCCGACCGCATTC